>CM003411.1:0-589253 GCA_000331325.2 Crithidia fasciculata | reverse complement strand
CGCGGAAATCGCCGCCTCACACACCTCTTTGCGGAAGGCGCTCGGGACGTCGCTCCCCGCGGCACGTGCTGCCACACACCAACGGAACCCGCCTTCACCGCGACGGCTCCGGCTCCGCCGCCGGGCATCAGTTTTTTTGGTGCAGCCTCACCGCCTGTCCAAACACACCTGACCGCCGGCCCACTAACCGCCTTCACCTCCCCACCGGCGGCAGTTTTGCCCACCGACTGACCCAACAAGCTGTCCGCTCCCTCGGCATGTAGCGGTTGATGCTCTGGCGAGCCGCTGCAGGTCGGCCTTCTGGCTGCGCAGGCCGCCATGGTTGCCGCGTGCCTGTTTGCGGCCCGTGCGCAGCCCACCAAGGACAGCAGAGCCCACCGCGCGCTCCTCCTGCCGCAGCTCGTCGACCCGCCGCGACAGGTCACCCAGGAAAGCCCCCAGGTGGCTCAGATCAACCGCTGCGACCTGCTTTTCTTCGCTGTCGTACACCGGGGCCTGGTAGTCTCCTCCAAAGAGAGTCCGGTCCTTCCGGAAGAGAGACTCGCCAGCACCACAAGCTGGGGGACGGCCGCCGCTCACGTGTCCTGCAGCCATGCGCTTCTTCATCGCTTCGCTGAGGATTTTCTTGGTAAGCACCTGGAGGCGCTCTCCGCTCGGGTGCCTCCATGCCGGGAACACAACAGCACCGTCAGCTCATCTATGACGGGGCCGTACCGCTCCCGCTCCATCGGCTCCATGTCTTTGGAATTAAGCCAGTTGTGGAGCGGTAGCCTGTCGACCTCGTTCATATTCTGGAGGATGCCCAGCATGATAGAGTGCTCGCGCGCCACATCCTCCGTGAACAAAGCGTACCTCGCGAGGAACACTTCCGTGGGTGAAAGGAGGCCGGCCTCTGCCTCCGAGAAAAGCTGCCGGCGCCTCGTCTGCAGCGTCTTCGTGGCATCGCCACCACCGGGAAGGATGCTGGAGATGTGCCTCTGGGCCCAGCAGCGCCGCATCCTCCAGGGCTCCAGTTCTTCCTCCCGTTGCTGGCAGAAGAACTGCACAGCCCCGACGTCCTCCTTGTCCTTCGCCGGCGCGATGGGCTCGGAGGACACTCCCTCCACCATCCTCTCCACGGCTTTTTCGAGAAGCTCGTTCAGCTTCTCCGTGCTGATCACGCCATCAGCGCGGCGCTTCTCCAGCACCGCTGCCACGCGCTGGTGGTGCACGACCTCGGGGGCCCACAGGCGCCGCAGGGAACGGTTGCCACCTCGACGACCCCGCAGGGGAAGGCTCGACCTCGGCAAACCCAGACATGGCGGATGCTCCGTGAGGAAAAAACAAAACACAAAATGAGCTCAACTGCTGAACAAAAAACCAGCTAGCTGCAGATCTCAAATTCTACGTATTCGCCTTTGTGCCTCGCTGCTGGCGTTACGCGGGCAAGAGGACACGCGGAGATCGGAAGTAGCCACTACACAGGATATACGCATCCCAGTGTTGAGGGGAGGAAGAAACAGAGAGAAAGGAGAAACACGAGCAAGAGAGAGAGAGAGAGAGAGTGATGACAGCACGAAGCGCAGATAGCCATATCAGCACACACGGCACGCGCACGCAGCGCAGCGACTGCTGAAGATGGGCATATCCAGTGCACACACTGGTCTTGGTTCATCTATCGTTGTCACCGCGGCTTCCGCCACGTCACGCCCTTGCACTGCAGCAAGCCGACAGACCCCACAAACGTAAAACAGCAAAGTGCCATTTGATGTCCTCGGCCGCCGGCCTCGGAAACGAAACCCCAACCCTAAACCTAGCCCCAACAACAGTCCCCTAATCTCAGCAAAAGACCACATTTTGTACCGGTTCAATCCAGCAGACAGCCAACAATTTAGTCACAAGCACAACCACCACCAAACAGCCACACACAACCCCAAGACAGTCAACCAGAATCCACACCGCCATCCCTACACGCGGAATGTCGTTTTCCAACTTCTCCGCGTACGTCTGGCCGTGCTCGTGGAATGTCGTGTCGGCTACCCTCAAAGGCAGCAGCACAGAGGAGTGGCGCCAACAAACACAGCGTCCAAACCTTTTACGGCAACCCCGTTCCTCAGCCACACATTTGCAGGAAGTCAAGCGAGCTTCTCGGTGGTGCAGCGCACGGCTTTCCCTTCAGCTCAGGCACCACCTGCTGAACCGCCTCGTGCTTCACCGCCCACTGCGGGTTCTTCTCCACCGCACACAGCGGATCCTTCACAAAGCCGTGCCGTACGAGTGCCTCCAGCATCGCCATGGTGTCTGCAAAGCTGAGGCTGTTGTCCCTAAAAAGAACAAAGGGAAGCAAGACACCGTTCGAGCCGACAAGCCGTAGATAGTGATCACTGCCGCAGTGCTTTGAGGGAGGCCGTAGCGGCGTGCACGCTTGACAGATCGCCGCCACGCTCCGCATCGTCACCGTCGCCCGCCTCGCTGTGCATGGTGTTCAAGTCGTCCGCAAGCCGCTTCTGCGCAGCAGTCCACCGGTTAAGGCCATCGTTGAAGGCCGGCACGTGCGCTCGGACGTCGTCGATGTTGCCGCGCGAGGCGGCCTCCAGTGCGTGGATGAGCTCTGGAATCGAGTACGCGCAAACACCGTTGCGGCATCCGGCAAAGAGCTCGTACACTTTCGGCGCGCACCACGGGAAGTCCAGCTGGGTGCCTCGCAGCGCAGTGGCCATCACCACGCGCTCATCCGTCGTGCACAGAAGAGACGCGCGAGTGCCGCCACGTCGTCGATCGCGGTGTTGAGAAAGCGGCCAGTGACGTCTCGTTGCAGGTCTGCCACCAACCGGGCACGGCACGCCGCATTTCCTCCCTCCTGAGTGGTCGCGTCTCTCTTCGTCGACAGCCACGTCGCTAAGCAGTGTGGCACCACAAAGCTTGCGCATAGGCCGAGTCCTTTCTTGCTATTTCGCAGTTGGCGCACGCAGTCCTGCACCGCAGTCTGAAGCCCCTGATGACGCAGCAGCGCTTGAGGGATCTCGCTTGTGATCAGCACCTGCTGACGATGTCTCTCCGACTCCACTGCCCTGTTCTGGTGCTTGAAAAAGTCCTCGCGCGTCATGAGCTCTGTTGTGAGGTCTGCTGCGGTGGCGGTCCGAGCGTTGAGCAGGCAGACAATCTGACCGCTACCGGGATAGTACTGGCGGGCAGCGCGGCGGAGAACCTGGTGAGTCGCCTGCTCGTGCTGAGCACAGCACAGCACCACGTGAATGCCGTTTGGCTGCTTGCCATGCGGTGTCACGTCGAGGCCGCGGCCGCCGAGAAAGGTCATGAAGAATACGTGGTGCACGCCGGCCGACAGCCGCGGCACGCAGTCCATCTTCTCCCTGGCATAGCGCTCAAAGTGGACCGGGGTGGTCGTGGCGGGGCGTCGCGCAAAAAGCGCCTTCACCTTCTCCATCAACCGGTCAGCCTCTGCCACCGTCTTCACGGCGACGAGGACGTCCTGGTTGCGACCGACGGCGCCGCAGATACTGCGTTCGATTCTCTCGTCGTACGCGGCGGCGTTGCTGTACAGCTCATGCAGAAGCTCCTGAAAAAGGCTGAAGAGAAGCCAGGCGGAATGATCACGGGCTTGAGTTTGTACACTTGGTTGTGGATCGCCTGCGTAGCATAGCCGCCCGCTGTGCCGGTGACGGCAGTCAGACGACCCTTGAAGTGCACAGAGAAGAGCAGCAGCGGGTTCACCGTCACAGCCGCCTCCGTCTCCCACTCCCACCGCTACCTCTCCTTCATGCACGTAATCGTGCTGAGGCCCTCCATCAGTGAAGTCGTGTAAAGCGTCTCGCCGGTTTCGGTGTTGTACGACACCGACCTGCCCTTCACTGCAACGTAGTCCTCATTGTTTGCTACGTCCCACACGTCCTGTGCAGACGCGGCATACCGTTCAAAGCGCTCCCATGAGAGCACAGAATCCTTCGAGTCTCGGCTCAAAATGCCCGCGCGTTGCACCCACGCCTCCCACGTTGTCTCTCTCACGAATCGCTGGTGGCTGATCACGGCGGTCATGAGAGCTGCAAAGGTCAGCGCGTCGCGACGAGCATCCAGCGAGGGGCCTCCGACGTACATTGCCTCCATCAGGCTCTGCACCATTGACACGTCTGCCTCGTCCTGCATCATCCAGTGCGCAAAGCCGCGCCACTCTCGGTGTAGTGCCGCTCGTCCGTCGGGTCCAGCAGCGTGCGCAGCTCCCATGCGCGATAACGTTGCCCTCCGTCGTGTACACCATTCGCGCTGCATAGAAAGCATCCTTCGACTTCGCCGTCTCCGCGTCCTCTGCAACAGCGCGAAGCATGTTGGCGAAGAGGAGCGTGAAGGCGCCGTGGTTGAACTCCCCATGGCCTCCACGGCGAGGTCGCAGCTGGAGGGGGCGAAGGCGACGCGATAGCCGCAGTACAGCTTGAAGGTGATCACGCAGCCGGTGACGTACGTCTTGCCCTCGCTTGTGCTGACGTAGGCCAGCACAGAGCCTTGCAGCAGCGCCAGCACGGCAAGCACCTGCGCACACGCCGCGGAAGGTACCCTTCGAGTCCCAGTAGCCCAGCAGGATGCCGACAAGCGTGCGCTGTGTGTCGTCCTCGCTGTGAAGAATGCGCGCCTCTGTCTCCTTGGCTCGTCGCTTCCCGTCGTTGCTGGCGGCGGCCTCTGCGTGTGTCTTGTACTCCTTTGCGAAGCTCTCCAGGCGCTCCTTCCGCAGCGTGTCCGGCAGCGTGGATGAGGCGTGAATGTCGTCACACATGTATGCGTATGCTGCACGCAACCAGCTCGGCAGAAATGTCCACTCGCTCGTCGCGCAGGAAGGCTTTGATGCCGTCCCAGCTTCTCTCCCACCCGCTCGCGGTGCGGCGGAGCTGCTGCTGATCCACTCGCTTGATCTCATTCACCACCTGCTGCCGCTTCACATCCCACGCCGTCCGGTACATAAGAACGGCCTGCTTGGTGAGCTTGTTGCCGCTGAGTGCGTCCTGCAGCTTACCAAGAGACCTTGCTGAGGCGCCGACACTGCTAAGAGGCCGTGAAGCACGTCGCACACCGTCGTGTCTGTCAGCGAACGAGTGAGCTCCATAAAACGGCTAAAGCTGTTTTTCCCGCAGAGTGCAGCAGCCCGTTGCACATCTCATGCGCGGGAAAGGCAACTCTCTTCGACGTCCGCCAGAGGTCAACGCACTGAAAAAGACGTCGCCGCTGCAGCACGGTCATCCAGCAGCTCAGCCCCGAGACGCATCAAGGAAACTGCAACCACTCGCTCGGTGACATCGAACCCGTCCAAAGCGTAGAGAGCGGCACCAACGTACTCCGGGTAGGCCACCCTGCCCACCGCCGCTCCGTCCGCAACCTCCTTCTCGAATGCGTCAGTCACAAGAAGCACCACCTCCACACACGCGTACTGCGTCAATGACTCGACGGGCTTCTCGACAAGGCTGGCGAACTCCGCCTCGCCAAAGGCTCTCTTGCCCAGATGGGTGAGGTTGGCGTGGCAGAGCACGCGCAGAGCACGCTCCATGTCCTTCAGCGCGCCAGCACTGCGTGAAGGGAGGCGTGCAGCTCGCCGTCAGACATCACCACCAACGCAGCTTTCTTCACGAGAGAGCGGATGCGTGGCGCGTTTGGGCCGTTGAGCTCCTCCAACAGCCGCGACGCCGCGTGCTTTCGGATGGGAAAGCACGAGCACTCCTGCAGCGCGCACGGATCGCAGGAAAAAAGGCAGGTGGTCCCAGCGGGTCGCGTTCTGCAAGTCTTCAAGGCAGCGCACAAACAGGAAGGGGCCAAGCGCTCCCTGCCACACACCTCGCGTGAGAAAGTCTTCGTGTCGCCCTTCTGGAGATGAGCGGAGAGGAGGGCGTCGCACACGGTGCACAGCCACTTTGTCACCAGCGCGGCCTCGCTGCCTGCAGTCATCTGAGACCATCCCGCCTCCACTGCGTCCAGTATTAGCGGCACTCTCTCCTGAAGAAAGGACGCCAATAACAGCGTGCACCCCATCTCCACAGTTGCTCGCAGCCACACAATGTCTTTGATGTTGTCGCGTAGAAACTCATGCGACTCGACTAGCAATTTACGCAAGTGCGGATCGCAGTTCCAGCACGGTGTGCGCCAGTACCACGCAGCAAGGTCTTTGATGCCGTCTTTCTGCACAACTGCAGCAACAGCTTCGCGAATACATCACCTTTCGCCCTTCGCCAACGTGCAAAAGCAGTTCACCACGAGACGGCACCCTTTCAGCAAGCCGCAGAACTTCTGAATGCGCTGCAGAAGAAACCGCATCTTCGGCACGCGGACCACCAGCACGACGAATAGCTTCTGTGAGTCCTGAAAGTGCAGAGTAAGCAACATGCTCTGCGCCGTTTTGGAGACAAACGCATTATCTTTGCGCAGAAAACTTGAGAGAGATGTGAGCGCCTCGAGAAGCTGCGAGGACGGAGGCCATAATACTCTTTCGTTTCAGTGCAGCAGCGAAACCGTTGAAGTCTCAAAAAACAACGCACGCTTTGACGAGAATCTCCACAAGCGATGGACACCGCCGTAAGCCTATTGCATTTGGAAGCGACGCAGAAGGAAAGATAAGAGAGACGGAGTAGCAAAGCAGAAAACACACAACTGTCGCTGATGGCTTGTTGATGCAAACGTCTGGCAAAACATGGAAATACAAGCCGCGTGGCTCGAAGCTGTTCAGACTGCCTTAAACTGGAGGTTGCGCAAGCTAACGCTCGGATCTGCTGCTATTTGCAGCACCGCGTGGGTATCCCTCCACCCTTTTATGGGTGGGAGTCGTCTTCGTTGTGCTGTTTATTCATCTTTTATCATCGTCGATTTCGCTTTATAGAAGCCTTGTTCAACGCTCACTGCATGTACAACAAAATAGAGAGCAGAGAACTGCGGCGTCCAGTTAGTACTAAAGACAGGAAAAAAGGGGGCCTACTTTCAATACGGAAAAATAAAATAAAACAAAGAGGTAACCGATGTTCCACGCGAGAGGTTGTAGAGAAAGATCACGAAAAAGAGTGAAGCGCCGGTACCATTGCAGATGGCCTCGGCCACTCGGATCGTCTTAGTCGCGCTTCGTGGTCTATGCGCAAGTGCGCTTTCTTTTGCCTCTTGCCGGAACGTAGCAAAAAAAAAACGGTCGTTTTTCCACACCCTATGCTGCAATAGTTAGGCAGCTGTTCGATAGAACATAAGAGTTTTCCTTTTTTTACCGTTGACTACTTGTGGAAGAAGAGCAGTGTAGGTGTGCGCAAAATCCACGGGTGTATCGAACAAAAGCTCACAGAAAAAAATAAACGCGGCGTTAATGTAAAGGAAGTAAAAGAAACAGCGAAGGGGTTTGAAATGAAAGCATGCGATTGCAATAGCGCCAGTGAACGGAAGAAAACAAAAAGAGTGTTGGTGGTGGGATTTGCGTGGACGCTGGCGTCGTTCTGCATTCATGGGCAGTGAAGAGCGACGCCGTCCCCGTGATTTTCGTGGGGGAGTGCACCATCCGCGACGCACCACACCGCTTCTCCGGAGAAAGAGATAAAAGATGTCGCACAAATCGTTTGCAGCGACACCGAAACAAAAAAAAAAAAAGACGCGAAGCGCACCAGAGAAAATAGACGGCTTTAGAGATGCTTCAGAAGAAGGAAATCTCCGCCTACGGAAAAGGAAAAAGGGGACAATGAAAAAGAAACAAAACGAAGGCCACCAATTGCAGCCTTACGTGTGTCACCCGTCCATCCTTTCTTTTTTTCATTTTTTTTTTAGACCTAGCAATCAAAGATATGGCTACTTAGTAGAAAGTAAAAAAAAACGCTTTGACAAATAAAAAGAAAAAAGGGCAATAAAAATTAATAAATAAAGGGACGGCACGACTCAGAAGAGGCATCCCTTTCTGAATTATCTGTCATGTGGGCAGAGGCTTTGCAGCCCGCAGCAGGTGATCACCCGTTACGAGAGTGGGGCGTCAAGCTGCCTCGGGCGTGTGCCAATCCTCCTCTGCAATCCAGCATGGACAGCATACGCTCACGGTGCCGTCACCGAGAAAAACGCTTAAACTAAAAAAAAAAAAGAGGCGTAGAGCGACATCCTTGTTCCCGACTTGTTTTCACACAAGGAGATCTATTCAGGTGCGGACGGATAGGTACATAAATCGTGCGAGGTGTGACAGGGTTTGTGTGCCTGCCAATAAAAAAGAGAAATGTACTTACTTAAAATCCGTGACGCGCCAAAGAAAGAGAAGAAAAAATGAGAGACACAGCACGTCCGCACCTTCACAGCCCTCCACAACGGGCTTCGTTTTCGCCACATTTATGCACATGGCTCTACAGCTCCTCTGACGAAGCGATCGTCTTCTGCGGCGCTGCTTCTGCTGCCACGGGCTGCTTCGACGAGGCGTCAAACTTGTTCAGCCACTTCTGAAAGACGGAGAGCGCCTCAACCTCCTTCGGGTCGATGGGGTCGCAGATGCGGGAGCCGGGAATGAGCACGAACACCAGCGGGATGGCCACGAGCGGCGTGATGAGGTGACAGCAGATGAGGAGCCACCGCAGGTTGTCGAAGTTGCACGGGACGCTGGACTGGATGGGCCACACCGTCTCCATCAAAATCGCGCCAATCGTTGACGACGTCGACGCGCCAAGGTTGCTGAAGCTTGCCAGGATCGCAAACATCGTGCTCTCGCAGCCCTTTGGGCACAGACGCGAGATCAGCATGTTGAGGGGCATGTAGTTGAGCATGTAAGTTACCTGATAAACTACCGCATCGCCCATGATGTACATCGCGTGATCCGGAATGCCGATCGCAAGATTCCAGCGCTCGACCATGACGATGTCAAAGACACTCGCGACGACTTGCACCAGCGTGGTGCAGATGAGCGTGACACGGTAGCTCTGCTTCGAGAAGACGCGGGCGAACATGTACACACCAAAGAGACCAGCCACGTTGCCGATGACCGCACCCACGGTGTTGTAGAAGGTCTGCGTGAAGTGCGGACCGTTGGGAAGGCATGCTGCATCAGACATGTAAAAGTTGTCAGTCGCACCACTGATGATGATGTAGGAAACCAGCTGGCACCAGCCGAAGAAGTTCGCCTTCATGATCGTCACGGGAATGCAGATGAAGCCCACCACGCACAGCACGACGGAGATGACCACGCAGCCGTAGAGCAGCTGGTAGGTCGTGCCGGTGAGGTTGAGCACCGTCAGCACAATCACGCTTGCCGTGAGCACAACGCCGTAGACGGCCACGGAGATGTTGCGGGTGATGACCTCCTTGTTCACGCCGAAGATGCCGCACATGCACGTCGGTACCTCGAAGTCCACATCCATCTCCTCCTCCTCGGCGGCATCACCGTCCAGCTCACCAAACTGCACCAGCTCGTTAGCACCGCTCCCCTGCGCGGTATTTGGGCTCTCAAGATGCGCCTGCACCTCCTTGATCGGCTCCGAGTCCGTCTCCTGCTGCTGCTTCTGCGCCTCCTGCTTCAGCAGGTAGATGTAGTCTTCCCGACGCTCCGCCGCGTTCTGCTTCTCGCCGTACCAGTTGAAGATGAAGAACACGACGCACACAGCCTGCAGGCCGGCAGAGATGAAGACGCCGACCGTGGGGCGGCCAGAGTCCGACAGCGGGCCCTGGATGGCGGAGGCGATGATCTGGCCGACCATGATCAGAGCCCAAATCCACGAGATGAGATCTGCGCCGGGAATCGGCTGGCGCTTGATGAGGCGGCTGTAGTGGCCCTCCGACAGCACGTCGATGTTCGCGACACAGAAGGACGAGAGGAAGATCATTGCACCCGCGATGGAAGCGCTCGACTCCTTGAAGGGCAGCACGCCGTAGACCACGGCGCACACCGCACCGGCGACACATGAGAGGGCCATGTACCACCGCTTCGTGTAGCCAAAGAAGGAGAAGGTGTCGCTCAGGATGGCGGTCAGCGGCTTGATAGAGAAGCCCATCGAGCCGATGCCGGACATGCGCTGGTACACCTCCGTCGTGACGCCGTACTTCTTCATGAACATCGCGTACTTGGACGAGCCGAGGAGCGTGTAGGCGACACCCTTGCTCAGGACGTACACCACGCCGAGCGACATGACGCACTTGGGGCCGAAAGGCTCCACTGCAGTGCCGAAGATGGGAATCTTCTTAGCGCACGGCACCGCAGAGAAGAGCGCCGCGGAGTCGGGATGAACGTAGCCCGGCTCGTCGTTGGCCGGCTGGCGAACCGCCTTCAAGGTCACCGCCTCGTCACCGCCGATGACATTTCCCGTTGCCGACTCGCTCGACATCGTGTACGAGGAGAGTGGATGAGGAAGAAAACAAAGAGAGAAGAGAAAATAAAGAGAACGACGGTTGCGAGAGCTGTGCGAAGACCAAGGTGTGGAGTGCTTTGTCTTTTAGAGAGGCTTTACTTTGATGCGAGCATGAAGGAGGTTGGAGAGAGAGAGAGCGGAATAGAGGAGAGGCAAGTGATGGTGGAGGTGAAGAGAAGCTGCTAAAGAAGTGTCGGAGGTTAGACGGGCGGCTCGCAGGAATGTTGCCTCACTCTTTCTCACAGTATTCGCGCTTATCACCGCATTGTCTTTGGAAAATTTCCAACAACAACAGCACAACAGCCGTCGATGTAGTCGAACATTAAAGACACTTATAAACAAACACACACAGAATATTTCCCCTGTCAACACGTCACAACGGAGACTAAAGTAGAGGCTCCTCTCCTTTAAATGGAGGGCCTACTTTCCCTTACAGGTACAGAAGTTTATTTGTTGTTGTTGTTCTTTCACTTCGGCGGCAGAGCCGATAGTCGCAGAGACACAAGGAAACAATTCGGTAAACGTTTTTTTTTCACGCGTTTATCGCTCGTAACGCGTCCCGCGTCTCCAGCAACCGCTTTATAAAAAATACGAAATCATTTGTTTTGTTTACCAAAAAATTTTAGTCACTTTTTTTCCTTTTTTTACGATTAACAGAGAAGTTTGTCTAAGTCCAGAGGGACCAGCACAACTCTGTTCGCTTAAGTTTTTTTCGGGTGTTTTGCGCTCAGTTTTTCCTTTCACTTTGTTATCTTAGAGTTGCGGCGCCGCAACACTGTGAATCTGCCAGCCAACCGAATCGGAGGGCAGGCAAGCACATGGCGCAAATAAGAAATAAATAAAAAATACAGCATTAGGAGAAAAAGAAAAGCTGTTCACTGTTAAAAAAAGAAAGAAAATTAGAGAAGGGAAGAGATACTTATTGAAAAAGAACCGCTGCTCACGCCGACTTCTCAATCCTCAAACCGATGAAGAGAAGACGACGTGAGTTGGGTTGTGCTTGAGAGACGGAGAGCTGCTACGCACGACAGTGTTTACGCCTGCTTCTTTTTTCTTTGCAGACCTATGTCACTCAAACAAAAACAAAAATATTACTTTGTATATATACCCTTTTTACGCATATAGAAAGAAAACAGAAGATCAACAAAAGTTGACGTCGTGTGTGCGTATCGCAAGGCAAATACGCTGGAGAGACTGAAGCAACTTCCGGAGCTGCGACGTGGTGAAAGGCCAAAAAAGGAGGTCAGCTACTCCCGCTAAAACATGCTCTGGTGGTCGTTGCCGTTCGGTGCGCAGAGAAACGTATCCTTCGCACAAAAGCACCAGCATCCTCTACTGTACGAATTGAAAGCGTTTCTCTCTTGAAACGCGTAAAGTGGACTTCACATGAGGAGACGCGTAGAGACGCACCGAAACCGGAGACAACAAACACGTGACACCACATTTATATGGTGCAAAGCCAGTTCTACGAAACAGAAATTAAAGACAATTGGCGGTGATATTTAAAAAGAAAACAACAAGGAGCGAGTTAAGGGAGAACGGTTAGGCTGGAGGGAAGAGAGTTTAGAGGGGGGAGGGTTACGCGCACACAGCTTAACATACTTGACGCACCATTTTGCATGAGAAAGTCCCAGGTACCTCACATCGCCGGAGCGGCGGTGCCCTGAGCAAAGAAGGTAGCCGAGATGACGGCGGTGATGACGAGCGTGAACACCCAGCCAGCGTACATCTTAAGCACCATGAGCCAGCGGATGTTGAGGAAGCCGACGTCGCAGATGCTGACCGCAACCACGCCACCAGTGATGCAGTGCGTGGACGACACGGGGATACCGTAGCCAGAGGCAAAGGAGACCACCAGGGCCGCGGACAGCTCCGCAGAGAAACCGCGGCTCGGCGTGATGACGGTGAGGTCCTCGCCCAGCAGGCGCATCAGGCGGATACCGAAGGTGGCCAGACCGACCACGAGACCAGCACCACCGAGGCACAGCACCCAGACGGGCACGGTGGAGCTCCTCGAAACGCTGCCGCTCTGGTAGACCTGGTAGATGGCGGCGAGCGGGCCCACGGCGTTACTCACATCGCTGGCACCGTGCGCGAAGGAAGCGCAGATGGCGGTGAAGACCTGCAGGTAGCGGAACACGCTCTCGGCACGCGAGTCGTACACCTGCACCTCCAGCCCGCTCGCGCCAGTGACCCTCTTCTCCTGCACAACATCCGCGTCAGAAGACTCGTCATCGTTGACCACGTCGCCGGTGACCGTCTTCGACTTGGACTTGCGTGTATCGTCGCCAGTGCTGGGCTCATGATGCAGGGCATCCTCGGAGTCGTTCGGCTGCTCCTGCGAGGCGGCCAGCGCACGCGCCTCATCACGTGCCACGATCCGCTTCAGGAGGGGGATGAAGGCGCAGGACACAACGCCCGCACCAGCGCCGATGCAGGCGGCCACCCAGGCAGCCTTCTCGACCGACCACTCCAGGCGCTTCGACGCACCCTTGTAGAGGACGAAGAAGGACTCGAGGAAGAAGGCGACGGTGACAATGATGGGGAGGGTGTAAATGGCACGCTGCACGGAGTTCGCGGGGCGGAGCACCAGAAAACGGACGAGGCTGTACACGAGGGCCGTGACGGCACCGGTGAGCACGGGGGAGATGAACCACGACGCGATGATCGGCGCAACACCGCTGACGAACGGGAAGTCCTTCTTGGGAGTGGCCCAGTTCACGGAGCCGCCACCACCAAACACGAGGGCGAAGCCGAGGACACCGCCGCAGATGCTGTGCGTCGACGACACAGGCAAGCGCAGCCAGGTGGCGATGGCCAACCAGCAGAAGGCAGAGCCGCAGGCGCAGAGCATGCCGTACATGAACACGTACGGCTTCGCAGCAAAGTCGCCGGGGCTGGCAATGCCACCTGAGATGGTCGACGTCACGGCACCACCGAGCGCGACGGCACCGGCGAACTCGCAGATGGAGGCCACAATGACAATTTGAGTCATGGTGAGAATCTTGGCGCCATACGTCGTGCCGAAGGCGTTTGCCAGGTCGTTCATACCGACACCGCAGCCGGTCAGGAACGACACGAAGGCGCCGACCACGACGATCCACAGGTAGGGTTGAACCTCCGTCATGGTTGCTGCTTATGCCTTGAGAGGGTCTTTAATTTCTCTTGTAAGGAAAGAAGAATAGAGAGATAAGTAAAAAATGAGAGGGCGTGTGGGAGAGAGAAAGCTGCTAGTTGGCCGAATAGTGAATGAGAGGATACACGGTAAACTGCTGCCTTCAATGCTCAGCGTCTCTGGCGACTTTCAGATGCGGTATGGTGAGTGAAGAAAGTACGGAAAGACGGCGTCGTTGACTTGACAAGCAAACAAGAGTCAATGTTTATTCGGTAAAGTTGAACAAAATTAACGAAATGCCATGCGGAGAAGAGGAGGAGAGGAGAGAGAATGGCCAGAAAAAAAAAAGAGTACGATGCAGCTTCTGTTGCTGCAGCATTGCAGGGACCCAAGCGCTGGAGCCGTAACGCTACGGTGCACCGGAGGCCGCAGTACAGGAGAGTTAATCTCTCTGCCAACACAACACAATGTGAGAAAGAGAGAAGCACCACAGAAGTGAAAGCCGTAGCTCCCTGCTTGTCAGAACGCGACAAGTACCCTGAAATAGCTCAGCTGAATGAAACACTTACTCTGGACTTCTCTGGCACCGTCAAGGCGGTTATCCTGCCCGCATTCCCAATGTGAAGACTACGGCGCCGTTCAATGGGTGATCGACTGGGGTGATGAAAAAGAAAAGAGAAGAGCACTAAAAAAAAAAAAGAAAAAGGACATCTTGGTAGTGTAAGTAGTCTTTCTTTTTTTTATTTCTCTCTGATACTTTTTTTTTTGTGCTTTGAATATGGACAGAGAAAAGGAATGAAAAGAGAGGCGCGAAGCACCAGCAAAATGTAGGCTTGATGAGGAGAAAAAATGTACAACAAATAAAAAGAAGAGGAAGGCGAGACGTGAGGACTGCAGTGCAGGGAGAACGTCAACACACCAGCGGCGCTAGTACTCCAGGTTTCCCACAATTGTGCCGTAGCCCTCAAACGGGTAGTCGATGGTAATGCGGCCTTCGTATGCGTCACCGAGGCCGCTGTACAGATCCACCTTCCCATCGTCGAGCATCACAATGCCGGAGGCAAAGACACAGTCCACCAGGTTCGGCTTCTTCGCAGGACAGTCGGGGTAGCAGGCCTTGGTGCCAATCACCTTCTCATTCTCAATAAGACGGGTAGCAGGGTCGAAAATGAAGGCGCAGTTGATGTACACCGTCAGCGGATCGCCCGACGGCGTCGTGTCGTTGTACGCGACGTGCCCGATGCAGCCGATCTTGTCAGAGGTCAGCAGGTAGGCCTGGTTGACGCCACCCCACATGCCAGGCTTAATGAAGTCGATGGGCTTCGCAGCAGCAATCGCAGAGGTGGTGAGGTGGTCAATGGAGTCCACCGTGGCAAAGCCAACGTACACCTCCGCCGGGGTGCGCACACGCGAGAAGACACCCACCTGGCCATCCTGCAGCGTCACGACACGGATGTCCTTCATAAAATCGGGACCGGTCGTGAAGTAGCTCAAGTCCGTTGGGGTGCCGCGGTAGAAGTAGCCAAAGTAGCTCAGCACCGCACCGCCATCCTTGCGGACGTGCGTGCCGCCAAAGATCATCTCGCCGTTGATGCGCTGAATGTAGGGGTCCTCCAGCTCCATCGTGAAATTCGGGACGGCCGTGAAGTCGTCCTTGCCAGTCTCCGCAAAGAGACGGACGTGCGAGGAGGCCCACACCTCGCGCTTCTCCACACGGCCGTAGATATGGCGCCTGCCCTTGTACAAAAAGGGGACAGAGCAGTTGTAGACGTCGAAGCCCTCTGTGCCGTGGAAGGTGAGAATGGCGCTGTCGTACACCTGACGGGACGCCTCGAACTCTTTCTTCTGCTCCTTGACAGACATTGTCGAAAAGTTTCGGTGGGCACTTGCTGAGTTTTTTTTTCTTCGTGTGGAGACGCGACAACAACTTCAAAGAAAAGCCACGGATGTGGGGGTCGTGTGCTGTGTGCAGTGGGGTGTGGGTATAAGAAGAGAAAGGAAAGGCAGAGACAGAGTTGTTTATGCTTAGCTGTGACTGCCGGGAGAGAGTGCGTATATATACCAGTGAGAAGCGCCACAGGTGAGAATATCGTGTGTGCAGCGGAGATAAGAAAGAAAAAAGAAAGAGAACCGCGATCAGGGCGAGGCAGTGGTGAGATGACGTCACGAGATCGACGGTCTGCTGCGGGATAGAAAGACAAAGAGAAAAAAGAAAAAACACGTACAAAGGGCGAAAGTGACGGAGAAAATGAATAGAGAGATGGAGGAGTGACAACATGTAGAGCGAGTAGTGGAGCTGCTCAACACTTGCATAAAATCAGTCAAAAATCGGCGCTTCGTCGCGACGGCAAAGAAAAAAAAAAACAAAGGGCGGCGCTGCGCTTCCTCGCCTTTTCTCTGGGCGATGCACAGTGAGTCGGTGCCTCGTAAGAGACGAGATTGCCAGTAGCGGTACAAGATCCCAGCTCATCGGCAGCACCTCAACAATAAAACGCCTTCCATGGCTGTCATCAATGCCAAGTTTTATCTATTCGCTTTCGTTGTCACCGCCAATTTGAGGTATTGCTCTCGACACAGACACGAAGACAGGAAAGAAAAGGGACAATGTATCTCATCAACACGAAACACACAGAGAAGGAAACAAGCCAAGGCGAGAATCCCGAAGAAGCACAGCAACGATAACGCTTTTCGATCTGTTTTTTTTTTCACTTCTGTTTTGCGCGGATATGCTGTGCCCTTCGCGGGCATTCTACGCCTTCTCCCTCCCCTCCATTACACCCACGTGGAGCCATGCTGGAGTAAAAAGCACAGAGTAAAAAAAAAGAGGAAAAGGAAAAGAGAGGATATTGTCTTCTCTCCTACGAGCACAGTACAACAAGGTCGTAAGTCGGCCTTCTTGGGTTCTTCTCCAGATGAGAGACGCGCTGAGTGGCACACAAGCACACACGCGCACAAACAAATACACGATGGCCCGCACCTCCTAACGTCCCCTCTGTGAAGGGCGTCGCATCGCTGCAACGTAACGCCTATTACACATCCGCGCATTCACAAAAACAAAAACAAAATAAATAAATAAATAAGAGGCGAAAAAGACGAGAAGAAAGACGAAAGAGAGAGAGAGCGAGAGGAAGAGGTGCGACAAGAACACGCATGTCCGGATATGAAGGGAGGACGCGTGTTTACTCGCCAGAGTATCCTCCTCTGCTGTCTAAACTGGTATAAGAAACGAGACAGCAATAAAAAAGGAAGTCTCTCTCTGAAATTGAATGCATGGCGCTCACGCATGCAGGTATTCGTCATCTTCTTCTCCCTTTTTTTTTTGGTGAAAGCACCTCTTTCAGAAGAGAAAAAAAAGCGCGGTGACTTCAGCACGAAAGAAAAAAGGTGGAAACGAGAAGTCGGCAGTGTTGCACCTCTGCGGACTTGACCGTCGGTGATACTTCTTTTCTTTTCTTTTGTTTTCCCTCCTCACGGGTTGTACTGCAAAGTCCCTCAGTAACGTATTCGGTAATTTTCTTTTTTCCTTTTCTGCTAGTTTTCTTTCTCGTCGGTGTGTTTCTTTTTTTTCTGGTTACTGTCTTTTCTTCAACGGAAGCGGGCGTGCCCTCAACGACAGGGACGGGCTGCTGGGGCGACCAGCACGCACACGAACAACGTGGAAACGACTAGATACAGCTGCGGCGCGTAGACCTCCCTCTCCTCCCTTCTTTAGCCAGAGCTCCACCTGTACACTCGCAATTGTCTAGGTGCAAACACAGGCAAGGAGGGAAGGAGGGCGATCAGAAGCCACAGTCGCCGCATCACCACTACTCACACGCGGACGTATGAGCGGGGGCCCGCTGCGACGGAAGCAGCGCACTCCGTTTTTGTTGTAGTTGTTGTTTGTTCATCGTTTTGTGCGGAGAAGTAAACGCCAGCAATAAGAGGAAAGAAGGCAATCGCCTCCTCAGCGCGCTTCCATGCTGGGTATGCGCTGTGTTGCCGTCTGGCCTACCTAGCGTGTGCTGTGCCCCGGTCTGTCTTGCCTGGTCCGTAGCCGGCGCAGATCGTCCTCCGTCTCTTGCCTCGTCTCCCCACAGTAAGCGATCAGTGCTCGAATACACGCAGCTTGTGGAAAATAAAAAATTGGAAAAATAAATGAAACAGAGGCGGAAAAAAAAAAGGTGAGAAAATCAAGAGCGTAAAAGGGAAAATTTAGTTTTTTCTCCTCGATGGCGTACACACCGTCGACTTCGCCTCGTCACCGCGCGTTTCGAGATCGCGCTGATACGGCTCTACTATGCCTCGAAGACGAGGGAATCGATAATCTCGCCGCAGCCCTCGAAGGGGTAGTCGATGGTGATGCGGCCCTCGCAGGTGTCACCGAGGCCGCTGTACAGGTCGCACTTGCCGTCCTCGCGCATGACGATGCCAGACGAGAAGGCGCAGTCGACCAACTTCTCGGCCTTGATGGGGAAGTCTGGGTAGCAGCTACGGGTGCCGATGATGCGCTCCAGCTCAGCCTCGCGTGTCTCGGGGTCGAGCACGAAGGAGTAGTTGAGGTAGACGGAGATGGGCCGGTCCTTGTCGTCCTTGCCGTTGTAACTGTAGTGCGCGATGCAGCCAATCTTGCCAGAGGTCAGCAGGTAGGCCTGGTTGACGCCACCCCACGCGCCGGCGTGCAGCACATTAAGCGCCTCTGCCTCATTAATCACCCGCTGTGTCAGCTCGCCGAGCTCGTTGATGATGGTGAAGCCGATGCAGGAGTACACATCCGTCTTGGGGCGGGAGAAGACGCCGATGCGGCCATCCGCCAAGTCCACGAGGCGGATGTCCTTCATGTTGTCGGGGCCGGAGGCGTAGTAGAGGTTCTGCTCGATGCCGCCGCGAAAGAAGTCGGAGTAGTAGTTGAAGACACGCCCGCTCGACTTGCGCACACGCGTGCCGCCGAAGAAGGCCTCGCCCTTCACCTTGGAGATGAAAGGGTCTTCGATGAGCCACGTCATGCCGTCCGGCACCACGGTGAACTCGTCCTTGCCGGTCTCCGCAAAGAGACGGACGTGCGAGCCGGCCCACTCCTCGCGCCTCTCGATGCGGCCGTAAATGTGACGTTTGCCATTGTACATGAAGGGCACGGAGCAGTTGTAGACGTCCATGCCGTCCACGCCCTTGAAGGTGAGAATAGCGCTGTCGTACACGCGACGCGACGTCTCGAACTCCTTCTTGGCGTCACGAACAACCTGGTACGTGCTCATGGTGGGCGGGAAGAAGTCGTCGAGGTCTGCGTGTGATATGTGTGTGTGCGGTTGTTTGAATTCTGCGGTTTGTTTGCTTTTGATAGACACGCCTTGGTGATGGAGAAGTACAAAGGCAGAGAGGGATGGGCACTGATGCGGATTTGTGGTTTTTGCTTTTCTGTTATATAGAGTGAAAGCGAAGGCGAAAAAGGGGAAGGCGAGAGGAGCGCGTGAACGGACTCGCGAGATTGATGGGGTTTTTGCTTGTTTTAAGTGGGGAAGATAAGCTTTTTTTTTTTTTTGGCCGAGCTCAGTTTGCTACACAAAACACTGAAATGTGGCAGTTGTGGTCATAGCGACCAGATGCAGAAGTGACAAGCGTGGCGCGCGAAGCAGAGGAGGAGGACGGAGGAGGCCGAAGAAGATGAAAGCTTGAGAATGCAAAACTGTAAAGCACTGAAACTCAGAGTTTTCTGCTGTCAACAGAGAGAAGGCACGTTGGCTAACAGTGAGAGAAAAAAGAAGCAAGGAGAAGCTGGACAAAAGGCAGGTCTTTTGCACGTCGCCCACGATGAGAACGGCGGCCATTTCAAGAAGAGAGAAAGTCGGCATTGCAAAGACATCAATTATTGTTTTCTGGAGGGGTTTGCAAGCGGCGCTTGTTCCTCCGCACTCAAACAGGACAAGGCGGAAGACAGTGAAGGGGTATCAAGGGAGCAATAATAATAAAAAGGCACAACAAACGCAGCACAAGAGAGAGATACAGGACTTTAAAAGCGGTTGTGATTGTTTAAGAATTAACGGGTGTTTTTCATGCCGCAGTAGAGATTTCTCAACGGCAAGGGGGAGAGAAGAAGAAGACCGAAGTTGGCCTCTGATGGTCCCCCTCGCATCTCTACTCGGGAAAGGAAATGAACAAATGGGGTGCTGTATGTGCTTTCATTACTTATTTTAGCAGGCGATCTTCTCAAGTTTTATTTTCAGAAGCAGGAGAAAGCCAGGGAGGAAAAAAAGAGGCAAAACAAACGAAGAGAAGAAAACTGCCCTACTGCCAAGAAGCGCACCCGTCGTGAGAAATATGCGCTCACCGTGCACAAGACACTGTAGCGCCGCTGACAGCAGTAAGGAGCAACTCCATCTGTGGCGATGCACTTGTTGCGGCAGCAGATAGAGCAGCACAACAAAAAATAAAAAGAAGTGACAACATGAGAAAAGGAAAGTGACAACGTAGGTTGAGCAGAGAAAACAAAAAAAGAAATGATGTAAGAAGTGTTAGGTGGCACTACAAGCAAGGAAAAAATAATCTGCGGCGGTGTGTCCGTCTGTGTGTTTGCGAGTTGAAGTGCCTTACGATCCTTTGAAGAAGCTCGAAAGGACAAGGGAAGATCGAAGACTACAAGACCGGCGAAGAGCTTTGCCAAGACCATTAAAACACCAAATCGTCTACGACATCCCCGTAGCCGGCAAATGGGTAGTCGATGGTGATGCGACCCTCGTGTGTGTCACCGAGGCCGCTGTACAAATCGGCCTTGCCATCTTCGCGCATGACGATGCCGGAGACAAAGGCGCAGTCTGCAACACGCGGTGCCTTGGCGGGGCAGTCAGGGAAGCAGCCCTTAGTGCCGAGAATCTTGAACGCTAGTGTCTCGTTCGTCTCAGGGTCGTACACAAACGACGTGATACAGTACACATTGAGCTGCCCGCCTGCTGCATCCTTGTCGACGTAGCCGTGGTGCGAGATGCAGCCCACCTTGCCGGAGGTCAGCAGGTAGGCCTGATTGACGCCTCCCCACGCATCCAGGAATGGCGCGTGGTCGATCGGCTGGGCAGCCCCGATGACATCGCGGGTGATGCCGTCAAGCGACTTCACCGTAATGAAGCCCGTAAGACAGGAGTGTTCCGTCTTATGGTGTGAGAAAAGACCAACGCTGCCGTCGACAAGTTGGACAGCACGGATGTCTTTCATGCGGTCGGGCCCCGTGGTGTAGTAGGAGAGCGACTCCGGCGTGCCGCGGTAGAAGTCGCAGAAGTAACCGGTCACGTCGCTGCAGCTCTTGATGACCTGCGTACCGCCAAAGAACATCTGATTTGCTACGCGGGAAACAAAGGGGTCCTCCAGCTGGTAAATCATGCTATCGGGGACGAGAGTGTACTCATCCTTGCCGGTCTCGGCGAACAGGCGCACACGCGACTCCACCCACTTCTCCCGCCTCTCAACACGGCCAAAGATGTGGCGCTTGCCATTGTACATGAAGGGCACGGAGCAGTTGTAGACGTCCAGCCCATCGACACCCTTGAAGGTGAGTAGAGCGCTATCGTAAATGATCTTGTCCTTCTCAAAAGCCAGGCGCATGTCCTTGAAGGTCATATTGAGCCAACGTTCTTTCTTCCCCCGCCAACGCAGCAGCTGCAGCTGCGGTAATGAAGAGAGGAATGAAGAAAAGGGACGGGGAAGAAAAGAAAGAGATATTGACTGGCGGCTGTCCGACTGCTGAAGGCAGTGAAAGAGAGATCTTTGTGTGTGTCTGTGTTTCCCTGGCTATTGTTTTCTTCCTTTTGTGCGACTACAAGCTGCAAGAGACAGAGGCAAGAAAAGCAGCGCAACGAGAGCGGCAGCTGTACAGGAAACGGGAAGGACAAATAAGTACGCGGTAGCTGTATACTGGTGCTTGGTGGGGGTGGTGTTGTCGATATTGCTCTCAAAGGCACGTGAGATGGGGTAAACAAGAAGGTGGTGGCTACCTTAGCAACACGTCCAGTTGCAAAAAAAAAAAAGGTGAGGAAACAAGAACAGTGAATAGTAAAAGAGTCGCCGAAAGCGCACAGAAACACCTAGAAAAAAAATGCAACTCCACAGCAAAGGATGCGGCACGCTCAGCACTAGGCTGAAAATATTCAAACAAAAATCTCTAGTTGCTACTGCAGCGCAAGCTCGTTGGTAGTAATTATTTCCGCGTCCCCTTGTGGTATAAATGCAGAAAAGGCAGATAACGCAACCGCTTTCGCTGGCAAAGAGGCGTGACCTACATCACAACGCTGAGTCATAGATCCACTACGATGGCGTAATAAAGTGCACATTTTTTTTTTCCGGAAAGCACTCCACAGACAAATTGGTTCCTGGTTGTTACTATTTTCTTTTCTTTTTTGCATGGATGTGGGTCACTTACTCCGCTCTATGCACAGCAATAAACGGAGAGAGACGGCGGCCTTGCTCGAGCGGTTTACGGTTTCCTCCACCGCAGAAAGGGTAAGGTAGAAAAGGAAAAACACCAAACAGAAGCTTGGCACAGATGAGGCGTATACGAGAGAAGTGAAGAGAGAAGAAAAAGAGTAAACATAAACACTTTGTTCACTGCTAGATTTGTAGGTCGTTTTTCTTTTTTCTTTTTTTTTTTGAGGCGTGTGCAGCAATTAAGAGAAAAAGGAGGTATAAGAGAGGCGATTTGTACATCGCAGGGGAAGAAGAAGAGGTCGCCAAGTGCGTTGACGTGTCCAGCAAAGACTCCATTGCCTCGCCTTCCTTGACGCAGGAGACAGCAAAGGCACCGACAAGAGAGAGAACGGGGGACGGGCGTAGGCGAAAGCGGGCAAGTCCGGCACTGCCACCCGCCTCTGAGCGGAACCAGCTGCGCCATTGTGTCACGTCCCTCCGCTCTGAGTGTCCTGTTGCTCCTGCAGCCGCTACAGAGAGGAGGGAGAGGGGAAGACAAAGTCGCCAACGATGGTGCCGTGGCCCTCAAACGGGTAATCTACGACGATGCGGCCCTGTCGGCTGTCCCCCACCCCGCTGTACAGGTCCACCTTGCCGTCCTTGCGCATTACGATGCCGGAGGTGAAGACGCAGTCGGCCAGGAAAGGCTTCTTCGGCTCACAGGGTGGGTAGCAACTCTTGGTGCCGATGATCTTGCGCTCGTGGATCTCGCGGCTGTGGGGGTCGAGCACGAAGGAGTAGTTCACGTAGACGCTGAGTGGCTTCTGGCTGGCATCCTTGTCCTCGAAGCTGTAGTGACCGATGCAGCCGATCTTGCCGTCGGAAAGCAGATAGGCCTGGTTGACGCCGCCCCACGTGTCCTCAGCAAGAATGTTTAGCGGCGGTGCCTTCGCAATCGACTCGGAGCCAAGCTCGTCCACAGAGTTCAGCACCGTGAATCCGATGGACGCCTTGTTGCCTTGCCGCGGCCGCGAGAAGACGCCGAGACGACCGTCTTGCATCTCCACGACACGGATGTCTTTCATGTAGTCGGGCCCCGTCGTGAAGTATGTCAACTCCTCTGGACTGCCGCGGTAGAAGTAGCCGTAGTAGGTGCTGATCTCACCCTTGTCCTTGCGGACGTGTGTGCCGCCAAAGATCATCTCGTTCTTCACTTTGGCGATGTAAGGGTCCTCCAGCTGCAGGTCGAAGCCCGGCACGACGGTGTACACGTCCTTGGTTGTCTCTTCAAAAAGGCGGACAAAGGACGAGGCCCACAGGTGTGGCCGCTCCACACGGCCGTAGATGTAGTGCTTGCCGCGGTAGTAGAAGGGCACGGAGCAGTTGTAGACGTCGAAGCCGTCGACGCCCTTGAAGGTGAGGAGGACGCTCTCGTACACACGCTTGTTGGCCTCAAAGGCCGCCTTCATCTGCTTCATGGCACTAAGGAAGCAGAGAAGAAAAGGGGGAGCTTTTTGCGTTTTTTTTTGTTGTTGGACTTGCTTGCACACCTGACGCGTGTGTATGTGCGCGTGTCGCTTTCTTGTTTAAGTCAGGGTGGAGGTTTACGGTAAGTGTATTCAGATCGAGAAAAATCTCAGCTCATTAATATGTTTTGAAGCCTGTCATGAGGTACAAATTACAACGTAAGAAAGCAGCGCGGAAGCTGGGAAGATGGGAAGTACATGAGGCGAGGGCCAAGACTGAGCACCGCCAAGTGCACAAGCCGCCGTCAAGAAGACGGTGAGGCAGCAGAAACGCACAAGCCGCCTTCACAAGACGCTCAGTCAGAAGGGAAGCAGCGAAGGGCAGAGAAGCATCGCCGCCAACTTTGTCCATTTTCTCTGCAGACATCCCGCCGGGCCTGAAGAAAGACGAGCTTCCTTTGCTTCTCTCTCTCTAGATTGCAATGGCAGAGCAATCACACCACCTCCGCCTTTCACATCACCGACGCGCCGCGGCTCAAAGACTGCTTCCATTTGCTGGTTTGAAGTTGGTCGTCGACTAAAGTATCAACACAGAGAGGGAGAGATGATAACAGCGCAGAAGCGAGTAACACTACAAGAAGAGAAAGAGGAGAGAAAAAGAACAACGCCACACGTACATGACAGAAAACAAAAGTAAAGAGAAAGAAAAAAAAAGACAATCGCGCGTGCAAACGTCAGCTTTCTTTACAAGTGCCAAGGACTTGTTTTTCGGTTTAACTTCGAGGCGAGCAAAAGATGAGACCGGAGTTGAACGGGCTTGGGTGGACGGGGTAAGAGAAAGCATCAACGGAAAGCAAAAAAGGTCCTTTTCGTCTCTCCTTCATTTTCAGCGGCGAACGACGACAGTGAAGAACGTCACACCAAAAAGAAAAAAAAAGAATGTAGTAGATGAGTAGGGGAGAACGGACGCAACTCAAAGGTTGGTTCCGCAGCTCTCCCCTTCCGAACGTCCGCGTGTCTGCATCCGCCGCGCCGCGGCGTGCACCGCACTCACGCCTTTTTTTTTTTCCTTTTTCGTCCCTCAAGAAGTATTTTGCACGCGTTCGTAGCTTTTGGGGTCTCGTATTTGTTGTATAAGAAGTAATAGTCGGCGACCCCACGACTCTCGACGCGCAGCAACAGATGAGTTCGACGGCTCCACGAGTACAAGCAGCCAAAGCCACTCGCCTACAAGAAAAAGAGTAAAAGAAAAAAAAAACAGTTGCACACCTACGTGTATGTGTAAATATGGAACCGCGAAGGTGTTGCGTGCCGTGAAGAAACAAAAAAAAAGAAAAACAGAAGCAAGAACAGCTGATGCGTTTCTTTGTATGTGCATCATCCCTTTGCAAAACGTTCGTTTCTCATTTTGCTTTTTTGTTGTTGTTGTCGCGGAAAGTTCACAACACCGTCGTTGGGCCATCAGAGTTGACGGTGTGCCGGTTTTCGCGTTTAGACCGCGTGTGCTGTGTAGGTAAAAGAGCAATTTGAAGTTTTTCTGTTGTTGTTTTTTTTTCGATATGGACAAGAGACAGAGTGACTCTCTTGCCAGCGAGGTTCTCTTTCCTTGTGTCTCCACACACCGTTGCGACTCAATTTATCCGGCCGGGTACCGTGCGTATAAAGCGAAAGAGGAAAAAATAAACAGTCGGTGGGGCTTCATCCTCGCTGCAATTGAGTGAAAGAAAGGGTGCGAATGATCCCTTTTTCCTTTTTCATTTTTGCTCGAATCCAGCTGGGAAACCAGAAGGACCGCCGCCGAAGCAACTCGCGAGAGAGCAAAGAAAACGGCGAGAATTTAAAAGCAACAGAAACGAGCGCAACTGCCCTAGAAGTGCAAATCGTCGATGATCGTGCCGTGGCCCTCGAAGGGGTAGTCGATGGTGATGCGGCCCTCGTAGGCGTCACCGAGACCGCTGTACAGGTCGCACTTGCCGTCCTCGCGCATCACGATGCCGGAGGTAAAAGCGCAGTCCAGGAGCTTCTCCACCTTCGGGGGGCACTTTGGGTAGCAGCCCTTGGTGCCGATGATGCGGCCGTCCTCCACCTCGCGGGAGTAAGGGTCGAGCACGAAGGAGTAGTTCGTGTACACGGTGATCTGGTTGCCCTCCTCGTCGAGGTCCAGGTAGCTGTAGTGGCTGATGCAGCCGATCTTGTCGGAGCTCAGCAGGTAGGCCTGGTTGACGCCACCCCACGCACCGGTGTGGATGACGTTCAGCGGCAGCGCCTCCTCCACAACCGTCGCGGTCAGCTCGTCCACGTTGTTGATCACGGTGAAGCCGATTGAGGAGTGGGCGGCCGTCTTGGGGCGGGAAAAGACGCCTACCTTGTTGTTGGCCAGCTTGATGAGGCGGATGTCCTTCATGTTGTCCGGGCCGGTCGTGAAGTAGCTCATCTTCTCCGCCGTCCCCCGGAAGAAGTCGCAGTAGTACGTGAACACACGGTTGTTGCTTTTGCGGATATGAGTACCACCGAGGATCATCTCATTATCGATGTTGGACACGTAGGGGTCCTCCAGCTGGTAGATGAACTCTCCGGGCACCAGCGTGAACTCGTCCTTGCCGGTCTCGACGAAGAGGCGCACAAAGGAGTTGGCCCACTCGGCGCGCTTCTCCACACGGCCGAAGATGTGCGTCTTGCCCTTGTACTTGAAGGGAACGGAGCAGTTGTAGACGTCCATGCCGTCCACGCCCTTGAAGGTGAGGAGCGCCTTCTCGTAGATGTACTGGTCGCAGTTCTTCTCGAACTCCAGCTTCTCCTCCTTGACCTTTTCAAAGGTGCTCATCTTGGCCTGGTTCTTGTGTGTGGTGAAAGTGTTTGAGCTAAAACAGAGAGAAGTAAAGAGAGAAAATAGAAGCAAGTGTAGTGTGTGTCCTCTCGCGTCCGCGATGAATCCTCTTTTATTTGCTTTTGATTGAAGGGAGAATGGAGAGTCGCCTGTCGTATTGGTGAATACGCGCAACTCCTGCTCTTTCCAACTGCGTGGTGCAGCCCGGCAGCTTTATTTTCCTCTTGGTACTGAAAGAGCTGCTTTTGTGTTTTGAGCACCTTTGACTGCTTCTCGTGCTTGTTGGTGTTGCTCTGCGAAGAAAACCTCTTAGCTGCAAGCACGGTAAATATATTTAAAAAAAAAAAAAGCTGCGCGGTTTGGCTGGAAGGCGTAGGAGAGAAACCTGGCAAGCGTATCTGCGTGGCTCGTCACAAACAAAGAGCAGTAACAGACACGTGGTAAGAGACAGAGAAGCAGAGCGGGCGGAGGGAAAATGACGTGACCTTTACTTCCCACCACGGGACGTGCGCCATTCACAACGGAAAGGTCGCGACACTGCAAACGTTCATGCGCGGAGAGGAATGGATATTGAAGGAAAGAGCAAGTAGCACTGCGTGCTGACGTGCACGCACATAGTGCCACTTAAACGCCACATCGCGTTTGCACACACACACACACACACACACACACATTTACCCGCAGCATATTTTAGTAGAATGCGAAGTCTTTTTTCTCCGTGAACAAGCAACGGCGTTGTATCCGCTTTTCCCTCTGAACCAAGTCAAGAAGCCACTAGCCAAACAAATTTGTGTCCAAAGCATCGACCAGTACTCTAAAGCAGCAAGCATTTCGTGGCAGCGGCGGCAAGAACAAAAGAGAAGAGGAGTCCTACCACACATCCCTCTTTTGCCTTCAATACCAGAGTGGTGGTCTTTGATGGCTTACTTCCTCCTCGTCTTTACGCACCACGTACGCTTGATCCTCCCTCAGCGATGCCACAGCACCAGGAGGTGGGAGAGAGGGGAAAAAAAAAAAAAAGCGACTCGTATAATTGTAAAGGCGAAAGAATCACCCTTAAAAAGAAGTAAGTGAAGAGGAAAACAGAGGAAAAAAAGAAAAGACAGAAGAGCCTCGTAACGAATTACCCATGACTTTCAGCTATGCCATTCACAGAAAGCGGTACGTCGGAAACCTACGATGGTGCGGAGAAACAGATCCAAACGGATGACGGAGAAAGAAAAACGAGCAGTGCGCAGGCGCCGTGCCTTCGTATTCTTTATTTTGTTTTCCGAGTACGAAAAGGGAAAACAATCAAAAAGTTATAAAAACTAGATTGAGCAAAATAGATGCGTATGTGTGCGGAGTAGAAACGAAGAAGGCCAGCTTCGTCGAGTTTCACAGCGACAAGAAACTTCTACAAAACAGTTTGGTATTCCCGTTCGTTTTGGTGTAGTTTTAATGCAAGCTCCGCACAAGAAAAGATGAGAGCGACAAGAAAAGAGCACAAAAAAGAATCCGAACATCTGTCCTCTAATCACAACGCGTCACCTTTGCAGCGCTTTCTTGGCTGTCCATCAAGCAAGTCTTCCTCTTCGAAATGAGGTCGTGCCTTACTCGCAGAACAATAAAAAGAGAAAAGAAAAACAATCTCAACCACTCTTGTCAAAAAAAAAAGATGCTTTTGGCCAACGCACAGAAATGGAAATGCGTAATCAAAGGTGAGCTTTCGGTGTGCTGAAACAGAAGATCCGCGTCTGACTCAAAATGCGACGTCGTCATCGATGGTGCCATAGCCCTCGAACGGGTAGTCAATCGCTACAACGCCCTCTGCGACGTCACCAATACCGCTGTACAGGTCTACTTTGCCGTCGTCACGCATCGTGATGCCAGACACAAACGCGCAGTCGGCTAATCGCGGCAGCTTTGGCGTGCAAGGAGGGAAGCAGCTTTTTGTGCCGATAATCTTGAAGTCGTGCACGTCAAGGGTTGCGGGGTCAAAGACGAAAGACGTGCAGGCGTAGATACGCAGCTGAGTGTCCTCCAACTGATCCAGCAAGTAGCCGTGGTGAGAGATGCAGCCCAACATGCCGGAAGAAAGCCGGTACACCTGATTCGGCCCACCCCAGGCGTCGCCGAAGGGGCGGTGGTTGATCAGCTTTGCCGAGTTTATCACTTCCACCGTCAAATCTTCCACCTTGTCAATGGTAGCGAAGCCGGTCAGACACGAGCCCTCGGTGCGGAAGTGCGTGAAGACTCCGACCTTGCCGTTGGCCAACTCGACAAGCCGGATATCCTTCATCTTGGAAGGCCCCGAGGAAAAGTACTTTAAGTTCATCGGGGTCCCTTTATAGAACTCGCAACGATAGTCGACGACCTTCCCACCGTTTTTCGTCACGTGCGTCCCACCAAACACCATTTCGCCATGAATCTTCACCACGAAAGGGTCCTCCAGGTTGTAAGTGAGCGATGACAAGACACGAGTATACTGGTCCTCACCGGTTTTTTCGAAGAGCACGCTGTTGGAGTGCACCCACTCGTCGCGCTTCTCTACGCGACCGAAAATATACGTCTTTCCTTCGTACGTGAACGGAATGGAACAGTTGTACACATCGTACCCGTTGACGCCCTCAAACTTTAGAAGCCGTCGGTTGTGTATTTTCTTTTCCCGCTCAAAGGCCTCTTTGGCAGGGAGGAGCGAGCATGGTTTCGTGTTGAGCAAGCCCATAACGATTTTTGTTTTCCAGTAATTTTGATTGCCTTACTTCTCGTCGCGCGCCGGGATCATATCCCTCAATTAAACGCGGAGGATAATAGAGGAAGTGTTTGTGGGGAGTTTTATAGAAATGGATCTGAAGATTAACAAAGAAAAAAAAAAGTCGGAGGAAATTGGGAAAGTTGAGAGATGTTCACAGAAACATTGACGTTTTTCCGTACTGAGTTTTAGAAAAAAAAAAAAGGAGCCCTTATTTTCCGACAAAGCACACAAAGCACCGCAATACACGTGATTTGACTCATAGAAGCTGATTGCAGCAGTTGATGCAGGATCTTCTCGATGTGAACAGGAGAGAACCGTCTCGCGGTCAACCCCGCGAACGCTTTCTTCGCGCATGCCGGAAGACAAAGCTATCAGGCGCGCTGATTCGCCGCGTTGCAAGTTTAGCTATCCAACCCCTCTATTTCTTAAGGGTGTTTTGTTGTTGCACGTGACATGAAACCACGAAAGAAATACTTAGGCCATAAACAGCAAACACTTACGCTGAGAGTACCTGCTTGCTGAGCAACACTGTTAACTTTTTTTTTTTGATAAAAGCAATAAATCATACCATCTAACCGAACAGGAGAACTTCAAAAGTAGAAAGAAAAAAGAAACGTGCAGAAAAAGAAAAACAGGAAACCCGACTTTACGACTGACATGGCAATATGAAAGAGGAAAAAAGAGAGGGTAAGGAGCGGTAGAGCGAGCCAAGTCAGTCGAAGTCACCGCTCACTATCTAAGCCAGAGGCAGGCAAGAAAGAAGCAAAGGTTTCTTTTTCATGTCTTTTTTTTTTTTCGCGCAACAAGTGTGTATTGTAGTATAAAAGCTACCAAAAGAAAACGAAATGGTCGTGAATTCGTTTTGTCACCACGTTCTGACAGAGTTGGTTGCCTTTGAGAGAGACAACAAATTGCACTTTCAGTTTTTGTGCCTCAACCCACAAGCGGTGACGACAGCCACGTGTTCATGTTCACTGATTATAAAAGGAAAAAGGAAGGAAAGATGTTTGAATCAAAGAGAAACCAAAAGGTACCTATATAGAGTTACGAGTTGCTCCGTCGATCCAGATGCACTTTCTTCTTTTTTTTGTGGGTGAAAGGAATATAATGGCACTGGTGAATAAAAGTAGTAAAAGGCAAAAGATGTGGGTAGGGTAAGGGGCAGTTATGGATTACGGAAAAGGCGGGGAAAAAAAGAGAGAAACAGACAGGTTATTCAGAAGCACGCGCACCATACCGTAGCTCTGGATTGAAGCTTAAAAGTCAAGGTCGTCCGCTATCGTGCCGTGGCCCTCAAAGGGGTAGTCGACCACCATGCGTCCCTCGCGAGTATCACCGATGCCGCTGTATAGATCCGCCTTGCCATCTTCGCGCATGACGATGCCGGAGACGAAGGCGCAGTCGATCAGCTTCGGTGCCTTCGGCGGGTACTCGGGGAAGCAGTTCTTGGTGCCGAGAATCTTGAAGTCGTAGCACTTGTTGGTCGATGGCTCGTACACGAAGGACGTGATGCAGTACACGTTGATTGTCTCACCCTGTTCGTTCTTGTCAAGGTAGCCGTGGTGCGAGATGCAGCCAATCTTACCGGTGCTCAACAAGTAGGGCTGATTGACGCCGCCCCACGCATCGCCGAAGAGGGTGTGATCGATGGGGACTGCGGCGTCAATCACGGTGGAGCACAGGTCGTCCAGCGAGTCTATCGTGATGAAGCCGGTGATGCAGCTGTGGGAAGTCTTGTGATGAGAGAAGATACCAATCTTGCCGTCCATGAGGCCTACCAGACGGATATCCTTCATCTTCTTAGGGCCAGAGGTGAAGTAGTGCAAGTCATGCACATTGCCGCGGTAGAAATCGCAGAAGTAGTCGCTCACCTTGCTGTGATCCTTCGTGACACGGACACCGCCGAAGAGCGTCTCACCCTGGATCTTGACAATAAAGGGGTCCTCCAGCTGCCATTGCATGGCGTGCTCGACAAGCGTGTACTCGTCCTTGCCGCTTTGGCGGAAGAGGCGAACAAAGGAGTTCACCCACTCGTTGCGGCGCTCGCAGCGACCAAAAACGTGAAGCACGCCATCGATGGTGAACGGGCAGCAGCAGTTGTAGACATCATGTGTCTCCAGACCCTTAAAGGTAAGGTAGGTGCTTTCCTGAATAACCTTGGTCTTCTCAAACTCCTTGCGCAGAGGCACCAGATCACATTCCTTTTCGGTCAGCGGCATCGCAGATCCCAAAATGCCCATACTGTTTTGCTGACAAAACGAAGTAGAACCACTCTCGTGGAAAAGTCTAGCACTAACAACAAACAGCAAAAATTCACTTTTAAAAGAAGCCTAGATCAAGAAAAAAAAAAGTGTGAGCTAAGATATCTTGTTTCGGGATTGCGGGTTCGATGAACACAAAAATGAAGCAATACTTTCTTTTTTGAAGAATTTCGTATTGGTTTCACTGGAAACAGAAATACGTGAGGCACACTGAATATTTTTTTTTGCTGATGTTGTTAGAAGGAAAGGTGTCTTTTCTGTGTTTTAAGAAATCAGAGACTTAAAGAAACAAAGAGATGTCTTTTGAAAGTATTTTTTGTTTGTTCGACAGAGAATGATTTCACTGGGCTGAGTCGATTTCCTTTTTTTTTTTTGGCTATGATTTTCACTGAAAAAAAAGGCGGAATGCGACTGCTAAAATGTGGATCTCTTGAAGGAGGACTCACTATTCGTGACGTTGTGCAACGTGTATAGAGAAAATTGAAAAAGAAAACAGGAAAAGAATTGTGCAACTATAATTGAAGCAGGGACAGATCGAGACAGTGCGACAATGCATTTCACCTGCATTACTGCAGCCAAAGGTGCCGGAACAAGATTGAGCCGACAATTCGCAATTCAATAATTGCATAATATATTTTTAGCGCTCTTTATTTATTATTCTTTGTTGAAAGTTGCTACTTTCAGGTACGCATTAACCTGCGTTTGTCGAATATAGTGACTGACAATCACTACTCTTTAATTGATTTTGGAACAGTGCTTTCCGGTTGTATTGTTTTGCTTCTGTTGTATTTATTGAAATCTCTGTTTGAAAAAAAAAAAGGTTTCCTTGTTACACCTATGCTGTCCTCCTTTTTTTAGCAGTCGTTAGTCGCGACAGGCGGCCGCTCACATTTTCGCAGCACTACAACATCGGGGCTTATCACTGTGACAATGCATGTTTCATTTTCACGTGGCAATTCTTTTGAGAGCCAGTTGAAGGTTTCTTCGTGAAAGAAGCTGATGTGCGTTGGGTCGCGGATGTAATGCCAATTACGAAATCGGTCAAGCGTCCCGGCGACACGCTTCGTCAAAATGACGAGGATCCCACCATCAAGACGAAGGCACTTCCATAACTGCCGAAACACGACCAACGGTTCTGCCAAGTGTTCCACAACCTCGGTAGCAGTGATGAAGTCGTAGCAGCCAGCGCGCTGCAAAAAGTGCGCGTTCTGAGGGAAGTAGAAGAGGTCGTATGAGTCAACGTGATATCTGTGCGGTGGGGCTGACAGCATGTTCGCGAGCACTGTGCACGGCCCGCATCCAAAATCGAGCCCTCGGATGGCGGTGTCGGTTTCGTCGTCGCGCTTCTTTGTCGCGAAGTACTCAATAACAGGGTTCGCGGCGCGGGAAAGAAACTTCTCGTAGCCGGTATCGCCCACTGTGTTTTCGTGCAGGTCGTACACAGCCTTCTCCTCGTCTTCAGAAAGCATGAATTGCGTAGGCACAAAAACCAGCTGACACACTGAGCACTGATAGTACTCCCTTTTTTTGTCCCTGTGAAAGAGTGCTGATTCCGTGCCGCACAGTCGGCAGAGATGCGACGTCATTGTAATTGGGTGTATTCAAGGCTTTCTTTACAGCATTTTGAAACTGCGCGTTTACATACCCAGATTCACTTCGTGAATGCAAGCGATAAACAAGAGTAGAAGGCTATTTTTGCTTTTGTCTCGTAGGCTTGAGAACGGCAAAAAAAAAGGGAAGGAAAGTGCAGACGGAGAAACGAATCGATGTCAAGGAAGCATACATTTGCATTTTTTATTCTTTGTGTCTAAATAGAGAAACTCAAAAGTCCATTGCCGCGTTTTGCGAGAGTTGGCGGTGCGTTTGATATGAGCTTTCGGACGTGGGGGTTTGAAAACGGTGCGAGGGATGTCCACTCAACGATAACACTAGCAACTGATCGAGTGCGTTCTCACAATTCAGAAGAAAAGTACACAACTACCTTCCCCCCTCTTTTCTTTTTTAATTTCTAGGTTCTGCTTAGACACGAATTCTGCCTGACAATAGCAGAAAGGTCGAGCTGCATTATTCTTCATTATCATCTCATCTGTCGTGCGTTTCAATCGATTCCTCCCTGGCGCAGTCGGCAGCGCGTTAGGCTGTTAACCTACAGGTCGTTGGTTCGAATCCAACGGGAGGAGCATTTTTGACTGCTTAGTGATTTGTAATATATATTTAGCTACTTTTTCCGTTTGTCTCAACGCGCAGTTGGTCTAGTGGTAGAATTCTCGCCTGCCACGCGGGAGGCCCGGGTTCGATTCCCGGACTGCGCAGACTTTTTCAAATTACCGCTTTAATTTGCAAAAGGTTTCGAAAATGAAAAAGCGCACTCCGTGGGGATCGAACCCACGACCACACGGTTAAGAGCCGTGCGCTCTACCGACTGAGCTAGGAATGCTACGCGGAGGGCCTGAAAACCGAAATTTAGGAAAGTAGAAATTGTGGCCTGACTCGTTTTGTGATTTGTATCGAACGCAGTTTAAAAAAAAAAAGGGGGGGGGAAGGAAACTAGAAGAAAGTCAGAAATGAGCCTATGGCCTGTCAGCGTGAAGCAGCAATGTTGTGGTCTCAGTCGTGTATATAAACTATTTTTCTAGTCCTCTATGCTGCATCGTGACAATGTCGATGATGAAACTCAAATTCTCAATGCTTTTTGGTCACGTTTTTTTTAATGCGTCACCACCGCTAGCATGTTAAGGCAAGATATCGTTTGCCTATTATTTGCCCCTATGCGAAGCGACGCAGTTGACGGCGTCGTCCGGCAGGAACCGATCGCTTTCGCTGCAAATGTAAACCTTTTCAGCATCTTCTTGGTACCATTTTCGCAGACAAACTTCTCCTCCGTTGTTCTTCACTTTAACTTTTCATTTAATGACACTCCCGACAAACTCAATGGACGGCTGTTAAAAAGTAAAGCGGCGCATTTCTCTTCTTTATATTTCTTCACAAGTACATCGGTCTTAATATCATTATTGCACTCATAGATGGTGTTGCGATACTATAGATGGCTCCCTCTCGAACTCGAGCCCGATTACAGAGAAGGTTTTACGTGCGACCACTGTCACAATGACTTTCTCGATGCGCCACTGTACCACGAGGAAGCAACCGGCACGGATTACTGCGTAGAATGCGGCGAAGCCGCGGGATACACCGTGTTCAGCGGTCTTGTTGGTGCGCTGCTCTTCAGCAACGACGGCCGCGTGCTCCGCGACGCCGACTCAAACGCGATCGTCTCGTTCGCTTACAAAGTGGATGCACAGACGGTAGGCCTTTTTTTTGTCAACAATAGCACGATAATGCTGCGTCTGCAGCTTAACGGCACTGTCAGAGAAGCGCTGAGCTGGACCTTCCGCGACGGGCAAATCGTGTCGAAACTCCGTTTGACTTCAGCAGAGGTGCACCAGCGGCTGCCGTGGCTATCAGAAGGTCTAACTAGCATTTTCGACCTGGAGATCAGGCTGCACCCTCTTCCAACTCTTCCGACTGCCATGGAGGATGTGTGTGTCACGTCTTTTGACGCCACGGACGAGCACATCCGTATCTACTGTACAGAGGATTACCTTCAGACCTTTGATCTAAAGCAAGGGCGAGAAATCGTCTCGAAGAACACAATGGTGATTAGTGCCTTTGCTGCTGAGGCTCCAGATGAGTGTTCTAAAGCAGAAGCCAGCGTGTATTTGCGTGACGCAAGTACGGTTGAGAAGCGATGATGCACTCTGTAATCACCACACAGTTAAGGGGTGGGACATAGAACTTTTTTTTCTGCTACCATTCAACTTAAGAAAAACGAAAAATAGATTCCATCAGCATTTAAAGGTGTTGTTGGCGGTGGCCTGGCATCATTGACCGCGCTGGGCTGTCTCCCCTTCAAAAAAAAATTTCTCGGAATTTTGTTCACTCTCACAACCCTAGAGCTTCTTTTTGCGCGTAACGCTTCTTTCTTTCGCAGGCATCCATAAAGATACAAAAAAAAGGAGTTTTTGACAAGTGGCAAGTGTGCAAAACTTTAACTTTAGGGCTCGTTGCACTTCCTCTTCTAAAAAAATTTTTCTCCGTGCCGAAAGCAGTAAAATGGACTCGCAATTTTGTTGCGTACTCACATTCTAGATGCAAACTCTACTGCTCAGTGAACCCGGACTCAAGCAGCTAGAAGCGCTTAAATTTCATGTGCGATGAAAACAATTGCCTGTATCCCCTTACAATTTTTCATTTTTTCCGTGCAAATCGGTCCTTTCCTAATTTTGTCACTATTTTGGTCATACGTCAAGAAAGAATAAAAGTGTACACTCTTTACTGCTGCGCACGCGTCTTATAGTATCAATTCTCAGGGCTTTATACGCTGTCACAGCTGCCGAAAAAAAAAAAATACATTCGAAAATCTAGTTTCTTGACATGAAAATGGCACACACCAATCGGGCAGTTGTCGCTTTACTTGCCGTTGTTCTATTGTTAGCTAGCACAGGAAGCGCTAGTGTGACCCTTCGGCGGTGCGACACAGCACAGCAGGTGATCGAGGTCACCACAGACACAAAATCTAGTCATCTTCTCTTCTTTTACGACTCTCTGGATGTGAATAGCGTGCGGGTGCTCAACACACTGAACACGCTCAATACGAAGAATAATCACATACTGGAAGCGCTTGACGTTCGCAGCCCGCAGACGGCGTGGTTGCTTTCCACGTTCGAAGTGTTCTTCGTCCCCACCCTGCGCTATGTGAAATGGACGCCAAGTGGGAGGAAGGTACTGGAAGGCTTTCAGGGCATGGACTTCTCTCCCATGAGCCTGGCTCAATACCTGGATCGACACTGATGCCCATGGAATGCAAGAGGATTAATGCGACGTTATTCTTACTTGCGGAGGTGCTGCTTTTTTTTTTCTGATTCTTCTTCTTTTTATTCCCCTGGGCTGCTTGTCGTGAATGAGAAAGAAAATGCAAGAGTGGTAAAAGACATCTACCAGGCGCTCATGCGAAGGAGAGATTGATAGGTTCTCTGAATCGACTTAGTTTACAAGGTCTCGCTGCACAGCTGAAGAAAGAAGGGAAACCAGCCTTCAAACAACAATAAATTGTCGTTTGTTGAAGTGCGCTTTATCTTCCTTGAATTTGAAGCACACAACACTTGAGGGCCACGGCTCTTATTCTATGCGTCTGGTCGTTGAGTGAATGCGCACTGCACATGGATCACTACGCAAATGTATCACACTTCCTCTCCGCTGATCAATTTGCAACGAAGAAACCGGCTTCTCTTCCCGCTTCAATTTTTCCGCATGGAATGCGTGCAGAAACTCTTGCTTAAGATTATAACCTGTCGCCTTTGATACTGCAAAAACTGATATACTTTCAATTTCTTTTTTTTTTTTGTCTAGGCACGCGGTCGTGGTGCCTTGCTTGTTGGCCCGATGAGAAAATGTATAGTACTCAGACGCCACCCATACGCTATCGATCCGAAAGTTCTACAAGCAGAGCTACGACAGGAGCAGCGTCCGCGAAAGCTCTCGTTGCGGGAGATTGCCAGCAGCAGCGTGAGACAGGCTTGGCGGAAAACGCAAGACCTATATGAGTTTGTGGTTCCACGCGGCTATCGCGGCGGTCCAGGAAAGTGACGCTGCGCTAGTGAAATAGCGCAGTAGGCCATTCATGTGCTCTCCATGGTATGAAGAGTCAGCACTGCTAGAGGCTCTTCACATAGCTTTTAGTAAAAGATGCTTACTAGCAACAAATAAAATTGTGAAGAAAATGGATTGGTGCGACACGCCAAAGAGACACGCATTGCTGCATGCGTCAGAGAGTTAATGTCTGCTTGAGATAATTTGACTGAATGTATCTGCCACACTTCATTCTGCCTGAAAACGATTAGCTGCTGGATTGACTTGATTCTGGAGGCGAAAGCTCTTTAAAAGAACTCAGTTGCAAGGAGAATCTCTACCCGAGAGCGATGATGTGAATTGTGGACTTTGCATATGTTTTTTTTTTTGTTGCTCGTTGCCTGAACTGCTGGTTTTCTCCACGGCTCACGAACAACCAGACATTTGAAACGAAAGTGTTTCTCTTGACTGTGTATTTCCACAAAGCTGTTCACTGTGCGATTGCTCGATTCAGCTTTTCAATTCTTCTATTTGTTGCTTCACTGCCACTCTCTCCCACACCCTTTCTCCGGTCTTATCTCGTATCTCCATAAAGCGGAGATTCAACAACTCTTCAATCACGTGAGAAAAGCCAGTCACATCGCTTCTTCTCAAGCACAGGCTCATCGCGCCTTGACGAGGCACAATGGTTCTCATCGACAAGTTCAAGACGCTTGTGGGGCGCAACATGGGCTCACGCGGCGTAAACGCGCTCACGACGTCCGGCGGGGCGGCGCCGCCCACCTTCGCAGAGGCGTGGAATCAAGCGAAGGCCATTACAAACAAGCTCTTCGAGGAGCGCGAGTGGCAGTGCCCGTGTGGGCACAAGTTCCGCGCTGGTGGCGAGTGGGTGGCGTGTGCTCCGATTTACTGTGAGGTTCCGTCTTGTCCCAACCCGAAGTACTACATCGACGGTCCGGGGCGAGCACTTCTCGAGGCGAACCCGTCGGGAGTCAAGCTAGAGGAGGTGAAAGGCTCGACGAGCGCTGGCGGGTCTGGGCCAGAAGCCAGCAAAAAGCCTGGCGGTGTTGGGTCACGATTCCGCTAAACTTTCTTTAGGCGTGGTGCAAAAGTGCCAGCCATTCAATATTTTCGATTACTCCTTAAAGCTTATGCTTTTTTTTTTTAATGTCTGTTTCATTTTTTTTTTGTCCACGTTGTCCTTTAAACTTCTCACAGTTGAAGCTCTCACATATGAAGGAAGCAATACAGAAAAAAAAGGTGAAATATGAATGTGAGCAGGAAAGCTTACGTTCCCAAAACGAGATTAGAGCTGGCTGCCTGCACGTTAAGGCAGCCGGTGCACGGTCACTGGGAGAGTGTCGCTTCTCGGCTTAAAGCGAAGTTCTTGTTGCGTCGCAAGCCACGGCTTTTAGCGTCCTGCTGCAGCAGCAAGCTAGCAGCTGCGGTCGAGACACGCACGCTTTTTCCAAGGAAGTTGGTGCCGTTTGCCGACGTGCTCTTATACTGCTCTCATATGACACAAACTAGCTGTACTATGACTCCTTCGCTCTCCGTCTTCCTAAACGTATCTTATTCGAAATCAAATCTGCCTCTCTCTGTCCGTGAAACCGCACCTGCTTGTCGCATTAGCTGTGAAGCAAGAAAAAAAAATTTACAACCGCCTGTTTTCCTCGTTTTATTATCTTTATTGCAAATACATTCGCCGTTACTTGTACGAGTGCACACACAAAAAAAAAAAAAAATTAGGTTCTGTCAGGCACTGTCTAGGTTTTTTTCCCTTTTTTTTCCATTGTTCCGGAGATCTTCTTCCCACCACTTCCTTTTTGTTGTTTTCTCTTTTGTTTGTTTGTTTGCGCCTTCTGTTTTTACCCTCTTACTCACTTAGCCAAACGCTGTGCACCTATCATACACACATATAAAAAAGAGATGACTTCCACAGTTAGTGGCCATATTTCCGATGTGAACAAGGAAGAGCTCGCTAAAATTGGCCCAAAGATTGACGACATCCTGTCAATATGTCTGGCCAGCTTCGATAATTTGCGGGACCTCGGATTCAAGTTTCAGTATGAGCAGGCGGCTGAGAAAGCAGCCTACCAGAGCGGCGAGACGAAGCCGGAACCAATGGTGCAGCTTACGCACGTTCTGTATAGGATGGTGGACTTGACACTAGGGACGGCGAAGACCGTCTACGACCAAACCCTAGTTGAGTGGAGACGGCGAAAATGCGATGGCGAGCGCAACTCGCCGACATCTCCGTTGGCGTCGTCGCAGTCGATGACGTCGCCCGAAGTGCTGCGCAATAGCAGCGTGGAGGACTTCAACGAGGGCTCGTCTGCGTGGGTTGAGCGCGGTGCTCATCTCTCGCTGCTCTCGCTAGAGGTCCTGTCGTCTATCCTGCTCGCCCACGCCGCGCTGCGCAAGAGCATCCAAAAATACATGCTGGAGTACAGCGTTCTGGACTACCTGGAAAAGATCTTTGAGATGGAGCGTGACCACGAGCTGGCCTTCTTCCCTGAGGGGTTCAAAACGGAGTGTGTGCGGCTCATCGCCAATCTGACATTCGACAGCGCCGAAGTCAACGCAGCCCTCGCAGGGCGTGACACGGTCTTGTTTGGGATTCTCTCTGCCACTCGCATCGATGAAGAGAACCCTGGGATGGTCGAGTGGGCAGAGTTCGCCATCCGCAACATCTGCGAGGCATCGTCTGCCGCGAGGGACAAGATCCGAAAGCTGGCTCCGCAGGGTCTGACGGACGAGAGCCGCACCATGCTTGGTGGACGATACAACTACTCCATCTCGAATACTGGAAAGGTCCAGTTCCATGCGACCAAGTGAGCTCAAAAGCAAGGTTGAAGGCCCTTTTTTTTTCTCATGAATAAAGCGGGACAGAAAATGTGGTTGTTTTTCTCCTACAAAGATTTCGGCGGCTTGGCTTTCCTATAATTTTGCCTTCTGTATGAAGGCAAGAAAGATAGCTTCTCAAATCCTATTTCCACTGTGAGCTCTATTGAAAATACTGCTTTGCGGCCGTCTGTGCCGTAGGTATCTCTTCCCCCTTTTGTTTTCCTCTTCCTTTTCATCCTAGTTTTGCCAATGTGTGTCACTCACTTTCTCTTTGTCATCGAAGGGGTTGCTGAAGTGGGTGTTCTCTGATCAAATCTTTTGATTTCTTTTTTTTTTCCGCGATTCATTTTTTTTTTTCACTCAGCTGTTGTCCATTCTCTATTTCTCAGCTCCAAGGAGAACGAAAACGAAGAAAAGGAATGGCAAACGAAATGGTGGGCTTCAAGTTGTTAAGGCTCCTCCGCCGCGGGTAGCACAATGTAGGTGATAGGCAGGTGATAGTCGCCGGCGTGTTACATTAAAAAAAAAATAAGTTGAGAATCATATGTGACTGCTGTTGCTTTAGATGCGCGCCTGATGGCCGCTGTCCTGCTGCTTCAGCGAAAGCCATTTGCAGTATGCTTTCTTCTCTCTCCCTCACATACTTGAGCCCAATAGCTTACCTCCTCCGCTCTCACCCTTTTCTTCTGCTGCATTCTACAGGGAGGCAGGTATATACACACACATACACATACACATGGATCGAAAAATACGCGCCAGTGCTTTCTCGGATGCTAGCACGCAAGCGGCGGCGCTGGACGAATGGAAGCGGAGAAACGCACAGCACAAGAAGACAGCCAACTCGTTGCAGCGCAAAGTCCAGAAGCTGAGAAGTGACTCGGAGGCAGTGCGAAAAGCAAGCCAGTGGCTGCAGGAGCGAGACCGGCTGAATCGCGAGCAGGAAGCATGTGAGGCCTACTTACAAAGCTCTTACAAGGAGCTGGGGTTGCTCGTCTATGATCCCCGGCACACCGAGCGGGAAATGGAGCTCGCCGCGCTGAAGCCGCTGCTTCTGCAACAACTTCGCGACGTTGGTGCGCTGACTCACGGGAACCCAAACCACGCCACCTCACCTACTGACTCGCTCACGCGGCTCCGTGAGTGGATTGCGTTGGAAATGGAGGACGCGCGTGCTGCCGCAGCCGCGCTGACATCGAGTGAGGCGCACAGCGTCGGTTCAACGGTCGAGGAAGACATACGCGCAGCTGCTCGCAAGGCTGAGGAGACCTTTATGCGCTTGTGCGATCTTTACAAGCCATCCGACGGTCTCCAGCACATTTTTGCGGCAGCAATGGCCAGCGCAGAGGCCGAAGCACGTGCGCGGCTGGATGACCTGCAGCTCAGCTCCTTAAACTCAGTCGACGCGGATGTGCTGCACACCGTAGTCCTGATCATCAAGATGGGCCACCAAGCGCGGCAGTTTAATCTCTCCGCCGCCTCTCAAGCCGCCTTGGCCGAGCGCGTGACGGCGGTGTTCCCAGACTTGACACCGGCGCAGGTGCGGCAGGCCATCGATGCGGGTCTCACCGTGCGACACGCACAGGCTGCGGCAAGGGCTGCACTCGCCGACTACCAGCGCGGTGTCGCTGCCCTCGTCTCCTCCTGCGAGTCAGCCTTCGTGGTTGCCAAGCGGGCGGAGGAAGAGAGGCTCGAGAAGGTGGAGGCAGCGCGCACGCGCGACAGCGAGCAGGCGAGCCGCCACGCCCGCCTGGCCGAACGGCGTGCGTCACACGAAGACCTGCTGCGGCGCCGGCGCAGCGAGGAGGAGCAGCGTCGACGTGCCGCGGCGGCGAAGGCGGACGCCTTGCAGGCCAAGCGCGCCGCTGAGTTTCAAGAGCGGCTGGCGCTGCTGCAGACCTTCGAGGCACACCGCACACTTCTGCGTCAGAAGGAGCGGGAGCTGCAGGAGATGAAGGCGCGGGCTGCGGAAGAAGAGCGGGCTGCGCGGATGCAGCACAACGAGGCGCGAGTGGAGTATCGCCGCGCACAGGAGGAGGAGCGCCGCAGGCACCAAAAGGCGCAGGAGGAAGAGGTGGCGGCGCTGCAGCGGGAGAAGCAGCAGGCGCTGGAGCGCTTCTTTGCCTCAGTAGACAAGCAGCTCGGTGTGGAGGCGGACCCCCTTCGCATCTTCAAGGCAACGTCGTCCAGTGCGCAGACGGAGAGCTACGAGACGCTGGCGCAGACGACCCGCCCCTCCATCGCCGGCTTTTCGGACGAGCAAATCATGAAAGACCCCCGTGTTCGCCTCTACCACGCACTCTTGGCTGCTGGTTTGCACACGACGCCGTATGGTCGAGAGGTGGTGACGCGAGGCTACCACGTCGCGCCGTCGCAAATGAGCAGCGAGAACAATCCTTTGCGGGGGCAGTTCTCGTAGACGTACCCGGAGGTGCGGGTGCGAGAGAAGGTGCTGACCTCTCCGTGTTGCTGCTGTAACACATTTTTTTGGCCAACTGTTGCTGTTGTCCGTCTTTTATACATCTTTGACCACCGTTACGGTGAACGATGTTGTTTTAGTGTTTTACGCCTGCTTTACCTTTTGTATTCTATCCACGCAGCTTTGCCGCGACGAGAGGACCAAGAACAAGAATAAAACCATTATCACAGACAGGGGAAATATAGGTTGCCAACCATACGCAGTGAATTTTGCCGTTTGTTTGTTTCCTTCAATGTCATTGAAGGCAGAATCACCTCTTCTCGAGTCCACCTAACCTCTTTCTCTCCCTCTCCCTCTCATTTGAATGTAAAAATTCCCAAAAAAAAAAACGCAGCGGAGAAGGAGCGCATACGAAACTGTGGTTTGCTTTTCTTTCCCTCTCCCCTGTCCTCCCCTCACCCCCCGCTCCGGTGTACGCGTGTACGTGCGTGAGCGAGTGAGTGTGTTAGTGTGCTGGGTTCTAATACGCATCTACATACCCTTCTGTTGTCAAATCATAGATAGATGTCAGAGTTTACTAGAGTAGAAGACGTAGATGCCTTTTGTTTGCGGTTGTACTCCGGCGATAAGAAGGCCACGCTGAAGGTGACTTCGGAGGGATGGAGGCACATAATCGATGAGATGGGGATGGCGCTCGTGCTGGCGGTGCTGCAGCAGTCCAGCAGCGCCTACTCTATCATGTTCGTCTCTCGCGCTGCGGCAGAGTGTCTTGAGACCATTTTTAGTGACGTAGAGCAGCTCACCCACTTCACGACAACGGTGTACGATCTCCTCTTCGCACGCGACGCGGAGCTGAACGCGGCGGCCAAGCTGGCGTTGCGGCAGCTCGTCTGCGTTGCCGTCCAGCGGGGCTACCGCTTCTCACCCGTCTTGGCGCAGATGGCTGCCAGCGTGTGCGCCTCGTGCTCTATATTCACCCGCAACGAAGGGCAGTGGGATCGACTGCGGGTCGGCTGCGAGGTGCTTGCCGACCTCGTGGTGACCTTCAACGACCACCGCATGGCGACCTTCGCGAGTGACGTCAGCATCGCCAAGTCCTTCCGCGACGACCACCTGCTCGATGTGTACCGGCTGGCGGTGGAGATCGTGAAGCAGGTGCCACCGAGCTGCCGAGCCGGCATCACCGCAGCGCTTCGTCTGGCGCACTGCGTGCTCGATTTCGACTTTACGTGTGACGCCAGCGTAGCCGAGGCGGAGGAGAACCCCGTAACACGCACCTACCCAGACAATTGGACTCCCTATCTCGTGGATGTGCCCTTTATGGACCGTCTATGGACGCTGTACCGCATCCCCGACTGGGAGGTGGACGCCTCGCAGACGGTGCTGGAGGTTCTCGCCGCGCTTGTGTCGCTGCACAAGGCCCTGTTCACTGACGCCGCGGCGCGGGCGGAGTGGTACGCGGTGGTGCTGCTGCAGACGCAGCTGGTGATGGAGCGCTACACCCACCTCGAGGACGAGGAGACGCTGAGTGCCTTTGCGCGCCTGCTCAACCGCATTAAGCCAAATTGCAATATCGACGAGCTGATGCGGCAGGAGGTGTTTCCGCGGTGGGTGCAGTCGCTACGCGGTTTCACACGGCAGTGCCTCTCGAACTGGCGGCATGCGTCGTCGTCGATACTTTCGCTGCTGAGTGCGTGGGCCCGGCTGATCGAAGCGCGCTCCTACGCGACGCACAACACGGACCGCCTGGTGGAGGCCTCCGCGGCTGTGGTGGGCGACTACTTGGCTTGTGTCCACAGCCGCGTGCACGTCTTCACCACCGACCTGGCAAAGCACATGACCGGCGCGGGCGATGAGGCGTCGGCAGCAGCGGGTGGGCGGCAGCTGCTGGCGAACAGCATGCCAGTGGCCTACATGCTGGACGACGACAGAGAAGGAGTGCGGCTCGAGATGGAGTTTATAATGAAGATCGTCACGGGGTGCGGTGAGGAGGCGTGGGGCGTACTCGGTGCGAATGCAGAAAACATCGGCCAGCTTGTGCTGCGTCAGCTACGCGGTGCCTCGGCGGACCTCTCTGCCGATCTCGTCGTGGCGGTGGAGGAGGGGGCGTGGTCGCTGCAGCTGCTGAGCGCCGCGCTCCTCTCCAGCGGTGCGGTTGACCATGGCGCACCACACGTGCTGGCGATGCTCCTGCACTCCTTAATGCAGCTGAAGCAGTTCGCAGCGGGCTCTCCTGCACTGGACCGTCTGCCCAGTCTTGTGCGCGGGCACTTCGCCTCGAGCGCCGTCCAGGCCCTCGGTACGGTGCTTGCCAAGACGGTGTCGGTCTACGTCCACTCCAACCGCAAGACATCTGCCTTTGTCGAGCAGCTGAATGTGCGTCTGCGTCAGTGCGACGAGATGGAGGCCACGTGCACCTTTGGGGTCTACTTCGTGAACCTCGCCGTTTACACGCTGTGGTCTGTGCTGAGCGCCGTGAATGTGCCGAGTGAGGTGCGCCTTGAATCGCTTGTCCTGTTGGATGAGTGGACGTCAACACCGAGTTTGCTGCGGTTACTGAAGGAGTCACCAGCACACACGCTGCTGGTGCACCTTGCAGCGAACGCCTTTCCCCAGTCGCTGCGCCACACCGACGCGTTTGCCACGCGTTTTCTCTTTGTTCGTTGTGTTGCGCAGGTGCTCTTTCTTGATTCGGCCGCCTTCACCGACTCCGCTGCCAGCGCACTCATGGAGCCGCTGATGGGACGTGTAGCGGGTGCGCTGTCCCTTTCAAGCGGTAGTGGTGGTGGCGTGGGGGCGGCATCCGGATCAGATCGACAAGCAGACTTAGCCCTCACCCTGTGCGATATACGAGGCGTGCTGAGCTGCACGGAGCGCCGCCCGTACCGGATTGTGATGGACATGATCGAGCCGTCCCTCTACTCGCTGGCCGACGCGGCCCTCGACGAGACAAGCGGGAATGAGTTGGCCGTCGTGCAGCTGCTGGAGCTGGTGAACGAGCTCGCGGTGAACAAGAGTCAGCGCATCGTCTATGGCGTCCACAGTGCCCGCTCGGTGCTCATCTTCCGCTACGCCAGCCACGTCGTCGTGCGGTCTGTGCGGCTGGCGCGCTTGGCGATTGAGAGCGGCAGCGCGGCGCTGCATCAGGATGCGCAGACGCCGCTGGTGGAGTGGGGCTGGAAGGTCGTGCGGCTGACGCTGGCTGTGGTGTGCAGCGTGATACAAGGCGGGTGGTGTAATCTGGGCATTCTCCAGCTCTACGCCGATCCTGCCCTGACCGGTGTGCTGGAGAGCGCGTGGGGATTGCTGTCGAATCTTCCGCAGAGCGAGCTGGCGGCGCGGCCCAATGTGTGTGCGGCGTTCGTCAAGGCTGTCAACGCCCTCTCCTCGCGCTTCTTCCACTGGTTCTGGGTGAAGCAGCAGCCGGCGGAGGTGGCGGCGGTTGTGGGCTTTGTGGAGACTCTCGCCTTCCCTGCTGCTGTGGGTGCGGTGGAGGGTGGGCAGCTCAATGATGCCCTGCAGACGCTCGATCGCCTTATCAATTGCTGCTGGGTGCGGTCGGTGTTCCCAACTGAGGAGGCACAGCAGGCAGCGGATATGAAGGCCGCTCTGCTGCAGGCGGACGCACTCATGTTTCACCGCATCGCCACCTGCGCGCTGGAGCGCTCCGTCGCCGCGGACAACCACGCGGTGCGCAAGTTGTTGCCCTCTCTCTTCCTTGTGGAGGGGGCGGCGTTGGCGGAGGTCGCGCACTACTTCTGCGCTCGCGGCACGAGCCCGGCAGCGGCGGAGGCGCTGCGGCTGCAGTTCGCCGAGATCCAGCGTCAGCTGGCCACGACGGCCGACATCACGAACGAGACGATCAACGCGCTGCAGAACTCTCTCCATAACCTTATGAAGACGCTGAAGGAAGCCCTGTGAGGAGCGGAGAGCAAGTGTGCTCATCTTGTTGGTCCCTTAACCTCCTTCTCAGAGCGTTGTGTAACAACCCGCACCCCGAGGTGCGCTGAGACTGCTGCTTCTTACTCTTCCATTTTCCATCATCGGACGAATCCGGCGAGCGCACCTTGTATTCCTATTTTTTCTTTCTAATTCATTACACACACGCAACCAGGTTTGCACACTTCCTCTCAAAGGGCAGCAGCACTAAAGAAAGGGGTATGGTAACAAAGAGGCTCGTCTCTGCTATCATCTCTACTTTCGGCTGCCTCGCCTTTCTGTGGTAGACGTGCTCTGGAAAAAGATAAGTAAAACAAGGAAACGGAGCAGTCATGAGCGTGCCAGGAAACGCTGCTGCGTGTTTGCATCAGCAGCGGTATCTTTCTCGCGAAGAATCGTGTGGATAGAGTCATCGTTGCCCACGCTCCTCTCTGCGGCAGCGCCTGAGTAGACCCGAAAGCGCGAAGAAGTGCTCAAATTTGGACATATGCTGCCTCTTGGCTTGGCGTATAATGTATGTGCATACGCCAGCCTCTTACCTGTTTGTGTAAGTGTGTGTGTGTGTGTGTGTGTGTGTGTGTGGTCTTCCTCCTGCAGTCTCCCTTTGTGGCCACCCTTTGCACCCTCCCTTTCCTCATCTGACCTCCCCCACACTTTACTCGGTGTGCCCACACTCCCGTGCTGTTGTCATCAACAGAAAGTACACTACGACAAATTCTCTCTTAGCGTGCTTCGAGCGTTCACGGTCCGCACTTTTTTTTTTCTCCTTTCCCTTGTCATGATGCAGTGCGGCAGACGAGAAGTGGGGCAGCTCCTGCGGCGAGCGTTGCCGTCTGCGACTCTCACAGCCATCCTCTCCGCACCCGCAAGCACATCCGCCCACTGCGCCCATCATCACCAAAGCCGTGCCTTCTGCTCTCCCACGACCATCACCCTTGCACGCCGTATTCGCTCGGGTGCGCGCCGCCAAGTTCGAGAGGCGGCGCCGGGTGACTGGCTCTGCCAGTGCGGGGAGACCAACTACCGGTCTAAGCGCGAGTGTTTCAAGTGCGGCGCCCCCGCCCCGCCTCTCCCGCCCGGTGTGCGCCGCCCCTCCCTACCAGGCGAGGACCCGAGCGACTGGGCCTGCCCCTGTGGACAGATGAACTTCCGCGCCAGCGTGGTGTGCCACAAGTGTCAGCAGCCAAAGCAGGAGCCACCGCCACTGCCTGGGAAGGAGCTCACCCTGTGGACGTGCCCGAAGTGCAAGGGAGTAAACCGCAGCACACGCAAGTTCTGCTTCAAGTGCTCGCTGCCGTCTCCCCTCATCGAGTTTAAGCCGGTGCAGTAGAAGAGGAGTCGTGTTGGCGGAGGAATTATAATTTGAAGAAGGGCGTGCAGTGACACAAAGACTGGCGGCACCTCTCCCTCCCCGCGTGTCCTCCTTCTCTTACATGCCGCGACGACGTCATGACGCAAAGCAGAGTCTGCATTGGTTGTTGGATGCGGCGGCGTCAAGTTAGGTTGGCGTCTTCTCAGCCACTGACACCGCTGTAGAGGAGCGGGACAGCATTTGTCGCCGATGACTGCTTTGGCGCTTACAGAGTTTTTTTTTCCCCTTTTATTCCTTTCGTTACCATTTTGTTGTGGGTGGGCGAGGAAGGTTTCTTTCCACCACCACTTGCTAAACGAAGGAGCACACCTGTGTATGAAACGCCGCAGCTTCTGCATGCGTCATGCAGCTGCCTACTCGGTCTAGCCTTCTCTCGTGGATCTCGAGGCTTTGAGCTGCTCGTGGCGTTGTTTGGCTGGCATTTTCGCCCTTTGCCATTCTATCTCATGCTTACCCGGCCCTACACCTATGTAAACTCTCTCTCTATCTTACACACACACACCTCCTTTCTCCTCGTGGCCATTCTACTTTTTTCCCACCGTGCCCTAATGCGCTGGGTACATCCACACAAATGAAATCCAGTAAGTAGAGCAGCGCGCAGCTAGCACGGCCTTCTGTTTTGCTATTACGTTTCTATTGTAATTATTCTCCCTCGTTTCCAGCATTGAGTCCCTTTGAAGAGATCCCCATTTTTTATCTTCAAGTCAGCTACAGCAGAAGTCGAAGGCAGCTGCACACACACACGTACCCCATCGTATTCCGCACCGGCACGTGAAAAGAACGTAAAAGCAAATGGACTCTGCTGCGCAGTCGCAGAACCGCTTCGGCGCTGCCAACAGCCGTGGCGGGGCAGCGGTGGGAGGCGCGAGTGGCACTGCCGCCACCAACAACACCGACACGCAGAGCAAGAAGCAACTCTTCATGTCGCAGCGGGCGGAGCGGCTGAAGGACCCGAAGGTGCGCAAAATGGGCATCGACCGCGAAGCCCTCGACGCACAGGTGCGAGAGAAAGAGTCGCTGCGCCGCCTCGAGAGGGAGCGGGACGACTACTATGACCGGCAGGCACTGCTGATGGACCGCCACGCGTGCGCGCTGCAGCAGGAGGTGAATGCCATCCGTGCCGCGCGCGAAGCAGAGCTGCAGGACTACCGGCAGACCTTCCAAAAGAAGGAGCTGCGCCGTGAGTGGGACCTCAACGACCCCGAGGCAAAGCGGAAGGACTTGCCGGCGCGTGTCGGCGACGAGGACCCCCGCAACGGCCCCTCCTCCTTGCAGAAGTTCGAAGGCGAGGACTTGGACTACAAAGCACGCCGCGCGGCGCAGCAGCTGCAGCAGCGATCGTGGGCACAGCAGCAGGTGAACGAGAAGCTAGCCAAGAAGTGGATGGAGCAGGAGCGCGACCGCGCCTACGACGACCGCAACGAGGAGACAAACCGCCGCCTCCACGAGACGGAGCAGAAGATCGCCGAGCAGCGCCGTCTGATGGAGAAGAACGCGGCGGACTTCAACCGCGCTCTGGCCGAGCAGCAGCGGCGGGAAGCGGTGCGCGCGAAGGAGGAGGGCGACCGCCTGGGCCTTGAGGAGATCGCCTATCAAATGGACAGTGACTTCCTCAACGAGCGCGAGACGGTGGTGGGCGGTCTCGGCACAACGGTCAAGTCGGAGCGCTACAAAGGCCTCACAGAGGCGCAGCGCTCGCAGTTCCGCTCCGACCAGGACGACCAGCTGCGTGAGCTGCGCCGCCGCCGTCTCTTAGAGGTGGAGGAGCAGAAGCAGTGGTCGCAGCAGGAAAACATGCAACTGCGCATGGCCAACGCGCTTGACCGGCAGCGGGAGCGGGAGCGGCGCGCCGACCGCGAGAAGCTGGCGGAGACGCACAAGATGCAGGCGGAGGCGGGTGCGCAGCGCAAGGCACAGCTCAATGAGCTCTATACCAACGCTGTGGACGAGGACTACTTCAAGTACTGGGACCGTGCCATGTGAACTGGTGCTGTAGGGAGAGAGCGAAAGGGGACGGAGTGCACCGTGTTGTTCGGCGGTCTTCTTCCCGCTCTTCCCAGACTTTGCTTCTGGTTCTTTTCCACCGCTTCGCACCGCGTGTCTCGCAGCAGCCGTGGCGCCTCTTTTTTAGAGATGTAAAGCAACAGAAATGTGTCGCATGTATACTATGGACGTACTTTCTTTTTTTTTTCCTTTTTTTTCTCCTGTGCATGTACTGCGATGGATGGCGACGTTGTTGATCTGTGCCCGTTTTTTTTTTTTGTTTCTCCACCCCTTGCTGATCATCGCTCGTCTGTGAGAGGCAGCACACCTTACGCGCCTCGTGTATTGTGCGTAAATGGTTGTTTCTCTTTTTCTCTGTATTCTCATTTGTTTCTTCCTCTCTTGGCGTGGTCCTCCAGCTCTCTCTGATTTATCGCGTCCAGGCCTTTTTTTTTCATGCTGCCGCGTGGCATTCATACACCTCTTAAATCTATGAAATGGCGGTATTTTGTAGGAGATGTAAGAAAGGGTTTGCTTCCTCTGTTTCTCGTCTCTCTTGCGTGCAGGGAGCTGAAAACGTGGCGGCTCTACTCTTTTGATGAACCACCCGTAATTAAATTTTATTCTTTCTTTCGACCTATGCGCTCATTAGTGCGGTGGCGAATTGAAAGCAAGAGTGTTGGATCTGCGCACGATGCATGCTGTATAAAAACAACACACTCTCTCCCTAATCGGTCTCTGAACCGTCACTGACCAATCAGGGAAGTGAAAGAAGAATCATGTTTTTCTCTCAGCGAAAGTGAATGCGATGCTCCGCGGGTATTTCTACTTGCGAGCCGATTAGCTACTTGATTCTCTCTTTCTTTACTGTGTTCTGCCTTCATCAACAGTAACTTCCCTTATAGAAAAGAAAAGACTATATACTTATACGCACAACCTTCTTATTAGCTTGCTTCCCTCTTTCTTCGCTGAGAAGGGAGCTGCAAAGTAGCCGCAGGGCAGAACACACGCCACATAGATACTACTGACAATAGAAAGCAACACTCATGACTCTGGTGTTGGGCGTTGGCGCCGGCACGTTCGCCGTGCTGCTCACCATCGTCGTGTGTGTTGTCGTCGCGCTGCTTGGCGCCTACTTCGCTCCTGAGACAACGCTGTACATCATCATCGTCTGTATTCTCCTCCCTCTCATCGTGTACGGCTGCATACTAACCGCACCGCACGGCACCCCAGCAGACTCAGGCAGTGTCGCGGATGCACCGCTCTACTACCGAGAGCGGCAGCTGCCCGCCAACACCGATGTCGTGGACAAGTACCTGCCGGTGCGCATCGTTGTGTTTGTGGTGCTGGCGTTGGGCACGCTGGCTGCGCTTGCGTTTCAGATTCTGCTGCTGTGCGGCTCTCCGCCCTACGAGACGCCGCGGGTGCGCTGCCTCCGTGAGCAGCTGGAGGAGGCGCACCCCACGTGGTACAAGTGAGAGGGGGGAGAGAGAAGGAGCGGGTTGGGCACTCCTGGATTTTGTGTTCTCTGCAATCGATTATGATAATGGAGACACGCGCGTCTCAAATTTGCAGGCGAAACACGCGCACGGGTGTTGTATGGTTGTCGCTTCTGCTCTCTTTTTTGTTCTTTCTCGAGGACCAATCGTTGAAAATTAATAGTGTTATCACGCGACGAAACTGTTTGCCCTCGTGCTTCTCAGCGAGGTGTTGAGCGACTTCTCTGCATGCGCACTTCACGCATGTGCTGGCGGCTGGCTGCTTGCCTGAAGTGCAGAGTCCTCCCGTGTATGAGACGCCAGGTTGCTGATCTTCCGTTTTCCTCCGCCTTCATCCCGCTCTCTTCAGCTCTTCTTCTCTTTTTTTTTTTCTTTTTTACAAACGCGCATAAGTACAATACACACATCTTCTCTTTCTACTTCTTATTCTTCCCCTCTCCCGTCAGCAGTCGAGGCCGCGGTCGCGTACCACCTACACTCACCTCCACACGCCCACACGTTCACGCAACCATGGAGGAGGACCTAGCCTACAAGATAATCGTGATAGGCAGTGTGAGCGTAGGCAAGAGCAACATCACTTCACGTTTCTGCGACGACGCCTTCTACCCCGACCTCGTCCCCACGCTAGGGATGGACTTCAAGTATAGCAGCTGCCGCACGCTGGAAAAGAAGCCGCGCACGGTGCGACTGCAGGTGTGGGACACAAGCGGGCAGGACGACTTTGTCACGCTCACCACCGCCTTCTACCGCAACTGCCAAGGTGCGTTGCTCTGCTTCGATTTGACCAATAGGCCCTCCTTTGAAGACCTGGACCAGTGGTATGAGCGGTTAGAGCGCTACTCCCCCTCGATGCCACCGCTGATCTTGGTGGGCTGCAAGCTGGACCTGGTCGAGAGCCGCCTGGACGACCAGGGAGAGGGCATTGTACTGGGAAGCCACCGGCAGATCGCGAAGAGCGAAGCTGATGCGTGGGCACGCCACCACGGCTGCCTCTGCTACATCGAGACAAGCGCGAAGGAGAACACAAATGTGTCACAAGCCTTCCAGCAGCTCGCCACCTATGTCGCGTCGGCTGCCAACCCCGGAGCGAAGAACGAGGGCCGCACGCTGGGCCCTGGTGGTCGCCCTCTGAAGGAGACGAATGCCGATCCCAAGGCGAAGAAGCCCTGCTGCGCAAATTGACGCCGCAGCCCTTCGTCTTGTACCACATCTACTCTCGAGGTGGTGATCGCGGTGGGTGTTGCCGTAGCATCCGCTGTGCTCCTCCAAAATAAATTTTCTGGTGCTGTTGTTGATTGTGCAATTTACTTTTCTTTTTCTCGCTTTCTCTTTCTGCTACCACCTTCTTCACGTGCTCACGTGGGCGGTGTGGTGGTGCCGAGCGTGGGTGCGGTTGGAGGTGCCTACGGGTCTATACATACATGAGTGCATTTCTTAAATCGCTGATGCCTCTCTTCTTCCTCTTCTTGCTTGTCTTCTTGTACCAGGTGAGTTTGTTGTTGTGCTGTCGCGTCTCTCGTCTACCCGCCTCTGCATGCCGCTGGGCAGAGTGGTGGTGGTTGTTGTTGCTCCGTGTGTGTGTATGTGTTTATGCGCGTGTTCTTACTTTTCCTCGCACACTGTGAGCTTCGCTCAATTCTTTTTTTTCTTTTTTTAGATGTCACGTTTTTTTTTTCTCCTTGTATTGTTGCAGCAGTGCCTTCCGTCGTTGCTAAGACGTGCTTCCACGCCGCCGCCTTCTTGCTCTTGCTTTTCTTTGATCTCACGATGCTGAACCCGAGCACCACACCTCGTGAGTCTACCTCCGTTTCTTGTCCAGAAGGCACCACAAGGAAAGTTAGATGAAGCAATGTGGATGTACAGCGCCACCCTCCGCACCAAAGTCGCACAAGGGTTGTGTGTGAGTGCTTTATGTGCCGCACTTTTTCTCCTCTGCGTTTTCTATTTTTTTAAGGTAACGCTGCGAGTTGAGCTGCTGACACCGCGTGTAGAGGGCACAAGGCGGCCTTTCTCGATCGTCTCTCTGTACCGCCGGATGCGTACTCCTCCTCCGGCCAGTAGGAGCATATGATCTTCTTTTTCTCTTCCATGTCCAGTGTGCTGTTGTGCTTCACCTTGCCTCCTCTCGCTCCCCATTGCCTCTTGTCTCTCCCTGCGTGTGGTCAAACTGCGACGACGCCATCTCTTTCTCTCTCTCTCTCATTTACCGAAGCAACAACAGCGTATAGTAGACATACTGCAGCTGAGACCTCTTTCTAGATCACCGATTACTTTGCTCTTGCTCAATCCTTGCGCCTCTTTTCTTTTGCGTTTTCTTCAGCTCCCTCTCTTTCTCCCAATTCTGTTGCCTCGTTGTGCACACCCGATCACTCGCTTGTAGATTAGGAACTCCGAGTACAAAGCAAGACAGAGCGCGGAACGGCCCACTGTTGCTCACAGCAGTAGCTTCCCCTCTTTCTCACTTTCTCTTCTCTCCCCGCAGCGATGACGAGCAACAATGCCCCCGGTGGGGACTGCGACTACATCTTTAAGATCATTGTGATCGGCGACAGCGGCGTCGGCAAGTCGTCGCTGACCGTGCGTCTCTCTGAAGATGTCTTCTACAAGGACTACGCCTCCACCATCGCCATCGACTTCCGCATGCACCAGATGAGCTACATGGACAAGCGGGTGCGTCTGCAGATTTGGGACACGGCAGGGCAGGAGCGCTTCCAGTCCGTCGCCACCGCCTTCTACCGCGGCGCCAACGGTGTGCTGCTCTGCTTCGACCTCACCCACCGTCCCTCGTTCGTGCACCTAGAGCAGTGGATGGACCGCGTGCGGCAGCAGGCCCTGCCCGGCATCCCGTGCCTGCTGGTTGGCTGCAAGAGCGACGAGGCGCGCTCGAGCCGCCAGGTGACGCGGGAGGAGGCCGTGGCGTGGGCGCAGCAGCACAACATGCCCTTCATCGAGACCAGCGCCAAGGAGAAGGAGAACGTGCAGACGGCCTTCCAGCAGATCACCAAGTCCATCTTCGAGGACATGAAGGAGCGCAACGGCAAGGCGCCGGGGGCGGGCGACAACGCGGCGGGACGGGCGCAGAGCGTCAACCTTGACCAGAAGTCGTCTGGAGGAAAGAAGGAAAGCAAGTGCTGCTAAGAGAACGCGACAACGCAGAACCTTGAGGGTCTAGCCTACGTTCCCCGACGGGCACGCTTGTTTTTATCTCCACTGCCCATACCCACACGAACACACACAGACGCAGAAGAAAGCTGTCTGTGAACTTATAGCGTGTACCTGTACAGCACCTCCTGCCTTTTATCTGCGTTCCCTTGTACGGGAGCTGCAGTGATGCTTTTCTTTTTGTCCCCTGCTTTCTTCGAGTGTTTTTTCCTCGCGTTGAAATCGGCGTTCTTTTAGTTTTTTTTATATTTCTATTTTAGTGCTTGCGCTCTGCTTGAAGAGACCTTTTTGTTTTCGTTTTAAAGCAGCAGAATGTTGTTAGGAACGGAAGAGAACGCCAAGCAGATGAAGCCAATGCTGGTGGGAGTGGTGTGTGTGTATGTATAGGTTAGCGCGCAGCTCGTGTTTTCTGTGAAGCAAGGCATCCTGTATCTTCATGATGTGCTCTTCACAGCGTCCATCACTGCTGCCTACTGCCTCTCATCACGTATTAAGGGGCGGAGCACCGACAGAAAATAGAGAACGAGTTGGCGAAGCAAAGCCGCCTATTTTTTTTTGTTTTAGAGCTTTTTTGTGGTTTTTCTGTACCCGACCCGTTTCTTAGTCGTTTCTGCAGGCGTTGAGAAGAAGCTTCTCCGATCCCCTCTCCCCACTCCACCATCTTTTTCGGCTGTTTCTCGTTGTGTGCGCGTCTGTGTGTGTGTTTTGTGTGGTGTGCGGTGTGACGGCTGCTGCACTGGGCGGAGGACCGCAAACTCACCCGTCTCTCTCCTCCCTCTTTTCTCTCCTCTTTCACCTCTGCCCTGTCAGACGTGAGGGACGTGTCTTTTGCTTAACTTATGTAGTGGCTGCACCCAGAGCATGCGTGGGTGTGTGGGTCGATGCCGTGGTGATCTTCCCCATTTTTTTATTGCTGATTGTCTTCTTTTCTTTTTCCTTTTTCTCAAGAATTCTCCTGTATTTTTCTTTTCTTTCCTTTTGTGGCGTAGAAGTCTCCTTCGATACCCGTTCCACGAAAGAGCCGTGTGTCGACGTAGTTCCCGTTTTGCCCTTCTCTGTATGCTCTTTTTTGTTTCAAATTTTCTCTTTTGGTGCTTCTCCTGGGCGGCAATGTGTCCGATTTAAATACCGATGTTTTTTTTTTACTGGTTTGTTTTGTTTGTCTCTCGTAGCTCATCAGCGTTTCCTGTGTTATACAACGCAATCCGATAAGTGAAGGAAAAAAAAAGCGAGAAAGATAACGCTGTGGCAGCGGTTTTTCCCCGTCGCAGTCGCCTCTGCCAGCGGAGAGAAGGATGAAGGAAAGATGCACTGCAGTCGAGGAGAGGGAAAAGCCGACCTTCCCTCTCTATCTCTATCTCGCTCTCGTCAGGCAGCGTGACTGAACACACACCAACACACACACTGCGAATGGGTTTCTGTCGCTTTTGTTCGTTGCGTGGGCAATCGAATGCACCGCGCTTCTCTGGTTTTACACTCTTGTGCGCTTTCCTTCTTTGATTGCCCCTCTCTTTCTCTGCCGGTATGCAGTCTGGTGCGATGTCGTTACGGAGGCTTTGCCCCAACGACGTGGACTGTGGAACACAGACATGAGCGGTGCTCCAGACCCCGTCTGCGCAACTCTCCCTCTCCTCCTCCTACCGCTCTCCCTCCCCAATTTTTTCTCTCTTAACCAGCATATTGCAATCGCCACAGTAGTGAGTGCACCGTCAGTGTCGCGCAAATTCTTGCTTCTCTTTTCTTTCGTGTGTGTGTGTCTCTCTCTCCCTCTCTCTCCCTCTCCCTCTGCTTTGCCTCTCCACACACAACGATGGCGTTCCTTTCCAGCAAATCCTCCGCCGTTTTCCCGCCGCGGCGTGCCGGTCAGTCCGACGGCGCACTGCGCAAGGAGCTGAACACACGCGGAGCCCCGCGCGACGCAGCCATCGTCACCGCCACCGAGCTGGACATCATCCGCGGCATCATCAACGGCAACTTCCCCGGCGCACTGCGCAGTCCCGCCGCGTCCACGGCCGGCCCCCGTGTGCACAGCGATGAAGCCGAGGAGCGGCAGCGCCGCATGCTCGATTTCGATGCCGCGCGGGCCCGCAGCGGCGGCGCTCCGAAGACGGCGGAGGAGGTCGAGCGTGCGCAGGAGCGTCAGCTAAACCTCGAGAAGGCACGTCTGAAGCTGGACGAGGAGTACGACGAGGTAAAGGCGATGAACCGTGTCATTGCTGAGGCGAAGTGCGTTGCCACCCGCGAGGCGCAGCTGCTGGAGCGGCAGAAGCGTGCGGAGGAGGAGACGAGCTACAACCAGCAAATGGATGCTCTGATGGCAAAGGAGGCGGAGAAGGCCCAGCAGGTGTACCTGGAGCGGGAGCGGCAGCGCTTGGAGGAGCAGCGGCGCAACGCGGCCACCATCAAGGCCCAGCTGCGTGAGCGCGACGTCGAGCGTGTGCAGCGCCTCGAGCGGCATCAGCAGGAGCAGGAGGCGATGAACAAGCACATGGAGCGTCTGCACGAAGAGGAGAAAGCTGAGAAGCTGCGGAAGGTGGAGGCAGCGCGTCGGATGATGGAGGAGGCCGCGATCGCGAACGCGGAGCAGATCACTCTGAAGCAGCGCGAGCGTGACGCCGAGATCGAAGAGGAGCGCAAGATGGCCGAGTACATCAAGCAGAAGGAGCAGCGCGAGGAGGCGTATGCGCAGGAACAGGCCCGCATCCGCCACGAGAAGGAGATGGAGGTGGCACGGCTGCGCGCGAACCAGCAGCGGGTGCAGGACAAGCAGGCGGAGCTCGAGGAGCTGCGGGCACGGCGGGTGCAGGAGGCGTACGCTCGCGAGGCACGTCGCAAAGAGAAGGACGTGGCGGAGCGGGAGGCTGCGCTGCAGGCCGACCTCCAGCAGGCGCGTCTCGCCCAGGTCGAGGAGCGGCAGCGTGCCAAGGCGCAAGAGAAGGCGCAGGAGCAGGAAGAAGTCGACCGCATGCTGGCTGTGCAGAAGGTCAGCCGCGAGCAGGAGCTGGAGCGGCAGGCCCGTGCTCGGCAGTTGCAGGAGGAGAACTCTCTGGCACTGCTCAAGCAGATGATGGACGTCGAGGAGCGCCGGCGCCGCGAGCGGCAGGAGGAGATAGAGCTGGGCAACCAAGCACGGAAAGATGCCCGGGAGCGGCAGGCCGCCCTCGAGGCGATCCGCGACCGCAAGTTGGGGGAGTTGGAGGAGATGGAAGCCCCGGAGCAGTACCGCCGTGCTCTCCTCCGCACCGGAAAGTAGAAAAAAAAAAAAGTGCGTCGTGCTGCGTGCGTGGCTACCCGCCCGCTCTCTTCCGCCTGTGCCTGTGTCTCTTCAACTGCAGCTGTTTATGCAGCTCGACGGTGCAAGGGAGCGGGTGATGTGTTTCCCGCCGCGACCAGGACAGACACTGGCGACGCCGCTGCGCTCTTTAAAAGCTGTTTTTCTTTTTTCCTTTCCTTGTGCTTGTACCGTAAGAAGTATTCATGTACATATGCGCTACCGCAGCTGTCGTGCCGCGAGCGCCATGCTTTTCTCTTTGTTTGGTTGTGTTCTCTCGATGGCCCTGTGTCTCTCTCAGTCTGCGCCTTCCCAGCTTTGCTTCCACATGTACAAGTCGTGTATGACAAACAAATCTTTCATCTCAGTTCAACGCGTGGATGCGCACCGCGTGAGACCCGCACCAGCAGAGCGATGTGTGTGTGTTTGTGTACTTGTATCTGATTAAGTCGGCAACATGGCTCTCCCCGGGTAGTGCACGGGTGTAGCGTTGAAGTAGTGCAGGCCGAAGTTACTTTGTTCTGTGCGGGTAAATGCCTGTGTGTGTGTCAGCGCTGTATACCCCTCTTCTGCAGCAGTACAGACACAAAGGGCCATTGGCCTACTCAAGTTGTGCTGCATGCAGCGAGGAAGGAGAGGCCTTCGTGCAGCTTCCATGGCGCACTTCCTTTGCTCCGATGTTGCGTGTTTCTTGGTCATTTCCATCTTTGCCATCTTCTCTCTTCTTCTTTTTTTTCTTGTTGGTGCGGTCGTCGATTTATTTTGCGCGCGTCATTGTGAAAAGCATTTTACGTGTCCTGTACCTCAACGCCACGGTGAAGGGGGTACTTTCACACACAGACCTTTGTTGATACGCTCGCTCCACCACAAACATATTAAAAAGAAAGGGAAGACTAAGACTCACAGCTGTGGTGGCCAAAAATGGGTAACAAGCCGAGCCAGGCAGTCGACTATCCTGTCACGGACGACGAGATCCGGCAGGCCCCTCACAACTTCTACCTCGTCTACGGCAAACCCTCCATCCGCTACGCCCGCAATCGTGTTCGCGGCCCGCTGCTGTACGACGTCGACGTGGAGTACGACGATGATGGAGAGGTCGTTGAGCACACAGCCACCCTCGACCTCACCAGCGCTGTTCCGCGTCGACAGCGGTTCGAACTGCTCGCACCCACGCAGTCCGCAACAGGGGCTGCGGTGGCGCCGACTACGCGGCAGCGTGAAGGGTGGGCGTTGACGTTTCGCGTTGCTGCCAACACACCCCCACAGCGGGTGCGTGTGTTGATGGATGTCGCCTTTCAGTATCGGACCGGACACGGTATTCGTCTCGGTGCTGCGGAGAGCGCTGTTAGCGGCACAGCCACGGGCCTTCACAGCAGCACTACTATCCGCAGGAACACGGAGAGCAGTACCAGCAGCAGCACTGCCGACAGCAGCGGCATCGACATCAGCAACACGGGTAACGGCGCCGCCGCTGCAGCCCCGCGATGCATCTTCCACACCACCGACACCGCAAGTCTCATCACCGTCGTGACAGACCCTCAAGTTGTGCCTCGTCACCTGCGTCCAATTGCCTACGAGTCGGTGCTGCACGCGGCGACGACGATGGCGACGGTGGAACGGGTGTCGTACGCGCCGCTTGTGATCGAAGTGGTTGTGGGAGAAGTGGTGAACCCCATCCGCCCCCCGCGACGCGCAACGGCCACGGCACAAGCCTCCGTCTCTGACCCCTCACCTTCCGCGGCACCTCAGCGCATTGTGCAGTACACGCTGTTGGAGCTGCCTGCCTCACCCGCTGCAGAGTCGGAGCGGATGGCGTGCACGGTGTGCAAGCAACTGCTGCAGGTGGGTGCTGAGGTGTACGAGCTGGAGGACGTGTTCGATGTGGAGCAGACGGATGTCGCACCGAATCCGCAGGCGGTGCCAGATGAAGAAGAAGGCATGTGTGCGGTCTGTTTCACGAACCCAAAGGACACAACGATCTTGCCCTGCAGGCACATGTGCCTCTGCAGCGAGTGTGCTACGCACGTTCAGATGACGAACAACCGCTGCCCGCTCTGCCGCTGCGAAATTGAGCGTCTCATGACTTTCAATCCCGCTCCAGCAGCCGGTGTCTCTGGCGCTGCAATTACAGTTGACCATCGTTATGTTCTCTAGAGTTGTGCTTTAAACGTGGAAGCTATCGTCGTTCGTTCGGTGGTGCTCTTGTCTTCGCTCTCTCTCTCTCTTTAGGGGGCTACGGTGGAACGTCACGTCCTTTTCTCTTTCTTTATGTGCATAGTGGTCGAGTCGTAAAGGAGGTAGTGTGGATGCGCTCTCGTCCAGTTTTTTTTTCTTTTTTCAGTGCTTTCTTCTTCTGTGTTGCCGGCGTATCTCTTGTCCTCTGCTTTCTTCAGGTGTTTTCTAATTTTTTTTATTTGCTCGCATTGCTGCATCTCTTTTCCACGGTGTGCCTTCTACTGCTTTTTCGGGACGCGGAGTAGCCAACAGAAAGAAAAAGGTATTTTGAGGATAGTTGCGGAGGTTCGTGCAGAGCGCGACGTTCATCTACTGGCCCTGACCTTGTTTATGTGTATGTGTGTGGGTGTGGCTTGCTCCCTCCTACGACAACGTGCAGCGGCGTGCGCTGCGTAGATGCTGCTCGTTGTGCTCGCTGGTCGCTGTGTAGAGCATTTTTTTTTTTTGGAGCTCGCTGAAAGAGTCTTTTGCCGACGCTTCGGTACTGTCTGTGGTGGTGTTGCCAACGCCTCTCTCTCTCTCATACTTACTTCCCTAATCTGTCTCTCTCTCTCTCTTTCTCCTTGTCCTCTGCTTTTCGCTGCATTCTCCCAAATTGGCTGACGTCTTGTGCCCTCGGATACAGTGCCTGCTTAGTGCTTGTGAGCGTATTGGTATACCACTCTTCACACGTACAAGCGCACACGCTGTGTCACACACCATCACCTCAAACCGGTTCCGCTCTCTTTTTTTCCCCCTTTTCCTTCTTTCTTTTCCGTCTCGTCTGTCACCGCCGTCCGCATTAAAAACTCGTGCGAGCACAACACTCGGATTGCTGCGTTGCTTCAGACATTTCACTCGTTTTTCTCTCCACGCACGGACAACAGCAATTAAGGACGAGGGAATAGAGTTGCCATCGCTGCTTCTTTCCCCTCCGACTGTTGAGCATCGGTTCTGTTTTTTTTTTTTTACTTTCTCGGCTTCTCTTCTTCTCCTTCCCTCACTTCCTCCCCCCTCGCTACTCTCGCCTCTGCTCTTGTCAAACTTGTCTTTTTAACTTCCACTGTTTTCTTGTGTTCTTTTCTGTTACTCTTCTCTGTGTGTGTTGTTGCTGCGGTGCGCGCACACACCCGCACTGACTTTTTTTTCGGTCTTTTCTTTTTTTCTGAGTGCGTTTCCCTCTCCCTTTCCACACTACCTCGACTAGTTCCAGGCCACGACTGCGAATTGCAAGGGAACAGCAGAGAGAGAGAGAAGACAGAGTGCGAGATAAGGTGGGAGCTGTCAGCTATCTCAGAAAGAAAGGGATCTTGTTTTGTTGTGAACGAGACATAGCATCTTCTACTGCTTTTTCTTGACGAGCGGAAACGTGGCGCCAACACGTAAAACGTGCTTCGTGCTTCATCTCTCCCGTCACTAGCACGCTTTTCTCGCTAACACTCGTTTCGCTGTGTGCGTTTCGATTAAAGAGCTTTTTTTTTCTCTCCTCTTGCGCCTCGTTCTACAGCCGTTTGTGACGAAGCTTGAAAAAGTGGGCTTCTTCCTTTTTTTTTTCCTCGTGCTCACACTCACTCTCGACACTGTTGTGCGTGAATCCGCTGCCTTTAACGACAAGACAAGCGCCAAAGGAAGGGCGTACGTCGAAGAGGTTTTGTGGCATTTTTGAAACGTCTCCTATCTCTCTTTTCTTCTTTCCTGCTTCGTTTCTCTTCCCAGCCAGTGCAGACAGTATGGCGGGCGTCTCGCCAGTTGCGGTCGAAGTGCGCGGCGGCGGCGACGGGGCCGAACCGCGTCCCGTCACACACCGCACAAAACATCGAAAAGAGGTGAAGCGTTACCACCAGCGGCAGCTGAACAAACAACTGCGCGAGGAGGCGAAGGCGCGAGACGCACAACTCTTCCTGTTTGAACACGGCGCGAACGCGGCGGCGACGGAGGAGGCAGAGGCGGCGGCTGTGGCTGCTGAGATCGGCGTGGTCGTCCCACCCAAGACACTCAAGCCGAAGGAGGCTGCCCGGGTGCCAAAGATGAGAGATGGCAACGCGATCATGACCGAGGTCCCGCTGCTTCCCCTAGAGCAGCCAACAGTGGTCGGTGCACCCCTGCCGCTGCTGACGCACACAAATTGGGGATTCGACTTTGTGCTGCGCAAGCCGCCCTCAGCCGTTGCGCCGGTCACGGACGCCGCGTCGCGGGTAGACGAGGAGGCGCCGAGCGAGCTTACCGCCACCAACACCACCACCGCTGCTGCTGCAGCATCTGCCTCGCTGCCGCCCCCACCCGCGACCACCTCTCTCGTTGCAGCCCCACGCCGTGTCGCACGAAGCATCCTGACGCCGCAGGAGTACGAAGGCGGCGAGAGTAAGCCCGGTGGCAACTCGAACCTGATCAGCGTGCTGGAGATCAACAGCGGGGTCGCGCCATCCTCCACCAAGCTGCTCAGCAACGCGCAGGTGCAGCGGGTAGAGGGGCTGTCGGCGATCCCGATGGAGACGCCGCTTGCAGCAGGCACGGACCTGAACCGGCCACCGCGCAACTACCTGACTCTCGACCCCATCTTCAACGTGCATCAGCATGCCCCGGGCTTTGTGCGCGATCAGCGCGTGGCTCTGCAGCACATGCTGGCCACCGCCATGTCCAACTGGAAAGACCTGTACCAAAATTCCCTCATCGTCACGAGCGCGGAGGCGATGCGGACCATTTTCGAACAAGTCTACGTGCCGTCGCGTCCGCTGGCGCTGCGCGTGCGCCGCATTGGCCCGACAATCATCATCGACTCACGCGCCACGCAGCCGTCGCAGGTGCGGGAGATGCGGCAGCAGGCGCTCTTCAGCAAGGCCCTCTACCTGATGAAGGAAACACACGGGCGAGACACGTCAGCAGAGGAGGCGGCGACAGCGGCGCAGATGGCTTTGGCCCTCCCAGAGCGGCGCCTCTGCGGCGTGGCGGCTTCCGACCCCTCTCTCTTCGGCGCGAACCTTCACCGCTACACGCAGCTGCTTAAGTGGCGCATCGATTCGACGGAGCTGCTCGTGGGCAACGACGCACCGGTTGTGCTCGATCACCGCACCGGCACCGAGCAGCTCGTGCGCGTGAAGGCGGCGGACCAGCCAGATTCGACCGACGCAGAGCAGCAGGAAACGCTGCGGTGCTGGTTCGATGCGATGCTGGCCAACGTGCCACTCGTCGGCACCTACTTCCACTGCGACGGCACACTGCTCAGCTACCAGGTGAAGAAGACAAACGAGCTGCTCGGATACGTGGAGGCTCGTATGGCGGGTGCCGCGCTGACCTTCACGAGCACCACGCTGCAGTGGATCGTGAAGCACTGCCAGCGCGATGGGGCGACGTACGCTGTTTTTCGCGACTTCGCAACCGACTTGCTGCGCCTCTACGAGATTCCCGACATGGACGAGTCGACCGCGTTTGTGGCGGAGACGGAGAAGTTTTTCTCGCAGTCTCCGGCGCCGGCGGGTGCGTCGGCGAGAGCGAAGGCGGGGGGCGGCGGTGCGAACAGTGCCGCTGGTGGCGCCGCGGCGGATGGGAGCGGCGGCTCCTACGCCGACTACCCGTCTGACGCGCCGCACCTGAGTCGATTCGGTCTCAACTTTGGCCGCACGTGCTTCAACATCGGCCAACACCTTTTTCTCGAGGGTGGCGTCGCGCGAGCCAACGATGCCCTCGCCCTCCTGCACCGCAGCCTTCGCGTCTTCCTGCCCTGCTGCGCGACGGAGCCTGTTGCCCGCGAGACGATCGTGAAGGTGGTGGAGATGCTGCCGGCTCTCGTCTCGCGTAAACTGCGTGCTGACGCGAGCGCAACAACGGCAACAGCTGCAGCAGCGGCAGCGGTGGCGGCGGCATCGCAGAGCGCAGACAGCGCCAAGGCTGTCGGCAGCAATGGTGGCGGTGCTGCCGCGGGGGCGGAGGTGCGCGGCGGAGCCTTCGGTGCTCTGCCTCCGGAGACGACACCCGCAGGCTTCGTGACTGCTGCCTGCTCGTCCCCTGAGCTGTACCGCGAAGGACTCGTGATGTGCGGCCGCTTCGAGATTCCACTGCGGCGGGCTTTTATTGAGGCCGGTGGGGCCGATGGCGATGGCCTCATGCAGGCGTTCTATGCCCGCTGCCTCGTCGCATCCAGCGCTGCGGTGTGCACCGTGGTGGCCTCCTCGCTGGATGCGTACTACAGCGGCTGCCACCACATGCGAGTGATGCGGAAGGCCCGGAGTGACGCGAAGGCGCGCTTCGGCAAGGCAACCGCGCTGCGTGGCGCCGACTACCGCGAGGACGTCATGCTGTCCATCGCCTCGATGATCCAGGACTCCCTGCAGGTCGTGGTGGAAGGTCTGGTGCGGCTGGAGGAGACGTGTGCGCTGATCAGCCCCCTGCACGCCGCTGAAGCATCAGCAGCAGCAACGGAGGAGGTGACAGCGGCGTCGGCAATCGGTGGCGCAGCACACAGAGGCGGTGCCGGCGGTGGCGCCAAGGGGGCCGATGCGTGGGCCGTCCCCAGTGCCGCACATCGAGCCTCCTCTGCCGTGACCAGCAGCACCAACGGGACAACAAACGCCGCAGCAACAACAGCCAGCAGCAGTGGCAACGGCGCGGTGGCCGCGGTGGCGAAGGAGGAGCTGAGCTCGGCGGGGCACTCCTCCTCTGCGGCCTCGGAGTCCGTCCGGTCCACCACCAGCTCCGCGCATGGCGAAGAGGAAACAGAACAGCACCGACGCACAACTTCTCCGGCACGCGTCGCCGTCGCCGCTGCGCATCGCGCCGGCCTGGCGGTCGACGGCGGCGTCAAGGCAGCTTCCTGCGGCACTGTTCTTGACCCGCGCACGCAGGTCGACACCACCCCGCTGCGCTCTGCCTTGTGCGAGCTGTATGGCGACGTGGTCATGATCGCGATGGCAGACACGGTGAGTGGCTTCACGACGCGGACGCTGACGGAGCTTGGGGCACGGCTCGAGGCCCGCGCTGCGGAGACCTCCCAGCACCTGCCCACCACCCTTCTGTGGCTGACGGCGCTGAAGGCCGACGTGGTAAGTCTCTCCTTCACGGCGCTCCGGTTCTACGGGCGTGTTGCCGCACACACGCGTCGCCATCGTGTGAAGGTGGCGCAGGTGTACTACCTGGTCGGCAAGGAACACCACCGCACTGCGCGGTACACCAAGGCGCTGGAGGCGCTGCACCGCGCCAAGTCACTCATGCAGGCAGCGCACAAGGCCCCAGAGGACGTGCAGTTTGGTGATGCCTTCGGGACCCACCACATGATTCAGTGGGCAGACGTTATGCGGCTTCTCGGCGACGTCTACCGCAGCGTGGTGGAACGCAAGCTGGAGACCGCGCTCGGTGTGGCTGTGGTGACGCCAGCGCAACCGCTGCTTGTTGGCCCGTTGCACTACCTGCCTGAAGACGCCGATACCTTTTTTGCGCAGTCCATAAACGCGTACAAGCTGGGTGGCGCCGACGACGGCTGCCGCACCGCACGCGCCTGCACGCTGATTGTGTACGCCTCGGTGATGATTGAGCGCATCGCGGTGAGTGGGAAGCCCGCTACCCACGCAGAGGTGCAGCGCATCACGGATGTGTTGCGGGAGTCCGAGACGCTCGCGCCGGAGCACTACGTTGAAGAGCGGGAGTGGCAGCAGATGCGTCTGTTCACCACGACGAGCGGCACCGCAGCTGACGCGGCATTGACCCGAGCCGTCTCTGACATCCTGCTGCGCGCGGCAAACTGGTCACGGCGGTCGAAGCGCGAGGCGGTGTGCAGCAGCGACAGCTGCGGTCCCCTCGAGATCAACGAGGAGCTGATGTGGGTCGATGTCGATGTCGCCGACAGCGGCGTGCCGCGGCGGGAGCGGATGGTGGTGCCGCCGCAGTGCGCCATGATCGAAGGTGCGCAGAAGGCGCTCGCCTGCTGTGTGATGGCGGAGCACCTCGTGCCTCCTCGAGCGGGGGATGCGAGTACGTCGCCGGGCTCACAGCCGCGCGGTCCTCTGGTCCTCTCGGAGACCAAGTACCGTGGCATACTGCGCTGGATCGGTAAGGCGGCGTCCTTGATGACCAGCAGCATCAACACGGTGCTCAGCAACAAGGATGTGTGGCGCAACGCGGCGGTGCGGCATCAGTGGCTGTCGACGCTGCGGACGTGGGGCGAGCACACGGTCGGCGGCTGCCTGCACCACATATTCTGTCTCATGGCGCTGCGGGTCTTTGGTGCGGTGGAGGGCTTCTTGCCGCCGCCGAAGCAGCAAGCGATGCGGGAGGCTTTCAAGGAGCTGACACGTCGTCTGGAGTGGGCTGCCAGCCTCGATCACGACAGCGATGATGCCTACAATTGCATCTTGACGTCGCTGCGGGATTTGTTAGCGCTGCTGACACCCTTCGCAGAGTGGGAGAAGACGTGGCGGAGTGCGTGAGCAGTATGAGGAGCAGCAGCAGCAGCAGCACCAGCGCACAGCCACACGTTGACATGTAGTGTGCGTAGGACACAAAGTCCCGCACCTGCTGTAGTGGCGAGTGGTACAGAGAGACACAGAGGAGACGTGTGGGTTCGTTCTGTTGTTGTTGTTGTGTGGTATGTCTACACACTTTACTTTAACATCCACTCACCCACGCACACAAAGGCAGATACATCCACTACGCTGCAGCCTTCCTGTGTTATCGCTCCCCTGTCTTGACGGAGATAAGAGAGTGGGAGCATGTCGTTCCTCTGACCCGTGTGCTGCTGCTGCTGCTGCTGCTGTTGCGTTCCTTACTTGTGGTTCATTGGCGAAAAAAAAGTAATACGAATGCGCTTCTTCGGAGTACGTGTTGGCGTGGTGCTTCTGTTTAGGGCGAAGATCGCATCCACCACGAGGACGCTGCAATTCTCAGCGCTCTGTTTCTTCTTGTTTACTCTCTCTCTCTTCTCTTTTTTGGTGCGCATTACATACGGTTGAGGAACGAACTGTGTCGCGTCAGGTACACGCGAGAGTACGCGTCGGGCCTCTGTTCGTCTTCCCAACACACTTTTCTCTCTCTCTTTCCAGAAACTGCGACAGTCGCTTAAGACTCGCGAGTCTTTTTTTCTTTTCTCTTCCCTCTTTCCCCGACCTGTTGCGTCTTTTCATTTCACTACTTGTTATTGTTTTATTCTGGCGATGACGACGCCTCTGTCTAATGTTTTTTTTTTTCTATGCGTCTAAATTGTGCTTCGGTGACTTTTCTTTTTTCCTTCCTTCCTTCTTCACTCTGCCACATAAAAATGCTTCTCTGATGTGGTACGACGTCCGCCGTACCGTAGGTGGCGCGTCTCTCTCTCTCTTTTTTTCTTTCTCTCCTCTTTCTCTGATTTAATCCCTGTTTTGTGCGGGTGTGCTCTTCTTTTGGCTGAGTTTTGTTTGATTTTGTGTGAGTGCTGTTGACTCCTTCGTTGTCTTCGTGCTTTTCTTTACATTTTTTCTCTTCTCGATGCATCACCTCTGATAGCCTTAACTCCTTCCATCTCTTCTCATCTTTTAAACGCTGTTTACTTCGCATGTAGCAGTCAGCCGGCCGCTTTTTTCGTGCCGCAAAGGTTCACCTAAAGTATAAACGATGCATTCTGTTATTATTTCTACAGATTTAGTGGCAGCGGAAGAGATGGCTGTTCAGCAGTTTACCTCTATTTGTGTGTGCTAGTTGCCTCTTCCCTTCATGCGCACTGGCGAGAGTAGCAGCAGTATCAGCAGGAGTGGTGTGTGTGTGTGTGTGTGTGTGTGTTGCCTTCACGTTGCTTTAGTCGCCCTTCTGGATGCGATGCAGAGCGCGGTGAGCGGCGAAACAAATCTCCGCTGTCACCGCTCCTGTGAAATCTTTTGTCATCAGCTGCGATGGCGTGAAGCAGCGAGGAGCGAAGCACACGTGCTGCCACTGTGCGGTACGTTGCTTCTCTCTGTACTTTGGTGCATTCGTCACGAACGCTTCCCGCACTGAAGGAGTTTACCGATGCTCTTTCTTGACCCCATTCACCTTCCCCTCGTCCGCTTCTTCTTTCTCTTCTTACCCACCACACAGAAAGAAAGGCGTTGCAACGCCTTCATCCTTCTTTTTTTCTTTTTGTGCAGTTCAGTCTTGTGAGAACTGAGAGGGGCAAACTGCGGAAACAATGCAGGGCTTCATGCAACGCCGGTCACGGCCCAGCCGGCCCCTCGCCGTCGCCGCCCTCTCCTTCTCTCTTATGGCCATCTCCACCGGTCAGTTTGACCATCCCACGCAGCACTACCGCCGTCAGCACACCTTCAACACACTCCCGATGCACGATGCCAACCGCTTCGGCGGCCGCACAGCGTACCTGCGCGAGATCGGCCCCATCGACCATAAGAAGAAGGGGCGTCTCTTTAAGCGCGACGCCGCAACCTCGCAGTTTAACGTAGACGTGTGGAGTGCCCAGCAAACGCTGCGGAAGCAGTGGAAGAAGCGCGATTGGGATGTGGTTGAGATGCCCTTCGAGCTTGCACCGCGAGAGCTGCAGCAGGTGATTCCGGAGCGCTACACCGACGTGCCGATGATGGCCGACCCTGCCAGGGGAGACTACATGAACATCCGCCGAAAGGTGTACGACCGAGAGACGTTGCAGGAGACTCTGTATGCCGGAGGTGAGCAGCAGCCCTATCCGAGCCTGCAGCGCGTGGATCGTACCGCCATGACGCTGGACAAATTTCTCTAATGCATGGGGAGAAATGTGTGCGTGTGGGTGTGTGTACGTGTGGCTGGCTGCTGATAAGCAGGTCGGGTGTCGGGTCAGTGTGTCCGTCGTCCCCTTTCTCACTGACTCTATGTCTCTTTCCTTTGAAAGAAATTCACAATTTTTTTTTATTCGACGGCTTTGTGGTTGTAGTTGTTGGCGAGGCATCTGTTGTGTTCACGCTTGTTTCTTGAGGTGCTATTGCGCAAAAAAAAAAAAGAGAACAATAGTTCTAATCAGATGCATTTATGATAGAAAGAAAGCACTCGCAACTCAGCAGGCTTTCCTGTCTCCGGCAGCTGTGCGCGCGTCTGTGGGGTAGCTGTGCAGGCGAGATGTACTAGGTCGATAAAGCGAAGAGGGAACAGGGAATGAGAACGGGAAGGTCAAGCGAGCACGCCCTCTTCGTTTTCCATGCCCTTCCTCCCTCTCTCTTTCTCTCCCACACCCGTCGAGGCGATGATCGGCAGCCCTGGCGACTTTCTCTTTGTTTATGTCTCTTCACGTTCTCCTTTCTCTTTCTCTTTCTCTTTCTCTGCGCCACGTGCACATCCGCACTTCCGCCCACACTCCGTTTTCAATGAAAGCTCTTTTTTTTTTCTCGTGCATCTTGCTTAACTATTTTTTTCCGAACTTTATAGCCTTTTCAGTTGTCGCTGCTGTTGGCTCGCTGATAGGCGTCAGTCGCTCACTATTCCTTCCCGGCACTGCTTCGTTTACGCACGACCGCGTCTCCGCTTGTTGGTGGTGGACCTGCTTTTCAACACGCCGGACTTGGAAACCACTGGGTCCAAGCTTTGAATAGAGAGAGGTCATTACGAAGAAAAAAAAAAAACTGTGTACTGCTTAAAAGATGATTGGACCTAACGAAAGCAGCAATGCCGATCGGCTCGACTACCTCTACCTGAACCTGGTCGGGCAGATGGTGCAGATTCACACTATCGACGGCGCCGTCTGCGAGGGCCTCTTCGTGTCGCGCACGGATGCCGATGTTGCGATGGATGAGGCCGGCATCTTCATCTCCTACCCGCGCTTTCTTGCCTCGAAGCTGCACGGCGCGCTGGACGCGTCGGAGCTGTCGAGCGGCACGCGTCTGTTCCGCTACGAGGACATCTTGATGATGGAGGCCAAGGCCATCAAGCTGCGGACGGAGACCCCTGGTGCGGGTCACGTTCACAACTACCGCGGTGAGCACAACCTGGAGACGCTGGACTGGGCTGCCGAGGGTGCAGATGAGCTGCTGGACTCCGACAAGCACGTTGCTGGCCAGTGGGACCAGTTCGAGGCGAACAAGAAGTTCGGCGTGGGGACGTCGTACAACGAAGACCTGTACACGACGAAGCTGGACGAGTCGAAGCTGAGCAAGGAGCAGATCGCGTACGCTGAGCGCACCGCGAAGGAGATCGAGAATTCCAGCACGCGTGGCATGCAGCACCGCCTGGAGCGCACGGACGTCGCCAACGAGTTCGTTGATGAGGGCGCCCTCTTCTCCGACGTCACCCGCGACGCCCGCGGCAGCAAGCGTACGGCGCAGGCAACGCGGAAGGAAGCTGCGGCTGCGGCTGCGGCCAACACGCCGCCCACCGCGACGCAGCCGGCAGCACCGGCCGCAGCGGCACAGGCGGCATCGGCGCCACCCCCGCACCCACCGGCACCCGCAGCGTCGGCGCCGGCAGCAGCCCCTGCGCCGCGTGGTGCCGCACGCATGGCCGTCCCGCCTGTCGAGGAGCCCGCTGCGCCGCCGCCGCCGCCGCCGTCGATGCCGGAGCCGCACCAGAAGAGCAAGTCGGCCTACAGCCCCAACCCCTCCGCTACGCCCTTCGTCCCTCTGCTGAAGAGTTTCCTCGCCAACGTGGCGAACCTTGTGGCGACGAACAAGAACTGCTTCTACTGCCCTGCAGACTGGCCCGGCGACGTTGACTTCTACGACCGTGACGTCTCGCACTACTCCCACCCGCAGCAGCAGCAGGTGCCGCCGCCGCCCCAGCAGCAGCAGCAGGGTCAGCACCACAAGTACAACCAGCAGCCGATGAATCCGATGGCGGGACGTGGGCCGATCAACCACCACCAGCAGCATCACGGGATGCCGAACCCGATGATGTACAACAACTCCCCTGGCCCGATGGGAGGGCCCCACCCTCAGCAGCAGCAGCAACAGCAGCAACACATGCAGTACATGGACCCCGGGAACAACGGCATGATGCCGCAGCAGGGGCCGGGACCCATGCAGGGGCCGTCCTCCAACCGTATGGCCCCGCAGCGCTCCTCGAAGACCTCGCAGCCGCAGCAGCCGGTGCAGACAGCCGCACAGCCTCTCCCGCCGCCACCCCCGCAGCAGCAGCAACAACAGCAACAGCAGCCTCCTCAGCAACCTCCGCAGCCGCAGTCTCAGCAACAGCAGCAGCAGCAGCAACAACAGCAGCAGCAGGCGGTGCCGGCCATCGACAGCACGTCGCCTCAGCCGGAGCGCGCAGCTGCGAACGCGAAGAAGCTGCGGCGTGGTGGCACGGCAACAGCAGCGCGCACGACGACAGCCCCCGTCGCCGCAGCCCCTGTTGGCAAGAAGGGAACGAAGTAGAGTTCGGTGTCACGCACCCTTTCCTTTTCCCCCGACACGCACGTAACTGCACCTGCACAATGCAGAGAGAGAGGCCGGGTAGCGCCTGTGTGATAGAAACATTCGTGTGCGTGTGTGAGTGCGCTCCAGTGCTTGATCTTTTTTGTTTTCTTCCTTTTACTTTCTCTCTGCGGTAATATAGAATGGTGTGGCTGGTGCATGTCTGCCGCTGCCGGCGAGGCTGGGAGAAGAGAGGAGGAGAAGAGGTTGTTGGTCGTATGTGAGGCAACATTTTCTTTTTTTTTTCTTTGCGGGGAGTGCGCCTTTAGTTGTTGCACGCCGCAGCAGAGGGACTGTTCGCTCTTTCCGTTCCGAATGCGACACGGCCGATAGGGGAAAAGGAAAAATCCTCTCTTACCGTTTCCCTCTCCTCAACCCACACGTTGTCTAGCTTTATTTTTTTTTTAACCCAACATTTGTTTGTTAGGCATAGCTCAAGGAAGAATTCATTGCAGACAGGGGATGTGGCACGTTGGCGTGTAGTGTGAAAGCGTTGTCGCGGGTTGGTGCTGTGCAGCACAAGGAGAACACGCACAGTTGCAACGGTCTGGCGATTGCCTTATTTACGTGGCATCCACCAGCGCAAGCCGCGGGTGCAAGACCGGGGAGCACTCCGCAAACACTGCAGCGTTTCTCAAGCCCCACCCCCTGTGCGATCTTCTCTCCCTTCTACAACGGAGCAACAAGAAAAACGCTACTTTTTTTCCTTGTTTTTTTTTTGTTTTTATGTGTGTGAGTGCGTGCGGTGTGGAGCGTCACAGTGCACAACTGTCCCTTCGCAGCGTACTCTCCCCTCACCTTTCTGATCTTCTCTTTTTCTCCTCTTTTTATTTTGGCGTCTTTCAACTGTCCGAAAAAGAAAAAATGATGTGACCGTCGAAGATGAAAACGATGGAGGACGTTCTTTTTTTTGTTTGTTTGTTTTCCTTTTCTTTCTCTGATTGTCTGCACTTGTAGTGCGTATTGTTTTGCTGCGAAGAACCTGTCTGTGCGTGTGCTGGTGGACGCCGGTGATGTGCGTGCGTCTATGAGCTGGCGTCATAATTGATCTTCCTCTCTCATTGTGTGGGTGCGTCTGTGGGCCGGTTTGTGTCGTTGAGTTGTTGCTGTGAGGCAAAAAAAAAAAATAGTTGAAAATAAAGGAATTAAAAAGGTCGCGCCTTCTCTTTTAAGGACAAGGTTGTCTGTGTGCTTGGCGCGATGCATGGGCACGAGAAGCTGTCGTCTTGTGTCTCTCTCTCTCTGTCGTGGTGGGACTATAGTGACAGAATGCATCCGCGGACCTTCGAAAGTGTTGTTCTGCTCCTTACTTTTTAAGTAGCGAACCGCAGCGGCCGGACTATTTTGTGCGCTGGCATGTTGTTATGGTGCGCTTTCTCTCTCTCTTAAAACAGGCGCCTGGCGCTGCGCCACCTCGCGAGGAGAGTACATCAATCTTCTTCTGGCTTTTTTCTGTTGCCAGGACACGTGTGTGTGTCTGTGTATCTACCGGGTCGCGGAAAGGGAAAAGAAAAAAAGAGAAAGCGACTCGCTGATTTCTGCAGCCGCTGTATCTGCTGTTATGTGTGCGCTCCTCAACACCTGTCTTTTCCTGATACTTCTCTCCTACCTCAATTAAAGCCGACTTTTTTTGTTTTGCATAAAAGGAGACGGTACACAAACAAAAGAACATTTCCGCTCTCACACCGGGACATACACACATATACGCACACACACGTAGACGTTTGCTGAGAGCTCCTTCACTGCACTGTCAAGCAGAGCATTTATTTTGTGAGTTAGGGCGGCTTCCTTCGCTGCCTTCTTTTCTTTTCCTTTACCTCCTCTCCTTCCTCAGCCAGATGCAGATGAGCGCCACCACCACGAGCAGTCCATCCACCATCGTGAGTACCGATGCGGTGACGGCCGCAGCACCAACAGATGACTGTACGACGCCGCGTTACATCCCGTGTCGCGCGCGTTACGCGCTTGCCGCCACCGCCGTCATCGTTGAGTTTTCCGACGCGGACGATGGGTGAGAGTGCGGGGCAGAGGGGAGAGTACGAATCCCATGTGCGCTTCTCCATGCGTGTCTTCCGCGTGCATTGCCTTTGCGGTGCGTATTTTTTTATTTTTCTAGAGGTGCGCGTGTATACCCTGCTTAAAGGTTTAGTGAAGCGCGGGAATGAAAAGAGTGGAAGGGGAACTTCTTTGAGTCACGTCGCGACGGAATTTAGCAGCTATTCCCTTTCTTTCTTTTTTTATGTCCGCGATCATCACTGTGCAACGTCCGCGCAAGCCGCGTACAGCACAATTTTACACAGTCCAAACTGACGGTGAAAAAGAAAAAAGTGCGTTAAGGAAGGTGTGAGCGCGCTCTTGCGGCTCATCGTAATTCTGGTAGCTGGAAGACACCGTCAAACACAACTTTCGCCTTTCCGCGTTGGAACGCTCAATGAAGAGTTCTGCGGCATCGCAGAGGGTGGAGAAGAGAAAGGCGACCTTCGCACAACAATGCGCAGGGAAGCCCCGCAGCGGGACACCGCATCGTACCTCTACTTCTTGCCCTCTCTCTACCACTTGAACACTCCCCACCCTTCTGCGCTCCCTCGAATCTGCAGACGATATTTACAGCTTGGCATCACACACAAACACACACAACAATCGCAGTCTTTGTCATCGCGCCATATTCCAGGACCGTGCACTACCGCACACAATGCGTCGCAACACACCCGAAGGTCTTGAAAAGATGAAGGGAAGGACACACTACGCTACCATTTCTGAAGACGACTTTGCTGCCTTGACAACCCTTCATAAGTGCGAAGCCTTGTCAAAAAAGTACGGTGTGAATGGCACCGAGGTGTGGAGGCAGATCTGCTGTGGAAACCGAACCAACCACACGTTCCCTATTTTCTTCCTCGTTCCGCACCTTTTGTCTGAGGAAGAGGTCGTTGGTGACATCGAGGAGCTGAAGCGTATCGTGCGTGAGCGAGAGCTAGACGGCCGGAAGGTTGCCTATTTCCGTAAAAAGATTTTCCGGCGGCACACCAAAGATGAAAGCGCTGAGACATCCGACAGCGAAGCAGAGCCGTGTGAACTCCCCCATGCACCACCGCAGCCTATCCCTTCCGACGCCCTCGCTCGCGTCTACGCAACGCGAACCACCGCCTGCTTCGGACTGCACCTTCTCACCACAGTGCAGGCAGAGGACGCTGCGGTGCTCGCTGGTGCATTGCCACACGACGTCGGCGCACGCGCACATCTGCGCCGACTACCTATGTCGGCACTGCACCGCGTTATCTCGGAGCTCTGGCAGGTGAGGGAAACGTGGGAGCGGGAGCTGCTCGCTCCGTGTGCGGCCGCCGTGGCGGGGGAGACGGCCCACACAGCGGAGGAGCGGCTGAACGCGTTTCTTTTTCATGTTTGTCTCTGGCAGCGCCGCTACCCCCTCGAGCTCCTTCTCTCTGTTCTCTCCTTTTACGACGGGCACCGTGAGAACTTCCTTCCTGCTGACCCGTCCAGTCCCTGTGAGCCCTTCCAGGTGGAGCAACTGCTGGAGGAGCTGCTGCGTCTGTACGGCGGCGACGACCTCGCACAGATTCCTGGTCTGCTGCGCTGCGATGTGTTGATGTCCTACCCAACGATGCCGCTGGCGGAGCAGACTGAGCTGATGCATCGCGTGGCGGAGTCCTGCAAACGCGGCCCTGCAATTGCATCAACAGGCACCACAACCGCTGGTGCTCATGCAGCGTGTGCGAGCGACGCCTTGTACCGTCACTCACGCTCCGCGATGGACCCGCAACAGCTGCTGGTCGGCTTCGCCGCCACCGGGGTGCTTGTGCCACCACGTTTTTGTGCGGGCATGTCGAACGAGACGTACCGGCAGCTGCGGAGGGCTTTTGAGCGCCACAAGCAGGATGGCGTCCGGCGACTGGCGACGCAGGAGTACCCACAGATGCCGCCGCATCCGCCCGCTGCTTCCCACTTTAACCGCGCCGCGCAAGGGCCGAGGTGAAGCGCAGCTGCTTGTGACTGGTGACGCGAGCTGGCTTTTAAATTTGTTTCCTGTTGTTTTACCCGTTGTGCCATTCGTGGACGTGTGGACGCTGAGGGAAGTGCGCTTTTGCACTCCTCAGAAAATGGAAAGTGGCGCTATTCCATCTTCCTCAGAGCCTATATGCACAGAACGTCTCGGAAGCTGTCCTGAAGACTACTTTTGATTTCATTTTATATATTTCCCCCCCCCTTTTTTTTTAAGTATTGTGATGCCACTCGTGCGCTGCCTTGTGCACATCGGCGTTGGTGGTCGTTCAACACCTGTTTTTTTTTTCTTTCCCCTTTTCAACGTACTTTTCAGAATAATGTTTTGCTGCGTCTGTTACGCGGCGGGTGTCAAAGACGTGTTTGTGGGAGTGTTGACAGAGTAGGACCCCCAAAGAAGTGCGGCGTTAATTGGTGAGCGTCTGCGGAGATGTTGACCACTGCGAAGGCCATGCTCGACGCACGCGGCACCATGCTCTGCCCTCTTGTTCAGAATTGTTTTCTTTCTTTTTCTATTTTTTTATGAATACGTTTTGCTCCTTTTCTCCCCTTTCCCTCCAGAGTCTCGTAAAAGCAAATTGAAGTGTGGAGATTGAACGTGCAGTTGAAGACCAACGCGACTGCGGCACCCGTGTGCCATCCTGCACCATCTGTCGAGCTTTTGCTGTGTGCTTCCGGTGAGAAAATGTCGTCGCCTGCGTGCTGTCTTTTGTTGTTCCATTGCGAGCGAACCAGCCTGCACATTCTTCTCCGGTTTCTACTCATGCCCTCCACTTCTGCACGGCAGTAAGTGCGAGCGATGTTATCTGACACTTTATTCCCCTATACACCTCTCACATCGCCTGTCCTTCTTCCCTCGCTGAACTGTCGCTGTGCAGCTTTGCGTTAGTGCTTCGTCTCCCGCTCATACACCCAGTCTTCCGCCGTACCGGAGTTGAATTTTCATTTTTGTTATTTGTTTTTTTACTTCCCTCCTTTACATTTCCTCTTCAGCACAATGCAGGCTGTGCTCACACAAATTCACAAGGCCAATGTCAAGGCCATTGTGCTGAGCCGCATGAACATCATCATGGTGGTGCTCGACGCCGTCGCCATGATCATGCTCATCGTCACGTGGGCCGTCTCCGTGTCGAAGGAGAAGAGCGGCGTGCTCTCCCGCTACGCGGCCGGCATCATCGGCTTCATTCTGCTCGCCATCTCGATGATCCTCTCCATTCTGGTTCAGCGTCTGCAGCCCCGTCTCTCGCTCCTCTACGCCCATCAGGTGATGGCGATTCTCACACTCGTCATCAGTGCCCTCAGCATGGGCATGAACGACGTCGTCGTGGATCTCTGCAGCCGCAAGAAGGAGCAGAAGGGAACGGAGTGCGGCTCTCACATTGCCGAGACAATCGCGGAGGTGATTGTGGTGCTGACGATGGCAGCGGGCTACGCACTCACGCAGCAGCGCATCGTCACCTTCATTGATAAGGGCATTCTGGACGGCATTAAGGGCCGCTCAAATGCTGGTGGCATGTCGCAGCTGCCGTAGAGTAAAACAAAAGAAAAAAGGGAAGAAGATAGCGCCGCGTGGCGAAAGATCTTCACTTCCTCTTTTTCTTTTTTTTCGTTGTTTTATCGATGCTGACTGCAATTCAGTAATAGTGCAAACGAGCGCTCTTTCTCACTTTTACGCGCTTGCTCTTTCTCTCTCTCTGAGGTGCTGTGCGTGACTCTGATGAGTCATTTGCGGACAGAGGAGGAGCGGTTTGCCCCGTGTACTCTCCCCCCTTTCTCTCTTTCTCTCTTTTTGTCGTACCGTTTCTGCCGTGTGGAGTGAGGGAAGAGGGGGTGAGACGAGCAAGCGATGCGACAGCGATAGTTTTCGGTCACAGAGCACCGAAGCAAAAGGGAGGGGGACGAACGAGGTGGTGAAGCCGTGTGAGTGTGAAATAGAAAATACTTCATTATTATTATTTCTGCACTGTTTGCACCTACGCAGCCTCTACCACCTCTCGTTCTCGTTCGCCTGCGTGGTGCGATCCCTGTCTCTGTCAGCCTCCCTCTCTCACTTTTCCTTTTACTGACTTGGGTTTTTGTTTTCTTTTTTTCTCTTGCTCTCTACTCTTGTTGCTGTACGTACCTCGCTAGATGGAAAAGTAGTTTTCTTGTTTGTTATCTTTTGTCCCACTCCCTTCTAGTGTTGATGTGTGGGTGGCGCTCGCGCTTCGCGGTTGTTGCGGTACCCTCTGTGTCCCTCTGTCCTGCACTCTGTCTCTTGTGATGTGCGTTGTTCGAACTGGATGAGAGACGGTGCGATTGTGTCGAGAGTGAGTGTTGGGTACATTTCTTTATTTGGAGGGAAAAGATCGAGCTGTTCAACAGCCGCACTGACACATAAAGAACCTCAACAGAAGTAAGAAAAAAGAAGCTAGGCTGGAGATTCGGTTGTACTGCAAGGGAAATCGCATAAGTGGGAGGCGAAGCGGCACTCGCCGTGCAGCCTTCACTCTCGTAGCCTCTACACTCTCTACTGTGCACTTAGTAGGCTGCAAGTAAGCACGAAAAAGAGACGCACACACACACTCTCTCTCTCTTCTTATTTTTCCCCCCGAATGATAGCTCGCACTGCTTATGCAGTGGTGGAAATAAACAAGAAAAATTATGTTGACAAAGGGAAAGGAAGAGATGTTGGCGAATATCGAACCAAGACACACCATTCGCTTGTCTTCTTTTCCTCTCTCTGCCCGCGCTTCTGTGGGTGGACGCGTCGGCTCTGGCAGCGGTGCTCCGCCGTTGATGACCGTCATGCATGTCTTCTCCTTCTACTCTCCCTCTCTCTCTCACACACTCTTCCCTTCAACTGCATCAGAAGATACCCCCTTTTTCACCACCTAATATTTTTTTCTCATCGGAGCTGCAGCGGTGTTTGCAATGGCCGCCGAAGAATCTCAGCGGGCTCTTCTCCTCTGCAAGCCCAGCAGCCAAGCCGTGCACCACGTCATCGCACAGGAGGTGCAGCACGCAGGACTGACGGTGGTCGATCGTCTTTTTCACATCTCTCCAGAGCAGGCGATGTCCCTGGTGCTGCAGTACCCAGCGGTAAAGAGCCGCGTGGCGGAGCACACCGCCGTGAAGCCGCACAACACGAACACGGGTGCCAACACGGCAACGACGTGCAACGATGAGGAGGGGTCGGAGAAGACGGCGGATCTTCCGGCCTTCATCCTCGCCGCACAGCGCCACCGTCAACGTCTACGGCGCCCGCCCGTCTCCTCGTCCTCTAATGCTGCTTCATCGCTGATACGACACACACAGCCGCCTGATCATCGTCTGCTTACGTCCATTCAGCAGCTTGCCCAGGGAAGCAACATACACGCATCCATTGCCAATACCACCACACCAGCAAGTGTGCCCGCTGCCCTGCCTCGTCGCCTATCCACCTCCCGACCTGCTGCCGCTGCTGCATCGGCAGCAGAGCAGCAACGTGTGCATGAGCGGTCGGCGCAATCACTACCCCTCTCCCACACGACCGCCGCCAACAGTGGCGGGAACACCAACACAGCCAACGGCAGGGCCGGCAGTGCAAGTCGATTAGGAGCAGCGCGGGGTGGAAAGGCCGCCGCACTGGCGTACCGCCACTCACAGATGTCCTTCCCTTCAGCGGACGCTGACGCACCGGTTACCGCTCTCGACACCTTGCTAGACCATCCGGCCCTCTCGGACAGCTGTGTGCGGCACCATGTCGAGCATCTTGTGCAGGATGGCACGGTGCTCGTGCTGCTTGTCCGCGGTGTGGACGCCACAGATAAATTGACAGCGCTGTGTGGACCGGAGAGCGTCGCCGAGGCGCGGCGCACGGCCCCGGAGAGCTGGACGGCACGCTTTGGCCAAGATGACGTGCACAACGCGGTCTACACACCGCACACAGCAGCGGACGCACAAGCGGCTCTGTCGTCCCTCTTTCCCGTCAGCAGCAGTGGCAGCAGCGACCGAGCTTGGCGAGCAGGCGGGGCAGCGAAGACACACACAAACACACACACAGCACCAGCAGCACTGCCTACTCTCCCTGTAGTAGATAATGGCGGCGGTGGTGCGACCCTGCCCACTCTCACCTTCGCTGCTGTCCTTCCCGCCCTCCGCGCACAGGTCGGCGCCACCCAACGCCTTTCCTACTACACCGGCACCGCGAGTGTGAACAGCCCCTCAACGCGCTCCGCGTTGGATGCGTCCCACGTGCCCACGCCGCTCTCTGCCAGCGTCGGTCGTGGGGAGGCGTACGGTGATGGCGGCATCGCGCCGGTGCCGCCTACACCCACAGCGGCCATGACGCATTCAGTGACGGCGCAGTGTTCGCTTGCGGCCCCGTTTCCGGAGCGGCGGGAGCGGCTCGATGAACTTACACAGCTGCTGGGCAGGCGTGTGGTGGGCTGAGACTGGTGCCACGTGGGTGTGTGTGTATTTGTGTGTGTGTGCTCAGGAGGCACATTAATTTTTTTTCTCCGTCAATGTACATTAGTCTTCAAGAGGAAGAAGGGGGCAGCGTCGGCGATGGCGGCGGCGCCGTTATTATGTACAAGTGCCGAGGGCTTCTCTGCTGGGCCTCCACTGCTCTCTTCCCTCTTCTCAACATCTTTTATTTATATTAATCTGGTTGGAAAGTACTGTTTGCCTCTCTCTTTGATTTAACCTTTATCATGAAACACGAATGGAGTGTGGTGTCGTGCTTCGAGTCGGCGCTGCCTTCGAGTGCAGAGCTTCCTTCACCATTGTGCAGATGGTTTACCCCGAAAAAAAAATGAAGCGACCCACTGCGTTGGGCTTCTCAACAGTAGGCTCGCCAACGCGACGATGCGCCGTCTCTCTCTCCCTCCCTCTCTAAGTCTCTCACCTTCACTTCACGCTGTCTCTCCCCCTATCCCTCGCGTCTCTTCTTCTCCTCTTTCGCACATTTTTTTTGCGTGCGTGCCGCGTCTCGGCTGCACCAACGCCTCCACCCCACACCGCCGTCCACCCCCTCGACTCACAGCTCTCATACCACTTATTTTCTTTTTGTATTTCTGTCGAGATTCTTCTTTTTTTACTCTGTCTCTCTTCATTCACCATTAGGATCACATTAGCGTGTGCTGTTGCTGCGGATAGCCACACATATATATATTTTCTCTCCCTGTCTTGTTGCTGCTGTTACTGCCGCTGTGCTGTGCTGTGCTGTGTTGCGTGTGTGTGCGTGTGCGTGTGCGTGTTGCCCCGTAGGGCCTTCAGTGGCTGGCACTCTGCCGCACCTATCAGCGCAGCGCTCCCACTGAACAGCAACAACAAAAAAAAGCTCCGCGCGCACATTAGGAACAGCGACAACGCAGAAGAAGTCTTCTACTTCTGATCTGCCTGCACTGGGTGTTTTTTGTGTGTGTTTTTCTTGTTTTTTTCTCTGACGGGAACTGCCGAGCACAGACGACTCTTGCTTCCTGTTCTTGTTGGATACCACTAATAGCAATATTGAGAAGAAGTTTATTTGGTTGCCGTGCCACACGCTTTTTCTCTCTCTCTCTCTCTCTTATTCTCTCTTTCTCTGTGTGAGAGCATTCATCTGTGTCTGGAGCTAATTGATAGCGAGGTGTGGGTGCGTTGCTGCATTTGAGTTTACATCCTTTTTTTTGCCTTTTTTATCAACCACTGCATCTTTCTGCATCGCAGCAGAGAAGCGATTTGACAGGGCAGAGAGAGCGAGTGACGCTTCTCCTTGCCCCTCCTTTTATCACCGCATATCCACAACAAGAGGAGGAACAACAACAAAAAAAGAGACGTCCGCATCCCCCCGACACACACACACACACAGGCAAATGGTCAGCCGCGGCGCCTACCCAGGCCGGACCACGTCCGCCCCGCTCGCCCCACCCACGCGTAGTATCCCCGCCTTCCGCGCAGGACCGGAGCGGACGCCAGCCGCCCCACCGGCCGGCAATGCTTCTCTCCCGCATCACAACAGCGGCCTGCCCCGCGCACCACCGCCGCGCCAGCCCGCACCATCGCCTCCCGCAGCGGCGCCGACACCGCCACCAGCCGACGAGGACGAAGAGCGCGACAGCCACGAGAGCCAGCCGCTGCCGACCGACGTGCCGTACCCCGAAGACCGCATCTACCGCGTAGAAGACTTCGCGAAGCTGCGCCGCTGCGTCGCACCCGTGCCGGAGGAGGTGATGGCCTACGCGCGTGCGATGTGGCGCGAGATGCCCGAGAACATGAACGACATGGAGAACAACTCGCTGCGCGACAACTTGTTCCGCGAGCAGAACGCTGCAATGATGTCAAAGGTGATGGCGGACCGCAAGATTCAAAACGAGGTTCTCGGCATTCTCGGGAAGGTGACCACGTCGAACCTGGAGAAGATGAAGGTGGAGCTAAAGGAGTTGCCGATCCGCCAGTCCACGGAGGCGGAGATCAACGAGGTTATCAAGGTCTTCTTTAACAAGTCAACGAAGCCGGAGGACAGCTGCTTCACCGACCTCTACGTGCAGCTCATCGCGCACCTCATCTCGAGCATTGGCGAGAAGGAGCCGGCGGGCCGCATGATCCGAAACGAGGTGTTGCGCCAGTGCCAGCACACCTTTCTCAACTCCAGCGTGAAGCAGGCGGAGATGGAAGCACAGGCGGCCAACTTGACAGCCGAGGAGGCCGAGTTCGAGCGCATGCAGTTCTCTGGCAAACAGAAGGCCAATATTCACTTTCTCGGCTTGATGTTTGTCAACCAGCTCGTGAACCCCAGGGTGGTGCGTGCCGTCCTGGACTCGCTGCTCTACGGCACGGGGCAGCGCCGGCACATGCCCACGGACTACAGCCTCATCCACTTCATGGAGCTCCTGCAGGTGTGTGGGCCGCACCTGGACAGGGCCTTCCTGCAGGACCCGCTCCCGCGCTACATGGAGACGATCACCGACTTGAGTCGCAACCACCCGCAGAAGCGCATTCAGTTCCTCCTGCTGAACTTCATCGAGGCGGCGCACAACAACTGGGTCCCGGTGCACGGTCGCGGGGCTGGGCGGGCGGCAGAGAATGCGCCAGCGGCGAGCGGCAGCCGCGGCCCGCACGGCACGAATGGTAGGAGCGGCACTGCGCCACCCGCGGCGCCAATCCCGCTGCCGATCCCAGTGCCGCAGCCGAAGATTCCGGACTACGAGGAGTTCTCCAAGGTGATGGACGACTTCTTCGTCAGCAGCTCCACTGATGAAATTGTGCAGCTGATGGGGGCCGTGCCTCCAGAGACGGTGGTGGTGTACTGCACCAAGTGGTTGGGCCGCTACATCAACACATACAAGTACACGGCGGAGCGTACGCGGCTTGGTGAGCTGTTTGAGACGCTGGTGAAGAAGAACGCGATCACGGTGGAGCAGGCGCAAGACGCGCTGCTGCAGCACGTGCAGAAGTCCGCGGATGAGGAGCTGTTTGCTGATATCCCCAAGTACTTTGTGCACTGGGCCTCACTCATCAAGCATGGCCACAGCGTCTTTCCCTACTCCCTTCACACCAAGGTGTTGAACATGCTCGTTGCCAGTCACGTCGACGCGGAGGTCATCATCTCGATGGTGCGTCGCGTCGAGGCGGAGTCGAAGCCGGAGCAGCTGAAGGACCTGAAGCCGCACGATCGCTTCCGCGTGCTGCAGGCTGTCCTGCGCTACTCCCCGCCCCTCTTCGCAGACCGCAGCAAGATCGACTCGGCCTTCACAACGCTCATGGACGAGGTCGCGAAGGTCGACGCCGAGGTGAACTACTTCGTCGATCTCTGCGAGGCGTACGATCGCAACATTCTCCACTCGAACGCTGCCCTGAGTGACATGCAGCGACAGTCCCCGGTGTTGGCTGCCTCGGCCTTCTTCACCTTTGTCCGCTACGACGTGAACTACCTGTGCACGCAGCACAAGGAGATGGTGCGGAAGATCTTCACGGCGCGGCCCGCAGACTCTCTCCTGATTGAGGTGTATCTGCAGTGGAAGACGCTCAACTGCTCCCACCGCTTTCTCTTTGCCTTTGTGAAGAAGGTGCTGGACGTGGTGAACAACCGCCTTGATGTGCTGAACAAGGTGACGGCGCAGCTGCGCAGCACGTACAAGGAGGATCAGCTTGCCTCGCTGATGGAGGAGGCGATCAAGGAGCGCAAGTAAGCAGCAGCAAGAAGAAGCAGCCGTCGATGAACAAAATGAAATAAAAAAAAGAGATAACGATTGTGCTGTGTGGTGTTTTTGTTGGCCCCTCATTTGTGTGACAGTCAGCTGAGACAGTTCACAAAACCGAGAGTGCGTGTGGTGGAGCGTGTGTGTAGGAGGGAGAAGACAACGCGTGCGTGGACTGTGTCTTCGTGAGTCGTTATTTATTTATTTTCTGCCTTATCAACAATGTGATCAATATGTTCAATTTATTTTATTTGTCAGGTGGTCTCCCGCCGGTGTCAGCGAAAGCGCTCGATCGTGCGCTTCTCATCTTTCCTGGCGATGTTGCGATGCCTCTTGATGACGTTCTTGTTCTCTTCTCCCCCTTTTTTTTTTCCGTTTCTGGTGCGGCTGTGCGTGGTGCAGCCGCAGCTCTGTTCCCCTGTGGGCGAGCTACTGGCGTTGTCTTTCCTTCGCCCGCTGAAGCGGCGCGAACCCTTTTTCTTTCTTCTTTGTTTTCCCCCATTTTTTTTGTGTCTGTTATTAGCGAGCCGCAGAGTCTTCTGTTCACAGCACATCAACGAAGGCGGTAGAGTATGTTGTAGGCTAAAGAAGAAAAAAGACGCGAGGGAAGGGACCGTAGTTGCAGGCGTTGCCTCTGTGTGCTTGTGCGTATGTGCCTATAGAGCTGCATCTTCTTCCCTTATGCTCCCACTGAAACGCATTTGTGGCTAGCTGTTGTTGTTCTTTCTTTCTCCCTTTCAGCTTCCGTTTCATGCGTTGCTGCTCGCTCGTTACCCTGCGTGGCTGAAGTGCCTGAAGTGTGCGTGGACGTTTGTGTGAGAGTGTTTGTGTGCGTGTAGAGATGCAGAGGATCTCTCAAGGCGATCGCCGCCTTTTTGTTTGTTCTTTTTAGCCGCGCACTCTCTCTGTCCCTTGATTGGGTCTTTGTATTTTGTATTTTTTTTTCTTCTTGCCGACTTGCCGCGTGTATCGCCACGTGCGCGCTTCTTTTTCCTTTTCTTTTTTCTACCTCTGAGCCGCGTTCAGAATGCGGTGTGTAGTCAGAGTGTGGTGCGAGTGATAGAGAGAGAGGGGGGAGGAGCGTGGCGTGTGGTCTGCGTGTGGGCGGGAAATAAGGAATTGACAACGACAAGGAAAAAATGGCGCTCATCCCGCGCTTCTTTCTCTTTCTCTCTCTCTCTCTCCTCCGCTGTGGTGACGCTTTTGAAAGAAAACTTGGGAGGCGTCTCTGTCGTTGCCTCGCCTGTGTGGCCGTCTTCACGCGCTCTCTTTCTTTATATATCTCTTTTTTTCTCTCTTCTAGGAGTGTTGTATAGTGCGTCCCTCAACGTTCGTTGTTGTTATTGCTGTTGTTGTCTTCTACTCGTAACTCGACTCGACTGTCATATTCTTCTTCTCTACCTCTTACTAAGAGTTTCCCCAAACAAAAATAAACGAATAAACGATATGAATGCACGCGGAGATATGCAGTCTGGTCTTGATGAATGTCGTCCTCATTAGTGTGCGTTTCTGCTGAGAAAGGCTTCGCCGTGGAAGCTGTTCAGTGGCTGGCAAAGGAAACAAAAAAAAAAATTAGGAATCAAAGCCCAGAACGCTTAATGTCGCCTTTTTCTGCGCTTTCGGCAGCCAACGAGCTTCCTTTTTATTCCGGCCTACTTGTTCTATTTGACGGAGAGAGAAGAGGGGTAGAAAGATGAGGAGGTTGAGATGACTGTGTTTTCTTCTCTCCATCTGCCTATCCTTCTTTACGCTCTGTTGTCGCTCTGCAACGGGTGAGCGCCATTGTATCCTGTGCGCTGCCCTCTGCCTCTCCCCACTATGCGAGGAAAGAAGGAGGCTGCGCACGAGTCTTTCGAAGTGCTATCGGGAGATGCTCGTCGCGCCGTCTCGTTACTTTCGCCCTTCTCACCCCTCCTTCTCTTCCTATTCTGCGTGGCTCATGAACTATTACAATCAATTTGCGCAGCAACCTCCTTTTTTGTCTTTTTCCCCATTAAATTTTCTTTGCGCACATCTCTGCACCTTTCTCTGTGCCGATGCATGTTGGCCGTATGTGATGACGACGCAAAGAGCATACGTGGTGTCTCCTGCCTCCTCCTCCCTTGCCCACGCCTCTGACATCGACACAACGCGGCTGAGCGAAGACGTGGCGAGTCTCCTGCGATGGGGGCGTGGCGTCCTGCAGCTGCAGCGTGAGGGGCGCCGGTTGCCGCCCTCTCCCTCCGCGTCAACATTTTACACCGAGGCACAGCGCACCGGTCCGGTTCAGGACCACCCCAGTGACGTACACGACCGACAAGCTACTCCAAGCCCTCGCACAGGCTCTTCGCCACCAACACAAGCAGCTGTGCCACCAGCACCAACACAAGTCGTACCACGTCATCGTGCCGTCTCTTCCCCCTCCCTCCACACACTGCATTCCGTGCACGAGCTGAAAGAGCGTCTCGCGCAAATCACCGCTCTTGAAGCCGCCAACGCTGCTGCCTTTGCACAACGCATGGCGCTGCTGCAACGTGGGCGGGATCGCCTCCTGCGTCAGTCTCAGCCCGCCGCGTTGGCGCAACACGAGCGCCGCGTGGCGGATGTCATGAGACGTGTGCAGGCGGTGGTGGAAGGGGAGGAGGTTCTGTGTGATGCGCTGCGGGACGTTGCGAATAGACTTGCACAGTATGTCACGCAGCAGCAGCAGCAGCAACAGCAGCAGCAGCAACAAGAGCAACAATACAGTCTCACGACAACGGCATCAAGAGCTGACACTGATGAGGATCCACGAGAGGCAGCGGAGATCAACACGCAAGAAGAGAGGTTGGTCGGTTTGATACGTATTATTAAACAGCGCACAGACGAACTTATTCGCACCAACGCTCAGCGGGAACGCCGAAGGGCAGAGGAGAGGGCACGCGCGCAAATTGAACGGCGACGACGTGCCGACGCTCTTGAGCAGCTCAAAGCACAACTGAAAGATGCCACCAACACTGTGCAGCGCTTCACTGAGGTGGCGGAGCAGCGGGAGGCAGCAGTGGCCAAGCTGCGGGCGCGTCAGGCAGCGGCAGAGAAGGCAGCAACGTTGCGCCGTGCTGCTGCTCGCCGTCGGCAGGCTCTCCGCGACGAGCTCCGACGACTTAACGAGCTACACGAGCACGCCACGTTGCGTGGTGCGGTGGAGCGCGAGGAGACGGCGGCGAGTGAAGCCAGGTGCCGGGAGGCGCAAGCGGTCTACGACATGGCGCTGCACGAGCGAGACAGCGCCGAGGACGAGCTGCGTGACGCGCGTGCGGCACATCGCAAGGCGGAAGAGGAGGAGGCAGCTGCAGCCGCAGCAGTGTCGGAGTTGCGGCGTGCTCTGTCGTTGGTGGAGCAGCGCTCGGCGGAGCTGCGTGCACATCGTCTAGCCTGCGAAGAGGACACCGAGGCATTGGAACGTGTGGCACGACGAAGCGTGGAAGATGGCGCGCACGCTGCCCACAACACCACAGAGCGACGTGTTGCGCTGCAGCGGGAGACAGCTGTGCTGGCGGAGACGCGTCGGCGGCTGAAGGAGGAGGTTGCTGCGCTGCAGGAAGGGCAGGAGGGACTGCAGCGTCGCCTTCGTGAGACACGGGCGGCTGTGGCGCTGCTGCAGGCGCAGAAGGCGGCGCTGGAGGTGCATCTCGTCTCACAGCAGCCTGCACGGCTCACCGCTGTTGGGAATGATACCAAATAGAGGTGGTGCTGTGAAAAGCCATCTTTTGGTCGTTGTTGTTGTTGTTGTTGTTGTTTTTGGTGTTGTTGTTGTTGTTGTTGTTTGAATATCGCTCTCTTACGAGTTGTGAGGTTAACTCCCACTCTCGCCCAGCCGTGTACTGCTCCTTCATTGTCCTCTTCTCATAACATTAAAAAGACACTGTCACTTGTGCGTTCCACCTTCAGTCGGTGCCTACAGCATTTCAACCTCCAGCATCTACTCCGCTTCGTGCCGCACTCGCCTCTCCACTCTGCTTATTCCTCTCTCTTTCTCTCGCTAACCTACGCTTTCACCAACACAAGGAGCACAGTCTACAGTGCAGGTGATCAGCACTCAAGCAGAAACAATTCCAACAAGTCGCCATAACAGCATCACCACACACGCACACGTAGGGTCATCATGAAGTTTCATCTCCACGTTGTCGATGGCGGCGCCACCTCAGCAGGCGCGGCCGCCCCCACCACCACCACCGCCACCGCCGAGAGCAGCGCCGTTCTCCTTTTTGCTCACATGACACTTCGCTGTGCCCACCTGGTGGACGTCGTCGCGGTCAGCGCCAGCACCACACCCGCTGCTGCACGACAGGCGCAGCTCCTGCAGCAGGCTCACGGTGCAGCCACCGGACACGCCGCCGCAGCAGCAGCAGTGGCGAGTGGTGCGTCAGCCAACGTGCCGCGCACCGATGCGGATGTGTCGGAGAGCGAAGACACAAGGCTGTTGCAAGCCGCAGGAGCGGTGCTGACGGGTGCGATCAGCCCCGACAGTGAAGAGGCACGTGCGCTACCGTACGCACCGTCAGCGGATGGCGCGCACGCTGCTCTTGTGCCATACAAGTATTTCACTACCCCTTTCGCGGTGGCGGAGCAGTCCCTCCGGCTTGCCATTCGCAGCTGCAGCGACGCCGCCGCTACAGCGTCCAGCACTGCCGCCCCTCCTCCTCCGCCGTACTTCGACCTCGTGGCGACGACCGACATGACCACCTTCGAGTACGTGCTCGATTACTACCAGCAGCAGCGCGCACGCACCGGTGGCGTGGCGACTGGCGGCGATGGCCGCGGCACGAAGCCCGTCGGTGTGCTGCACATCGTCGCAGACGATCCCTCGCGTGCTGCCCGGGTGCTGCAGCGCGTATTGGAGATGGTGCTGAAGCGCAGCGGGTGGACGCTGTCAACAGACGCGAACGCCGCGGAGGGGGAAGAGGCGGAGGACGTGGAGCTGAACAGCGGCGAGGACGACGACGGAGACGAGGAGGAGAACGAAGAAGAGGTGTTGCACGGCGCAGGTGCTGCGGCTGCTGAAAGCAACGCTGCTGCTGCTGCTGCTGCTGTTGTTGGCGGTGCTGCTGGCAGAAGCGGGAGTGGGGACAGTTGGGTGAATCACATGGACGAGGCGGTGCACTTGTTTGCGCAGCTCTTCGGTGTGGACGTGCTCGTGGCGTTGGTGTAGTGAAAGAGAGGGGAGGCGGCGGAGGGGAAAGAAGGCCACTCCGCCCTCTCTTCTTCTTCTGTGCTTGTGTTTGTGTTTGTGTATGTTGAAGCACTAAATTTTGTTTTTGAAAAAAAAAAGTTTGAGGTCTGCACTTGTGCGATGGATGTGTCATGCAGGTTGCGCACGCCTTCACTCTTCCCCCTGTTGTGTTCGAAGCAGAGCGTTGCACAGCAGTGGCGGTGAACACCAGCCGTGCGTTGGTTGTGTATTTTATGAATGCCATATCCTCTGACCCTTTATGCTATCTTAACGACATTCACCTTTTTCTTTTTTTCCCCTTCATCCTCACCTCCCCGCCTGCTCTCTATCCTCAGCGACGATGCTGCGTCTGTGCCTGCTGCAGCGCTGCATGCCCATCGGCGTGGCCTGCCGCACCCTCGGCTTCCAGACCCCACCAACCACCAAGCGCGAACTCAAGAAGCGCTTCGTGAAGCTCACCAAGGAGCACCACCCCGACCTCCACGCCGACAACGAGAAGGCAGCAACCGAGCGCATGGTGCAGCTCACACAGGCCTACACGTGCCTAAAGAAAGTGATTGAGCACGGCGTGCACTACAAGGCAAACGCCGCCGGTGCGAGAGGAGCTGCCGCGGAGGGCGGAAACGATAAGGCGGCGGCGAGCGCCGGTCAGGAGGCGGAGTGGGAGGAGGTGGCCGCATCTTTCAAAGCCCCAGGCTCGTCGCTGAGTCTTCGCGGCTTCACCTTGCCGTGGCAGCGCACCTCGTCCTCCACGGTGGTGGCGGCGATGGAATCGAAGCTGCAGGAGCCGGACATTTCCTTCCGTGACTTTGTGGCCTTCACGCGACAGCTCGAGAAGGACAGGGTGCGCAGGGAGGCTCGCATTCGCGACGACGCACCTACCGGCGACGGCACGCACGGCTTCACCTCTGACTACTTTGAGAATACGCAGAAGAATAGTGAGGCGCGTCGTGGGGTGGTGGAGGACGGCGTGCACGGTCGGACGTCGATGCAGATGGCGCGACTGGGTGTCTTCTACTACGGCCGGCGGCTGCGTCGGCTGGCGGCGGAGGCACCACGCAAGGCGTGGCACACGATCCGCTACGTCTTTCTTGGCCACTGAGAGCCCTCTGTGCGGGTGCCTTTGCGTGACTCGGAGGCTGAAGGTAAGTGAAGTGCGTCCCGTATTCGTCTCCCTGGCAACTGCTTCCTCATTCCGCGATTGAGAAGGAACAACATGAGAGAGAGAGAGAAAGAGGAGCTGCTACTTTTGTTGATTGCACCTTGGCATCAATTCAGTGCGTCACCGACAGTGACACGAGAAAAATGTAATAGTTATTGCACCGATTAGGTGCTCGTGGCCCTTCTTTATAGCGTTCGCGTTTATGCCCAAGGTGTTGCTAGACTGCGGGTACATCTCTTCTTCCCCCTCACCGAGGCAGCGACTTGCGTCCCACACGACGTTGCCCCTTCCCTTCTTATCGTTCTCCTTTTCTCTCTTTCTCTCTCTCCTCTTCCCGCACACCACAACACACAATAAGTCCTGACGGTGTGCCGTGCACTCCTTCGTCTGCTCATGACCCAATCTTATCCCGCTGCCTTTGCCACATCAGCGCTGACGCAGCGCACCCCCGATGCCGTCCCACGCGAGGTGTTAACGTGGCTGCAGGCGCTCGGCCTCAGCAGCGCCGTGAAGAACGTCAAGCGCGATCTCTCCAACGGCTGCGTCCTCGCACAGATTTGTGCGCACTACTGGGACCAGGTGCCCCTCCACAGCTTCAACAACGGCGTGAGCGCGGCGAGTAAGCTGAGCAACTGGTATGTGCTGCAGAAGGTGATGCGGAAGCACGGCGTGGAGGTGAGCCCAACCATGGTGCGTGGGATGGTGGACGGCGTTGACGACTGCGCCGTGGCGTTCCTTAAGCAGCTCTACACGGTCTTCACCGGCCGTGTAATAGAAGAGACACCAGTGCCGCTTGCGGAGCCGCTGGTCGGCGTGCCCGACAAGGATATTCCCGCCTTCGCAGCCGCGAACGCCAACAGCGCCGCTGCACGTGCTCGACACGCCGCGGACGGTGGAACCTCTTTCAGTGGCGTGCTCGGCGCCTCGTCGTCGATGGCGGTCTCGCGCTACGGCGCTGGTGGGCGGGCAGACCGTGCCCTGAGTTTTGGCATGGGAAGTACATCTGCAACCTCTACTGCTGCTGCTGCTGGTGGTGGTGCGGGTGGAGCTACGCGTGCGGTGGCAGCCAGTCTCCCGCCTCTCATGCCGCCTCCTCCTGTAGAGGCACCGTTCGCCGCTGCCGCCGTGGCATCGGGGAAACCCGCGCTGAACGTTGCGGTGCGGCCAGCCGGGCAGGTGTCCACCGTCCTGCCCAGTGCCGCCGCAGCCGCAGCTACCGAGAGTGCTTCCCGTCTTGCTGGTGAGAGGGAGAGGGGAGTGACATCGACTGGGCTGCCGATGGGCACCGCACTCGCCACCACGTGGTTCTGCGCAAAAGTGCGAGAAGCGCTGCCAACGGAAGTTGCCGAGATGCTCAGCAGCGCCAACAGAGCAGCTGCTGATGCCGGTGCATCGAACTCGTCTTCGGCATCTTCTCTGAATGCCACCCTCGCATGGCTGTCAGCTCCAGACGGCGCGTACGACGCCGACGTGGTGTACAACGGAGAGGGGGATGAAAGCATCCGGGAAAGCCAAGCAGAGGTGCGGCAGCGTGTGTGGCGACTCCTGCTCGCCTCCGCGCACGACCTCGCCACACTCGTGCTGCACTGCAGCCCACACGGACTCGACGTCCTTGTCGATCACCTTTTCAGTGCTGTCCGCGACACCACGCTGTGCACCGCAGCAGGGGAGGAGAAGCCTGCAGGGGTGGCCTTCGCGCGCAACGCAGCTCAATTTTGTGCTGCTCTCTTGATGCACCTGAGCGACGCCGACGTCCACGCTGCCCTGCGCTGCTTCCAGACGTGCCTTCTCACATCAGACGCCTTCGCGGCAGCGCTGCGGGGTGTGCGATGGTGCGTCGCGAAGGAGTACGCAGCAATGGTGGTGGCGGCGCTGCCGCCCAACCGTGCAGTGGCCGCAACCGTGCTCGAGTCGTTGTGGACCTCATTGGAAGATGTCGTACGTGATGTCGATGGAGAGAAGGACGAGAAGGACATGTTGCCCGAGGTGAGCTTGGTAGTTCTCGTGCACGCTCTCCTGCAGACACTGCTCCCTCTCCATACTGGCGCCACCGCCGCCGCAGCATCAGCGCAGAAGCGCACATCGCCACCGACGGCCAACTCAATGTTGTCGGCTGGGCTCACCGGCCACGTCGCACCGGACGGCACGCGTCCGCCTTCTTCCGCGATGTCGCGACGGAAGTCACAGCGGACTCGCAGCACACAGGCAGCGGCAGCAGCAGCAGCAGCGGCATTGACATCCGCAACACGCAACGGCACCGCGATGGAGGAGAAGATTTTCGATGCGGTGGTGGTGCGACTCGCACATCAGCGCTGCACCGATGCATTGCTACACGTCTCGCAGGCTCCTTCGCTCTTTTCCGCGATGCACGCGTCAGATTCGACTGTGTTGTTGGTGGAGGCCGCTGCCGCACTCGCTGTGGATCTTCTCCGTGTCGAGGTACCGACGCCGCTGGTGAAGAGAATGGCCTCTGGTGATGACCTTCTCGATGTATTTCACGTTCTCTTTGAGCTCTTCGACACGGACGGCGAGAGCGGTGCGGACAGCGTGAAAGATGTACCGGAGGACGATGCAACAGCAGCAGCAGCAGCGCTGAGTAAGAAACGGTCTGTGCTGATGCAGTGCCCGGCGCTTGCAGTGCTGCGTGCGCGGTGGCTGCGGTGGTGTCTGCAGCGACGCTGGCAGTACTGCCTGTCGGGTCGCACCTCTACGCCTGGAGCGGCTGGCGTGCAGCTCCCGTCGTTGGGTGGTTCGATGGGCGGCCTATCCGACACGGAAGCTCTTCAGGCTATGGACAAGGAGGCGTGGGGAGGCGGTGGCGAGATGGAGGAGGAGCGTGCGATACGTCATGGCCTGCAGGTGGTGTGCGCGGAGCTGTTCACATCTGTCAGCGGTGAGGAAGCAGACGCAGCTGTGAGTGAAGAGGCTCCAGAGGACGTGGCCACACGCCTTGCAGCGAAGGTGCTGGTGGCGTGTGCCATGGCCGAGGCGCTTCCCTTTCTGCCTGCCCAGTACAAGAGCTTGACGAACGCAGCTGCGAGTGGTGCAGCCTCCGGCAGCTCCGAAGCAGGCGGTGGTCCTGTGAACCTGTACAACATACACGGCGACGAGAACAACGGTGATGGCATTGACAACGCGACACACACCTTGCAGCAGCAGCAGTGCCAGCAGTCGGAGGTTGTCTACGCCGAAGCCGTTGCTGAAGCCGTCCTGCACGTGCTGATGCGAGAGGCAAGCGCGGCGCAGGTGCGTGCGTTGTTGCGTTCTCCGTCTTCCGCAATACCCACAGCGCCACCACCAGCAGTGCGTGCGCAGGAAGCCTCAGTGACACTCATGCATGCCGTCGTGGGTCCTCTCACCTTCCCCGGCGCACTCGTCCTGCGCGGTGACGTGCTGCTGCTGGTCAAAGCGATGCTCTGCGTGCTCGACACAGTCCACGCATCATCACTGAAGGGTCCCGCAGTAGAGAAGGAGGTGGCGGTGGTGGCGCGTCGTCTCGGTGCCCGCGCGGCTGTCATGGCGCGAGAAGGGCAAGTCGAGGAGAGCCTGCGCAGTCGCATCGGTTGGATGCACGCTCTGCTCGTCGAAGGACGTCGGCTGCCTCCCCCGCCCAGTGGACCGTCTATCCCAACCCAAACCTCGGCAGCAGCGGCAACTGACATCCCTCCGCCGCTCTTGACCGGTGACGACGCTGCAACGGCACAGTGGCATGCAATCATCCTGGACTGCTGGGATACTTTCATGGTGGTGCTGCAGGCCGCCACGCTGCGTCTCCGTCAGCGCGGTGGCACCGCCGTCGCCGCCGCAGCAGCAGCAGCGAGTGGACCCAGCGGAATTGGTCAGGTGGACCCGGCGCTGCTGCTCGAAGCCGTTGGTGAGAGCCTCCTGATCTGCGCACAGCAGTCGCAGGAGGTGGTGCGCTGCCTGGAGAGGGAGCTGTCGAGTGTGCTGCCCGGGCGTGGAGCAGCAGCCACCGCAGCAGCATCCGTGGCCAACGAGATGAACGCGCCGGCAGCGGGTAAGAGTGAGGGCGTGACGCTGAACTCGGCGCTGCTGAGTGGTCCGGTAGCCTCCTTTGTACAGGGGACGTCGCCGGAGGAGGTGCAGGCTGCGGTGGGGTGGATGTGGACAGTGGTGGGGGGCTCGTGATGACGTGCGCGGACCCTTCCACCGTTGTTGGTGGTTTGGTGATCTCTCTCTTCTTCTCTCGCTGATGTACGCATACTTTTTTTCTTTCTTTTACACCTTTATGGTCGTTTTTTTTCTCTCGTGGCTACATGATGTAGAGCTTCTGGTGAAACGATTCTCGTTTATCCCTCTGTTGGCCCAATTTGAATTGAGAGAGAGAAAAAAAAGTACCTTCAGCTCGCTCTCTGAAAAAGGGAGAGAGACGTGTAGACGCTCTCTCGTTTGGCTGCGTCAGCGACACGCGAAAACGAGTCGGGGATGGTGCGGATATGGACAGCGTCAGAAGACAGCTCGATCAGCGATTCCGCACACCGCTTGAATCGGTGAGCTCGCAATCATTTCTGCATCTCCGATGGGATAACGATGCAGAAACCAACTTAAAGCTTTCTTTAAGAGCCACACATTTCGTATGCCACACTTTTTTCTTCGCCGCATATCTCTCTCTCTCTCTTCCTTTCTCCTCATGTGTGCCTCTGTCCATGTCGCACACCGTCACACAGATACGTCACCTACGTGTCCCCCTTTTAATCTCGTGGCACACTCCGCAGCCGCTCATTCTCTCTCTCTTTCTCGCACTCCTTAGCTCATCCCGCCACGCATCATCATGGCCCCGAAGCGTTCAGGCTCGGCGATGGCGGCAGCCAAGAAGGCGCCAGCCGCGGCCGGTCAGCGCAAGAAGCTTTCCTTCGACGAGAGTGCGCTGAAGGCGGCCTCAGCAGCCGTGCAGACCACTCACGTCGGCACGGCGAAGGCGGTGCCCGCAGCAGCAGCAGCAGGGAAGAAGCCCGCAGCGAAGGCCTCGGCGACTACTGCGGCCTCGAAGAAGGTCAACAAGGTGGCGGACATGAAAGGCAGCGGCATCGTGAAGGCGCAGCAGGCACAGAAGAAGAAGAAGGCGGAAGAAGAGGAGGAAAAGAGGGCGCCGGTGAACAGCGATGACTCGAGCGAGGACGACGAGGCCGACCTGCTGAACGGCGCTGCGGGGAGCGATGAGGATGACCTGAGCGATGTGGCCGATCGCCTCTCCTCTGATGACGACGAGGCAGCTGTTGTGACCAAGAAGCCTTCAAATGCGCCGGGTGCACACGTCACTGCCCCGTACCGTGCGGTGCGCCTCAGCTTCCTGCCTGCGGAGTTCCAGGAGCCGCAGCTGTACAAGTTCCTCGGCCAGTTCGGCGCCACGGTGCTCAACTGCTTCTGCGTGCGCAGCAAGCGCACCCACCGCTCGAAGGGTATTGCCTACGTGGAGTTTGACAAGGAGTCAGTGATCCCGATCGTGGTGGAGGAGTTCAACGGCATGGCGCTCGGGGGGATGTCCGTGCGCGCACGTGCGGTCACGATGCACCGCGCAATGCCATCGCGCAAGCTCGTCACACGCCGCCGCGCACTCGCCTACGCGTACCGCACCAAGGGTGAGCCGCTGAAGAAGCACAACGTCACCAAGAAGAGCCAGGTCGGTGTGCTGCTGCGCGCTGCGCGGACAGAGGAGGCGAACAACGCGCACCTGCGCAACCTCGGCGTCGACTTCCAGTCGGACTTCTTCCAGTCGCAGCTGAAGGCGGTGCCGGCGGGGTTGCTGAAGGGGTCGGCGCTGAAGAAGACGAAGGCGGCCGCTAAGAAGGAGGCAGCTGCGTCGCCCAAGCAGAACGGCAAGAAGCCCGAGCCCAAGGCAGCTGCCAAGGAGGCGTCGAAGCCAGCGCCGAAGGCTGCTGCTGCTGCCAAGAAAAACGGCCAGCCCGCTCCCAAGGCGAGCGCGAAGCCTACGCCCAAGGCAGCCACCAAGCCTGCCCCGAAGGCGGCTCCCAAGGCGGCGGCGAAGAAGGCACCGCGCGCTGCGGTGAAGAAGACCGCGCCGAAGAAGAAGTAGGCGCACTCGCACACAGACACACCACAGCGTATGAAGAAAGAGGCGGAACACGCAACGGCTGCGGTGAGTTGCTTCGAAAGTACGATGGGGGACGGGAATTTGCGCCGCTCCTCGTCTCTTTTAGCTTACATGTGTGAGTGTTTCTTCCACCTTCACCAATGGAAAAGCTGTACGGCTGCTGAGCCGCTACAGTGTTGGACTGGCATCTGTTTCTTTTTTTTCTCTAAATCGCGTAACAGACGACTAACCCACCTCAACGAATGAAAACAAACAAACAAAAAAGCTGTGCATGTTACCTGTCCGCCCTCGCTGCAGCTATAATCGTTTGCTGAGCATCGTCTTCTTTTCTTCTGTTGTTGTTGTCGCCAGTGCGTACGCCGGTGCACGTGTGCATCAGCGCGTGTACACGTCGCTGGATCTTTTTTTACTAAGAAACTAAGCGCTTAATGCAATTGCACACACACCAAAAAGAAAAAACGGCATGCACGATTCAAAATGAGAGTGGGAGGCAGCCGTACCGACTTCCAAAACTAAGCGCGAGGTTGCTTCTTTGTTTGGATGTGGCCGTGCCGCCCGCGATGGAGCTCAACTTGTAGTGTGTTGCTTTTTGCTCTCGTCTTATGCGAGAGGTAGCCGGTGCCACGATTACTTCTCACTTTTTTGTTTGTTTTAGTGTGGACATGTTTGCAAAGCATGGTAAAATTTGGGGAGCCAAACGAGGGCGAGATGAAGAGCGTGGATGGCGTTTTGTTCTCGATGCCCACTCGCCCACCAACAACACCTTGTGCGTCGCTGCTGCTCAAATATTTTTTTTTCCACCTCTTGTTGCACGTCTCCATTATGCGCTACGGAGCATCTCTCACGGCTTCACCCTTCGCCTCTCGATCTCTCCTGTATTTCATGTTTTTTCCCTTATAACCCTTTCAACCACATTTCCAGCTGTGCGAAGCCTCTCTGTCGCGGTCAGATCCCCCGCACAGTTACCCGCTACCCTGCTGCTGACGTCGCCGCGTACAACACTCATACTTAGCTACACTCAGCAAACCAACAAACAAACTCATACACAAGCACACACGCCTGCGCCAACATGCTCGCCGAGTCGTCACTGCTGCAGTCGGAGGGAGTGCTGTACGAACCCAGCAACCACCACCACCATCACCACAACACTGCCTCCACGCCACCAGCAACACCGCACGCTCTCTCTGCGCACCCCTCCCCCATTGATTTTCTCACCCACGACGTGGACGAGGTCCCGCCGCTGCACGAACACACCACCAGCGTCAACCGCAGCTACTCGGACCTCCACCAAGGCAAGTTCTTAGCCTACGCATTTGGCCTCTGTGCGCTGCGCACGGCGCTGCAGCAGCCGATGAACGTGGCGCTGGCCCGCAAGCAGACCAGCGCGGCGGCGAGTGGGATGAGTACGTGGGGCGTGCTCTCCCACCTCTACACCCACGAAGGGCGGTGGAGGGGCCTGACGCAGGGCATGGCCGCCTTGTCCATTGGCTGCGCACTCAGCGAGGTCATTTATCTCTGCCTCTTCGAGTGGGGGAGAGAGCAGGTGCCGGTGGAGAGTGCGGTGACGCGCGATGCGGTGTCGGGCTACGTCGCGGACGTCGCGTGCCGCACGGTACACATCCCACTCAGCATCATCGCCTTTCGCCAGATGACGGCGAGTCAAGCAGCGCGTCAGTCTGCGTGGGGAACACTGCAGCGCATGTACGGTGAACGTGGCATGCGCACCGTCTTCGCCGGCTTTGGCACGACGCTGGTGGTGGGTTGCCAGTGGACTGCGATGTGGTGGGCATTGTACGGGCAGATGAAGGACGTCCTGTACGCACACGCCGGCCCACGCCTGCAGCAGCTGGGGAAGGAGAGTAATACCAGCACCGCCGCAGTGCGCGACGGCACCGTCCCTCCGTCTTCTCCTGCACGCTGGCAGCTGCCAGACTGGTGCACGTCGAAGGAGGATAACATGGTGTTGAACTCGGTGGCATCCGTGGTGACGAGCGCGGCGACGGCGGTGCTGTTTAACCCCTATCTTGTGATCCGCATGAACCTGCAGGTGACCCCGGGAGCGACACTCTGGTCCGTGACCAGGCAGCTGTACCGCACGCGTGGTTTTAGAGGCTTCTACAGCGGGCTGCTGCTGAGTGTGAATGCGTGTGTGGTGGATGGGGCTCTCGCGTCCACGAGTTACGAGTACGCGAAGCTCTGGTCCGACCGCACCCGCGGCGGGTGAGCCTACGTGTACCTGTTTAGTGCACATCACCTTTTCCATATAATTGCATACATATATAGAGTTAAAAAAAAAAAATATAGACGCGCTTACGTCACTCTCTTCTGGAGATGTTTTTTTTTTTTGCTGTTGTTTTTTTCCCCGTTGCTTCTCTTTTTTCTTGCTAACTTTCCTCCTCCACATGTTCCGCTGCGTCGTCTGCTTTTTTGCTGTTTTGGTTTCTCATTTGTTTGCCAGACGTGTTGATACATGCCGCAGCTGCAGTCGTGCACCCCTCGACACACCCTGCAGTGTGTAGATCCCTTCTCTTTTTTCTTTTTCCTCCCTTTGTTTCACTGTGTTCCTCCATTTCTTTGTTATTATTTTTCAGCAAGCACCACCTAAGCGACTAAGTACATGTTTTCTCTTTTTTCTTCTCTTTTTTCTTTGGTCGGACTGTCTCCCGTTGTCGAGTTCAACGTCAACTCTTCCTTCTCTCCACTCTTTGTGCGGCAGAGGAGGTGCGTTGGTGAAATGCGTGAGAAGCGTGGCGTGTGTCGCGATCACGCTGGCAGCGCGAAGCGCATCCTTTCACCAACACACTCACACACGCGCGTGCATACTTCATTCTCTTGTGATTTACCACTCCATTCAGCACGATGTATCAACAGTTGTGGTGTTCACAGCCCACACAAACATATACTCTCATAGATTCTACTTTGTTCCTACTGTCCTCGCGTTGACAATCATATTCTTTTTTCTGGATATGGTTGAGCTGCTCCCTTTCCTTCTTCCTTTTTCAGCTTTGTGTTTTTTTTTTCCTTCCTTTAGATTGAAGATAATGCGGTTGATGGCAGCGCTTCGACCTGTTGTTTAGAAGGTAAAAGCGTGGCAACGGCAAAAATAAATGTCACCTGCGGAGAAAGAAGGAGGTATGCGAAACCAACACGTTGAACAAAAATGTGCAAGAAGAAGTATTGCTAGCGACATGTTTGTGTTTTCTGTTTCGTTCTGTTCTTTTATTGACCGCACCTTGATAGTCTTCTCTTCTTTTTTTTTTCTCTTTCTTTTAAGCTGATCGTTCTTCTGCTACTTCACGGCGTGCGCTTTGTTAATTTGTTTTTTTTTCCCTACGTGTGTTTTTGTGTGTAGGCGCACACACACACACACGCGCTAACTTGTTTCCTTTCGCTTTTTTTCCTGTGTCTTCTCCACCTTGACTGCGTATCGGCCTACTCCCTATACGTTTCTCCGTGCCGCACTCAAGTGAAGCAAATATAAAAAAAAAATATCAAGAAAAAAAAAAAAACCGCTCCCCAATAGCCGACTCGGCGTACGTCCTTTTGCTCTGCTGGTAAGGACAGACGAGTGGTACACTAAACTAGAAATTTCTCGCGCTATAAGTGTGCAGCAAAGAGCGTTACCGCTACTCTTCTTTTTGACACTATGTCCAAAGGAAATGCAAAAAAAAAAGGCCTTCATATCCTCTATTCTGTCGCTCTCTCCGCTCCTCCTTTCTCTCTCTCTTCCTCTCTCGTTCTTTGCTGTCATGACGTGTGTGCGCGGCTGACGCGGCGGATTACGAGTACCCCACGAACACCACAGTTCACCAATCCTGCCTTTTCTTTCTGTCATTGACTCTCTTGCTCTCACCCTGTCTCCTGGCGACTCGACACATTGCATCGTGTCTAATAAATAAAGGATTAGTCACATCACACACACAAAAAAAAAAAAAGAAACATGTCGCACACCGGCTTTGGCGCGTCTGGCGACGTGGACCCCGACCTTCCTCTTACCGCAGAGGGCCTCACCTACCACGTCACCTGCACTGCAGAGAACCTCGCCGACCGCATCGTTCTCGTTGGCGACCCGGGCCGCGTAAAGATGGTGGGCACCTACCTGGACAAGGACAGCATCCACTACGAAGCCTCACACCGTGAGATCAATATCGTAACGGGTACGTACCACGGGGTGCCGGTGACGGTGATCAGCACGGGTATGGGTACCGATAACGTGGAAATTGTGATGAACGAGGTGCACATTTTGAAGGAGTACGACGCAGCAAAGCGGCGGTGGCGCACGCGTGTCGGCGAGGACGCGTCCGCAGACCCGGAGGAGAAGCCGTTCGATCCATCGCGTGTGAAGCTGATTCGGGTGGGCACCTGCGGCTCACCGAACGAGGAGGTGGCGGTGGGCTGCCTGGCCATCACGCAGTACGCCATCGGGATGGACAACACCTGCCAGTACTACGAGGCGCCTGCCGTGAACCACACGCCCGATGTGCAGGAGGTGCTGAAGAAGGCACAGGCCACCTCTCTTGGCAAGGTGCAGGTGTACGCCACGAAGGCAGCACCGGCCATCACGAATGGTCTTGTGGAGTCTTGCAAGGAGCTGAACTGCAAGCGTGGGGCGGCGGAGCAGCAGGTGTACTACGTGGGCACGACGTGCAGCGCCAGTGGCTTCTATGGCTGCCAGGGCCGCAGCGTCGGACGCTTCCGCGGCCACTTGACGGTGCCGAACCTCACCGACGAGCTCAGCAAGTTGCGCTTCAACGTGTCGGAGGGCGAGCAGCGGGTGTCAAACATCGAGATGGAGAACAGCGCTCTCTGCTACCTGAGCAACGCCCTTGGCTACCAGGCCGGCACGGTGTGCGTCGTGATTGCGGGTCGCTCTCACACGCATCGCGCCTTCGCGACGCCTGAGCAGACCAGTGCGGGGCTGTCGAATGCGATTACCATCGCCCTCGACACGCTGACGCGCAACTGAAGCTGTGTGTGTGGTAAGGGGTGACCAGGCAAACATACGGAAAGCGAGAGGGAGTGCAGGTATCGAAGCTGAGTTCGCTTTCTAAACTACTAAAAACGGTGTCTTTCATACCTTAGCGTGATGCCTGTCTTATGATTAGCATTATTTTCCGTGTCTTCCCCTTTGTGTGTATGTGTCACCCCACATCTATAGTCTACTACCAAATGCAAGCGTTGATCTTCTTCTTCTTTTTTTTTTTTTTTGCGTGCGTGCGTGAGCGTCGACGCTGTCGATCGAAAATGGCATCGTTAACGCTCGCCCTTCACACCTATTGTTACTTTTTTCTCCCTCACCGCAGTCTCTTTAATCTATTGTTACTTTCGATCTTTTTTTTGTTTTTTTTTCTAAAAAGTGATGAGTGTGACGAGGCCGGCGCGCTTGCCTCTCCTGCCCCTTTAAGCTCGCCAGCGCGCTCGCAGTTTACTCGCTTGCACAGCGGCAGAGTATGAGAGCGGTACGAGCTCTGCAGTGTGTCAACCCCGGCCTCGTTAGTAGGAAAGAGAGACGGGAGACAAACCGAAGTCAACAAAACTATTTTTTTGTTTTGAAAAAGAAAAACACAAAACGATTTTAGGCGACTCGCATGGCGCGAAGCTGAGAAATATATATTTTTTTGCAGTTGACTTCTTTCATTCTGTGCTCTCTTCCCTGTGTTCGCTCCTGGTGGCCACTCATCACTAGTTTCCCTCTTTTTCTTTTCTTTGATTGTTATTCTTACTCGCCTTCTTCTTCTCTTTCCTCTTAAGTGCATGCGGGGGTAGGCACGGGGTTTGTGCGTGCGGATGAACAACTTTGGGCGGGTGAAATCCGCGGAGAAATTGGCAGCAACAACAACAAAAAATCTCTTTTTTTTTATTTGCTCCTTTTTTTTCTCCTTTATTTTCACTGGTGATTCTCCGTCTGGAAGGAGGAGCCGCAGCGCAGGCATCAAGTAAAGCTATACTCTTTTTCTCCTGAGAGGACACACCTGTTTTTTTTTTTATTATTTGCCTCTGGTCTTCTTAAGGTATTGTTATCAGCGATGCGCACGGCGTCAAGTTTTTTTTTTTCTAGATCACGCTTGATTTTTCTTCTCTCTCTTTTTTTTTTCTACTGCCTCTCCTTGCGGCTTCACCGCAGCATCGCCGACTGTTCCACCTTCTCATCTCTTCTGTTGTGTCTCCGCACTCAGCAGTGGGATTTGACGGAGGTCGCACACACAAATACACACGTACTCGCTCCTCCAGAAAATAATAAATAAAGTACAAACACGAAGAAGCAGCGGTGATAAACAGTACGACACATTTGCGGCTGTCGAGGCTGCGGAGCTGTGTGGGAGATGCTGACTTTGCAACTACCGCCGTCTGTGCCTTAATGACAGAAGAAGCGGTCGAGAAACAAATACTTAAAGATTGGTCCCCAATGTACGTCACACCGGCGGAATCTTGTCTTCCCTCTCTCTCTCCTGTTCCCTTCACCTCCAGACCTTCAGCTGTCTCCTTCTACCTTCTCTCAGGCTCTGCACATACATGCACACACACGCACACACACGCTCCCTCTTTCGATTCACTGTGTCTCGGCGTGCCCTTGTCTTGCTGCGGTGACAGCGACCGCACCTTCCCGTCTCCTCCATCCTACTGTGCGGCTATTCATACGGTCCTCAAGGCTTCCAATCAGCAAAGTAAACGGGACAAGAGGATTTTGCGCCGTGTCGCTGCTCCACGCACTGGGCCCTTTCAATTGATTTCCTTTGTTTACATTTCCCGATGGACGCTTCTCCTCTCCCAGCACTGAGGGCTGCCATGGACGCATACCAAGGCCGCAGCGACGCCTTTCTGCACACGCTGCACACATTCGGCGGATGCACCTACGAACTACGCAGCTCACGAGTTGATGCAGCACCATCATTGGTGTCAGGCAGTAGTGCAGAAAGTGATGCGTGTGGCTTAAGTGGCGTATTGCTCTCCTTCTACCACGCCATACCTTTTGCCGACCTGAACCTGTACGGTAACTGTGTCGAGGAGCTTGCAGCTGAGCTTCGCGGCGTCGCACCGCACTGCACCTGTAGCGAAGCCCCACCACTGTCCAACGCATTAAACCACGTCGGTGTCTCTCTCTTCATCCCTGCTGACGTCGACGCGACGGAGCGGGAAGCCGCCCTTGTCTGGGCTGCCGCGCTGCGTGTAGCGTCTCTTCTGCCTCTCCTACGCGGCATCTTGCAGTGGGGCTTCGTGACGGGCGAGCGGCAGACACTCCGTCTACTCCCACACGACAGCAGTCCCTCTTTTCCAGATGCTGCCGTCTCGACCAGCTCGCTTGCCAACGCCATCTTTGTGTGCGCTGTCCCGCTGCCCTCCACCTCCACGCACGGCGCAAGTGAAAAGCAAATAAAGGAAGCAGAAAGCACTTCTCTTTCCTCCTCCCGCTTCGACGGCACCGTGTCCGTCACCACGTGCATTACATCAAATGAAGACGGCGAAGCGGTTCTCCTTCAGCGATATCTCGATGCCTTCGCCGATGCAGCCACTGCTGCTACGGGCACACTCCTGGTGGTGCACGCCTCGCATCAGCCCCCGCCAGAGATCGAGCTGCCATCGACATGGAACGCTGCCTTGTCTCGAACACGTCACGTGTGGTGGTGTACGCTGATGGCGGCTCCGCATGCCGTGCAGCAGCCTGGCGTGCTGGAGAGGCTGGTGGAACGCAGTCTGCGGCTGCGACCCGCTCTCTTCTTTCACGTGCATCAAGAGAAGCAGGCCCGCCACGCACTGCTACGGCAGCAACTCGCCTCCTACGCTGCACTTTTTTAGCGCAAAAGAACTCGTCCTCAAGTTCCACAAAAAAAAAAAAGAATAAAGCCGCACACTGTGTCCTTGCTTGCCTTTTCTTCGTTTCCGCTCTCGTAGTCTTTCAAAAATTGACAACGGCCTTCGCCACTGCTCAACACTTGCCTCCAGCTTTTTCTTACTATCTTGTCAGGAAGTCGCTATCCATTGTGAAGCCTCTCTCTCTCATTCACTCACTGCATCTGTCACCCATTCTCTCTTTACCTCTCCCTCACTCTCCTCTCCGCAGCTTCCACAGCTCCCCCACTACCCATACACACCCACACCCGCTCCACCCACCACCCCCGCCAACATGTCCCGCACCAAGGAGACCGCCCGCGCGAAGCGCAGCATCACGTCGAAGAAGAGCAAGAAGGCGCCGCGCGCGGCGTCCGGCGTGAAGAAGGCGCAGCGCCGCTGGCGTCCGGGCACGTGCGCGATCCGCGAGATCCGCAAGTTCCAGAAGAGCACCGACCTGCTGATCCAGCGCGCGCCGTTCCAGCGCCTGGTGCGCGAGGTGGCCAGCGCGCAGAAGGAGGGCATGCGCTTCCAGAGCAGCGCCATCATGGCGATCCAGGAGGCCACGGAGTCCTACGTCGTGTCGGTGCTGGCGGACACCAACCTCGCCTGCATCCACGCCAAGCGCGTGACGATCCAGCCCAAGGACGTGCAGCTGGCCATGCGCCTGCGCGGTGAGCGCCACTAGAGCGCGTGCGTGTGCGCGTAGGTGCTGCTGTGGCACACCCATCGGGGACTGCGTGCTGTGCGGGTCAGAAGGAGCTGCCGTGCTGGCACACACCGGCACCGCTGCTCCGCCAACACCCACACACGCACAGCGCCGCAGCCGCCCGTCCCCTCATAGATACACTTGTTTGACTTTTCTTTTTTCGTTGTTTTCTCCCTCTTCTGACTCTCCGGGAATGGTCCTCCCAAGCACGCACACACAAACCCACGCAACTGCGTGTGGTGCAGAAAAATCAAAGCATCATATACAAACAGCGAACACATACGCGTTTCGCAGCCGCATTGCTTCCGTACAGCGGCAAGTCGTTCTTACCGTGCGGCACTGCGCACGCACGAAGCACGAGGAGCAGGACGCAGGTGCGCGTCGGCTCATGTGTCGCTTGTGCGAGCTCCTCGTGCCTGCGATGGCAGTCGTGGCAGCACAGCGAACCTTCTCCCAACCCTCATCTACTCCCTCTTCCCCTGCCACCTTCTTTTTTCGGCTCTATTCACCTTTGCAGCTTCCACAGCTCCCCCACTACCCATACACACCCACACCCGCTCCTCCCACCACCCCCGCCAACATGTCCCGCACCAAGGAGACCGCCCGCGCGAAGCGCAGCATCACGTCGAAGAAGAGCAAGAAGGCGCCGCGCGCGGCGTCCGGCGTGAAGAAGGCGCAGCGCCGCTGGCGTCCGGGCACGTGCGCGATCCGCGAGATCCGCAAGTTCCAGAAGAGCACCGACCTGCTGATCCAGCGCGCGCCGTTCCAGCGCCTGGTGCGCGAGGTGGCCAGCGCGCAGAAGGAGGGCATGCGCTTCCAGAGCAGCGCCATCATGGCGATCCAGGAGGCCACGGAGTCCTACGTCGTGTCGGTGCTGGCGGACACCAACCTCGCCTGCATCCACGCCAAGCGCGTGACGATCCAGCCCAAGGATGTGCAGCTGGCCATGCGCCTGCGCGGTGAGCGCCACTAGAGCGTGTGCGTGTGCGTGTGCGTGTAGGTTGGCGTGCACGAGCCTTCATGTTTTTCTCCCCCCTGACTTCAGCACACACGCACACCCCTTAGCTGCACTTCAACACTTTATTGTTACTGTTGCTGCTACATACATAGACGCCTTTTTTTTCAATTGTTTTCTCTTTTATTTCTGTGGTGCTGTGTGCATCCACCATATCTTTTTTTCGTTGTTTCGCGTAGTGTGAAGGAGTGCGGCGGCAGAGGTCTTCTTTAGAGCTGACGGGGTGCCCTTCAATGCTGACTTGTCGTTGGTGCGAGTGCTCTCCGCCGTCCCCGCTGCCTGCACCACACAACGCTGAATAGACACAAGAAAAGAGCAAAGGCAAAAAAAATAATTGCTCGTTTAGCACTGAGACGGATAGAGCCATGAAACTCAAATTTTCATTTTTATTGCGCCACGCCACTTTATTGCAGAGAAGGCAGTGCTACTGGGAGACGGTGTCGGTTGAGTCTCGCGCCAACCTGAACAGCCGCCGTAGGTGTACACGATTTTTAATAGGAAGGGTGATGAAGCCCATCAGACAATAATAAAAACTCTATACGTTTACAGTGGCCGCTACTGCTTTTCTCTCTTTCCTCTTCTTCACTCACTCTCTCTATCAGACCCCTTCATCTCTCTCTCTCGCATTGATGAGCGTGGATATCTGGGTCCGGCGTGCTGGCTCCGCAGTGTCGGTCTTGCTCTCCTACTGCTACCGCATTGCTCGTCGTTACTGCATCCAAACTGCTCGCCGCATTCAATTTGTTTGTGTTTATTCCTTCCGCATTTTATCTTGGATTTTCACTCAAGTGTCAGCAGCGCCTCAACAAAGAGAAAGAGGAAGACAACCACCTGTTGAGAGTTGAGTGTGTGCACAGTGTCCTTGCGCTGTTGTCGTACGTGAGAGCACACGGGCGACGTACACCCTTATTTACGGGACTAAGCAATACACAGCCAGTCTCCAAGTTATTGTGTGTGCCTTTCTCACTCTCTTCTTTGTTCAATTACTCAGCAGTACCGTTCGAAGTATACAACCTCCATTTTTTGTGTTGACGGCAACAAATTAAAAAAAAGAGACGATGGACTGTTCCACCGTCAGCGCATCAGCGACGCGGCACGCTCATCGCTACCGCCGTGTGAAGTGGTTCCACGCCGTCAACGGGCAGGAGAGGCTCGTGGAGGCCTGCCAGGCCATCACGCGGCTGTACTACGGCGATGACTTGGGACGACGCAGCAGCCTCGAGCGCAGCCCTTCACTGGGAAATGGCGGTGAGAGCGGAGAGACCGCGACAGCTAACACATTTACTACCGCAGCAGCACCACACACGCCTCTCTACCATGTGTTTGGGATCGAGGCAGACATTCAGTGGCATCCCTCGCTGGAAACTGCGGCGATGCGGCACGATCCCATCGCCGACGACAGCGTACTCGCCGCCGGCTCGCCGTCCTCTCCGTCCTCTGCCACCACCACGGGTGGACGAGGCAGCGACGATCTGTTCACGCTCGAAGTCTTTCTCTACACCATTGCTCAAGCAGTGCAGGGCTGGCGCACACGCTCCGCCTCCCCCGCCTTCGCTGCCACCACCGCAGCTTCCACGTCGGCACCGCTGCACGTCATTGTTAAGTTGGACTTCAAAGCCTTCAAGGCAGCCCAGCAGTTTCTCACCCACGCCGAGACGCGCAGCTGGGCCGGCTTAGAGGCGCTCTGTGCCACCGCCACGTCCACCCGCTCACGCCGTCGCCCGTCTCTGCGGTCCTTCGTCTCGCCTCGGCTGGAATCGGCAACAAATTCCACCACCACGTCTGCCGCCGCGTACACAGCCGCCTCCACAGCCGCAGCAACACCGCAGCCCGTTCATGTTGAGCTGTGGTGGAACGCCGATGTTGTCGCACAGCCGGACGCACGGCCGCACCCGCTCTCTGTCGCCGCCGCGCCGACCGCTGCGGTGCTGCAGTTGATGGCCCGCACCGCCCAGGCTCTCGGCCACCGCCTGCCTTTTGGTTTTTCGCTCGGGTGGGTTCTCTGCCCACGCGTTGTGCCGCCCGAGGTGTTAGCGCTGGCGCCGACCACCAGCATCACGGCGCCCGTGTACGTCACCTACCGGGAAGCGGACGATGTTCCGACGATGGTGGCGTTTCTCGATGGCCTGGCACAGGCCTTGGCGGGGGAGAAGACAGTAGGCACCGGAGAACCTGCTTCCACAGCAGCACCGGCTCTGACAGCGGCGCACATTCCTGACGCCTGTATTCATCTCTTCACCTTCCCGATGCTGTTTGAGAGCGTCTTTGCTGACGTCTTTAGCGAGGCTGATCGCGTTGCCGCCTTCGCCGCTGCAGCTGAGCAAAGCAGCACCGGCCCACGTGTGCCGACCGGAAGGCGTCAGAAATCGATTGGTGCTGTCGAGACCGCCACCGGCATCGCTGCCGCACGAGGCGCGGAGGAGAGTCGACGGGTGGCCTCCGCGGTGGTCGCGCACGCGATGCAGATCTTCTTTCCTGTACACGCAGAAGGGGGTGAGAGCACTTCAGCTGCCGCTACTACTGCTGCTGCTGCTTCTCCTAAAGGTGTGTCTGCTGCGCGGTGCTTCCCCACGTTCTGGAAGGCGGTTCACCCTCCACCCGCGACGGGTGTGTCGGGAGGGGAGGAGGGAGAGTGGCAGGCGGGCGTGAACGAAGCTGCCCGAGAGCTCTTTCCGTACTGCACCATCGATGGCTGATGCGGCGACACAGGAGCGCGTAGAGGAGAGGGGAGCTTCACGAAGCTGGCCGCGCACACACTTTCTCTTATCGTCCCCTCTTGTTGTCCGCTATTCACTTTTTATATATGTAGTGAAGGCGTCCGTTGGTAGTCTGCACCTTTTTTTTTTTCACTATAAAGCAAACACATGAAGAGAAAAGATATTCCGTTCTATCACCCTAAAAAAAAATAGGCATCTGCGTTTTTCTACCTCGTTTCGTCGTCTTAAGTGATGTGCGATGAGGGGCGTGTGTCCAAAGTGTTTCTGGTTGCTTCAACACACAGTGAAGCAGCAGCTGGCCACTCCGCTCCTGCACATCATCACACACACAAATACACACATACACGCTGACGGATAGAGGTGAACGAAACTGATGGGCACTACTGAACAGGCAAATTCGTACCTTTCTTTCTCGTAAGAGAGGAAGCGAGAGCGGCCCGCTCTCTCAGATACACAAACAGAGAGAGCGTTGCTGGTGGACGTCGTCGCCGCTGTGCTGTCATGACTCTTGTAGTTTTCTTTATATACTTCTCTATTAACTATTATTTTTTTTTTATTGAACGGCGATGAACGGTTGACGCGGCGATGCAAGGCTATTGTACTTCACGCACCATTCACAAGTTGGTGTTTGAGCTGCACGCCTTTGCGCGTGTCGAATGGCACTCTTTCACGGAAGAGGACAATAGATTATTACTTTCTCCCTCCCTTCTCTACGTGCACCTGCTTTCACACGTGAGGGCTATAGCACACCTCCCCCATTTCTTCACCTCTTACCTTTGTTTTTTTTTCTTTTTCGGTTTTCCGTTGCTCGATCGCCTTGTATGCGCATACCCCTCTACTATACCTCTTCTGTAAAAGACCGCGTCATTATATTTTTCGTGTGTTCCTCCTTTAAGTTTTCCCTCTGCTCTGCTTTGGCCCGGCAACACCGCAGTGCTCGACCTTTTTTAAAACACAAAAAAAACGAAATTACGTAGGACAACAGGAATGTCTTCCTATCCACTGTGATTGTCCTTGTTTGGCCGTCGCATTAATTTTTCTCTCCGTGTTTGCGAAAAAAAAAAACAAGAGATTTTGTTTTTCAGTTGGGATTCACTTTCTTACCGTACGAAGTAATCTGCCGCGAAAAAAAATAGTCACGGCGCGTCTTCTCTCCTGCCGCATTTTCGATGGTGGTCTTGATGCATCCTGTCTTCTCCAACTTACGTGTCTAAAAAGCAATACCGCATTTCCTCCTCTTTCAAACGTGTCCGTCACCCACTCTCACTTCCCCCTTCTTTACTCTCCTCCCTGTAGCTTCCACAGCTCCCCCCCCACTACCCATACACACCCACACCCGCTCCTCCCACCACCCTCGCCAACATGTCCCGCACCAAGGAGACCGCCCGCGCGAAGCGCAGCATCACGTCGAAGAAGAGCAAGAAGGCGCCGCGCGCGGCGTCCGGCGTGAAGAAGGCGCAGCGCCGCTGGCGTCCGGGCACGTGCGCGATCCGCGAGATCCGCAAGTTCCAGAAGAGCACCGACCTGCTGATCCAGCGCGCGCCGTTCCAGCGCCTGGTGCGCGAGGTGGCCAGCGCGCAGAAGGAGGGCATGCGCTTCCAGAGCAGCGCCATCATGGCGATCCAGGAGGCCACGGAGTCCTACGTCGTGTCGGTGCTGGCGGACACCAACCTCGCCTGCATCCACGCCAAGCGCGTGACGATCCAGCCCAAGGACGTGCAGCTGGCCATGCGCCTGCGCGGTGAGCGCCACTAGAGCGCGTGCGTGTGCGCGTAGGTGCTGCTGTGGCACACCCATCGGGGACTGCGTGCTGTGCGGGTCAGAAGGAGCTGCCGTGCTGGCACACACCGGCACCGCTGCTCCGCCAACACCCACACACGCACAGCGCCGCAGCCGCCCGTCCCCTCATAGATACACTTGTTTGACTTTTCTTTTTTCGTTGTTTTCTCCCTCTTCTGATTCTCCGGGGATGGTCCTCCCAAGCACACACACACACCCACGCAACAACGTGTGGTGCAGAAAAATCAAAGCATCATATACAAACAGCGAACACATACGCGTTTCGCAGCCGCATTGCTTCCGTACAGCGGCAAGTCGTTCTTACCGTGCGGCGCTGCGCACGCACGAAGCACGAGGAGCAGGATGCAGGTGTGCGTCAACTCTTGTGTCGCTTGTGCGAGCTCCTCGTGCCTGCGATGGCAGTCGTGGCGGCGCAGCGAACCTTCTTCCAACCCTTATCTACTCCGTCCTCCCCTGCCATCTTCTTTTTCGGCTCTCTGCCTCCCTCACCCTACTCGTCTTTGCAGCTTCCACAGCTCCCCCACTACCCATACACACCCACACTCACTCCTCCCACCACCCCCGCCAACATGTCCCGCACCAAGGAGACCGCCCGCGCGAAGCGCAGCATCACGTCGAAGAAGAGCAAGAAGGCGCCGCGCGCGGCGTCCGGCGTGAAGAAGGCGCAGCGCCGCTGGCGTCCGGGCACGTGCGCGATCCGCGAGATCCGCAAGTTCCAGAAGAGCACCGACCTGCTGATCCAGCGCGCGCCGTTCCAGCGCCTGGTGCGCGAGGTGGCCAGCGCGCAGAAGGAGGGCATGCGCTTCCAGAGCAGCGCCATCATGGCGATCCAGGAGGCCACGGAGTCCTACGTCGTGTCGGTGCTGGCGGACACCAACCTTGCCTGCATCCACGCGAAGCGCGTGACGATCCAGCCCAAGGACGTGCAGCTGGCCATGCGCCTGCGCGGTGAGCGCCACTAGAGTGTGTGCGTGTACGTGTAGGTTGGCGTACACCAGCCGGGGGTATGTCGAGGAATATTTACTCGCTGAACACTCCCTTCTCCCTCGGATGGGTGTTCAAGCCTTCCGTGCGAACCCGCTGTGCTGCTCGCCCACGTCGGGCTGCGCAGCGGCAGCGGGTCTGTATGCTTCCATAGATATCTTTGGTTTATTTGGTTTATATTTCTTTTCTGTTATTCCGTGAATGAGATGAGGTGGTTGATGAAGCTCCATCTTTTGACGGTGCGCCGCCGCCGTCTCTACTCATTTCGGTATTGACACGAAAAAGAATATATTTTCTTTTCTCTTTCTGTGCCGGTAAAAAAATGGAAACGTCATTGTCAAGGTTGGGGAGGTCAACGCAAAAAAAGGAAAAAAAAAAATTAATATTTACAAAGATGCCGGTTGCCGTGGCGCAGAGCGTAGGGTGTCGGTGAAGCATCGAACGCCGAAAGTTGTGAGGGAATGGAGGGAGCTGCGCACGGCTGCTCTCGCGGCGGGGCAGAGCGTGCGCGCAATTCTCTGGGGCAGCGCGGGCGAGAAGAAACGAAATGCGGAAGGTGCGAACTTCATTAGGCAGACTGAGGAGGTAACGGTTCGCCGGGCAGACCGACACTGTTGTGTCTCTGTGAAGCAGAAATGTAAAAAGAAAAAGAATGAGGAAACAAGACGCACTTAGCAGTCTCCCTCTGCCTCAAGTCAAGTGCCAGCCGGGTTTGTTTTCCCCTTCAACACGTTCTTACATCTGTTCTCTGTCCAAATCTAATTTATCTTTACTTTCTTTTTCGCAGAGCAACACACCGAGCACACACACTAGAAAGGCTGGAGGGTGTTGCGACCGAATCAGCAGCACCAAGATAATTTGCGTCTAGGTCAGCGACAGGCTTTGAGAGCGCTTCTCTGGCCGGTGTGGTAGAGAGAGAGAGAAAGAGAGAGAGGTAGCGCCGGCGGAAAACGCCATCATACACTCATACACTTTTTGCCTTTATTATAGATAGAGCCAGCACTCGTGTTTATTTTTCTGTCCTTCAAGCATACTCATAAACCCACCTACAGACATAGAAGTACACCGTGATTTTTTTTTCTTCTGCGCAGCATTGAAGCGACTGAAGTCTCGCCCTTGCTGTGTCACTCATACATCTCTTATACCTTCCGGCGCTAAGCTCGCTGTTACTCCCCTGTTGCTCTCAGCGGTTCCCTCCGCTCTTCTTCTCTTCATTCAACTTTTAGAACACTGATGCCTCTCAGCGCGAAGACTGGCGGCATACCAGCGGCAGTCGGGGTGGCCCCGACAGGCAGCATTAGTCAGCACGTGGCGAGCAAGCAGGCCGGGCTGCGGGCCCAGTCAGCCAACACCCGCGCCTCGAGCGCAAAGGCACGTCGCTCACCGCAGCCAGTTTCGTCGCACCCGCCACAGCGACGCAGCACCGCAGAGGGTGGGAGCGGCGGCGCACCACCCTTAGCACCAGCTGCTGTGACCAGCAGCAACGCAAACGGTAATGCACGTCGCCGCCCGCGCGCTGCCTCGGCTCACCCTACCCGCCACGTGGACAGCAACCCCGTGCACTCCCACGCCGGCCAGGATGTGGCGTACCTTTATCAGCAGCTACAAGATGCCCTGCGCCAGCAGTCCCGCGTGGAAGAAGAACGTCAGCGGCGGCTCATGCAGTACCGCCGCCGGCTCCGCTCCTACTGTGACGAGAACGCAACGCTGCGGAACATCATCCACGCAGGGGAGGGGCGGCGTCGCGATGCAGCAGTTGCAGTGGCAGAGAGTATGAGCGGTGGGGGCACCGCAGGGCCACTGCGTGCGCACAGCGGCGGCCATCGACGTGGACCCGCCTCCGTCACCGAGGCGGAGATGGAAGTCGTGGAGCAGCGCACGCATCTCGCGCGGCAGCGACACAACCGTCTCTCTCACGACGTGCGCGTCAACAGAGCGGCGCTGGCGAAGGAGGAGGAGGCACAGGCGACGTTGACGGCCGAAGCCGGAGCCCCGTTAGATCCCGCCTCACTGCTGATGGGAGCCAACCGCCCGATTTACCTCCGCATGGTGCGCCTCGAGCACCTGTTGAACGAAGTCCTGCAACGGCAGAGCACAGTCGGTGTTGTGCTGAAGAACTACGGCTACCACCTCAAGACACTGAGAGACGAAGCCACGCAGTATGACGTGCAGCAGCGTTTGCTCGAGAGCGAGTACGCCGAGCGCCATCGCGACCACCTGCAGCTGCTGGGACTGTACGATACCGCACGGGCCGCGTACGACGATGCCGTGAACACCCGCGCGGCACTCCAGCAGAGCGGTGCGAAGATGCGCGCAGCAAAAGAGAAGGCGCTGCAGCAAAAGCGCCGCGACGTCGAGAAGGAGTTGGCCGCGACGCAGCTGCAGGAACGGCGCGCCGTCGACCTGCAGCAGCAGCTGGAGGAGGAGACGCAGCTGCTGGAGGCGGCGGAGAACACAAAGGCGCAGCTGGAGAAGCAGCGACTGAACTCACGCACGGCGCTGACGCTGCTCAAGGCGGCGAGTGCGCCACGAGAGGCGACGGACGACAGCGGCCGCGGCGCTGACGAGCGTCTTTCGGCCTTCGAGGTGGCCTTTCGCGATATGCTGCACGTCGCCAACGCCGGGACACTGGACGAGCTCGTCGCGACGTACCGGGCGGAGATGGCGCAGCAGTGCAAGCTGCAGGACGACCTGGATGAGCTGCGCGACACGCGGGCGTCGCTGCAGCAGGAGACGCACATGCTGCGGGAGCGGGTGCAGCAGACGAAGTACTGCGTCGGCGCCGGCACACGCTTCGGCGCTGCGGCTGCTCCGGGTGCCTCTGGACAGGGTGTGGGCAGCTCGGGCGACAGCGGGGGCTGGCGCACCACCACAGCTGCATCTCCTCTCATGGCGCGTGAGATGGAAACTTTCCTGCGAGAGGAGAAGGAGACGCTCGCGGCGCAGATCAGCGAAAATGAGCGCAACCAATCGCTGCTCATCGACGTGGCGGAGCGCATGAACCGACTGGCCGCGTTGGTTGCGGAGTACCGCCCCGACGTGCGTCTGCCTGCGATACGTCTCAGCCCGGCGCTGTCGAAGCGCTCCTCTACGCTGCCGCTGCACTCAGCTGTCCTGGCGCAGAAGCTGCTCGCCCTGGCCAGTGACGCAGCAGCAGCAGCAGCATCCCCGCACGCTGCGTTGACGACGAGCGGTGGTTTAGCCTCCGCAACGGCGCAATCCAGCCGCGACACCGGCGCGATTCCCGTCGTCTCCTCCACCCAGCTTGTCATCCCCGCGAACAACCGCCGCGTCCCCCTCGCACACGAACGAGGTGGTGAAGGCGGACGCACACGTGGTGGCGGGAACGCTGGCGGCGGTGGTGGTCGTCACGCTGTTCTGTCGGCGGATGTGGCCGGCATCTCCTCCCACGCCGCGCGTGCGCTGCTGCACGCTGGAGATCATACAATCTCGTCTTCGCATGCGTCGCCCGACGGTGCTGGTGGGCCACACCGCGTGCAGCGCCATCGCCGCTCCTCCGCCACTGCCGGCGCGGGCTTCATCGAGGGCCAGGATGACGGAGACGACGCTCAGCTGGCCACGGTGGCTGCCTTGCCGCCTGCCGGCGGCCGCGTATTAGACTTCGATGTCGACTCCTCCGTCAGCTCTGACGGACGTGTCGAGAGCGACGGCTCCAGTCAGCCGTTTGCCGGCACAGGGGACGCAGTGGACGACGCGGAGACGTCGACGGTGAGCCCCACGAACGCCGGCGCGCGGCGGCGGCGGCGCTCCTCTGCCAAGAATGGCGCTGGTGGACGCAACGGTGGCGGCGCTGGTGCGAGCAGCACGACTCTGAACGCCCGTGGAGGGGCAGCCAACACCGCTGCTGGTGGCGCTGCGTCTGCCGAGGACGACCAGGAGGACCCGCTGCGGCGGGAGGAGGTGAAGAAGATGTCAGAGGCGATTTTGGAGCGTCGCCGGCGCGATGCACAGGAGGCAGCGAGAAAGTGAAGTGAGGTTTGAGTGTGTGTGTGGGAGGGAGAGAGAGGCGCGTTTCCGTTTGCTTCTCGGTTGCGTGTCTAATGTGGCTCTCTTGTCTCCCCTTCCACTTGTACTTTTGTTACGTGTTGAGTGTCGTCCCACCTCATTGTGCTGCTCAGCGATGATGCCACTTCTCCTTCTGCTGCGTTGGCTCCTATTCCGCATCCTCTTCTTCATATTTTATAGAAGGAGCGCACTCTGCTATCGTGGCGGCTGTGACCCAATCGTTGTTTTGTTGTTGCTGTTGCTGCTGCTGTTCAAAGAGAATTTTTGTGTCCTTCCGACTGTTACACGCCGTCGTTGTGTGCGTGAGACGTGCGAGCCATAGACTGTTACCACTCTCCTCTCTTTCTTTCTTTTTTATTTATTTGGTATTGTCTGTTTCTTTGGCATCTTTTCGCCACTTAGCCCTCTTCTTGGTGGTTGTCAGATTTTTTTTTTGGTGGAAGCGGCGTTGCTGGCTGCTACAAGTTGGGTGTTGAAGTCGCCCGTGTTGTTTCTTTCTCTCTCTCCCTCTTTTTTCTTTCTGTCCGCCGCCACCTCAAGTAGCCTACTTCAATTTTGTTGTTGTTGTTTTTTCTCTTCATACATTACGCCCCTCTTTCTCTCCTTCTCCCTTATCTTCTTCCTTTCCCTCTCTTTCCCCCTTTCAGCCACCGTGTGTTGCGTGCCGTAGACGACCTTCGCTGCCGCACCTCCCCTAGATTAGATGACGGGCTCTCTTGCAGCGCGGATGTCGTCTGCTGCGGCACTCAAGCAGCGTACCTTTTCCACGGACTGTCGAGTAATGAATTTTTTTACTTGTTTTGCATGTCTGTGCACGTTTATTTTGAGGAAAGGTGGTTAATGAGGTAGAAGGAAAGAAAGGACATTTTGGGCAGAGGTAGGGCGTGGGCTCATTTGAATAGACCGCGTATCTGGCGCGTTTCTGTTATCTATTATTCCTCTCTCTTTCTCTTAGTTTCTCCTGTGCCCCGTGCTCTTCGTTTTTTGTCCTGGTGTTTCCTGGGATGTCTCCTCTACAGCGTTAAAATAAATAAAAACAATTAATGGGAAGTAAGCGAGATAAAGTGTACGTGCATTCTCTCTGTGAAGTTAGAGAGCGTGAACTCGTGCGCTGCAATGGCGACGATACGATCTGCCTTTGCTTTGACACGTGAACGGCGCTTCAAAAAAACTCTTTGCTGACATCTCCTCTCTGCGGCCTTTTTTGATTTATGTATTTCTTCTCCGGTGACACGTTGTTGCACCAGCCTCCGGCTCCATCACTGCGTCAGACTTCGGACTGCCGCGTAAAGCGAGAAAAGAGACGAGAGAAGGAAAGAGTGAGAACACAGCATCTCTTCGACTCTCTGTTGGCGCGAGTGTTGATGTCTGGCTGACATGGCCGCAGCCGCAACAACTTTTCGAATTATGCACTTGAAATACGACGCGCTTCTTTTCTTCCCCCTTTCCCTCATCGCTTCTGCCTTTTGCTTCATCTACACACACCAAAACAAGTGAGGGAAGTCTACCTCTACGTGTAACTGGTATTCGCAGGCAGCTTTCTGTTTGTGTCCTCCCTTCTAATCGATACGCACCCTTTATGGCTGGTACGATGCCCGAGGAGTCGGAGGAGCTGCTGGGCAAGGTGAGCAACCTTGCCGAGGCCTTCATCACCGACCTCAAGCGTGGCCGTCACACCGGCGCCCACAGTGGAGAGGAGAGCCTGTCCACCGCCGCTGCCGTGAAAATGGCGGAGATGATGGCGTCGATTGTGCGTCTCTTTCAAAGTGCAGAGGAGGCACCACAGAGCAGAACAGTGCAGCTGCTCAAGGCGGGCTACCCGGCTGCAGAAGTGGCCAGCCTGCAGGTGAGCCGTCTTCTTCTCCTCGTCGCACGCACCGGCGACTCACTCCTTCGCGCTCAGTTTGCCACGCTCTTTCTCATGAACGTCACCCGCCGCGTTCTCTCCATCGTGCGCGAGTCTGCGGCGAGCAACACGGCTACCGAGGCAGAGCTGGAGACGGACGCGAAGGCACTGCTGGAGGAGTTGGAGTCGGCAGACGATGACGACGACGACAGCAGCAGCAGCAGTGCGTCCTCCACAACAACAAGCAGCAGCACGAGCAGCACGGAGGAGGCCGCCAGCGCTCCCAAGATGAAGCACGCGATGCCGGCCAAGGGCATGAAGCCCGCGTCCCCGGCCCTGAAGAAGAATGCCTACTCGGCCGACCCATGCTCCCGCCGTGGCTTCTCTGTTCGCTTTGCCGACGGCGACCCGTCTATCAGCGCCACGCAGCAGCAGCAGCACAGCGCCTCCGTGGCAAACGACTTTGGCGGACCGCTGCTGCAGCGCGCCGGCTCGATCGTGGCGATGGAGATGCCGGGCCGACAGGTGCTGAAGCGTGCGCCGAGCCGACGCGAGCAGGCGCAAGAAGAGGACGCACCGATTGAGTTTCCGGTGCGCATGGCCACCTTTTACGTTGACACGCTTGACGCGATGGACGAGCTGAAGCGGGAGCTGGAGGGGATGACGGAGGAGCTGTGCCGGCGTGCGCCGCGGCAGCTGCACGCCTCGGACACGATCATCACCCTCGGCTGCAGTCACTCGATCCGGCGCTACTTGCTGGAGGCGGCGCGGGCCGGGCAGCACTTTAAGGTGTTGATTTTGGAAGGTGCCCCGCAGCCGGCCGAGGCAACGCGTGAGTTCGCCGAGGCACTCGTGCGCGAGAAGATTCACGCCCAGCTGCTGCCCGACAGCTCCGCCTACGTGGTGATGAGCATGTGCACAAAGGTGTTGGTGGGTGCCGAGAATGTGCTGGCAAATGGGGGCATGCTGACGGCGATCGGCACGCACGTGCTCTGCGCTGCTGCTCGCCACTTCGCCGTGCCGGTGTTGGTCGTCACGACGACGCTGAAGATGTCCCCCTACTACCCAAGCGACAAGCTGTGCACGCGACTGGTGCGTATTGCGCGCTCTGGCGCACAAGAGATGCCGTGGTCGACCTACGGCTCTCCCGAGGACGTGTGGCCGTCGCCCTTTGGCGTGGCCGTGTCGGACAGCGGACGCGGCTTGACGATACACGCCCCGGTGACCGAGTACGTGCCACCGGAGCTCATTACCCTCTTTGTGACGAACGACAGCGAGTTGATGCCGTCGCAGATCCACCGCATCGTGCGGGCCAACTACAGCGATGCTGACTGAGTAGCAAGTGTATGTGGGGGGACAGTTGTTGCCGTGTTAACAAAAAAAAGAAAATGGGGAAAGAGGAGTAGGTGGTGATGCATGGATGCCTTCCCAACAACTTTTCTTTTTTGTTATTCGGTTTTAAGATTGTTGAGTTTTATTATTGATAGTCTAGTTAAAGTAGTCGTGCAGGGTTGGACGCTCGCGTGCGGCGCAGGTGTGAGGTGGCCGGGTCAGGAGAAAACACAAAGGAAGTGTGAGGGAGGGTTTGACTTCTCGACTCCTCTTCCATCTCCCCCGCAGTGGCTGTGCGTGAACCGCACGTTGTGTTGTTGTTGTTTTTATCACGTTTGTGTAATTGTAATTCACGGTGATGGTTGTGGTTACCAATAAGAAAAAAAGGGTTTATAAAGACGCCTGGAAACAACAGAAGAGGGGAAGGATGCGCTTGACGCATAGTGCGCTCGACCTGCTTTTCTTTTTCCCTTTACGAGAGCTGAGTGCCCTCAACCTCACCTACTCGTTGAAGTGCTGTCATACCGCTGCTGTGCAGGCTGTGGACTGCCGTCGACTTGGACGGTCCCGAAGCGCCACGGAAAAAACCCGATGTCTCCACCCCCACACTCTCTTTCTTTCGTATTCCCTCTCCTCACTTCCTTTTTTGCCGAACACACACATACACACATACTTAAACTGAAATCAAAACCTCTGCAGGAATAGAAGAACACGCGCGCACACACGCACATCTGCACAGCCGTGAGAAGAACCAAACAGAAGTCCACCAACTCGTTCTCTCCTTCAGCGATCATGATGTTCATTAAGGGTGGTGCAGACAAGGAGGCCGACAGCACCCTCAAGCGGGTCTGGGGCTTCACCAAGTCGTACGTCACCCACGTCGGACAGACCTACCTCGAGTTTCTCGGCCCCCTCCTCCTCCTTGTCGCAGTCAACATGGCCGTTGATGCGCAGGACAACGAGCGCTTCGGCCTTGGCTGGCTCTACAACACAAGCCTCAAGGACGACCGCATCCGCGAGGAGAAGTTCCCTGCCTATGAGCCGAGCAGCGTTGCGCAGCGCCGGCGCAGCGAGGCCGCTAACGCGGTGGAGTACGCGGCTGCCACGGTGTAAGAGGGCGAAAGAAAGTGTGCGTCTGGCGCACTTCCCTCCTCTGCATCCTCTCTCTCTTCGTATTTGTTTGTTGTTGTTTTTTCTTTTCCTCGTCACATAACCTTGCAGGGTGGCCCTATAAAGTCTAATGCGTTTTTTGTTGTGGCCTACCGACGTTGTGTGTTCACTCGGAGGCTTCTTGATTTTGTTGACGGTGTCCGCTGAGACACGCTGTTGCCCCTCTGAGCATCTTTTTCCTTCTTCCCGTTTTGTATTGGGTGGAAGATGGCATTGTTGAAAGGTGGGAAGTTTTCTGTTTGATTTTTTTTCGATTTGACCTTGCACGGTCTTCGGCTTCGCTGCGTAACTGTCCGAGAACGGCGTCGTTTCTTTTTTGTGTTTCCTCACTACTAAGACGCAAACACGAGAACAATTCTCGAAAAAAACACACAAGACCGCTTGTGTCCAGGGGGAGCGGGACTTTGCAAAGTCAAGCAACAACCAAAAAAAGCATGCCGACACACATACGTGAGTAATCGCTCTCTCTCAGATTTTTTTTTCAGCCCGTCTACGCGTCAGTCGCGATGAAGAGGGGAAGTGAGATTAAAGGGGGGGATGCAGCAGACAGCGGCAGCGGCAGCAGCAGCAACGCTCGCTTTACTGGGAGACGTGCGCGTGTCGACCTGCCTGCGAACGCCACCCTGACTTACCTTCGCGAGTGTTGGATAGCCGTCGGATAAGTGAATAAAACAGGACATGGATGCCGATCGCGCCTCCGCTCTTTCCGATACCTCCGTCATGTTTTCCCACGTCTTTTCTCCCTTTCCTGTCAATGCTCTTCGACCCTTTCTTCTTTCTCCTACGCAGCTGCGATTGAATTAAGTTGCTAGTACTTTCGCTGGTAAAGTAGTGGCCCAATAGTTTCTTCTGCGTGCTGACGCGCTCTGCCACATATCTGTTTTTCATTTCTGAAGTTTTTCTCTGCTTGTATCGAGCAGGAAAACCGCACGGTGCTGCTTGACAATTTTAAGGCAAACAGCCCACACTCTTTTTCTAGGCAAGACACGAGCACACACACACATAAACACCAACAACCGCTTTAATTGAAAAGCTGTCCACCTCACAGCACAGCCCTCAGTGTCTAACAGCACCAAAACATATATAAAAGAAAAAGAAGGGCAAGAAGCGGCGTCGCGTTCTTTGCAACGGCGCAGCATCCGCACCCTTCACGAGTGCTTCTCTGAGCAACACCACAATTATTCTTGTTTATCTTTTTTTTTCCTTGCCCCCCTTGATCCTTGCCGGCTTCCTCGTTATACACACCACTCCACGCAACACAAGCAACTGCTGCCACGTCGAGTTAAGCGGTTAGTGCGGCTACGCTTTTCTTTCTTTTCTGATAATTTGTTTGCTGTTGAAAGCTCTTCTCGTTCCTCGTTTCTGCTAAAAGCAGTTTATTTCCCTCTCTCTATTTATCTGTGTCAAGAAGAGGAGACAGCGCCTACTATTGCCGCCATGGACCGCACACCCGCTGAGCGCACGGTGTCCTTCCGGCCCACGCTCGTGAGTCCCCCGCCCTACAGCCCAGAGGCCAGCACCATGGCCAAGAGCGGCTTGCACCACAGCATGAACACAACCAACAACGGCACGAGCATCAACCACAGCATGCACAACGCGACAAGCAACAGCAACGCCTCGGCGTCGCGGATGGTGGGTGCGGTGGCGCCGGGGTACGCACAGCTCAGCCCCACAACCGGAGGCCTGCGGGTGCGTCGGGTGGCATCGCACCGGCGTCTGCATGGTGGCAGCCCGGGCCCTGGCAGCCGCCGCGCAGAGAGCGCCTTCGAGCTCACCGCCGGCACCTCGCCGCATTTTGCTCCGCTGCTGCACCGCCGCGCAGAGGACCCACTCGTCTCCCTCGTCCACCGTCAGCACAGCGTGGACTCCGCGATGGACGCCACGTCGATTGCGTCGCCGACGCTGCAGAGCCCCGTCGGCGCGTACCCCGCCGGCACGCTGCCGTCGACGCTGAGCCGCGACAGCGCCACGATGCAGGAGCTCATCGCCCTGCAGCAGCAGCAGCAGCAGAACATGCTGAAGGGTGTGACGGTCATCTACCCGCAAGGGGCGTCGCCGCTGGAGCCGCACATGCGCATGCCCGACTACGGTAGCATGCAGGAGGACGCGCAATCGAACGGCGGGGACAGCGCGAATGAAGACCGCGTGCAGGTGCGCGTGGAAGGCTACTACGAAGGCGGCAACGTGAACGTGCTGATCCCAAATGACCTGCCGCCCAGCACGCTGCTCTACGTCCTTACCGCCTCTGACGGACGTGACTTGATGTTCAAGCTGACGCAGTACACGCTGCAGCTCGCGATCTGCTTCCTCAAGATGCCGTCGCTCTTTTCCCCCGAGGTGCAGGTCTTCACCGGCCCGTGGGCGGAGCGGTTGTACCGCAACTACAACACCATCCGCCACGGCCGAAGTCTCTTCAAGATGGGCAGAGGGCTGTTGAACCTGTTCACGGTGCAGACGGTGTGCGAGCGGCTCTGGATGAAGTACGAGGGCGACCTCTCTCGACACACCTGCGCAGTGCTCTTGCCGATTGTGAGCCGCATGGAAAAGGCGCTGCTGATGCTCGGCGCGTCACCCGTGTGGGGGCGTGCGCTCTCGCGGCAGCTTCTGCACTGGTCCCAAGCGGCAGAGCTCACCCCTGGCCAGCGGCACCTGGAAGAGTCCCAAGACTCCATGTCCATGGACTGGCGCATCCAGGAGCGGATGAAGAGCGGCAAGCACGCCGCCCATCTTGGTGCGCTGCTGGCAGACGACACCTTCACTCACGTGGCAGAAGTCGAGCGAAGTGGGACGAACGCGAACGCCGCTGGTGGCGGTGGTGGTGGCGGCGGTGGTGCAGGAACGGGTTTTCTACACAGCATGATGAACTCCGGAAGCCTCACCAACTCTGCGATTCAAAAAGCCATGCACGCGATGGGCTTTGCCGTACCGCGGAGCAGCACCAATGCTGGTGGTGGGGGCAATACTCGTGGCCACAATGCATCGCTGACACCACCCTCGCAGCCCGTTCTGCCCCGCAGTCCGGCAGACGAGCAGCAGACGTCAGAAGAGCCGTCAGCGCAGGCCACGCCACACACACAGCAGGCGGTCTTTCCGAACGAAGACGCCTCCACCAGCGCTCCTGCTGCGGCTGTCACTGCGGATAACGCTGTGGCGGGCAAGGAAGAGGACGCGACAGCGGAGGCCGTGGATCACCCCGGAGCACCCGTCCCCGCTGCTGTTGTGGCAGCGGCAGAGGCGAGCGAGAAGGAGAAGGAGAAAGAGAAGACCGAAGAGAAGAGTGCGGTGGAGCCTCCCGGCAGTCGTCTGAGTCCTCCTGACAGCGCAGCGGCCACGCCCGCACCCGAAGGCGCTGCGAGGGTAGCAGAGAAGACAGGCAGCAGCGACGTGGCAGCAGCCGGCGATGCAGCCACCACCGCCCCCGCCTCTCCCGACAGCGCTCTCCTCCTCGACGCCTCGGGCAAGCGAGTCGATCCTTCCACCAGCACATCGATGGACGACGACGATGCCAACGAATCCTCCGCTCGCCCCTTCCACAATCGCCAGCAGAAGACGCCACCTTTCGTGCATGGCACGATGCCGCTTATACTAGAGCACGAGCTCCTCCCAGGAATGGCGCTCCCGAAGCACACCGCAGCCACGCAGCCCACACTGGCCTCCTACGACGCAGACAGCAGCGACACCAACAACGCCGACGGCGGACGCATGACGCTGCTGCGCCCCTTGCCACGCCCCACACACAACTCCTCCACCACCGACCCCGACTGCAGCATGATGGGCGATGACGCCTTCGCGATGCGGCTGGACGGCACCCTTCACGAGGACACGTCTTCGATGCTGACGGTCGCAGCGCCGACGGCAACGCGAGAGCCGATGTCGATGCCGGATAACTGGCGGCCGGCGATGGCACCAACGGTGCCACCGAGCCAGGCGGACGAGTTTGACTACGCCGGGCCTACGATGAGCTTCCCGGCGCAGCCCTCCACGCTGCCCCTGCCCGCCGCGGCTGCGGATCGAAACGCGCGTGTAGCAGCTCAAGCAACAGCTGCAGCAGCAGCAGCAGCAGAGGCGGCGGCCACCACCATTACAGGGCAGCGAAAGAAAAAGACGCTGGTCAGTGAGGCGGATACGGACTCAGCCGTCGGTGCAGGGAGTACACGCGAAGCGAGCCCGCTGACGACGGAAACGAAGGAGCGAGCCAAGAAGAGTTGCCCACCCTTCGAGCTGGTCCCGGTGCTGGCAGCATCGGCATCCCAGCCAACATCACCAGCAGCAGCAGCAGCAGCAGCAGCAGCAGCACAGCAGGCAACGCCGGTCTCCTTGCTGCAGTCTGCCTCCTCCTCCCTCTCCGCCCTCGCGCGGCAGAAGTCAGCAAACGAGGTGGCCAACGAGAGCGACATGAGCCATCTCTCGTCGGAGGCAAACAGCAGCTTTCATGTGCGGCCGAGCGGGGCGAGCGGGGCCATGACGACGTGGCTGAACGAGCTCCAGCCAGCCTCTGCAGCGTTGCCGGCGCGTGTGCGCAAAGGCATTCTTCAGTTCAACCCGCTTCTGATGACATTGCTCGGCATCCGCAGCCTCGCCGCCGCCCTCCGCCGCTTCCTGCGCGACGCCACGCTCGTCTCGTCCGAGCGCTTTATCAACTTCACCCTTGTCGAGACGCACCGGCGCACGATTATGCGCTTCATCAACCGCTGCTGGCTCATCATCTCCGTCATTGACTTGCTGCTGAACACCGTGCGCCTGCTGCAGCCGGGCTGGGTGAAGTACGCGACGGCGCGGCAGAACATTCGCTGTCGCTGCGGCTGCCAGGGCGACGAGGACCCCGCCGACACCGTCTGGCGCACACACGGCTTCATCGCGCGTCGCAAAACCGACCTCTTTTTTCCCCCGCTGAACCTCGACTACGGCGCGCCGTTCGTGTCGTACGTCTCCTACATGGAAGCGGCGGACCCGGCGCGGCTGATGCCCGCCTGCAGCCGCTGCGGCTGCCTCTACAAGGAAATCCCGGCCGAGGCGGAGTTCTTCGAGGGGGTGCGGGAGGCGCCATCGCCGCTCGGCATTGTGCCGCTGACGGCCGTGGAGGCGGCCTCGCTGAACCGGGCCGGCCCCGCAGCGCACGCCTCGATGCAGAGCGAGACACCCGTCGTCCTGCCCATGTCGCGTCTCTCGCAGTCGGTGAGTGAGGAGGGGGACCGTTCGCTCTCTCATGGTGCCGCAGAGCGAGAGAAGCCGCGGTGGGTGCAGATGTATGAGGCAGAGGTGCAGGAGGCCGGCGAGGCGCGTCGGCGCAGTGTGGCTGCAGCGGCAGAGAGCAAGAGCGCCAGCAGCAACGTTGGCCTCGGTGCGCGGCGGGAAACACAGAAGCCGAGCAGCACCGGGCAGATCAACGGCTCCGCGGATGACGCGTCGGGTAGTGTAATGCCGGAGTTGGCCGACCTTGCCGTGTCACCGCAGCGAAACTCTGCAGCTGTGCACACCGATAACAACGCAGGCCGTTCAATGAAGGTGTTGCGCAGTCGCGACACAAACGACTTGATGAGCTCCCTCAACGGTGTGGGCAGCGGCGTCATGACTGCGCAGCACGAGGAGGAGGGTGCCAGGCAACATGAATCGGCAACCGGTATCCTCTTCGTGCCGTGGATGATGCGCAAGTTTTTCGACTACGTGTGGCTGCTGCGTGTGCACCCCAACCTGACCGCGACGCTGCTGCTGGAGGTGCGCTACCTGGCTGAGTTTTACCTCTCCTACAAGTACTGCTTTGGCGGGTATGAGACCTACGCCAAGGATGCCCCGCTGAGCAACATCCTGCACCCTTATGGTGCGCTGGCGGGTATGGTGAGCGCCGCGGTGGGGCTGCTGCGTGTGATGGAGAGCGCTCCTACGGTGTAGGCTGCTCGGTGGTGAAGCATGAAGGAGAGAGGTGGGAGAAAATCTCTTGTTGTTGTTGTTGTTGTTGTTGCTATTGTTGTTGTGCTTGAAGATGGTAGCTGGTACCGTCCTGCTGTCATGACGCTGTACTCCCCTCTCTTCTCACTCACTTTGTCTCTTCCTCGCACATCAATAAGTAGTTGCCTTACGGGAAGAGTGGTGCGCTTCTCTCTACTACTTACTTCTTACTTCTAGTGTGCGTGCTGCTTCTACTGACGCCGATGATTTAATTCGAGCTGTTGTCCACCGCATCGTGTGCTTTATTTTTTTGTCATATTTTTCTCTCTTTATCAGTGCTTCCTCTTTCTCTTTCCCTTCGTGTAAAAGTAAAGGGCGCGGTGTGTGTTTGATGGCTGCGTCAGTGAAGTACCTTCACCTCTGAAGCACACGCACACATACATGCAGCCCTGTGTCTGGGTGTGAGCATGTGTGACGTGTCTCTTGGCGCCTCAACGGTATCACCTTCAAAAAAAAAAAATCAGCTATGTGTTAAATCCCCCTTGACTAGGCCGTTGTGTTTGGTTTCCCGTCGCGACGTGAAGGCCTCTAAGACCAGGCAAAGAATTGAACGAAATACAAAAAGAGAGAGAGAGAGAGAGAGTCGTGCGTCAGACGCTTTTTAAACAAAGTACGCGCACAGTCCGAGAAGGCGGGCCACTTGCTTAGCAAACACCCGCGATTTTAAAAAAAGAGAAGAAAAAAACGATATGCAGGCGAATAGAGTGAAGATGTGTCTCTCTCCCCTTACGTGTCAAACGCGCAAAAGCTGCCCTTTACCGAACGTGGCAACACGAAGATTTATAAAAGTTGGTGTGCTGCTATTGTCAGCTTTGATTAGAAAGAAGCCTTGCTTCTCCTCACGCATTATGCTCTTTCCAACCTCGTCTTTTTCCTGACTCCCTCCTTCTCCTTCGCGAAACCCGCAATAAACATTTTTGTTTGTTACTGGCATCATTGTTATTCGTCATTCAAGTACACGTCTGTGCAACAGTACGGACATCAGTGAGACCGCCCACATATCAAGGTCGGGTAAGAGGCAAACAAAATAGGGGACTGCGCTTCAGTCTTCCTTCCGTTCCCCTCTCTCAGCCCTCACAGCTGCTGTTGTTGTGGCTGCTGTAATCCACTGCGGGTTTTTCTTTCCCCTCTTTCTTCCTGCATACGAAGAAGGCTGTAAGGGGAATCGTACTTCGTGGTGGTGTTGAAGGCGGGAATAGTTGCTGTTTCTCTTTTTTTCATGAAGAGCAAGCAGGCCTGTTCAAAAGAAAAAAAAGTCTTTATAGTCAGGTCTGCCTTCCTGTCTGCGCCTCTCTGTTTCTTGCTTCTCATAAGAAGGGGAAGTATACTTCTGCCTCTCATTCCTACGTCCTTCGCTTTCTTTTTTCTTCCTTGATTGTTTGGTTCTCTATTTGCGCTTACTGCCGCGCTCGTTTTCTTCTCGTCTTTATATTAGTATCATTTTTATGTATTCTTCTGGGCTTTTTTTTCACCACATCTTTTCAGATTCCCTTCGTGTCTTTTTTTTTCTTCTTCTTTCTGGAAACTGCTTTGACCGGTAGCGCCAACTACCGCGTTCTTCTCTCCCTCACTCTCTCTCTCTCTCTTTTCTTCCCGCATTCGCAATCATCGGTGTTGTTCTTTTTATTGTTGCCGTTGTTCACCTTTCAGCCGCTTCTCTCTCACGTCTGTCTGACCCCTGTTGGCAAGTCCTGTCTTCTTTACTTTGCTTTTTAATTGTGCTGGTGGTGTTGTGGATTGCGGCGTCTCGCTGAAGGAGGAGCCAAACTGTTTTTTTTTTTTCTTTTTCCACACACACACATATATATATTTTAAGAAGTAGTGGAGAAGCGTGTGAGTGCACATCTCTTCTCCATCTTTCTTCTCTGTTTAGTCGTGTTCTTTCTTTTCTGAGAAGGTGTAGGTGTGTATTTTTAATCCACCTTTTCTGCAGAAGCGTGGACTTCTCAATATTACTGCTCTTCTTGTTCCTTTTACATCCCCGCTTCTTTTATATTTCTTTATTTTTCTTTTTTTACTGCTTGCCCACACACCTGAGGGGAGGCACAGGCCTTCGCTCTTTCTTTCCGCAGCGCGATGTTCTCCGATCTTCTTGACATGACCCTGTCCTACATCCAGTACATCACTCTTCTGCTCCGTCTCGAACCTGAAGATGTCCCCTCTTTCTTCACCGAGCCATTCAAAGTTCTGCGTTACGTCGTGATAGACACCTCCGACGACGTTGGTGAGACGCAGCGGTACAACAATTACCTTCGCATCAACCTACCAGCCTGGCTGCCGCTGGATATCCGGCTGCAGTACGTGTGCGTCGCCGTGGTGGGTCCGATGGTGCTCACCACGCTCGGGATGCTCTTCGTGTACGGCAAGCCCGCCTACATTTGGTTTGTCTGCTCCCTCGCCTCGCTCTTCATGTTCCTCTTCGGCTTTATTCTGCTCGCCAACATGAAAAGCTTCGCCGTGCCCGGCGCGGTGCTGCCCAGCGCCACCTCGCTCGGCATCCTCGGCGGCGTCGGCCTCCCAGCGTTCCTGCTGCTCCTGGCGGGTGGACTGCTGGGTATGGGTCGTGCGCGTCTGCGGCTGCTGCGGCAGGACGCAGGGGAAACGGAGCGCCTCATCAACGCGGAGGCGCAGCGGCGGCGTGATCAGCGCGTCACGCAGCAGATGGTGGACCGCGAGGGCATCGATCTCGTGGCGGTGGCGGCGCAGCAGGTGCACGCGCAGCGCGACAAGGACGCCATCGAGCATCTAGACTGCGCTGATGTACTGCTTCAAGGCCTCTTCGTTGTGGTGCTGCTCATCGGCGGACTTGTCTTGCTGAACGCGGTTGAAATCTCTGCCATTGCCGATATGCAGACAAGTATCGTCTTCAAGGTGATCGGTGCGCTGACGATGGTGGTGTGGGCCTGCGCTACCTTTTGGTGGGTGCTGAGCTTCTTCAAGAAGGGTAGGCAGACGCTGAGCATGATAAGCAGCTTTGCCAGTCAGCGCTGTCTCGGCCTTGTTGTGACGGTGTGCAACATGCTGTACATCAACGTCGTCACCAACTTCATCTCCATCTTGTACTGCGTCACCCTGCGCTGCGAGGCCGGCACACGAGCACCCTTTTCTGCATCTCTCTTTCCCTCCATCTTTGACCTGGACAATGAATCGACCGACGTGCTGGCCAACTCTTCGGTGGGTTGCACCGCGTGCAACTACCAAGCCTTCACGCAGCAGTGCTCAGTCGAGTGGCAGCGTCAGCTTTGCGCCGCAGAGGTGCAACAACGGCGTCTCGTCTACGACCCCCGCGTGGACTGCGCAAACATCGACGCCTTCTTCAAAGTCAGCGGCAGTCTCATCTTTGCGGTGTACTTGATCTTTCTCCCCTACCTGCAGTTCTACATGGCGCAGTACGCCGTGCAGGTGCTGAAGGAGTCCTACCCACTCGAGCAGCGCTACTACGACGTCTTCACGCCGGAGGAGATTTACTTCCAGAAGGTGCTGTCGTCGCAGAACAACGCCGCCTTCGCGTACCGCGCCTACAAGCCCCAATTCCGCTTCTACCGCCTCTCGTTCTTGCTGCAGAAGGTCATTCTCGGCGTGGTGGGCTGTGTGATGCGGGAGGGCCTCAGCCACGACGTGGCGTGGGCTGGCATGATCTTCTTCCTCGTCGTGCCGCTGCTCGCGCTGTCCTGCTCCCTGTACCTTCAGCCATTCTCCCGGCAGGTAGAGGCGTACTACTTCGTTGCCGTGCAGGCCATGGTGTGCGTCTGTGCGATTGTCTGCCTCATCGCACAGCAGCAGCGGGACGCGGATTTGCCGACGGCGGTGTGGATCGTGCTGCTCGTGCTGCTCGTTGCCGTGCCGGTCTGCACCCTCGTCGTAGGCAACGCGGTGACACTGCGAGAAGAACGGCGTTGGACCGAGCTGTGGCAGCAGCGTCTGGTGGAGAGCGTCACCGCCGCCTACGAGGACCCAAGCCAGCACGTGAACCCACTGCGTCCACCACCACCACCACCGGAGAAGTCGGCCACAACAGGCGACACATGCGCTACGGGACTGGTAGAGGAGCCGAAAGACAGCGTGAGCGGTGGCAGCTCGCCACGCATGCACAGCCCTGCTTATGACACGCGCGACGATGACGCAGAGGCGCGAGATGCGGCGCGGCAGCAGCGCAGGAGTGCAGAAACGACACCAACCCTCTCCGCACAAACCGAGTCGCCGCGACGGTCGCTCCTCGGTGCTGGCGGGGCGCTCAACCTTCCGCACGTTCGCCGTCGGCGCGCGTCGTACAACAACAACAACAACAACGGCAGCTACGGCGGTGGCGGCGGTGACGGGGATGCAAAGGAGGCGTCACTGCTGATGCTGCCATCAGTGAGCACTGCTGGCGCACCTGCTGGTGCTGCACGCCACCGGCGCTCGTCCGTCTCAAGAGGAAGCGGTGGCGATGTACTTCCCACCTCCTCCGCCTCCCCTGCTTCCACGCCGCAGAATGTGCAGCAACAGGGTGGAAAGCGTTCACGACGGCAGTCAACGCAGGAAGCGGACGGGGAGAAGAACACGGACGACCCAGCGCCTGCTGCCACGAATACCACCGCTGCTCTTGCCAACCTGCGCCTACTGCGTGCTCTGCCCGGTCTGCTGCAGGCCGAAACATGGGGCGACTCGATGCGGTTGGTGCTCAGCATGGCGGGACGCACCATCGCCGCGCCGTTTACACACTTCCGTCAAGGCGGCACCGTCATGGGGGAGACGGCGATCGCCTGCGATGCCGCGCGGGTACGCAGCGCTGGACGTGACTCGGCCAGTCTCGACCTCGCTGCAACTCGCACCGGAGGACGGACAAGCACAACAGGAGCAGCAGCAGCAGCAGAGGATGTGGAAATGGCCCACGGTGGTAGTGGTCTCCTGCGAAGTACACGACGGGGCCACCGCCCCGACAACAGTGACGATGACGACGCAGCGGAGTACAACACCACTCGACCCGACATCACGCCGCTCCTCACTGCTGATCCGCCCTTCGCACGCACGGCGGTCTCACCACGCGCGCATCGGCCCATTCCCGGTCACCTGTCGAACAGCTCTGGTGACGTTCACATCAGCTTTTCCAGCACGAACTACAGCCTTCCCACCGCCGCCACCACGCCCTCCCCGCGTGCCCGCAGCTCCTCGCTCCCGTCAACGTCCATCTCGCTCTCCCCACGCGGCACGGGGCTGTCGGTGTCGAACCCCCTACGCGCCGGACGCCCTCACCTCTCCGCGTCCCTCTCTCCCGGCGCCTCTGTTGTGAGCCCCGCGTGGCACCACATCACGGGCAGCGCAGCGGCACACGCGCTGACATCGCCGACGTGCGTAATGGTGCCGAGTGCGCGGGACCTTGCCACGCCGCAGCCGGGAGGGCGGCGCCGCAGCTCCGTGCTGGGTGCACCCGCGGGCTCTCCTTCGTCCACGAGCCGAGGACTTAGCGTGCCGAGTCTCGCAAACCCAACGAATAGTAGTATCGGTGTTGGTGGTGGTGGTGGTGTGTCGCCATCGACCAACACGGCATCGACCACCGCCGTCGGGCTCACGTGGGAGGACGCGGGCGAGTACGCCGATGACGCGACGGTGTCCTTCATCCCCGCCCTCTACTTCTCCCTGCGTGCCCCGTCGCGTTGGCAAACACGCAGCGATAGCACCCATGCTGGTGGCAGAAGTGGAAGTGTGCGCGGGCGGCACGGGAGTGCGGCGCTGCATCATACCTCCTACTACGGCGAGAGGGAGTTGCATCGATTGGGCAGCTCACGGCGCCTTTCGAAAGGCTTAACAGAGGAGCTGCGCGAGGTGCGTCTGCCCTGGCAGCCACAGCAACGCGACGCCAACGATGCCGGACAAGAGCACGCAGCAGAGGCGCACCCGCTCGCAGTGGGAGAGGAGCAGCAGCAACAGCAAGATGGGGAAGTGGTGCTAGACAGCACGCGCCGTGGCAGTGACAGTGTTGTGCTCAGCTCCACGGAGTTGTCACACCCTCGCTCTCGCACAGTGCGCCAGCGCCGGTCCGCCACCAGCGCCTCCTCCGCTTCCCACTGCTGTCCGTCGCCACGCTCGCTGCTGCGCCGCCCGCTGAAGTGGATACGCGTCATCGACAGCGACGCGGCCAGACGACAGAAATACGTGCTGAGCTTCGCGGAGGTCTACGCGCGGCGCCAGCTCTACCAGCGTCTCCGCGCCGTTGCCTTAGCCGAGGTCGAGAACAGAGAAGCCAGGGCCGTGATGATGATGGCCACACACAACAGCGTCAGCGGCGGCGTCAGTGCAGGACTCAGCGAGGTGGACGTGTTGGCGCTGACACCGGGGCAGCGGCGGCTCTGCGCGCACAAAGCTTTCTGGGGAAACCCGTCCGACGCGATGCTCGGGGTCGTGGAGGTGCCAGGGAGCATGCCGCCGTGGGGGCTCTACTGCCACGCCCCACCGCCCGCTGCCCTGCGCGTCGCACCCCACACGCGTGAGCGACATGACCGGGACGATGAACAGCGGCGGTCCATGTATTCGCTGCAGCGGCAGTACTACTCGCAGCTGGCACAGCAGCAGCAGCAACGTGCCACGCTAAGTGCGTCGGGAGCAACGAAGGTGAGCGGTGCCGTGAAGCGTGGGGCACGCCGCAGCGGCGCTGCGAACGCCAACACCTCCCTCACCACCTCCCCAGCGAACACGCCGCTCGCACCCTACACCAGTTTCCGCTTTCCGCTGCCGATGCACCCGCTGCGGGCCGCCGCGTACGAGCGCCAGGCCGCCGCCGTGCGGGCCTTCTGTCTCGAGGCCGCGGAGTCGCAGCCGCTGCTGCCGCTCGACACCGAACTCGACGCCTACGCGGAAGCCGCAGCAGTGCACGACGCCGACGACGACGCGCAGGCCGCCGGTAGTGGTGGTGACGGCGCAGTTGCTGGCACCCCCGTCACGGCGCAAAGTGGCGCGTCGACGCGGGAGGCCGGCACCCTCGACTGGCTGCATCAGTGGGGCCCCATGTTGACAGAGTTGCTGTACGAGGCCGCCATGGACAACGGCCGCCACGCCCCAGGCGCACTCACCTCCGACTCGGTGGAGACGTCGAAGCTGTTGGAGGGCAGCCGGCACAGCAGCAAGAGCCGCAGCAGCAGCAGCAGCAGCTGCAGCGGTGGCAGTGGTGGTGACAGCGGCGAGGGCTCCTCGACCTCCTCGTCTTCCTCGGCTTCCCCGCAGCACCGGCGGCGCGAGAATGACGAGCGACACGCAGACAGTCACAGCAGCTCCAAGGCGTCCACTGGGTGGTGTCTGCGGTGGTCCTCCTGCCTTCCTTGGGGAAAAAAAGAAAAGCGTTCAACATCCTCCAAAAAAACGCGGGCTCGGCAGCGCGCAGAAGACCCCACGGCAGTGGTGTCGGCCTCCCCGCACTCCCCTCTCTCGCAGGCTGCACGCCCCGGTAGCCGACGCGGCAGAAGTAACGGTGGTGGCGACGCGGTGAGTCACGCCGCATCTGCTGCGGTGTCCGGCGCGACCAGCACGAGTGGCAACGAGACCTCTCACCTGCTGCGCCGACAGCACTCCATGCTGCTCACCCTTATCACCGGCACGCACGGCCGTCCGAGGGAGACGGGGTCACGTGCGCCGTCCGTCACGGCCGCGGCCCGTCACGGCAAGCACACGAGCAGCAGCAGTGACAGCAGCAGCAGCAGCGACGGCAGTGTAAGTGCTGTGATTGTCTCGCCGACCACGCCGTGGAGTGCCAACACGAATGCCGCCGGCTGGGGTGATGTTACAAGTGGTGCAGCAGCGCAGGAAAACCCATTGGCGCCACCTGGGCTGACAGCGGTGGAGGCGAGCGCGCCGCAGCCTGCCGAGGCCCCTGCTGCCGGCCCACAAGATCCACTCATCCAGCAGCTTCGCTGTTTCCACCTCGTGCGAGAGCGGCTGAAGGAATCCTACTGGGAGCACCGCGATCAGCTCACTGCTGTGCAGGATTACATCGACTACGAGATCAACGAAACGATGCGACGCGTGCTGACCTTTCTTTTCATTGTCGTGGGCGTGATCGCAACGATTTCGTTCACACTGGCGCTGCTTGGCATGCTACACACGCTGGATTGGCGCTTCCTGAGTGGTGTGCGCCGCAACGATGACACGGTGTTCTACGAGCTGGCAGGGTATGAGAGCTGGGATGCCTTCACGTCGAACTGCTGCTGCATGGCCGCGACCGACCTCGATGCCAAGTACCCGTACTACGCCATCGACGTGGAGGACTGGGTGTGTGCGAACGGCATCACGAAGGAGCGGGTGCGGCGGGACGGCTACGACGGCGCGCCGGTGGACGGGTACGGGGTGCGTGCACTCTGTGGCATGGACTTCAGCAATGGCTGCTCGCTCACCGTGGATGCCGCGACGCAGACGGCGACGCTGACGGGCTGCGATGAGTCGTCTGTTTCCGCGGCGGAGATGCTGCGGTGGTGATAGGCATGCGCCGACGACATGTGTGTGGGTTTGTGTTTGGTCACGTGCCTCTTTCCCGGTTCGAGATGGATAGCAGTTGGATAAATTACTAAACAAGATCTCCTCTTTATTATTATTATTATTTGAGTTATTGTTGGTGTCCCTCGTCTTCCCTTTTTTCCTTTCAACATTCGCCCTGTGCATTTTCTTTTTCCGGTTTCCCTCGTGCCACATCTACATCTGGCTTGCTGTGTTGTGCAGACACGTTTGTGCATCCTACTCTGTTCTCTTCACTGTCTCTTACTTTTCTTTTTGTCTACTCAAAATTATTTTCTATTGTATCTATCAATGTACGCAGTCCATTTGACAGCTTCTCTCTCCTCTTGCTCCTCACCGTTTGCCTTCGTGCATCGAAACAAACACTCCCAAAAATACATAAACGCTACGTGAAGGGAAATACCAGTATGACTCCCCGCTTCGCCGAAAGAGAAAGAAAAAGAGAGGGAGGGCAGAAGCTACTCACCGTCTGGAGCACTTGCACGCCATCTGTGTTGTATCGCAGCGGCTTTCCACTCTCGGGTGGAAATAAGCAGCCGCTTGTACGCAGCATCACCGTCGATGCGCGGGCTAGTAAGCGCTCTATCCTTTCAATATGAAAAACAATAACAGTAGTTTTACTGTTTTGTAACTCCCGCTCACCCTCCGCTCACCTCTCTCCAACTCTCTGATTCCTTGTCCTCGTTCCGCCATGCACTAACGTCACACAACTCAGCTCCTCGACACACCGTCGCAGAATTCTCGTATTTCCCTCCCTTGGTTTTTTTTTGCTACTAATATTATTATTTTTTTCCATTAGTCTTCACTACTTGAGAAAAGCTCGAAGTGCGTCTCGTCCTTCCTCTGTGCTGATCATTGCAGTCAAGCCATCTCTCCCCTGTCCCTTGTGCGTGGTGCTTAGTGCTCCACTTCCCTTCATATCTGTTTAAAAACAATTTTTCTTGATCGAAGTTGTGTATTCACCGCGCGCTTTTGAAGCTGCACGCGTCGCTGCGCAAGAAAATTGACGCCTATCGAATAGACCCTCATACTTTCACACGCCGAGAAAGAGAGCCGCGTCTCTCTATTCTCCCTCTCTCTCCTCTCTTATAGGAGCAGAATATCATAGTAGACTTAGCAATACCCGTGGAACGCAGTAAAAAAAAACTAACAATGAGCTGCTCCGGCTTCTGCGACACGGTGCTGAGCTTCCTGCGGAAGTTCTTCTCCCTCATCATTGCCATCCTTATGGCCCTCATCACGGTCCTCTACGTGGTGGGTGCGGGCATCGTCATCACCGGGGCCAAGAGCTTCGGCCGCTCCGGTTTTGCCCACTTTCTCGGCATCATCTTCGCGATCGTGACGGTGATTGGCTACATCATTCTCCATTTCGTGCCGCGCAAGGCGTACCGTCTCCTGTACGCTCTCACTTTTATTCTGCTGTCGACCATGTTTCTCGTCGCCCACTCGTGGGGCCTCTCCGCGCCGGTCGTGCAGGACTGCAACAAGGCCGGTGGCATCCACCTGAACACCACGTGGGCTGGGCCGGGATCCATCGGCACCATCCTCGGCGATGACAACGTGAACGAGACGATCGGTACGCTGGGGGAGCCGATTGCGCAGTGCAACGGCAATGCCCTTCTCTTCGCCGCGGCGTTTCTGAACATGATCTTGTACGTGATCGCGCTCTTCGACATCCAGACGGTGCTGCTGGCGCGCGTGAAGTCCAAGACCTACGGCGAGCGCTTCGTGGAGATGGGCATCAGCAACTGAGCGCTGATGGAAGGAGACGCCATAACGAAAGCTAGAGTAAGAAGAGGTGGGGTGAAGCCGTGTGTGTGTGTATGTGTGCAAAGACGATCGTTTTTTTTCTCCTTTCCATGCTTCCCTCTTCGCTCCGCCGCGTGGTGCTCGTGAATCACGGCTCTTTCCCGCATGCCCGGCACGGCGGTGTGCGGCTTCATCTTCTCTTCTCTCTCTTTCTGTAGGGAATGATGCGTTGAGGAAGCCTCAAGAGGGTGAAGAATTTGCGACGAGCACAGAATGGGAAAGTCACTGTACGTCTCTTTTCTGTTTTTCTTTTGATTGTATGTTTGTTTTTTGGTACTTTAGTTGCTTGTCAGTCCGGAGGACAGCCTCGCTGTGCAGTCCAGCTCTGCATGCGCACTCACACATACTCACACACAAAACGAGTTTCTGTTCTTTTCCGGTGCTTTGCGATATTTTTAAGAAAACTTTGCGGTAGTGCCTGTATATGTAGGTGTGTGTGTCTGCGTGCTCGTGACTGCTTTAGCGTGGAAGAAAGCAGAGACGACGTCGAGCTTCTTTATTTTTTTTGCTTATTTTTGCTCCAGTCCCTCTCGCTCTTAATGCCCTCTCATTGCAGCCGCTGCTATCACCTGACATTCTCTCTCTATCTTCGGTGTTTTTCATCTTTTCCCATCCTTGCTTCTTTTCTGTTTACCGAATAGTGCCACCAACTTCCCTCTTTCTGACTAATCTCACCTTCATACTGCAGCTCCCATTCACGACACCCGCAAAAAAAGGGGGGAAGGCGTGCCGGTGAAGTCAAGAAGGGAGTTAGTGTGCTTGTTTGTGTGTGGGTGTTTGTGAGTGGAGCCTGTGTGCTTTTTTTTCTTCTTCATTTCTTCCCTAGAGGGTGCGCCGGTGCTGTGGATGAGGAGGGATGCTATTTCTCTCTCTCTCTCTCTCACGCACATATTTCTTTTTACTGTCGTTGTCTGTCGTTGAGATTTGTTCATTTCTTTTGCGTTTTGCTTTTTCCTTTGTTTTCCGATGTGCTGGCGCGAGTCGATGCTTGCGTGTTTGTGAACCACGTCTGTCTCCTTCCTCCCCTTCTCCTGTCGTTGCGTCCCGGCAACCTTTGCCCTATTTTCTTTTATTTTTCTTTCTCTCTCATGGACGACGGTCTCGCTTACGCCGGATGGGGGGAAGGCAAGACAGTAATTAAATAACAACAAAACAAAACAAAAGCGGGCCATCTATCATAAATAACTAGCAAGGTGCATGCTGGGGCATTAGCTTGGAGAGCTCGATGACGTTGCAGTGGTGGCTAATGTAGTACGCGATATGTGGGGCTTGATATTGTTTTCGCGAGAGAGAGAAAAAAAAAAGGTCAAGAAGAAAGGCGTCGAAGATAACACATTTGCTTTTTCTGTGGCTCCTCTCTCTCCGTTGCCCACCTTCTTCTTCTTTCTGCTCTCTCTCGTCGAGCATGTGAGTGGTGCGCTGCAGCGCGTCTCCGGATGGGTCTTATTCTCACCACATGATCTCCACGCGCGTGTCCTCCTCTCAGGCTTTCCCGCCTTCTCGCTCGGTCGCCGTGATGTACGCACGCGACTATCAACACGACGCGTCTGCGTTGCTTCTCAGCCGTCGCAGGCTCCTCCTCTTTTCTTTCTTGGGAATGTTTTTTTTTTCGGTCTTCTGCCTCTACTCTTCAACTCCTCCTCCTTCCCTCTTTCTCTCTCCTCCTTCGCTGTGGTCGAACGCCAACACGCACCACACCGTGGCACAAAAAAAACTGTTGCGTTAGATCGCTGCTTCGCCTATCGTATCAACGCCTACGCAGACACAACTTCCTCTTTTTTTCTCAGTACATCGGTGCATTACACTCCAACAAACAGACAAACAGCTTTTTTTCCCGGAAGAACTTTTTATACACACATACAAACAGACGAAAAGGGAGAAAAGGACAGCTCCTACTTCTCTTTTTTTTCTTTTCCGCTTTCCCTCTCTTCTCCTTCACTTCCTCACGCGCGTTGCGAAGTTACCCAGCATTCACGAACAGCAGCCATGGAAGACACCAACCTCAGCTTCAAGATCGTGCTCATCGGTGATAGCGGTGTCGGTAAGTCGAACCTGATGACCCGCTACACAACGAACGAGTTCAGCCAGGACACCCCGTCCACCATCGGCGTGGAGTTCATGACGAAGAGTGTGAAGATCGAGGGCCGTGATGCCAAGATTCAGATTTGGGATACCGCCGGCCAGGAGCGCTTCCGCGCCATCTCGCGCTCCATCTACCACGGCGCCAAGGGTGCGATGCTCGTGTACGACATCACGAACCAGACCTCCTTCGACTCCATCCCGACCTGGCTGCAGGAGCTGCGCGTCTTCGTGCCGGCGACGTGCTGCATCTTTCTCATCGGCAACAAGTGCGATCTCGAGCACCTGCGCGTGGTGAAGAAGGAGACGGCGGACCGCTTTGCTCGCGAGAACGGCCTCTCTTTTCTGGAGACCTCCGCGCTGGAAAAGACGAACGTAGACAAGGCCTTCGAGTGGCTGGCCAAGTCGGTGTACGACGTGGTGGTGACGCCGCAGGTGCGCAGCGATGCCGGGCCGAAGCCGAAGCCATCGATCGTGCCGGGGCAGACGCCGACCGACGCGAAGCCGAAGAGCGGCGGCTGCTGCTAGGTGAAGAAGAGAAAAAAAAGAAAAGGGCCGCGGATGCAGGAAGGAAGAGAGTGGGGGTGAAGGGAAGCGGAGGGAGAGTGTGGAGGCTGGTGTGGCGGCGATGCTTCACGCACGCGTCATCTGGATGAGAGCAGTAGTTATAGGTGAAGGAAGGCAAAAGTAGAAAGAGCGAGATGTACCTCGTTTGCGTGCATTTGGATGGAATTTATGAGAAACAGAAATTGAAAAGTGCTTTTTGTTTTTTCGTCTTCTTTGCTCATCTCTTTCTCTCTCTCTGCCTCTGCCTCTACGCTTGAGCGTGTAAGGTGAGCCCGTCATACTATTTGCGTTACTTCTCCTTCCTTCCCTCCCGCTTTTCTTTTTATTATCGCAGGTCCTCGCTCTCTCGCTCACTCTTTCTCTCCTTTTTTTGCGTTCTTTCTTTTTTTTTTTGTGCTACTCCGTCGTTTTCTCTTTATTGCTGTTGTCTCCCCCTTAATGTTTTTCTTCTTGCTGATTCCCCCTTCTCTTCTTCGTCAGTCTTCAATGTTTTATTTCTATTTTTCCTTGTGTGTGTTTGAGTGTGTGTGTGGGTGGGTATTGCCGCTCGCACATTCCTTCCCTCCCCATCCCTTTTTGTGCCTCCTCTCTGCCTCTACTTCCTTAGGAGAATTTTTTGGGGTAGACGCGATAAAAAAAGGAAAAGCTAAAGAAGTAGAGAACATGTAGCTGACAAGATCTTTCGTTTTTATATCTCATTTGCTTTGTGTTGTTATGGCAGTGTACTCTCTTTGTTTTCTTATTTTTTGCGCTCGTTGAACAGGCTTTTTTTTTTCTTCTCGCTTTCCTCCAAACTGGCTGAATTATGGAGGAGTAGGAGGAGGAGGCTGTGATGCAGCGAACGTCCCTGTCGGACTCGAGCGTGTTGTTCTCGTTTATTTGGCGCCGCTGTGTGTGTATGTATGTCTCTCTTACCGACCAGCTGGAGTGCGTTTGGTGGTGTGTTGATGTTGATGTTGTTGTTGTTGAAACTGAATGTCCAAATCAATCGTACAGGAACGGGGAAAAGATACAGATATCTCTAAGAAGAGGCGTTGGGAGGAAGAAGAAGAGGCGCTTTTTAGCAGCCTTCAAATGCCGTCACGTGCAGAGGGGTGCGTGCATCGGTGCCTCTTAGCATCTCTCTCTCCGCATCAGATGCTCTGCGCCACCCCTCTTCTTCCTTTAGGTCTGGTGGTGGCGTGGTCTGTGAAAATGTGAGATGAAAGAGAGAGAGAGAGGTGAAGGCAAGGTAAGGTAGCAGACGTAGAGTCTACTTTTCCGTCGCTGACACTGCACCTTCTCCGCCGCTGCAGCAGCGACGAAAGACATCTCGGACGACTTTGTCCAGCGCCACACAACGAAAAAAGAAATGCATTTTACTTTCTATGCAGCAAAGGCAGAGGCTCTGGCAGTCGCTAACTTGTTTGTTCCCCCCTCTTCTTTCAAGCCACCCCTTAAACCCTCTCCGCCCCTTTCCTTCACCTTCGTCTCTACTCCTCTTAACTCACCAGTCTCTCTCTCACTCTCTCTTCCCCTCACCGCGGAGAAGCACTGTTATGGCGGAGACGCCCTCCTCTGCACCACACCGGACAGCAAGCACCGTGTTGCCTGCAGCACACAAAGACGTAGCAGATGCACCGAAGCGTCTCGTTGCCGCCTACGCCGTGATGCACGGCGTGCACTATCGCGCTGCTGAACTCCTTGACGCCGCCACCGCTCTCTTGACATTGCAGTACACTTCTGCCTCTTCCTCTCCAGGCGGTGTCAACTCTTTCTCCTCACCTCTCCTGCCACGCAACGCCGAGACCCGCCGCGATGTCGAGGATCTTCTACTCGGTCTCACCAACATGCAAGCAGAGCTGACTGCTGCTGCCGCCGCGGACGGAGAAGGAGATGGCAAGGAGGAGCAGCCTACTGTCAGTGAGGCTCTCACGGTGTTGCTGCGGTGTTTGCCTCCTGGCTGGCCTTCTGTGCCCCCACTACAGCCGCAACAGCAAGGAAAACAAGATCTCTCTGCCGCACCTGACGCCCTTACCTGCCCCTCTGATGTCGTGCAGCTTGCCTTGCTGCTGCGCCGGCACTGGACCCTCCAGCGCGACCTCACGCTCTGCATCCCCGCCCTTCTCAGCCTGCTCGCCGACGACGCAGAGGCATCGCTGCTGCCGGTGGCGGTCTCGCTGGCTATTCCGCTGCTCTCGCACGCCCCGGAAGCTCTGGAAGGTTTTGATAGGACTGCACCCCACCAAAATCAACAACAGCGTATCAGCGCCGCAGAGGTGATCTCTGCTCTGCCTGCACTTCTCTGGCGTGCGTGGCAGAAGCGCGAGCACGACGCAGGTGACACAAACGGCGCTGCGCACTCTGCTACTTCAGCAACAGCAAAAGCAGCAGATGGTGGGACGGATGCAGATGATCTGGTAGCCGCCAGCGCAGCAGCAGCGGCACAGGGCAGCGCGACGGCTCGTCAGCTCACCAAGCGGCTGTACAAGTGGGAGGCGCACGTGGCCGCGTACGCGACGGCCCAGCTTGCGCTAGAACGCGGCATTGAGCAGAACACCAGCAGTCCACCCAGCAAGGCTACACTGATGACTGAAGGAGACGCAGCTTTTCTGAATGCTGTCGTAGAGGAGCTCAGCGTGTTGCGCGGTGCGTGCGACAGTGTACAGCTGACCTGGCTCACCCTTCTCACCGCACTGCACCCGCTGCCGCAAACACCGCCGACAGCGTCTGCTGACGTGCTGCGTGACGTGGCGAAGCGGTGCGCAAAGCTCGAAGGAACGCTGCGGCCGCTGCTGACGACGTCGGCGTTAGCGCAATTGCTGCTGCCTGGTGTCCTGCTGTGGCGTGGGTGCTGCATGCCCTGTCGACCACTCAGCGGGAATAGCGGTAGCAGCGGCGCTCAACAGCAGCTTGGTGAGGCGGTGGCCTGCTGGAGGGAGGCCCACGCATTCAGTCGTCGCCTTCTTGGTGCTGCGCATCCTTTAGTTGAAGATTTGGCTGCTCTCCTGCGCACGCACGGCAGCGGCACTCAGGAGCAGCAGCAGCAGCAACAGAAGATGGCGCCACGTCCGCACAAGGAGGGAGAAGCATCACGCGTCGCGTGGGCAGCAGCAGCAGCAGCAGCAGCGGGAAGCAGTAGAAGTGCCACCAGCAGTGCCCCTCCGCCCACTACGCAGGATGTCTCGCTGCGGCTCACATCACAGTCACCGTCTCCACCGCCGCCACACCGCACGGCGCCAAACTTCGCCGCACCTCCGCGCGGAGCAACGCTGCCGCCCGTACCGCTGCTCTCGCGACTGCCCTCCCCTCCCCACACTGCACCGTCGCAGCGCCTTCGCCCCTCACCACCGCCACCGTCGCAGCAGCAGCAGCAGCAGCAGCCTCGTCTGCCAGACACCACACGTGCCTTCACCACCGCCATCTCTGCTCGACGGCCAGCGCCGTCACAGCAGCAACAGCAGCAGCAGCAGCAGATGCGCAGCGCACGCCTGCCGCCGCACACGCTCCACCCCATTCATGGGAGCGGCAGTGGTGTGGCTCCTCACAGCGCTGCGGCTCTCCGACACAACACCTTCCCCCGCCACCCTCAGCAGCAGCAGCAGATGAGCATGCGGGACGAGAAACAGCAGCAGCAGCAGCAGCAGTGCCCTCGGCTACGCCCCCCGCTGCCCCGCCACTGCTCAAAGCACCCGCCAAGACACGCGGTGGGGGCTTCGCTGCGCTGCGCAACTGCCATCGCCTCGCCAACCCTGCGGATGCCCTGAAGCTTGTCAGTGCCGTGTCCGACGCGGTGTTCGAAGATGACTTGGCCCACAAGGCAGCGATGGCGCGACGGCACGGACGGCGCAAAAAGAAGGGGAACAAGGGCCAGCGCAGCACCGTGGCGTCCACCGAAGCTCTCCTTCTCTCTGCCGCTGCCGAAGATTCCACCACGTCCACCAACGGCGCGTCCTCGGCGTCGAATGCGGAGGAGAGTCGCAGCCGTCAGCGCCGTCGCCGCCGACCCGACCGCGTGCTGCTGCCGCCGCTGACGGAGGTGCTGGTGCCTGCTGCTGCCGCTGCGAGCGGCGATGCACCCGCCCTCCCGCCCGACCCCCTTTCCCCGTTCGCTGATGGCGGAGATGTCCTCTGGAGCGCATCCCTCCACAACGATGACGATGATGACAACGATGACGGCGTCCCTCGCCCTGCTGGGAGTGCGACGACGACGACTGCGATGGGCAGCGCGCGCGAGAGTGTGGCAACGCTGAAAAGCGGTGGTGGGCTGCAAAAGACAGCATCACGCACGGGGCACCAACTGAGCAGGAGCGGCCGGATGGATGGTGCGGGGAAGGATGACGCCGTCGCCGCTGCTGAAAGCGGAGACGACGAAGATGAAGAAGAGGAGGAAGAGTACGACAGCGAGACGCTGCCGGAGCGCAACGCACGCCTGCAGCGTGAGATGCGCACTTACTACGCCCAGTTGAACGAGCGACGCGTGCGGGCTGCTGCGGTGATACAGCGTGGGTGGCGGTGCAGCCAGGCACGTCAGATTCTGCGCACGCGTCAGCAGATGCTCTACCGCTACGTCTTCGTTGTTCAGAAGGCAGCGGCCCTCGCGATTGAAGGCTTCGTGCTCGGTGTGTGGGAGCAGCGGCGACGACGGGCAGCGCTGGCCAGGCGGTCCGCCGACAACGCAACGCGGCAACTGCTGGAGCAACGGCAGGTGTCCGCAGCGCAAGTCCTCACACGCGCTGCACGGCAGTGGGGGCAGCGGCAGCGCGAACGGCGTCGCCTGCGTGAGCAGCTCAACCTCGAGCGCGACGCCCGCCTTCGCCTGTACGAGGTCACCGCGGTGGTGGTGCAGCGCTGGTGGCGCACGACGCAGCCACGCAAGGCGTACTGGCGCCGCCGACACGCCGAAGTCGTCGCTCAACGCGCCGCGCAGGCCGCAGCTGACCGTCTCGACAACGCAGCCACTGCGATCCAGAAGCGCGTGCGTGGGGTGCAGGCGCGAGCGCGTGTCGCGGCGGTGCGGCGTCAGCGGGCAGCAGAGGCGTACACGCTGCGGCTGCGGCGCGACGCTGCGGTGACAGTGCTGACAATTGTGTTGCAGGAGCACGTCCGTCGTGTGGCTCGGGTGGCGCGCGAGGCGCAGGAGCGGCAGGAGCGGCAGGACGACGCGGCGCTGCGGATCGCGGAGAGTTGGCGTGCAGCGCTGGAGCGGCGGCGTGTGGAGCTGGCGGTGCAGCGGGCACGTCAGCTGCGCACCTCTGCGACGCGAATTCAGCGGGCGTGGCGGCGGTACATCGCGGGGCGGCAGCGGCGCTACCTGCGGCAGACACGACGCACTCTGGAAGAGGAGCGGCTGGAGCGCGAGCTGCACACGTGGACATCGGTGGTGCAGCTGCAGTGCGCCGCACGCGGTGCTGCTGATGTGGTGCTGGTGCGCCGTCTCAAAGCACGCGCCGGGCGATCTTTCATGGAGTCGCTTATCCTCATTCAGTCCGTGTCGAGGGGTGGACAGGCGCGAGAGGCGTTGGGTAAGGCGTTGCTCATCGAACAAGCGCGGCAGCGTGCGGAGGCTCTCGCAGCCCAGCAGCGTCGTGTGCGGGCTGTCTCTCTCCTGCAAGCCACCTTGCGCGCACGTGCGTCAGCCCGCGCTGTTCAGCAGCGCCACCGCACGCAGCTGTCCGAGCGCTTGCTTGTGTACTCCACCGCTGCTCGAGAGATGAAGGAAGACGCAGCTGCCGCGATTGTGCAGCGTGCCGTGCGACACCACCTGCGCCGTCAACGCACCGCTGCCGCTGACGCGGAAGCCGAGGCAGCCCTCAACTACCTGCACGGTACGGCGCGCCGCGTGCAACAGGCGTGGCGGGCACACGCCGCACGCTGCGAGCGTCGCCGTCGTGCCGCTGCGGTGGCGCGTTGTGCGGCCAAGCGGCAGGAGCGCGAGGAGGTGATGGAACTCATCTGGCGTGATCAGAAGCGTGAAATGGCGATGCTCCACACGCTGGAGCACCATTACATCGCCGAGGCGGAGCACGCCGCACGGGTGGCGCTGTACCAGTCGTGGCTGCATCCGACTGCGCCGCCGGCGGCAACGAAAGCGTTAGATGAGCGGAGCGCTGCGGTGGAGGGTTGGGCGGCCCTTTATGTAGACTAGCGAGGTGGGGCAGCTTTTGTGCCTCTCTGCTCTTTTCCCCCTTATTTTTTCTCTTTTTATATGTGATGTACAACCGAAGCAATATGTCCTTATTTGGTTACGAGCCTCAGCTCATTGGCTGCCTCTGTGTAAATTGAGTTTTTCATTTTATTCGATGTATTGTTGAGCGCCACGTCTGGAGCTACTTTTTTTTTCTTTTCTGTTTTGCATATGTGTGTGTCTGTGTGTGTGCGTCTGCCGGTGTTGCTCTCTCTGAACTGCATCGCGGAGCCGCAGAATTGAAACGCGCGAAGCAACAAATAAATAAATAAAAGTGAGAATACGAAAAGCAACGAAGCAATGATCGCAAGGGAGTCGCTCTGTTTCACTCCGCAGCACTTATCGCGCTCCTCCTCTTTGTCGCCTTCTGCAGCGATCGAAAACGTTTTTGGAGGAACATCAGAAAGAAAAAAAAAGCCATGCGGCGTCATGGCACCGCTTATGTGCGCAGAACGCCGTTGTCTTCATATGCCCGCGGCCTAAGAAAGAAATAACGACCATTGGCATCGGCCCTTTCTTTATTATCGTTTTTTTTTTGCTGGATGCATCCTGACCGCTTTCCTCTTCTCATTCCCTCTTCTACCTCGTGTAACAACAACAACAACATCACCAAACAGCAACATCATCTCTTATTGTTTTTTCTCTCTCTCTTACTCACTTTACCACTCTCTTTCTCTTCCTTCTTTGCACGCAGTTGAATGCCGAAGAAGATGAGCTCCACCGATCAGCAGTTCTGGGCCACCGTCGACGCCACCGCCGGCGTGCACCAGCTGCCGAGCGGGATGCGCTTCAAGATCACAACCAAGGTCACTGACGTCGCGTCCACCAAGTCCCCCAACGTGGGCGACTCCTGCTCCGTTCACTACCACGGCACGCTGCCGAGTGGGAAGGTCTTCGACAGCTCGATGGAGCGCAACAAGCCGTCGACCTTCGCACCGAACCAGGTGATCAAGGGATGGACCGAGGCGCTGCAGTACATGGTGGAGGGCGAGGAGTGGGAGGTCTACCTGCCGCCGGAGCTGGCCTACGGCGCGCGTGGTGCCGGTGGCGTTATCCCGCCCAATGCCTCGCTGATCTTCAAGATCCGCCTTCTGAAGGTGCTGCAGGGCGGCAAGGCTGGTGCGGAGGGCCACAAGAAGCTCGAGACAGCTATGGCGAAGTCCTACGCTGATCTGTAAATACATGCGAGAATGCGCACCAGCCGACAAACAAATTGACGGTCATACACACACACGTGCACGTACATGTACACGCACAGACGCACGCGCAGCCGTTTGAATGGTCGGTAAGACGATTCGAAAAGGAGAAGGGGCTCTGCGGCGCGTGTGCAGCCTCTCTGCCCCTACAACACCTCTGCGTGAGTGGTGTCTGTCAACGTCGTTGTCGCTGCCGTCAGTTTTCTTTTTTCTTTTTATTTATTGTGTGAGACTCCTTTCTTCGTTTTATTTTTTCTTAGTTTCTTTTTTTTTTTAATACCGACACGTGAAAGCAGGAAGTGCAGCGAATCAGAAACGGAGACACGTGCTGATGTGCATCTCGACGACGAAGGCGGGTTCCCTTCGACGCCTTTTTTTTCTTCAGCTGCTCTGCCAACACGTTTCTCCGCGGCGGACGTGTACTCTCTCGCTCCTTCTGTTGTGGGAAAGGCGGGAGAGAAGAGGAAAGGAAGGGATGAGCGAGAAGCAATGACAATTGCTACTGTGTCTCGCTGCACTCGTAGTAGACACAAAGACCTGTCAGCCGGATGCCTCCTGTGTCTTTTTTTTTTTCTTTATTGCTCTGCCACTCCCCTCAGTCATATCCAAATAATTGTATACTATTCTCAGATTCTCTTTCTCCCTCTCTCCTATCTTCACGGAAGCACGCAGCAGGTACTACATCGCAAGAATATTTTCATCACACAAACACACGCACATACACAGCATGCAAGCAACAACACCGCCTCCGCCCTCTCCTCTGTCGTCGTCTGCCACCACAGCAGACACAACGAATATCGAGGACGGCAGCAGCGCACGCCGTCACCACGCTGCCACCGGGGTAGACACTCGCAACGGTACGACCACCATGCGGGAGTGCGCAGAGCCCTCCACACACTCGGGAACTCCTCACAACACCGCCTCGACACCACCACCACCACCGAGAAGGACAACCAGAAAGAGTGACGCACTAGAAAGGCAGTTGAAGCACAAGGATGCAATTTCTGGCAGCAACGCAGACGCTGCGACGGCGGCGACAGCACTGGAGCACAACAACAACAGCAGCGCAGAGGACAGCGATGGAGAACGCAGTGGCGGCCCGGCAACCGTCTCCAGCAGTCTCACCTCCTCTCAATACCTCTACGCCATTCAACAAGACTTAAAGGCGATTGTTCACCTTCAGCAGCAGCAACTTCAGGGTCGCATCGAAGCAGCAGCAGTCACACATACGCCACCGCTGTCAGCGCTAAGCCAGCAGCAGCAGCAGCAGCAGCAGCTCTCCATCCTTCCACAGCGAACGCCACCCTTTGTACGCGTATCGTCGCCGTCGACAACACCCGTCACCGCGCTTACCAGCAGTGGGAACCGCCTGCACTCCATCGATGCAGTAAAACAGGCGATGCTGCAGCAGCAGCAGCAGCAGCAGCAGCAGCAACACGACACGGCGGTGCAGGTGTTGTCCCCACCACCGCCGTTGCCACCACTCGAGCGGGTAAGCTCGTCGATGGTGAGTGGTGGGGAAGTGAATGCCACTGTCCACACCAGCAGCAGTACCACCACCATCATGAGCAACACGAACCACAACTACACTGACAAGAAGTCGAGTCAGCAACCGCAGCAGCGCAATGCGTCCCCTTCCTCACGGCAGTCTGCGCAGATCGCGGCTCTGCCACCGCCTCCCCCATCTTCTTCTCCCATCCCTGCCTCCTTGGTAGAGTATCATGCCTACCTAATGCAGCTAGAGCATCAGCAGCGGCAGCACGACGAGGTTCTGCGACGGCAGCGACGGCAGGAGCGCAAGCGGGCAGGGGAACACCACGAAGACGCGACGCAAGCACAGGGGCGTCGTACACGTGCCGCCGGTGCAGTGGAAGGCTGGACAGGAGAGCCGCGGGTGGGTGATGGAGCGACACCGCCCCGGCAGCGCCTCGGGGCCTCTGCCTCGCCTCCCAGCAATGGTGGAAAAGACACGGCTGCTGGTGCGGGGAAGGACCGACGTAACCGCAGCCCTCCACTGGCCTTGATGATGCAGACACTGCGAGAGAGAGGGGGAGATGGGAAGATGAAACGCGCTGCCGGCGCGCCACAGCATCACCTGCGCGGCTGGGACGGGACGTACACGGACACGGATGCGGCAGAGAGTGAGGAGAGCTGCAGGCCAACGAGGCAAGTACGAGAGAGTGCTACCAGTGCCGCATCACAATCACGGCAGCAGCAGCAGCGGAGCACACCACACCGCGTGCGTGTCGGTGTCTCAGCCACCCCGCCCCACGCAGAGAGAACATCTTCTCGGCGGCTGCGCAAGACGACACCGCAGCGGCCATCCGCCACACGGCAGCCTCCACCAGAAAAATTGTCACTGGGACACCCAACCGCTGCCAACATCGCTTCCTCTACCATAGCAGAGCAGCAGGCAGCTGCACGCAGAAACAGCAACCGGGCACGCCGGCCGGCATCGCGAAGCCCCACCGCGCCGCAGCGCTCTCCTCTACGCACAACACCACCGCCACCTCCTCCCGTTTCGAGACACAGCACACCAGGGCATCGGTCGACCTCCAAGCCGCGCAGGCTCTCTCCTGCCCATGAGCGACATGGTAGTCGTGCACTTCGTCAACAGGCAGATGCAGTAGACACCGGAGACATCACGGCGCAGCTCGATGACGTGTCTCCCATCCAGCGCGCGCCGCCTTCGCTCCTCGGGCACCGCGACTTAAATGATCTCAGCGTGCTACACCGGAGCAGCACCAACGATGTGCATCCTGCAGCAGCAGCGCCGTCCATCACGCTCGCGGCGACGTCTTCGTCGTCGCCTGTGGAAGCCTTCGCAGATGCGCTGCTGCTGGACGCGAGCGGCGGTGGAGGTGGAGTTGGAAACAACGCGCATGCGATGAGTGCTGCTGCTGCTGCTGCTACTGCGAACACGCTGGCTGCGGTGCTCCCCGCTGCCCTCGCTGCGCAGCGCCATCACTCCTCCCACGTCTTACCCGTCGCCGGCCACTCCGCCGCAACCATCGGCACGGCGACGACGACAACGATGGTGGGCGGCACCGCAGCGGTGCACGAGCCAATAACTTTTTCCATTGCACCTGGTGGCCTCGTGGTGCCCCTCAGCGTGGAGTCTCCTTATCAGCGTTCACGGCAACAGCTGCTGCAGGGGCGTGAAGTCGTCGGGCGGCAGCAGGGAGCGGCGGAGGCCTCGTCGGCAACGCCGTCGACGTCGCACTCGCCTGACCGCGTAGTCGCCAACGCGGCGGACACGACGGCGGCGATGCCAGACCGCACACTACACAGCAGCGGTGGCGGCAGCAGCAGCAGTAGCAGCAGCAACAACGCTCACAACGGCTGTCCTGCACCCACGTGAGCACTTTCCCTACAGCCACATGTTCGCGACGGCGACGACCGAAGAAGGTGTGGTGACGCGCAGCCCGGATGAAGTGCCGTTGGGAGAAGAAGCGCCGTACACAGGGCATCTACCACAGCAGCATCAGCAACATCACCACCGTGCGCATCAGCATGGCCATCACCGTCACTACTACTCTAACGAGGGCATCAGCAGCATGATCCCGGAACACGGCACCGGCACCCCACGCAGCAGCCGCTACCGCAACAACAGCACTGGGACCGGCGCAGCAAACAGAGGAAGTCGTCGGCAGCAGCGGCAGGGCAGAAGGGATGACAGAGGCAGTCGCAGCTGGTCCGCTCGACTCGCCGATCACGCACGGGACGCCGTGGACGACAATAACAACTACAACAACAACGTAACAAGCCGGCAAGAGCGACGAGTCAACGCAAAGGACACGAGGCCAGCAGCTGCGAGAGAAGAAAGGGAAGAGAAGGAGGGAGAGGAAGGAGAGGTGTTTGGTCAACAGCGGCCACATGCGTCATCCCGCGTGCGTCGTGTGCCGCGCCACTGCAACGGCGACGCGCATCACCACCTCTTTACCATCAGCACTGCAGCACCGGTAGGGGTAGAAGAGCCGCACGCAGCGAGAAGGGAATCAGAGAGGGCTGAAGGCAACGCGAGATCGACGTCGCGGGGAGAGACCGCGTTGAGTGGCACCAAGGCACGAGGCAGTAGCGGCGATCACAAAGCCACCGGTCACGTTGCCGCAGAGACTCCCTCGAATGCAGCCAACCCTCACGCGAGTGGACGGCCGCGGCATCACCGACCACCACCACCGCCACCGCCGATCGCGGAGGTGTGGAAAGCCGTGAAGCAGATGTGGGCCCCCCGCAACGCGCCACCACGCCCCTTTGCTGCTGCGTACCGCTACTACCCGCATGGCATGACGGAGGCCGCTCCGCTGCTGCACCCGCCTCCCTCACTGCATGTGGATGCGCAACCGAGAGAGCACGGCGCGGCAGCAGACAGCAGTCCCTCGTCTCCTGCTCCTGCTGCTGCTGCTACTGCTGCTGCGTCGGCATCTTTTCTTGCGCCTCACGCCGCTAACGCCCCTGCGCCGTCGCTGTGTGTGACAGACTCTCTCATCGGGGCGGCGCTGCAGGACGTGCTGCCGGCCTGTCGGGCACGGCAGCGCAAGGTGGCTCGGGAAGTGGACCGGCGGCGCTATCAGCTCACCGCCGCCTCTACTGCTTTTTCCTCTTTCACGGTGTAGAGGCGGAGACCGCACCAAGCAATGAGGAGACACCTAATAGATCTTATATTTGTGTGTGGGTATTTGGGTGTCTGTCGCAACGCAAACTTCAACCCCACGAATCCCGCTCCTTCTTTTTTTTTCTTTTATGTTGTATCCTTTTCTTTTCCTTTTTTCTATTGTTCAGCTGCTTCGTTTCTTGACACCGCGTTTCTCTCATCGTCCCCGCTATTCTTCGCGGATGCATGGCCGTAAAGAAACAGAAAAAAAAAACATTTTTGCGTGCGTTTCTCGCCTGTTCACTTTCTGTCTTGCGCTTCGTGTACCACTACCTGCCAGACCAAAACATCCTTTCCCAATTATTCTACGACACTCCTCTTGTTTCCATCTTCACGGCTGTCACGAGACGCCATGTATTACACGCACGCCGTCTGTGGGAATGCCCTCAAGACACTCTCTCCGTGCTGTCTTGCGGCTAAGACTTCTGTGATCGAACTGCACTCTTCTAACAGCTCTGTACCTATCCGCGAAGCGCTGTCTGTTGTGTGTGTGTGTCCATCACTCGAGCTGCTTCTTAAAAGAAAGAGACCTTACGTCGTTATGAAAAAAATGCGCTTCTCTCTCTCTCATCTCCTCTACCCGCCGCATCTGTCACACCTATCTCTTTCCCTCTCTTAAATCGCCTCTCTGCAGCTTCCACAGCTCCCCCACTACCCATACACATCCACACCCGCTCCTCCCACCACCCCCGCCAACATGTCCCGCACCAAGGAGACCGCCCGCGCGAAGCGCAGCATCACGTCGAAGAAGAGCAAGAAGGCGCCGCGCGCGGCGTCCGGCGTGAAGAAGGCGCAGCGCCGCTGGCGTCCGGGCACGTGCGCGATCCGCGAGATCCGCAAGTTCCAGAAGAGCACCGACCTGCTCATCCAGCGCGCGCCGTTCCAGCGCCTGGTGCGCGAGGTGGCGAGCGCGCAGAAGGAGGGCATGCGCTTCCAGAGCAGCGCCATCATGGCGATCCAGGAGGCCACGGAGTCGTACGTCGTGTCGGTGCTGGCGGACACCAACCTCGCCTGCATCCACGCCAAGCGCGTGACGATCCAGCCCAAGGACGTGCAGCTGGCCATGCGCCTGCGCGGTGAGCGCCACTAGAGCGCGTGCGTGTGCGCGTAGGTGCTGCTGTGGCACACCCATCGGGGACTGCGTGCTGTGCGGGTCAGGAGGAGCTGCCGTGCTGGCACACACCGGCACCGCTGCTCCGCCAACACCCACACACGCACAGCGCCGCAGCCGCCCGTCCCCTCATAGATACACTTGTTTGACTTTTCTTTTTTCGTTGTTTTCTCCTTCTTCTGAATATTTCTCTCTTTCTGATTCTTCTTGTCAGTGCAAGGGAAATGATGCCGGGAACACGTCCTCCCAACTAAAAACATTTATGAAATGAACGCAAAGTTGAGGAGGCGAACAGGCGTGGCCGAAAAGCGACTAACGCAGTCTAAAGGGCCTCTCAACTTTAGCAGGGAAAAGGTGCAGTGTGAAAGTTTTATTATGCGTGTATTTTGCTCTCTTCTGGAAGAAAGAGCAACGCCTCTGTGTGGTAATGCTTCTTATGCCTGTGCATGAACACCGCTCTTCTGTCATTGCGGGTGCCAGTACACCTGCAGGAAATCTAATTGTGTCCCACATGCCACCTCTCTCTCTTTCTCTCTCTCTACCCCTCTTCTTCACCAACTTCTTTGCTTTATTCACTATTCTCCCTGCGTCAGCAACTGGTCCGTGTCTGCAGTAAGTGCGTCGTCGCCGTCTCTCTCTCTATCTCCCTCACTCCATATCTTTATCTTCATTCATTTTTTCCGCTCAAGATCCTTCTTCCTGAAGCACGATGGGCCGTCTGAAGGTCACCCCAAAGGGGAAAGTCAAGAAGAACATCCCCATTACACGCGTAGGCAAGAAGCAGTACCTGAAGCGCCGCTTCGCCCACGTCCGCGCTGTCGACGTGGCCGGTGCCAACAACCGCTTCACGCAGAAATACTTCGAAGGCAACAACACCGCGGAGCAGACCTTCACGCGACTCGGCCTGGCCATCGACCCGAGCGCGCCGAAGGCGTTAAATGAGCGCCGCAAAGCGAAGGTGCGCCCGCAAACGCGCCGCATTTTTGAGGAGCAGAACGAGCTGTCCGAGCACGAGCGGCAGGTGAAGGCGACGAAGATCGGCCGGCCAGTTAGTGAGCAGGAAGGCTCCACGATTGCGAACCTGATCGAAAAATACGGCACCGACTTGAAGCGCATGACACTGGATCGCAAGCTGAACCCGTTTCAGCTGAACGTGCGCCAGCTGCAGCGGCAGATCGTGAACTACTTGAAGTGGGAGAAGGCCGCCTTCCCGAAGCAGTTTGCGGAGGCGGAGGAGAAGGGGTGGTTCTCGGTGGAGCAGTTTGCCGATCCCCGGCTGCGCTCGGCTCAGCGGCTGTAAGGTGAAGGAAATAGTGACGAATACAAGCAAGGATGTGAAGAAAATTCATTCTTCCACTCTCTCGTCTCCTGCTTCTGTTGAAGATCAATCCCGTAGTTCTTAGCGGATCCTACTCGTGAGGTAGTGCGTAATGGTGCTTTTTATTTGGTGGTGGTTTGTGTGATTTCGGGGCGAATAAATGCGCTTAATTTTCTAAGTTTGCTCTTCGATGCGAATAAGTAACTACTCTTGATATTTTCTTCTTTTTTTCTTTTCCATTCCCTCAGGTTTTATTGATGCACGTACTGCCGATTAGTTCCCATGAACTCGCGCTACGTCGTCTTTGTGCTGTGGCCTTTAAGTGTGCCGCTTCTCTTCTTGTTTCGCGTAAAACTGAGCTGGAAAACGTCCGAAAGAAGCGTCTCTCTCAACTTACGTGCTCTGCATTCCTCGTCATTGGTTTTAGGGGCTTTTTTTACTCGTGTGATTTAATGCGCTCTTCGTGGTGACGGTGAATGGAGAAGAAGCGATGAAATCTTAAAACGGACATGCCTTCCTCTCTCTCTCTCTCTTCAACTGGACTCTGTCTGTAGTGTGTTGCGGCGCCGCGCATCAACTCCTTTAAGCTCGTCACACTTTTTTTCTCTTGACGCTCTCGTACCTGAAAAAGTGGTCAACACAAACTAGCTTCATTTCTCTCTCTCCCTCCCTCACTCTCTTCTCTACCATCAACTTGCTTGTAAGGACGCAGCGCTTTCACAGCACGCGACACAACAACACAACCACACAAACACACAGCAGCAGCAGCCATCGCTTGACTTTATCTTCGTGACTGAATTAAGAAACTCCCGAAGCGCAGAACTCTTTAACTGGCATCATGTCTTACCAAGAGATCGGCATGGGCTTTGTCCAGCACTACTACAACTTCTTCTCAACCCAGCGTGCCCAGCTCGCCGGCATCTACCGCCCCACCACGCTTCTGACTTGGCAGAGTGAGCAGATGCAGGGTGTGGATGCCATTATGGCTCGCTACGCCAACCTTGGCTTCTCCGAGGCGGCCTTCAAGCAAGACAGCGTGGACTGCCAGCCATCGATCAGCGGGGGTGTGATCATCGTGGTGAACGGCGAGGTGGCGCTGAAGGACGAGCGCCACCCCCTGAAGTTCAACGACGTCTTCCACCTGTCCAACGATAACGGTCAGTGGTGTGTGACCAACCAGATCTTCAACATCGTAGGCGGTGGTGGCCACTAGTGCCCCCGGCTTGTTTAGTGTGTTCTTCTTTTTTTCCCCATTGTGGAAGGCAAAGCATTCCTCCTTTCTTTTTTTAATTTCTCTCACTGTGTTGTCTTGTTTGGAAATGGGAAAGAAATTTTCTTGTTTTTCCACGTAACCCTTTGTTCAGTCTCGTGTGCGTGTTTGTGTTTAGGTGGAATGAGTGAATGTTCTTTTAACGCGAGTATGAGGTTAAGGTGGAAAGGTGCCCGACGCAGAAGCAGAAACCTTCGTTGTTGATCCAGTTTTCAACCCTAAGAGTAAGACAGGTGTTAGTTCAAATGGCAAAGCAATTATTTTTTTGTTTGGCGTACAAGTGCGTGTGCGGATTGCGAGTCGTCTCCTTCCTGACGCAACTTCTATTTATGCATAATGCGGCCGTCTCACTACGCAGTCGAGCCCTCAGAGAGAGAGAGAGAGAGAAACATGTTTATTTCTTTTCACGGTTTTAACAACAAAGCAATGCAGTTTGCATGCTTTCTTCTTCTCCTTCTCATCTATCTCTTTCTCTCAAGGAAAGTATCAAGAATGGGTGAAACAACGGTCAGCCGACATCCTTGCGCTATTCACGTACCCCCCTTTATCATGCAGATGTTCACTTGCGGCGTGGCAACTCCTTCCACAACGCTCCTTCCTCTCTACTTATCTCTTTCTCTCTGCCTGCTTCAATGAACACAGTGCGCTGTCGTCTCTCGATCTAAGCGCCGAGCTTCTCTCTCTCTATCGATAAAAAAAAATACTCATAAACATAACGAACGTGCAAATTGGGACTTAAGCATAAAAAAATAAAAGAGAGATATTTTTCTTAGAGTCGGTTTTAACGTCTCTCACACCTACGTATCGACAATGGAGAAGTTGTACCGCACGGCTGTTGAGCCGGTCTTGCTGGGCCAGCACACGTCTGCGCCGTCCCTGCTCGATGTGCTGCGCCGCATCCCCAAAACTGACTCCCACTGCCACCTCAACGGCAGCATCACGCCAGGGCTGCTGGCCCACATGGAACGTCTTCTCCTGCACGAACGCCGTCGCTGCAACGCAAACGAGCACAAGGCCGAAGGAGACGAGGCAGAAGAAGGCCACATGCTTTTCTTCAACTCACAAGAGAAACGCATGCGCAACGTGTTGGCCTCTCCCACTGCTCAAGATGCCGCCTCTGCCCCGCCCGGTGCCTCCGCCTCCCACTCGAGCCCAAAGGACCGCATGCACTACTGCTTCACCGTCTTCGACGCCATCTATCGCATCATGACGAATCTGGCCTTCACGCGGTTGGCGGTGCAGGACATGGTGCTCTGCAGCGCGGCGGAGAACATCACTGTGATGGAAATACGGACCTCGCTGCGGGATGGGCTGCAGCGCACCTTCCTGCAGCATAAAAGGGAGAACAACGAGAGTGGGACAACACCTGTGAGAGAAGAGAAAGAGGGGGAGGAGGCAGCGCCGGTCACGAAGCAGATGTACGTTGATGTGGTGATCGAGACCGTCGAGCACCTTCTGTCGGGTGGGCTGGTGGACTTGGAGAGTGGTGAGCTGCTTTCGCTGGCAGACACCGCAGCCATCCTCGCCCACGCCCACTGTACAGGGGAAGAGACAGGTGAGAACGTGGCTGCTCGTTGGTGGCGGGTGTACGACCGCGTGTACGCACCCCTCTTCCCCGCTCAAGTGACATTGCCCTCCTCCTCCTCCTTTCCTCTGCCCGACGCAGAGCTCGTCTCGCGTCGCCAGTGGTGTGTGTCGGTGCTGCTGCCCACGCTGTGTCACCGCATGCACGTTCGTCTTCTCCTTTCGATCAACCGTGGCGCTGATGTGGCGGCGGCGTGGGAGGCGGCCCGGCTCACCACCGCGACGCAGCAGCGGCAGATTCGATTATTTCACACGTGGTGTTGTGCAGAGCCGCGAGAGCCCTCTGCTGCGGTAATGGTGAAGCTGCGACGGACGTGTTGGGTGACAGGGATGGACCTCTCCGGCAACTGCTATAAAGGTGACTACACCACGTTCAACGCGGCACTGGCGGCAGCACGGAGCGGGAGTGCGGCGTCGGCGACTGCTATTCGCACCACTGCTGCTGTCACGATCCACGGCGGGGAGAAGCAGGATGCGGCGGAGCTCGCTGCGATGGTGGCCTTCGGACCGGAGCGGTGGGGCCACCTCGTCTTCACTGATGACGCGAACCTTTCCGTTATTTTGGCGGCACAGCAGGGCATTGAACTCTGCCTGACAAGCAACCTCCTCACGAGCGGCCACGCCGACGTCGCCGAGCACCACCTGGGACACCTGCTGGAGTTGTGGAACACCATGGCAGAGAGCGGGCAGGCAAACGCAGCGGCAGTGACGGCGTCTACAGGTGAGTGTTATGGCATCACGGAGAAGGCCCGTCTTGCGTCTCGCCTCGCCTTCGTGGCACGTCGCTTTGGTGTGGAAACGGCATTCAAAGTGGGTGCTGACACGACGAATACGAGCAGCGGCAGCGTGCCAGACAACAAGCACAGCTACGTTCTGCCGAACCTCTCCTTTCACACAGACGATCGCGGCGTCTTCGGCACCACTCTCTCAGATGAGCTCCTCCTCGCCTCGCAGCACCCTGGCGTGGCGGGCATGGCTGCGCACCTGACCGGAGACGCCACCGTGTCGACGGCGGTTGGTGGCGCGCGTTTTTTCTGGCACCTCGAGCGCCTGTCGCTGCTGCAAATCTTTGAGCTGCCACTGCCGGTGCAGCTGCTGGCGACGCTGCTGACGCACAACAACAACGACGACGAGGCAAAGGGAGAAGAAGAAGAGGCAGGGACGCCGCGGGCAGTGCTGCGTGAACGGCGCGCTGAGTGCGTTGCAGCGCTGTCTGCCGATCCAGCGAGTGGCGTGGAGTGGCGCGAGTGGGACATCTTCGTGCAGCTCTGTGCCCGTGCCAGCGCGGCGGCGACAGCGACAGGGATGGCGGTGCCGGCGGCGCTGAGTGCGTGGGAGTGGGCGTGGCTGACTGACGCCTTCGACCACTACTACGCGTAGTCGCGGAACAAGAGCGTTGCTGCGCTGCCTATTATACTTTTTTTCTTCTCTCTTGGTCTAGTGACACACCAACCCTCTTTTTTTCTCTACGTATCGTTTATTCCTAAAGCTCGCAAATGAACGTGCTTAACAAAACACTTACAATTCTTGGAGAAACACTGACGTCCTACTCGAATATGTCGATGGCCGTACACGAAGCGAGGGTGGCGGTGTACGCCGAGTGGTCCACGCCAAGCGAAAGCATGCCTCATCCTCAAATTTCCTTTCTTTCATGTTTTGTTACATAGCCGAAGGATCTCTCCCTCCCTCTCTATTCAAGTCCAACCACTTTTGCTCTCTCCTTCACGTCTTCTTCTCCTCCCTTTCGCTTATCTTTCGATGGACTGGGTGGTCTTTTCTAGAACAGAAGAAGGTTCAACAGAGCGAACAAACGCAGCCTTCCCTCATAGCGGTACGCACGCACACATACACAGTCGCCTCTCGCAGTCGTGCCCGCGTTTATGTGTGGGTGTGTGTGAGTGCGCCTGTGTGTGTGCGCTCTACTCGTAGTACACCCACTGCGCAATCATCAATTTTTGTGTTGTTGTTGTTGTTATCCCCCTTTTCCCATACACGTACCTCTTTTGCTGGACACTACCCGCGTAGAAGCACGCGAGAATCGAGTTAGAACACCTCGGTTCACGCCTCCCATATAAATTCTTTTGTGTGTTGTTGTGTGTTGGTGTGAAGGGAAAGCCTTGTGTCTTTCTCTGTCGCAGCGGTTGTGTTCGAAGAAGCGTTGCGTGTCACCCACTACATCTTCTCATATTATTTTAGCTTCTCTCACTCTCTTCTTCCGAGAGAGATTCGATTGACGGAGTTGCAAATCCGGAAGGCGCAGATCAGGAGCATCTCGCGCTCTCTTTCTCTCCTGTTGAGGAAGCGATTGACTTTTTTTTCCCTTTCTCTTTCTTTTTTTTTTGTCGGTGCCACTTCGATAGACGTCAACCGTTGCGCTCCGCGACTCTTTTTTTTTTCTCGCATCTATTTTTCTCTTACTTCCTTTCGGTTGTTCTTAGGCAGACACACCCGACACAACCCTTTCACACTTGCTCTTTTTTACTTCTCGTTCGCACACGCGCCACACACAGCTCCACACACATATCCATGCCACCCAAGCGCAATGTGAAGAAGGCAGCAGCAGCAAAGCCGAAGCCGAAGCCGAAGCCAAAAGCCAAAGCCGCCAAGCGGGTTGTGCCAGCCAAGAGTACATCTGCGCGTGTTGCGCCAACGAAGACGGCTAAGCGCGCGCCTTCAAGAAAACAGCACCCCAAGGCAGCTGCCTCTCGGTCCGCTGCTGCACGACGCAGTGCGAACACCACCACCACCACCACCATTGCCACCGCTGCGCCACTGCGCGGTGGCATCAAGCAGATCAGCGACAGTGCATCAGAGGAAAATGACGCACATCACCACAGCAGCGATCACGTGCCCCTCAGCAGCAGTGCGCTGCTGACACCCGTTGAGGTAAACGACAGCGAAGGCAGCAACGACACACCTCTTCTGTCCAGTAGCACTAGCAGCAGCAGCTCGGATAGAACGATCGGTTCCTACGTGGACAGCCGCAAGCCAGGCCGTGCCTCTTCAAGTGGGGGTGCAGCGCTGGGGTCGGCAATGCACGCGACGACTCCGGTACGTGCAGCAGCTGCTGGCGCGAGTCGGCACACGTCTCATCAACAAGGAGGCGGCAAAAAAGACCACAACGAAGAACAAGAGCGCACGCCTGCCAGAGAGGACAGTCCACAGGCGCTGACAGCTGACAGCGAAGGTCGACGCAGCAGTCAGCGATGGCAGCAGCGTCTGCTGGCCGCCGCGAACCCGTCGACACAGGCGATGGAAGGGCGAGAGGAGCAGCCAGAGAAGGACGACGAAGAGAACGCGGCGACGGTCAAGCGCCTTTTTGCACGTCCACCACGATCCATCTCCTACTCCCCCTCCTCCTCTCTTCCATCGTCGTCCTCCTCCTCTTTTCGTTTTCCAGAGGATGCGTTGGACCGCACGCTGCCCATGGACACGGAGAGAGATGTAGGAGAGGCAGAGGTGCAGAGGGCAGCAGAAGGCGCAGGAGGAGGAGGTGCTGCTGTGTCGATGAGGGACGGACAACATGCGACGCTGGACCCGGACCGTCGCTCGCTCTACACCGTTGATGCCACACGAAGCCTCATCACGGAGCAGAGGTGGCTGTCTTCGCCCTTCTTCGCTGCCTTACCCTCCAACCACGCGATCGACCACGCCAGCGGAAAAAGTCAGAAGGAGAGCGCATCAGCGAGTGGTACCGTTGTTGGTGGCGGTGGTGGTGGTGACCGTGGTGCAGTAACTCACGTGCTCGCGGAGACACAGTGCACCGCATTAAACAACTCGCCTCTGCCTGCGTTGAACCCGTCCAGTGATACTGTGCTTCACGCCGCTGCTGGCACAAGTTTCGGCGCGAACGCCAACACTACCACCACCGGGACAACAGCCCCCGCACGCGCCTCTCCGCCCCTCTCTCATCAACCTTCCCCGGGCCACCTTCGAATGGGCGGCGCAGGCGGTGCCAACAGCAGCGTCAGCAGAGGCCGCTCTCCCTCTCTCTCCTCTCAGCTCGGTGGCCGACTCTCCTTCGGGTGGTTGAAGAAGGCGAGCAACAGCGTGGACGTCCCGCCGTCATCATCAGCAGCGCCAGCGGCTTCAGCCTTCCCCGCTCATCCCCTCTCAGTGCAGTCCTCCTCTCAACCACCGGATGGCGGTCCAGCAGCTGTGACAGGAGGCCGCTCTCTGCCCTCTACGCAGCAGCAGCAGCAGCAGCAGCGCACAACAGCTGCAGCGACGCCACCTTCTGTGGTGCTCGCATTAGAGGACGAGCAGTCGGGCAGCAACAGCAGCAGCCACACGAGTCCGCTGCGCTGGCGGCCACGCGAACCACCGGCCTGGCGCTCCCCGCAGCCAGCCAACGTCCCAACGTCCCTGAACGTCTCGCCCGCCTCTGTCCGGAGAGTGGCAATGAACAGCAGTAGCTGGGAGGGCAACAGTGCTGCCCTGCACCCTCATCATCAACACCACCGCGGCAGTCAAGCGGATGCCTTTTCTTCTCGTCTTGCAGCAGCAGCAGCAGCGTCTGCTACGCGAGAGCGGGCAACCTCATCGCGCTGCCCCTCCAACGCCTCTACCTCCACGACAGTCTTGACGCAGACGTTTGCGACGCAGGCGGGTTCCAGCGATGCGCTGAACTCATCTCAGCCAAGAGTAGCAGAAAACCAGCCGCCCGCCTCACGCGCCTCTGTTCAACATGGCGGTGCTTCCAACAATGCTGCTAATGCACCGGGCAGTCGGCCCTCTACGCAGCTCATCACCAAGGCTGCAGCCACGCGACCCACGGCATCGCCAGCCACCATGTGGATCTGCCTCGATGACGACGACACCGAAGACGAGGATGCACACGAAGCAGCAAATAAAGGAGAAGAAGATTATCAGCAGCAGCAGCAGCGACAAGAAGACGACAAGTACAAGCAATCATCTCCGCCTCCGCATGACGACGCAGACAAGCGCACCGCTTACACGCCCTCACCGCAGCGCCGCACGTCCCCGCCACGCCGGCGGCCAGCTGAGAAGAGCAGCAACCCCATCGCAGAGATTCTCTCGCCAACGTTTCGACCACGCCGGCGTCCGCCGCAGCACTCGTTGTCACCGAGGCGCGATGGAAAGCACGCAAAGGACGAACACCGTGTGGGCGTCGTGCCGCCAGCGCAGTCGGACCACAGAGGCCGCTCCGGCAGCAGCACCGACCCGCGCCGCTTCTACATTCAACTAGACGACGATGACGACGAGGAAGAAGAGGGGGAAGAAGACGGTGAGTTCCCGCCTCTCAAGCAGGCCCGTCGTGCAGCCTCCGTGCTCGTGAGCAGCAGCAGCAACAGCAGTCCTGGGAGAGCGGCTGCCCGTCTGCCTCTTCCGTCTACATCTGCCTCCCCAGATCCGCTGCGGGCTGCCTCGCCCAACTCAGTTCCCTTAATCCTCGACGACGATGACGATGACGATGATGACGAGCACGAAGAGGAAGGAGAACAGCGGCACCGAGAACAGCAGAAGGCGGGGGCAGCGAGGGCCAAAGCAGCTGAAGGGCAGCAGAGCGGACGCAGTGGGAGTCGCAGCGCACGTTTCCGCTCGTCACAGCGGCTCTCGATTCAGCTAACAAGTGCGTCAGATAGCAGCCAGGTAAACAGCCCGCTGAAGCCAACCGTGAAGGATCTTTTTTTTCCGAACCGCCTAGACCCGGAAGTGCGTCCCTGCAGCCCGCTGTACGAGAGTATTCATGCCTATCAGCAGCACTACCAGCAGCAGCAGCAGCAGCAGCAGAACGGTGGAGGGGGTGGTCGTGTGGGAGGCGCGTTGCACGCTGAGATGAGCACCGTCGCCGCATCGGCGCAGCCCCTCACTACCGCAACCGCTGCTGGGAGGAAGAGCAGCACAGCAGCGCAGAAACACGCGCCACTCGCGAAGCGTAGTCATGCGCAGAGTCGAGGAGCAGCAGCAGCAGCAGCAGCGCCGCCCGCTCTGCCGGACTGGGGCCGCCCTGCCGACACCCTTCTTCGTGACTTCTTCCCCTCCTCCTTCACCCGCAAGAACTTTATGGCAGCTGCCCAGACTGTGATGTCACCCATGCACTTTCTCGAGGCCGGTGATTTCTGGGACGCCTTCGCCTCCGCAGAGTTCGTCGGTGAGGGCAGCTTCGGTCTTGTCTGGCGCTGTCGCACGGTGGATGGGGACCTCGTGGCCGTCAAGTCCTGCCCTCTGATTCTGCGCACCAAGGCCAACATCGAAGACTCCTTCTCCACCATTCGTGAGATCGCAACGATGCGTTTCTTGAACGAGATGCAGGTGCCCTACATCCTTCCTCTGCACAGTGCCTTCTTCGTGAAGGCGGCGGAGGCCCTGCCACCGCTCGCGCAGGACGCGCTGGAGTGGCGGCAGCAGCTGCGGCGGCGGGCAGAGACGGTGGTCTTAGAGAGGGAGGTGGCGCTGCTGGGAAAGGGTCGAGCGGCGCTTTCGAAGCGCAGCCGCGCAGCAGGTGATGGGAATGTGCAGGCAAAGAGAGCTGCATCATCGAGAGGCGGCGAGGAGGCAGACGCGCCGCTGACCTTCGAGGAGCAGGTTGCGCAAGAGATGCAGCGCCAGGCAGGAGAGGAGACCCGCGCCGAGAAGCAGCGCCGCGCACGCCTGCAAAGTGTTCGTCTGCCCCGCTTTCTCTCAATCACAGAGGACGACCTTCACCAGAGTGACGCCACGGCGTTCTTGGTGATGGAGCTGTGCGACGGCGACGTCGAAGGCATCCCGCGCAGCGAGGGCGTCGCGAAGGGCGTTGCCTACTGCGTGAGCTCCGCGCTGGCTGCGATGCACGAGCTCGGGCTCCTCCACCTTGACCTGAAGCCGAGCAACGTGCTCTTCGCCTACGAGCATGGCCCGTCGCAGGCCTCCTCTCCTATTACTGTCAATGGTAGTGGCGGCGGTGGTGGTGAATCAAGTGCTCCTGCTGTCGATGCCGTGAAGTTTTATCTGTCCGACTTTGGCAACTGCCGCCTGGTCGGCCCCGACCCGCTCGCTGAGGTGGCGGAGGCGTACGGCACCTACGAATACATGGACCTTCCCGCTCTGCAAGACGCAGTTTGCGGGCGGCCAACCGATGCTTTTAGCCTCGGTGCCACTCTTTTCGAACTGCTCTACGGCAAGCGGCTGTACCCGCGCTGCACGAACCCGAAGTGTGCCGAGGAGGCGGACCACACCCGGGCGTGCTTTGTGGAAGCCGCGCGTCGACCCGTTGCGCTGCCACCGCTGCTGCCCTCTACCGCAGGAGGAGGAGGAGGCGGTGCTCGCAGCAGCAGTGGCTCCATGACGATGCCTTTAGGTGGCGCGAGCAGAGCGGCTGCTTCTGCCAACGCTGCTGCTGCTGCTGCTGCTGCTGGCCCTCTTCAGGTCTTAATCACCGCGCTATTGAAAAAGCAGTGGAAGGCGCGAATGACGGCGGTGGAGTGCCGTCGTTACCTGATCGATGCCTTCCACATCACCCAAGCGGAGGAGGAGGGAAGGGAGACGGCCAACGAGGAGGAGTCGATGGCAGAGGAAGATGTGCCACAGTGAGGGAGGTGCGAGCTGAGTTAGAATGGCGCTCTTTTTTCTTCTTTTTTTTTTCAGAAGCACTGTTTCGTTGTTGTCTCTCTCTCTCTCTGTGAGTGTTTGTGGAGGGAGCTTGAGTGTACCCCTACCGCGGCGCTTCTTTCGCTCTTAGTCTCAACACGCGGTTCTTCTGCGCCTCACGACAACGCAATCTTACAGATTATTAATTTTTCAGCTTGTTTTTCTTCTTTGCCACGTGGAGGTGGAAACATGCATTGCATGACGAGCTCTTCTCTGTAAATGCGTTTCGCATAACATGGAGTACAGAAAACAACGCACCAGCACACATCTGCACGGCGTGTTAGACGCTCGAAGCTACGTGAGAGTATGGTGCCAATAAAAAAAAACAGGGCTGTGCGCCTGATCTGCATCTCGTCTCCCGCTCCACTTCCCTTTATTCCTCCGACCTCACTCTCTTCCTCCTATCACTTGTGTCACTTATTCTTCTATTTTTTTATTGTTCTTGCTGTTGTTTGCAGCGCCACTACGCAAGCGACGCGAACACTCCGGCAAAAAAAAAAAAAAAGAGGCAGCCGCACAGAACACGCAACGCCGTGCCGACGTTCATCATGCAGCGGCTCGCTCGCCTCTCCCGCACGGCGCCGCCCGCCACTACCACCAGCACAGCGGCGTTGGTAGAGCTGCGCAGAGCCCTCTTCACCACCACCACCTCTGCCCTCCATCGCGACACGCGTGCCCCTTCCACACCAGCCGGAGCCGCAGCAGCAGCAGCAGCGACGACATCTTCTTCATCGTCCACAGCAGCAGGCGGTGGTCCGGCACGCGCGCCGCCGCTGTACGACCCCGCAATCACCACCGCCGCTCGTCGCAATGTCGCCAGCGGCTACACCCCCGGCGTCTCTCCCCACTCCTCCTCCCTCGCCAGCCACACCCCGCCGCCACGGGCAGAGATGACAACACCGGCTGCCTCGCCGGGCGGCGTGCAGTACACGCGTAAGCGGCAGGACGACGCCGACGCGGCAGAGCTGCGGCGCCGCACGGTGCAGCGCGCGACGGACGAGCAGCGCGCCGGGCGTGAGCCGCACAGCAGCAGCCGCAGCGATGGTGTTACTGCTGGCATGAGTGAGCGGGAAAAGTGGTGGCCGGCGGAGAACCAGAACTGGTCGGGGCAAATGTTTGCCTCGCCCTTTGACAAAAACAAGAAGAAGCTGGACGGCATGTTTGTGCCGGAGATGAAGGAGGTGTTCAGCCAGGAGACGCCGCTGGAGCTGAGCTACAGCGGCGACAACTTCTTCATCAACTCGGACTTTCACATGGCGGACGATACGTTCGAGGAGACGCGGCGATTTATGCCGCCGCCGAGCTTCGACCCCGCGATTGACGAAATCGATGACGACGGCTTCACCGACAGCAAGGTCATGTTCGACATCCAAACCGCGCTGGAGGAGGACAAGAAACGGCTGGAGGCCTTCGGCAACCCGATGGCGGTGGAGGATCAGGTGGACTACCTGCTGGCCCCGCAGCGCGATGGTCAGGAGAATGTTCAGCAGCGGCAGGAGTTCAACGGCTTTGTCCACTGGGGCCTGCTGCACGGGGCACACATGGTACTGGAAGAGAACCAAGAAACAAAGCGGGCACATGAGTTTGTGAACCGCTACATGCGTGACATCGACCTCTTTGAGAAGTGGCTAGAGCACCCGAAGGTGCGGGCACACATCCAGAAGAAGTTCGGCATTGACATGTCTGCCAAGTTTGACAAGTTGATGGCGCTCACGATGGCGATGTACACGCGCTCGAAGATTCAGGTGTACGAAGACGACCCAGCCGGTGCCCTCAAGTCCCTCACGGCGAGCATGAGCTTCATCTCGGAGGGTGCTGATCTGACGAAGGAGCGCCACCGCAAAGCACTCGGTGCGGTGTTGGTGGCTCGTGGGATGATTTATTGCAAGCTGAAGTCCTTCGAGCGCGCAGACGGCGATCTTACTCGTGCCTTGTCCTTCGTGAAGGCCAACCGATCTGCGACCTTGTTCCAGCTGCGCGCCGAGGCGCGTGAAGCGCTGGGTCACATCGATGATGCCCGCGCAGATGAGGAGCGGGCGGCGCAAATTTGGGAGGAGGCGGAGGTGATTGCGCCGGGCATGGACGGCGCTCCGCGCAAGTTTGTGACGTAAATCACCGAGTACGTTTTGTTTTTTTTTTCCTCTCGTCTGGCATCGTCTGCCGTGGTTGAAAACTGTTTTCTTCCCCTCTTTTTTATTTGTTTTGGATTGTACGGCTTCTTTGGCCTCGTAGCCGTTCCGTGGTTTGCGGCGTTGGTGTGTAAAAAACGTGCGAAGTTGACTTTTCGGTATCGTGGTTTTTCTTTTTTGTTTCTCTTTGTGCGTGTGTGTGCGTGTGCGTGTTCACAGATGGGCCTTTTTCCTAATGTTTGTCCCCTCTTTTTTTCCCCCTTCTCCGGCTGCACTGCTGTCGTCGCGATCGCAATCGTGGAAGTGCTGAAAGAAAACTAAATATGTGTTGTTTCGCTTCGTACGTGCGGGGGGAAACACTATCCGTCTCCTTCTCACCTGCATTTTTCAGAAAGTTTAGGCGGTGGCGCAGGTGAGTAGCGCGAGTCGCCAAAGCGCTGGCACCCTTTGGAATCAGTGTTGCGGAAGGAGTAACGCCTTCATCCGGTGCTGCTTCTCTCGTGTCGTGCATCGTGAAGCTTTTCAGGCGGTTGGACGGAGCGTCATGGAGGGCTGCCGAGAGCCGCACGTACCACACAACCCGAGTGATTCTAGCAGTCAGTAGAGAATACGTTTGCCCTGACCATCTGCGATGAATCCTCCTCTCCACTTCTCTGATCATCTCTCTCCCCCATAATATCCCCTTTCTGCCCATTGCCGCGCAAAAAAAAAAAGGTGCCGTACTTCGGTTTCCTTTTTTTTTTACCCCCGCGGCTGCCGCGTAGCCCACACAGAAAGAGGCATCACTGAGCGTGAGTGTCTGTGATTGAGGGTGTGCGTGTATGACGGTGATAGGTCGATTCATTGTTGACGACCACACGCCGCACACCACTCTACCCCGCACAAACACACACTTACAAGGAAAACAGGAAAAATAGTAACGCAACCACCGCGTAGCATCAGCCGATTGTTCCGCAGGAACATACAAGTGCATCGGTGGTAAGGCACGGTTTCTTATACTTCCTGCCTGGATTTTTTATTTAAAAAAAAGAGGGAATACTTGTACCTGCGATAGCGTAACCTTATCACATTTTCTCTTCCTCTTCTCTCCTCTCTGCTCTCTGCTCTCTTTCTTCTTGCTAATAGTAAAGGCAACAGAGGCGAGAGCGCATAGAACTCTGATACGGTGGGCCTTCCTATTTTTTTTTCCCTCCACAAAAACACACGCACATACTCGCCCACTACACACCCCATCCACATAGACGTGCAGAGCAAACGACGCAGCACCATAGAAAACACATAGACTTAAAAAAAAAAAATTACTGCGACCCCACAAACAAAAAATCGAAAGAAGAGGGGGCACATCTTTTTTTTTGTTTTGTGGCTTGTTCTTTTTTTCTTTCTTCATACGATTTCTGATTTCATCGTGGAGTATAGCACAACGCCATGCTCCGTCGACGTGTGGTCGGCCCACGGGCCCTTCACACTTCCCCTCTTAGCCTCCACAGCAGTGGCAGTGGTGCGACGGTGTTTGATAACTCTTTTGCTGCTCTCACACACCCCACACGCGGCTTAAGTGGTCTCGCGTCTACCACCCTGGCGTGTCATTATTTGTACAAGCCTCCTGGTACGGGCAGCAGTGAAACCAGCCGATTACCATGGTACAACCGCGCACCGCCTGCCGGTGCGTCTGGCGGTGGTGGTGTTGCTACTGCAACTAACGAGGAGTCGCCCGCAGCGCCACAACAGCAGTCCTCCTCGGCACCCTCGCCGCTTCACCTGCAAAACATTTCCACCATTCTGCAAGGTGCTGCCGCGGTCAACAACAACAACAACACCGGCGTCAACACCGCCATGGCTCCTCCTGCTGCTGCTGCCAGCCCTTCCTCCTCTCCCTCCTTCCAAAATAACCCTGCAGCCTCTAGATCTGCTACGTCTACCGCTGCTGCTGGTGTGAATGCATCAAGTGCATTTGCAGCGCGAACAGCCCCACCATCCGTGCCGTCTCCTCCCGCGTCGGTCAGCGTCTCCGCTGCGACTGCGGCAGCCGCGGCGGCAGCCCTGCGACGCAGCGACGTCGGCGCACTTCGCCTCACCCCCACGCGCCGCATGTCGGCCATCAGTGGCCCCACGCTGGACGTCCGCGTTGAAGATATCGTCAAGGTGGAAGAGACGCTCGCGAGCGAGTTGACGCTGCCGAAGGTTGTGCAGCTCCTCATCGACCCACAGGCGGAGGGCGTGGAGCAGATCACGATGGGGGAGTTTGCGGCGATGCTTCCGAAGCGGCAACTCATCGCGGTGGGCGGGAAGAAGGAGTGGCTGCAGTGGATCGAGCAGAGCACCCACTACCAACAAGCGGCACGTCTCGCAGCCGAGTCACCTGCGCAAGACTTGGCAGCCCTGCAGCAGGCGGGTATCTTCTCCTTGCAGCAGTGGCTCGAGCACCCGCAGCTGGTGCGGGTGTCCGCACGCACCCGCAGCGCACTCGACACCGCCGTCGCGCAGAGCGTAGAGGCGTACATGGCCGAAGTAGCCCAAGTCGTGAACACGAGCAACGCGGTAGAGGACCTGCTGGTGCACTGGGTATCAGACGTGTTGGGGCGGTTTGTGCTCGAGTCTCTGCAGCTGCCGCTGGAGCGCGCGTCGCAGGCGATGTGGACGGCACGGAAGGATTGGATGCCGGCCGACGTCGTGCGCAACGGTGGCGGGCTCGGGACGGCGTCCGCCACGCGTGGCACCGATGTGACCGGTGGTGGCGCTCCGCAGAGTGCCGAATCGCGTGTGCTGAGCGAGATGCTCGGCGGTGCTGCGGGTTCCGCTGCGGCGCAGCAGGCAGCCCAGCAGCAGCAACAACAGCAGCAACGTCCCTTGCTACGCGCTGGCGAGGCGTGTACGCTCGACCACTACCTGCGCTTTGTGCAGAAGGTAGTGTCGAGTGTGCGGAAGGACTACGTGGCGAACCACGCCGCGATGGGGCACGGTGCCGGTGCGCGTGGCGACGCACAAGCCGAGCAAGAGATCGCCGCCCGCTCGAACGACGTCATCGCCGCTGCCCTTGTTCAGTTGCTAGAGCAGGCGGTGCTGCACAGCCTCCCCAATGAGTTGCGTTCGCTGCAGCAGAGCGGTTACTTGGCCCTCGACCGCATTCCGGGACTGCTGAAGCGGGCGAGCAACCTCCTGCAGCTTCGTGCCGTGCCGGTGCGCTTTTTTGTTTTTCACAGCGCGGTGGACGAGGCCGCACGCAGCGGCAGCAATGGCGCTGCTGCGCGTTCCGCGGCTGCCTCGAATGCCGGCGCTGCTGCTGCGGCTGCGGGAGGCCTTTCGGTTCCCGCGCCTCCGCACTACCCACCCGGTACGTTCCTCACGGGCTCGCGCCAGCTGGATGTCACCCTAGGCGAGTGGACGGGTCGGCCCGACCCACCCTCCTCCACCGCACGCGAGACCGGCAGCATCGTGGACGACACGACGGAGCAGGAGTACCTCTCCGTCCTGCATCGTCTGCGTCGACGCGTTGATACCCTTGCTGTGACCTCCCTGTATGAGGTGGTGGCACAACCGGAGCGCTACGGCGGCAACGGCTTCAGCGCTGTGGAAGCACTCGGTCTGCAGCAGCTCTTCGGCCCAGTGAAGCTGCTGGAGGATCGCCTCACCTCTGCCCTGCACTACCCCGTCGCTGCGGCGGAGAAGCCGATCCACTTCGTGGCTGCCGGGCCGCTGTCGGGGAAGACGGCGCTGCTGGAGCAGCTGGCCGAGCGCGCCACGCGACCTGGTGACAAGGTGGTGCTCGTGCGCTACGGTGGGTCTGCCACTCCGTACCTCCCTGATATTGATGACCACCCGGTAGCCTTCGCGGCGCGCTTTTGGTTTCGCGCTGCGCTCGCCTCCTGTCCTTACCTGATCAGAACGGAGGAGCTCTACTCGCGTGCGCCGCGGAGTGTCTTCTGGTGGGGACATAAGAAGAACTGGTCGTGGGAGCGCTATCAGAGTCTCCTGCAGTCTGCACACAACGCAGGGGCGGGTCATCGACAGCAGCAGCAGCAGCGAGGGATGGCCGGTGGGCCACCAGCGCAACTCGCCTCCATTCTCGTAGATGACGTTGACCGTGCGTTGGGGCCGATGCAGCAAAAGTGGGGGGACGCCGCCGCGCTCTCCGCCGCCGCACACGCCAGCGTGAGTGCCTTTCTCAGCAGCAGTAGCAGCAGCAGCAGCATTAGCAGCGGTGGTGGTAGCGTACATGGAGCTGTTGGTGGTGTTATGAACGGTGCGCTGACGGCGGGCTCGCTGCTGCCCGCTGCGATGCAGAAGGCGCAGCATCTCGACGACGACGCAGACGACGTGGATGAAGAAGAGGAGGATGGGCGTGGTGGCGAGGGAGGCAGCAGCAGCAATAGCGCTGGTGGTGCAAACGGTGCCGCGGCGTCGCGTATGACTCCTGCTGCGGCTGACCCGAGCCTCTCTCTCGAGCAGCAGCGCCAGCAAGTCGTCGCGCTGTGGCTCAGCACCGGCAAGTCCGTTGAGGAGCATCTCGCCTCCTGTTTCACGCAGCTCTCCGCCGCAGTGGGCCAGGTGAATTTGGTTTTCACCGGCACAGCTGTCACGCCGCTGCTGCTCGCGTACTGCGCCGCACCCTGCCGTCGCTACTACCTTCCTCTCTCTGGTGGTGTGGGCTTGCAGTCGCGGCTGCGCGTGCTGCCGCTCCTCGCCACGCTGCACGCCCTGCACCTCACCCACCATCTCGACATGCCCGGGCTGCTGTATGAAGTGGTGAAGAACTGCCCTGCGCTGGCGGGCAAGGCACTCGAGCTCTTCTGGACCCACCGCGTCTCCACCATGGATCTCCGCACGGGCCTGCCGCGGCTGACGATGGGCAGCGGGTCGGCCCACCCACAGCTGATGCAGAGCTACGTGCCGCGTGAACTCTTCGCCGAGCTGCCGCTGTACACGTCGCTGCTGCAGAACCCGCGTCGCAGTCGTCGCCGCCTCGTCGAGCTCCTGCAGCGCCAGCTCAGCAGCCCCACAGGGTATCTGAACACGGAGCTCGACACAACGCCGCAGGACGTGAAGGACGGTCTGGTGTTGCCGCACAACCTGACGAGTAGCCAGGTGCACCCGTTTGCACTGTTTGCGATCTTCTCGCGCCAAGACGCGATTGACGAACGTGTCTTCAACTCCGAGGGGCAGCTGCTTAACGGGAGTGAGGCCACAGAGGGTGGCGAGGCTGCCGAGGCGGACGCGGCGGACGACGGCGACGCAGCGCGCGGTGACGGGGATGCCGCCGCCGCCGCAGCAGCAGCAGCAGCACGCGTGCGCAGTCGCACCGGTGTTGGCAGCAACGAGCGCAAGGTGGTGCGTGCCTGGGCAGAAGTGTGGGCCGAGTACCGCGGCGTCGTCGCAGGCCTCTCCACCTCACCGGCTCGCAAGCGCGACGCCATGCGGATTCTGCTGCACGGCGCTCTGCTGCTTCGCTCTGCCGCCGTGGCGGGTGCGCAGCTGGAGCTGAACCTGAAGGTGCCGTCGTACGGCTTCCCGCTGCTGGCGTCAGAGACGCGAGTGCGCAGCAGCAGCGCCGCACACGCGCGTGGCGATGCTCAAATTCGCGCTCCTACTCCCGAGACGGTGCGGCGTGCCACTGCGGCGTACAAGATGTTCTTCTCGAACGCCGCCCCCAGCCACTTTCCCTTCCGCCCGATGGTGGGTCTGAACGGCGGCTGCGATGTTGTCTTTGTCTGCGGGTCTACGCTCGCCCTGTACGACATCGTGACGACGGCGGCGCAGCTGCGACACGTCGTCCTGCGCTTCGCGGAGGCGTTGCTCGGGGTGCTGCACGTGCTGGAGCGGCAGGTGTTCCCGGTGGACAAGGTGCGGGCGGTGCAGTTCGTGACGGTGGTGTCGCTGGATGAACCACGTCCTGGACCTGGAGACGCGGGCGTGTCGGGCATCGGCAGCAGCGCGTACTACGGCCGCCGCCGGGGCGGTAGCGTGGGCGGCAACTCAGGTGGTGCGTCTTCTGCAGCCTCTGCGGCTGGTGGGATGAGCGTGGACGTCTTCGCCGGCTCCAGCGCCGCGACTGTGCCCTACTACCTAGACTACGACGCCATCTTTGATGACGATGTAATGGACCGCCTGCGAGAGCTGCAGCAGCCACTCGGCATCACGCGCGACTTCCGCACGCTCAGTGAGTTGATCAATGAGGTGGAGCGCAGCCACCGCGTGCGGGTGATGCAGGACATCGTGTCCACCCCAGAAGAGGTGGAGTCCCTCTTCTCGCCGACGCTGCTGCAGCTCGTGCCCGACTCGACGGTGTTGCCAGCCTACACGTCTGCCATGGTGTCGGCAGCGGACCTGATGATGCAGGCCATGAAGGGCGGCAGCGCTTCCGCTGGCAGCGGTGGTGGTGGTAGCGGTAGTGGTGGGATGAACAGCAGTGGCAGTAACACCAGTGCGTCCGCTGCGCTCGCGAGTGGTCGTGATGCCGCTCGTATTGACGTGGACGACGACGACGATGACGACGCTGATTATGTGAATCTTGGCGAGGACGAGGTGGCGCCTGGTGCGGAGCTGGACGACGCCGCCAGCGACGCCGCAGCCGGCAAGAGCGACCTTCTCGTTGCGGACCTTGAGCACCTGCACGAGTCGGCAGAGCTGCTCGAGGCGATGATGAACGACAACCTTGACATGATGTCCGACAGCACGGCGCGGCTGCGGGAGCAACGAGAGGAGACGGCGCACGACTTGCGGCGTGACCTGGTGATGGAGGATCGCATCAACTACAACGCACCCGCGCCGTCACCACAATCACTGGCGCCATCATTACCACAAGGAGCAGCAGCCATGGCGGCAGCAGGTGGTAATACTGCTGCTGCTGCCCCGCAGAGCCGCCGTGCTGTGCCCGGTCGCACCGCGGCGGAAGAGGCAGAAGCCGACGCACTGGCGTGGCTGCACGACATCATTTCCCCGGAGAGCCTCATTGCTGGGCTGAAGGGCACGGCGCCGGGTGCCGGCACGGCCCTCGCCAACCGGGCCAGCAGTGCGTCACCGTCGGGAGTCTCAGCAGCAGCAGCACCGGGGCAGCAACAATCACCCCAGCAGCAGCAGCAGCAGGCACAACAGCAGTCCGCTGCGCCTCCCGGTAACGTCGGCGTGGGGAACTTCTCCGCCTTTGCCGCAACCGCCGCAGCGGCTGGTGGGGGCGTGATGCACCCGTGGACGCCGAATGTGCCGGCGGCTGCGGCGGCCGATGGCACGGAAAGCATCGCCGCGGTGTTCCCGCGGACGGCTGCGAAGCGCGACGAGGCCGGCAGGGGCGACGCGCCGTCAGCGGCACCGGCGACAGAGGCGTCTGGTGGTGATATTGACGACGACGCAGATGTAGTGGAGCCGGAGAAGACGTCTTCTGCCGATGATGACGGTGACGCAGACGCAGATGCGGAAGAGATCAACCTGCAGAAGCTCTTCGACGCCGTCAGTAGCAACCGGCGCCGCAGCGGGCGGGCCACGTCGGCAGCGACGTCCTCGCGGCAGCAGCGGCGTGGTGGGGCAACGGCGTCTGGTCGCCGCGGGTCCGGCACTGGCAGCAGCAGTGGTAGCAGTAGTAGCGCGAAGGCAAAGGCGAAGGGGAAAAAGGCTGGTGGCGGTGCCTCGTCGAGCGCGAGTAAGTCCAAGGCGAAGGTTTCTGCTGCTAGTGGTGGTAAGAAAAAGGCCAGCGCAGCGAAGAAGAAGAAGTAGGTGACAGGCCCTCTCGTGTAGATGAGCACTGAGCAGCGTGCGGTGCTCTTTTGTTCTCGTTCTGCGTAGGCGTACTGGTGCGTTGCATGGTGATCGCTGTTGTCATCTGTTTGTGCTTTTTGTTGTTGGATCAGTGTCGACTTCGTACTACTCTCCTGTATTTTCTTTTCTTTTCTTTTTTATCTTCTGTTGCCCCGCTTGTATGTGATTGAATGCACATAGATAATCTGTTGTTTATTTATTTATTTTTTCGGTTTTCTTTCTCAATGCCTGATTTGTACCTGTTCTCTCTTTTCTTTTTTTTTCTTCTTCTTTTAGCTGTGGTGTGGGCGTTGAGCTTGTGCTGATGCCGCCACGCGTCAATAGACGATATATTTCTTTTTTTCGCTGCTGCGTGTTGCCCTCTCCCCTCGCCGCTGTTTTTAGCCGATATACGTTTCTGGGTAGTTGTTGTTGTTCTTGTTGTTGTTGGCTTGTTTACCTCTTTCTCTTTTCCACTTGACCACGTCGCTCACTCCCTCACTCATCCACACTATTGCGTGGGGGGAGGGGTGAGACGATAATAGACTCCTCTTTCTTTTTGTGGTGTTGCCTGTTGTGTGTACGTGTGTACGTCTGCGCGGGAGTCCGACGTGTTCGTCTCTCCCTTGCCATTCTTGATTTTTTTTGTTTCGATAGACTCTGTCAACTCTTCCCCTCTCTCTCTGTTCGCTAGTATTATCATTATTTCTTTTTCTTCTCCTCTACTGGTGATTTGCGTCGCTGTTGTGGGAAGGTGTAGGAGAGAAATAGAGAAGAAGAGGAAGAAGAACATTTTCCGCGCACTTCACGAATCCGCCTTTTTTTCTGAAATCATCAGTTTTACAATCCATGAAATAAGACGTGTGCGACGAAGAGAAAAGAGAAGACGGTCCGTGTGTGGCTCTTTCACGCACAGGCGAAGATCGTCGCTGCTGCAACATAGATCCTCGTGAGAGGCGTCGGCGATTCGTCCTCCTCTACTTTTCTCTCAGATCACCGCCGTTGGCACAGGCGATAACGCGGCCACGAAACGAGCTGCTTCGGGAACTATTTTCCCTCCCCTGCATGAAAGACTGCGTTTCTCGTGTGCTGTGACGCGTCTTCTCTCGTAGCGCAGCACACCGTCATTGTGAAGGCTGCTGATGCTATTGAAGCATCTGTGTGTGCCTCGGAGAAACCACGGCCTGCACACATAGACGCAGATTCGATAATCGCCGTCTTCTCCGTCAACAGTTGTACCTATACCCTGTTTTTTCCTCTCTCTCTCTCTCTCTGCTTCTCTTTACCGCTGCGTCTCTCACCCCACTTATACATACATACTTACCTTGGCCTTAGCAACCTCGACTTGCAGTCCTCAGGCTGAGCGCGAAGACCACGTTGCGAAGACACCCTCCTTCTCCTTTCTCCCGATACGTCGCACATCAGTGCACACCCACATCTACTTCTTTCAGTGTCGTTGCAGCTTTCGGTGTTGCTGCTTTGTGTTTTGTATTGTTTTTTTTTTTGTTGACGGTCGGGTACTTATCTCTCTTTATTCTTTTTCCTTTGTTGTTTTTGTTGTTGTTGTTGTTGACGCAGTCACCGGGAGAGCGACTGCTACACCCACATAGAACTGTGCCCCATACAGCTAAATATCGAACATCGAGAGAGAGAAGCAACAAAATTAAGAAGGCATCGCACGTCACTGCGTTTGGGCGAAATTTGCCGGAGGCGGCATCGCCTCTCCACCTTTTTAATTTTCTCCTCTTGTAATTTTTTTCTCATACAGGTACGTTTTTTTTTCTTTTTACGCGGTGCATCCCATACACAAACAAAGACGCAAAGACGCACACATAGACATATAAAGAGTTTATCGATCGATGCTGCGCCATCGCTCTCTTCGCACTGCAGCGGCCGCCGCCGTCACCGCCGCCACACGCGACTACGCGACACCGTCATCACAGGTGTGGATAACGATATCCGGTGACGCGCAAACCCTCTGCGGGGCAGCCGGGGGAGGAGCTGGTAAGTCCTGGACGCTGCGCGTGCCGCTGGAGGTGAGCACCACGACGTCTTCTGCATCCAAGGCCAGTAGTGGACCGACGGGACAGGGCGTGCTGCACCGCTCTCGCACCCTGCTCGCCCCGCACACCTCCACACCCAACGATAGCAACAGCGCTACCACAGGCGACGCCGCCGCCGTACGCGATCCCTACACGGTGTCCATCGATGACGCGCTCTTCGGGCATCACGGAGGGCAGCAGCAAGCCGCAGCCACTCTACGAGCGTTGGTGCAGCTGCTGGTGGACCCCGATGCAGACAACAGCATCGAAGACGTTAGCCTACGTGACTTCGCGGCGATGGCCACGAAGCGCCAACTCCGTGCCGTCGCGAACAACGCGGAGTGTTTGGATGTCATTCTGCAGAGTGAGCGCTACCAGGGCGAGCGCGACGCACGTGCGCTGCGGTTGGCGGGAATCACAAGCGTGGGCCAGTGGCACGAGCAGCCGGACCGTGTGCCGCTGAGCTCCTATGGACGAGGCATACTGGAAAGCACCTACCACGTCATGACGCGGACGCGGCAGCAGTCGCAGCAGGATTCGGTGGTGGCGTGGCTGACGCGCACGATCCAGCGCGCCGTCGCGGAGGAGCTCATGGCACCGAAGATGCTCGCCGCGGGTGGTGGGCAGGAAAGTGGGTCGATGATGATGCATCAGCTGCATCCGTCGTCGGCGGCGGCGTCGGGACAGCAGGCTGAAAGCGGGAGCGAACACGTGGTGCTGGCGACCAGTGCAGCTGCAGCGGTGACGGCGAAGGCCTCGCAGCACGCAGAAGATGCCGCGCGAGCCAACGCGAAGGCGAGCCACGAACAGGAGAAGGATCAACAAGGCGATGCGGAGGGGGAGGAGGGTGACGTGGATGCCACGGCTGGTGGTGGTGCGCGTCGTCGCGGCCCCCGTCATCGCCCTCTCGTCTCGCAGGTCGACAAGGCAGCTGTGAAGACCGCCGCAGCGAAGGAGGCGGAGACGGAGGACATCATCGACGAGGTCGCGGCGGAGCAAGGCGCGGAGGTGGACGCGGAGATGGCCACGCTGATGGCAGAGGCGGAGGCGATACTCGGCGGAGAGGAAGCGTCTGCTGCTTCGAAGGCTGCAGGGACGACAGCAGCGAGTGCCGCGAAGGTGTCTGCTGCTGCTGCTGATGCAGCAGAAGAAGAAGAGGAAGTTGAAGAAGTAGTGGAAGAGGTCGAGGAAGAGGAGATGGAGGAGGTGGAAGAAGACGAGGAAGCACCGGTGGTAACACCAACAGCCAAGGCTCCTGCTGCTGCTGCTGCTGCATCCTCGACACCACCCACACCTCCCATCGCAGCAACAGCAGCAGCTGCCACTCCGGCGTCACCGCCAGCTACAAACCCGCAGCAGAAGGAGAAGCTGGCCCGCCTAGCCGAGCTCATGCTCAAGCAGTTCAACACCGCCGACGGCTACCTCCACCCCACGAACAAGGCAGAGCGTAAAGAGCAGGAGAAGCGTGGCGACATCGTTGTGCTCGACGAGGACACCGCACAGGTCGATCCGTTGGCGATGTTCAGCACCTACCACGCCGCGACAGTGACGGAGGACGACCCGGTCGCCGTCCGCGCGCTCAAAACCATCTGGACGTCGTACAACAAGCACCAGGTGGCGCTGGAGGAGGCGGCAGACGAGGCCGCGGCGGAGTTCTACAAGCACGAGAGCGTGAACGCACTGCTGTACGGCTCGGTGCTCATGCGTGCGTTGGCACGGGAGGAGCCGGTGATGGTGCTGGAGGGCACGTCGATGCCGCGCTACGGCTTTCCGCTGGTCTCGTCAGACACCCGGCCCTTCTCCGCGGCCGCGTCGTCCTCTGCTCATGCGAAGTCGGCAACGGACATGACCCCTGGCAAGGTCCCCACCGCCATGCAAGCCTACAAGATCTTCTTCAACGACAAGGAGAAGCGCTACTCCCCATTCCGGCCCGCCGTCGACCACAACGCCGGCTGCAGCGTGGTGCGTCTCTCTGGCACGACTCTCCACCTCTACTACACGTCCACCATGGACCACGTCATGGAAGAAGAGGTGCGGATGCCCTTCGCGGAGGTGATGCTCGGCATGCTCCACCTGCTGCGTCAGAAGGTGCTGCCGCGGGTGAACGTCGTGCACTACCACCTGATTGCGACGAAGATGGCGGACGCTGCGGCGGACACGAACTTTATGCTGCGCTCGACGGCCACGTTAGACTTGACGAACCCCTTCACGAAGGAGGAGCACACGCGTCTGAAGGCGCTGGCGGCCCCGCTCGGGATGGCGGAAGAAATGGACGAGTTCCGCTGCATCGATGACCTCGTGATGGAGATCGAGGAGAACTCTGGGGCGTCGGTCGTGCACAGCCTGCTGCACAACCGCGAGGACTTGGAGGCGACCCTCACCGCGACGCTGGCGCAGCTGCTGCCGGAGGACGCCGATGCCGACAGCGCTGGTGCGGCCGCTGCGGCTGCCACGGCTGAGGCTGAAGCTGAAGAAGACGATGCCAGTGGTGCTGCAGCGGAGCTCGAAGGCGACGAAGAAGGCACCGCGGAGGAGGAGGAGTTCGAAGAGGAAGAGGTGGAGGAGGAGGAAATAGAAGAGGTTCCTGCGGCGCCACCAGCACCTGCGGGACGCAAATCAAAGGCTGCAGCAGCAGCAGCGACGGCTGCCCAGCGCAACGCCCCAGCCCCACAGCCAGAAGAGGAGGAGGAAGCGGTGGAAGAGGAAGACGAAGCTCAAGAAGAAGGAGAAGAATACGAGGAGGACGAAGAAGAATTCGAGGCGCCGGTGCAGCGTGGCGGTCACGGCCAGAAGGCACAGCAGCCAGCAGCAGCAGCAACACGGAAGCCGCTTCACCACCCCGCACCACCCGTAGCCCCGACAACGCGTCGCACGAGTGCCGCTGCCGCTGCTGCACCGAAGGGGGATGAGGAGGAGGCGGAGCTCGAGGAAGCCATCTTCAGTCAATGGCGAAAGCAGAAGGAGCAGCAGCAGCAGCAACATGGCAAGCACTCGGTGAGTGGTGGTGGTGGTGGCAGCAAGTCAGCTGCGGCGTCCCGTGCAGCAGCGCAGCAACAAGAAGAGGAGGAGGAGGGAGAAGAGGAGGAGGAGTTTGAAGAAGAGGAGTACGAGGAAGAGGAAGCGCCGGTGGTGACACCAGCAGCGAGCAAGTCACGACGCGGCACCGCTTCTGCGGCGGCGGCCTCTCCTGCCTCTCCCCGTGCCGCAGCACCCAGGGCAACAACTCCAGCAATTGAGGAAGAAGAGGAGGAGGAAGATGAAGAAGATGTGGAGATTGTGAAGGCGCCGGTGTTGCCGCGCAGTCCCGCCGGCCGCCGCGCCGTCCCCGTCGCCCAAGCCGTCGATGATGAAGAAGGCGTGGTAGACGAAGAGGACGAGGAAGAGCTTCCACCAGCGCCGCCACGTCGCGCTCAGCAGCAGCAGCAGCAGCAACGGGTCGCACGTCACCCACAGTCTTCATCAGCACCTGCGCCAACCCGCCCAGCGCAACCGCCACGCGCCGCACGTGTAGACGAAGATGTGGAGGAGGAGGATGCACCGCCGCCGTTGCCGTTGATCCGCACGCGTCGCGGCGCCGCACGTCGCCACTCATCACGTGCGCCGGTTGCACCACAAACGGAGGAGACAGGCGAAGAGAGTGCGTCAGCGGGTCTTAGTGGTGAGGATGGAGCAGAAGGCTCGGAGGGAGCTCCGGTAGCAGCGGCGGAGGATCAGTGGTTCCGCAAGAAACCAAAGCGCCGGTACTTCGAGTAGTATGGGTGAAAAAGAAGCCTTGCGGCTTTGGAGTTCATAGAAGAGTCGTGCAGTATCGAAGCTAGACTGCATTTCGTTTGGTGGCTGTCCGCCCACGAGAACGATTGGGCATGGAGCGACCCATGCTGTTCGTGTCGGTGAGAGAGAGAGATGAAAACACGCTAGTGGTTATTTTTGTTTGTTGTTTTGGTTTCTCGTTGCGTTTGTGTTTGCCGTGACGCATCGTGCGAGAGTTGCGTACCTACTTTTTCTGTACTCAGCGTTCCTCACGACTTTCGTAAATAAAAAAATTTCAAAGGCGTGTGGAACCGGACAGAGGCTCATGGGATGCGACATCAACGGTTGTTCGTCCTGCCGCCGTGTGTAACATCTGCGCTGTACGTGCCTCATGCCTTCCGCGTGGCGATGGCGCAGAGGGGAGGACGACGACGAGTAGGTAGGTGACGACGTTCATGAATACACAACCCGAACGAGTCGCAAGCAGCAGTGTCTGTGAGGGGGTTTAAAGTTGCCGTGGGTGTGCGCGCGCGTGTTTTGGGGGCTGCGGAAAAGAATTCGCTTTCCCTGCTGCCTTCCCGATTCTGTGTGGCTCGTGACGTATTGCGTTTGCAAACACATTTTCCATTCTCTTTCTCTCTCTCCTCTTTATCACTCCCTTCTACACAACTTCTCACCATCCCACGACGCAGAAAAACACCTACACGTGTGCGTTTGAGCGGCACCTCACCAATCCAAAGCCAGCTAGCTATTCTTTACCACGTGTGCGTGTGCGTGTGTGTGCTACCACACTTTCACCTCTTTCTCTCTCTCTCTCTCTCTCTAAAAAGAAGGAGAGAAAAAAATAATTCCAGACAGCGAGAGGCGAACACCTTCGCTGAACTCCCTAAGAAACCCCTCCCCCTGAAAGCAGCAGCAATGGGCAAGGCAGACCAGAAGAAGAAGGAGAAGATCGTGGAGGACAAGACCTTCGGCCTCAAGAACAAGAACCGCAGCGCCAAGGTGCAGGCGTACGTTCAGCAGGTACGCCAGAGCGTCGACCAGCGCAACCCGCAGGAGCGCAAGTCGCAGGCGGACCTGCAGGCACGCCGCAACGCCAAGGAAGAGAAGCGCGCGCGTGAGGCCGAGCTCGCGAAGCTCTTCAACGACGTCGACAACCAGCAGCGTAAGAAGCGGGAGGAGGAGGCCGCCGCAGCGGAAGGCGCCGAGGGCGATGACCAGTTCATGTGCAACCCCGACGAGTACCTCTTCCGGCCCGAGGACTTCGATGACGTGGAGCAGGACGACACGCGTCTGGAGGAGAAGCTGGAGGCGGAGCGGGAGAAGCTGCGCGAGCGCACCGACCTCACCCCGGTGACGGAGGAGAGCTTCCAGGCGTGGAAGCAGCAGAAGCGCGAGGAGGCCGCAGCGAAGGAGGCAGCGCGGCTGCGTCGTGCCAAGGCCGGCGAGGGAAAGATGCGTGGCTGGGACTTGTGGCAGATGGACCAGGAGCTCTTCGTGGACGACGAGGACGCCGACGAGTTCTACGAGCGCGAGGAGGAGGTGGCGGCGGCGGCCGCAGCGGACGAGGACGACGAGGCAGCGTACGATCTATCCTAATATTCTCGTCCCATTGTTCTCGCGCGCTGCGTGTGCGCGTGTGCGTCTGTCGGTGGTTGGGCTTGTCGCACTGCAATCGGGTATGTGAAGCAGCAGCTTCTGCTTTGAGCGAAGAAAGATGTGCGCATTTGCGGAGCAGTAACGAGCACGAACGGCACCACTCGCAGAATCCTTACTTTTTACACACGTTGTTTATTGTCTCCTACCGACTTCTCCTCTGGGTCGCTCTTCATCTTCGTTCTTCTCTTTTTGATTCTTGTTCATTATAAGTACTATTTTATTTCTCCTTTTCTGGATTTAATGCTGCCGCGTCACGCACCTGCACACACACACACACACAAACACCTTTTCTGTGTGTTGTTATTCTCCCTCTCACCCTCGCAGTCTTCTGTGGATGTTTGAGCGGAGGACGACGTGTGTTGTGCAGTGCGCCTCTCTCGTTGAGTAGAGTACTCTCCTTACTCTCTTTCTCTTTGATATTCTCCTCTGGTTGGTTGGCTAATTTTATGTGTTGGTGTTCTCGCTGCGTGAAGGCTTGTCGTTAAGGCTTTTGTTTTCTTTGTTCTCTTCTTCGCTAAACGAAATGGCAAAGACCTACACACATAAGCCAGTAGGCGCGAGGTAGAGAGACGGGAGAACGAAGAGAGAGAGTGGATGTCGAGAAGATCACTCTTCTTTCTCTCTCTTTCTTTGCAGCTTTTCCCCCGTCTTTTACTCGCGCCTGCTGTCGCTAGACGTTTCTGTCGTCCATAAAAGGGTGGGGAAGGAGGAGGTACTAAGCGGATGCAACACCACATCTGCTGCCAGCCGCCGCTGCTTCTTACTCTGCCTCCTCCTCTTCCATGTACCTTTGCAGTACAGCACACACAGACAGAGAGAAACTGACGGTACCGATCTTTCTCCTCATCGCAACGTGTGTGTTCCGATACTTTTATCACAACCTCAATGAAAGGCCGCTTTAACCGCCTCTAAGTCCTCTCTCTCTATCCCCTCCTTCTCACTCTTGTATTCCTCTGACATTGTAGGAACCGCAGTGGGAGGGCTTCCCGTCTCAGAAGCGCACTCAACAAAAAAAAATCAAGTCGTCTGGCAACTCTTTTCATTTCTTTTCAAAGAAATTTAAGTGTTTCTCTGCTCATAGGAGTACACTACAATATATACTTATATTCACTCCTTTTTTTCTCTTTCTTTTGGCTCTCGTTTGTGAAGAGACAGACGCCGCATCGTACAGCCCAGCACGTCGACGGCGCCGCTGACAAACGACGTGTGGTGTGTCTGTGTACACGGAAGGAAGCATTTTAAACAAAGAGAGGCACGACAACCTCAACGACAGGACAGCATCATCACGGTTGCGTTCGTGGAGAATCTGAACTGACACTCACACACACACAACAGCACCTACAAAAACAATAAAGTGAAAGTGTAATTTACTTTCAAAACTATTCTTTCTATATCTCTTCCTCCTTCTATCAAAAGTGCTGAGAGAGCGAAGGCGAGGCGAAAAAAAAGATGAAGCTACGGTGTTTTCTGCTGCGGTACTACCCGCCCGGCATCACGCTGGAGTACGAGACCTCCGCCGGCCAGGTAGGGCAGAAGACCATCGATCTCCTGCTCCTCAACCCGAGCACCCATCTCGAGCCACTAGCGGACAAGATCGTCGCCGGCGAGCCCTTGCTGAATGGCAAGTATCGTGACCAAATCCTCGCCTACCTCCAGCGCCTCGTGGAGAAGCTGATCGCCGGCAACAACCCAAACCAGACCTTCACGCTCTTCAAAAGTCTGCGAGCGCACATGCTGCCGCTGACGAACTGCGCCTTCAACAAGAACGGCACCAAGTTCGTGACAGGCTCGTACGACCGCACCTGCAAGGTGTGGGAGACCGCCACCGGCAACGAGCTCGTCTCGCTGGAAGGCCACCGCAACGTCGTGTACTGCGTCGGGTTTAACAACCCGTACGGCAACCGCGTCGCGACTGGCAGCTTTGACAAGACGTGCAAGATTTGGGACGCCGAGTCGGGGCAGTGCTTCCACACTCTTACGGGCCATGTCACCGAGATCGTGTGCATGTCTTTTAACCCGCAGAGCACGCTGATCGGCACCGGCTCCATGGACAACACCGCGAAGGTGTGGGACGTCGAGACCGGACAGGAGCTGCATACGCTCGTGAACCACACCGCAGAAATCGTGGCGATGAACTTCAACACCTACGGCGACCTCATCGTCACGGGCTCTTTTGACCACACGGCGAAGCTGTGGGACGTGCGCACCGGCAGCGTCGTGCATACCCTGCGTGAGCACCGCGGGGAAATTTCCTCCGTGCAGTTCAACTTCGCCTCGAACCTGGTCGTTACGGGGAGCATTGACCGCACCTGCAAGCTGTGGGACGTCGGGTCGGGCCAGTCGGTGTCGACGCTGCGGGGGCACACAGACGAGGTGCTGGACGTGGCTTTCAGTGTGTCGGGCAACATGGTAGCCAGCGCCAGCGCCGACACGACGGCGCGCATTTACAACACCTCCACCTGCCACTGCGTGGCGAGCCTGAACGACCACGAGGGCGAAATCTCGAAGCTCGAGTTCAACCCGCAGGGCACGAAAATCATCACCGCGTCAGGGGATAAGCGGTGCAACATCTGGAGCGTGGAGACGGGACAGGTGCTGCAGTCACTGGTGGGCCACACCGATGAGATCTTCTCCTGCTCCTTCAACTACGAGGGCGACACGATTCTCACGGGCAGCAAGGACAACACGTGCCGCATCTGGAAGAGTTAGCGGAGATGAGGAGTAGAAAAAGAGAAAAAAAAAACACGCCCATACGGTAATAATGCAGCGACTGGGAAGTAGAGGGAGAAAGAATGCAATTTTTTTTTGTTGTTGTTCGACCCGGAGGAAGGGAAATTGATATTGAAGCAAATAGTACACCTTTCTCTTATGGTGGGTGTTTGTGTATGTGTGAGAAGTTGTTCGCTGAGCTGCACCACACGTTTTGTTTGTTGTGTTTACTTTCGGCCTACTCCGTGTCGCTTGGAGTGTTCGCGTGAACAATAGAAGCGTTGGTCCGAAGCTGTTCGTCTTCTCTCTCTCTCTTTCCTTTTTTGATAGTGTCGTTGCGGATGTTTTCTCCTTGTCTCTTCTGAGTTTGTAGATCCGGTGTTGACGCTCCCCACATGCTGAACTCCTCGTGTGCGTGTGCAGGCGTGTGTGTCCCCTCACACTATTTTCTCTTCGGCGTATTCTCTTCCCTTGTTGTTCCTCTGTCCTTAGATGTCTACTAGGATGCTTTGGTCTATCCACATCTCTTTTTCTGTTTGTTTGTTTGTTTGCTTCCCTCGTCGTGTGGATGTTTGAGATTTTATATTCCCCTTTTTTTTCTGGCTCTTCTGGTGAAGGCAAGTGCTTCAGTAGCGGCGCAGACGTTTCAGCGTTTTGCCTCTCTTCTCCTGTTGTGGGGTGAAGGGGAGAAATAATGTCTGGTATGTGGGTGCGTGTTGGGGGAAAACGTTTGTCTGTATCGTCAAATAGGAGGGACTGCAGCATCGTCAGACGGCTCTGGTTCATAGTTGTTAGCCGCGAACACCCTAATGTTGTGGTGCGGAGAAGGAGGGGAGGGTTTGCGAACGCGTCGCGCTTGACAATGAAAGACTGGCGCCCACCATGTTTTCGACATGGTCCTAGCTCAGCACTTATCAGCAACAAAACCAGAAAAATATGAGAGCGTTGTAGTGAGAAGTGTGATGGTCTGCGTTGCTCGTCCGCACACATCCTTTGTCTTTTTTCTCCCTCTCTCTTTGAATGCCGGTGTTTCTTGTGGGCAGCGACGTGCTGCTCATGGCGTGGCGACTGTTGTTGTCGTTGTTGCTCTTGTCTCTTCGCTTTTCCGTCGCATGCTGCGAGCGTCTTTTGCCATTTCTCTTCTTTGTAGCTCGGGGTTACGTGCTCCTTGTCGTCTGTGAGTGCGACCGTGCGTCTGTTCTTCCTTTTATTCTGTTTATATTGTATTTTTCTTCTTGTTTTCCTCTGTGAACTAGTCTTACACCTCTTTCTTCTCTCCCTCTTCAGCGGAAGGTGTCATCTCTGTTAACGAAGCCTAAGAAGATTATAAGATATACAGCGCAAGGAAGATTTCTGCTGCTGCTGCTGCTGCTGCTGCTACCGTGGTCGGGTTGATCGCCTCGCTTCCCATATCGAAATGGAACGTTGCCCACATCTCCCAAACAGAACCAAGAAAAAGTCTGAGGATCGGCATTCTTCAGCTCCTATATGCGAAGGAAAGAAGAAAAATATGAGAAGAGCCGTTTATCATCAACCTTTTCTCTCTCCCTCTCTCCCTCTGTTCTTTCTCTCTTTCTTTTGTCTCCTCCGCAGCCAGGTCTCTGAAATTCTTCTCATCATTACCCCTTTTTCTTCTTCACTCTCATATTTTATTAGATAGTGCTATGAGCGCGGCTTCGCTGTATCAGCCCGCATCTCTCAATTATTGTGCATTCACGACGCGCTAAACCCATTGCCTCTCCTCCGCTCTCCTTCTACGCGCAAACACACGCACACGCACACGCGCGCTATCTCGTTCATTTATTCCTTTGTGTGCTTGTACTTGGACACTGTCGTGCACCTCCCAACACACACTCACACTTTCAACCTCCGTTACTTCTTGACTTTTTTTTTTCTTTCTTTCCGCCCTGTGTTTCTCGCATCAAAAGTTATTTGTTCTACTTTCTCTCTCTCTGTGGGTTCTTGTTAGTTGTTGTTTTTTCTGGAAACATCGCTCACACGTCTGCGCTCCCTGTCTCCTTCTTTTTCTTTCTCTTTCTCTTTGCTCGTGCGTGGGTCTGACAAAGGCCTCAACACATTTCCTCACTACTCGATCAAAACAAAAAAAAATACGCGCACAAGCGTCGCTTCGCTTTCTGCTTCTTCCCTCACACAAACACCCTCCTTCTCTTATTTTTTTTCGTTTATACGCTTGCGTGCATCACAGTAAAGAGGCTCTTGCGCGTATCGCTTTCACTTCCTCTTCCACTTCTCTTTACCAACGCCTTTACAAAGCCAACTAAGAGAGAATATAAAGATCACCTAGCGTGGCCGGTTGTTATTGTTTTTGTGCCGTTCTATTTCATCGCTTCTTTTCTTTGTTTTGCGTAATTTGCTCTGCACTTCTCCTCGTGTTGTGATGCTGCGTCATCGCTGCCGTGCTGCGGCGTCGCAAACGTGGGGCCTGCCGCTGCGGCTGGCGTGTCGTCAGCAAGCCTACAGCCCCTCCGCCTGGAGCGCCTTCACCTCCGCCTCTCTCTCTCGCCACTTCCACTGTACCTTAAAAAAAAGCCTTGCGAAGAAGAGAGCGGAGTCGGAGGCAACAGCAACAACGGCGACGGCGACGACAGAGAAAGACAGCTGTGGAAACGCTGTCAACGAAAATACTGCCTCTACCACAGCTGACGTGCATCCTTCTTGCAAGGCCGCGACGTTGTGTGCGAGTGCAGCGCCGACGCACCACCAGCATGCTGTCCCGGACACGCACACGCCTTCGCCTTTCAACGCCTTCAAGCCCTCCGCGTCGTCGCTGCGGTACGCACTGGAGCTGTCCCTCCCCCACCTCCCCGACCGCACGCCACTCGTGAAAGGGGGTAACACAATCTCCGCTGCTGCTCTGTACAGCAACAACAACAACACGACGAACAAGAGTACGGTCGAGAAGGACCGTGTTGTACGTGCCTTAGCGCCGTGGTTAGCGACTCGGACTGCAGCAACAACATCAAAAGAAGACGAGGCGGAGCTGACGCCATCGCGTTGGGATTCTTTTGTGCGACTGTGCGACGCCGTCGTGACCACTGCGGCGTCTCATACCTCCTCCTCCTCCTCCACTGCTGCCTCGTGTGGGCTGACGGGGGTGATGATTCCGTGCAAAGAGCCGTACTTCTGCCCCGCTGGTGGCGATGACCAGAGGAGCAGCACGAGTAATGAAAGCGATGCAGCTTCTCTTCCTTCGACGATTCAAGCTGCGGTGTGGCTTTTTCACCAGCAGTGGCACGTGCCCGTCACGCTCGCATTGAACACGACGGTCGCCAACCGTTGCGACGCTGACAGCACGAACAATGCCGCTAGCAGCGTCGGCGCGAAATCTGCCGGGGCTACGGAGGCCGGTATTCAAGCAGTCGTCCGGGATTTTGCGGAGAACTTGGGTGGCCGCACGGTGCTGCTCGTGCGCGGGGACGCACCATCCACCCAGTACGGCTTAGGACGAGGAGCTGATACCGCCGCTGCTGCTGCTCCTGACAGTGACGTTTCGAAGCTTCGCACAAGCGGGGATCTCGTGCGGTGTGTGAGCGCGGTGAGTGGGGTGAGCATGGCGGTGGCTGGCTACCCACAGGGCCACCCACTCGAGCGTCAATGGGAGTCCGTGGTGGCAGCTGCCACGACGACTGCCGCTGCCCGGCCCGACTCCTTCTTCGCCACCTTTGAGAAAAATTTTAACGCTGCGGACTCTCTCTTTAAACAGGTGGTCGAGGCCCACATCGATGCAGCGTCACCGCACGCACCACTGCCGGCGCTGTCCCACCTCTTTCACACCCTCGGCCGCCTCCACGCCGTGCGTATGCTGTGGCTGACGCCGTCGCACTACTCCGCGGCAGCCCGGGCCGCCTCTGCCCGCCAGCTGGTGGAGGACAAGGTGCTGCTGCTGCCGCTGCGTCCACCCGGAGGGGGAGCACGGGTAGTGGTGACGCAGATGCTGGCCTCTGCCCAGGAGTTCACCACCTTCGCGGCAGACGTGCAGCGCGCACTGCGCGACGCCGCGACGAGCACCACGCCAGCATCCGTGGAGATTGTGCCTGGTGTATTGCTGCCGCACCCGACTAACCCACACGTGTTGCTGCGCTCCTTGTACTACTCCAAGGTGATTCCCAGTGTGCGGCTGCAGCGTGCCTTGGAGAATTACCGCACCGATTTGAAGAGTGTGTGGCGCAGCATCGTGACACACAACAACACCGAAGACGAGGCTCACAAAGAAGCAGCCGATGCGGCGGGCGTCGTCACCCGTGCGCAGGATGTGGCGGGTGGCTACCGGTCCACCTGGCCGGGACACGTCGTGCTTGCGAGTGAGCACGACGCGGCTGCCGTCGAGGCCTTCGTGACGGATGCGCATCAGAGGGCTACGGCTCGCTTTACCGCTGCGTGGTTGGCCGAGACGGTGGACCTGCTGTGTGAGCTGCAGAAACCGTCGCGAAGCATCTTCAGCAGTGCTGCGGTGCGAGAAGAGACCCCGGTGCATTTCTTCACCATGTTCAACGATCAGGTGGATGTGCGACTGGCGCAACTGCTGGAGGCGTACGCGAAGCGCAGCCGCAGTCGGGGCAGTGCGGGGCACGTCGTGTCGCGTGAAGGCTGCGAAGAGATAAACGAGGAGCTCGTTTTGAGAGCAGTTGTGTTGCCTTGATACACGTGTATTTTCTTTATTCTTTCTCGGTGAGTCTGCGCGGGCGCTGACGTTTTCTTCGTGACCTACACTCACACCTGTGCAGAGGCGCCTCTCTGACTTACCCTCATCGCTTTTTTTTTTTTTTTCATTTTATATTTTATAGACTGGATTTGGCATATATTTCCTCTACTTTCATTTCGATCTTTTTTCTTTTCTCTTCTCTACTCTTATGTCGGCAGCCTCTTCTGTCGATACTTTGCCCTGCAAGCGATACACGCAATCGAGGAATCAGCAAGCAGGAGTACGTGATGCCCGCAACGTGGCAGAAACGAAGCGGAAGGTGGGAAGAGGTCGGTCTTATGAGATGCAGCACGGAGCCTTTCTAATTAGACATCCGCAGTAACAGAGGAATAAGCAAGAAAAAAAAAGATTAACAGCCTTCCTTGTCGTCGCGTTGTGAAGGTTGTGTGCACGGCTTGTGAAGGCTGTTAAGAATTAAATGTTCCTTTATCCTCCTTTCACAATACACACACTCTCTCTCTATTTCCTTCAATGTCCTCTTCTCCCATCGTATTCGCGAAGGGCTCCTATCTGCAACTCCTGCACCGCTCCTCATTACACCAGGTGCGCAACATATATATATTTATTGCCTTCCTGGTAATTTTTTGCGCTACACGCCCAACACTGACGGATATACACGCTCGTCGTTGTTGGCCTTGTTGCTAGCTGCTTTCTTCTCTCCCTCTGCTCTCTCGCTTTCTTTTTATCTTTGGCGTATTCTCAAAAAAACTTATACACACACACATACGCACGTACGAAAGCGTTTACTTTGCCAACATGCAGGCCACCACCGTTACTACTGCTACCGCTACCACCGCCAGCGGTACCTCTCTCTGGCGCCGCCTCTGCGCACTGCAGCCCACCCTTCGCCTCGACACGGGTGACACCCACCAGCCTTCTCCCCCTCTCTCACAGGTCAACGCACCGATGTCGTTCAGCTTCGTTGTCGTACCGCCTCCCGTCCCCGCCGCCACGCCGAACTTTGAGTCGCACTTGCGCACACTGCTGACACACGTACCGCACCCTGCCTTCGTGACGTGCACGAGCTACAGCCCTTACTTCAGCAGCGCTGCAGCAGCAGCAGCGGCAGCGGCACAGGCGGGGATCGGTCAGGAGAAACAGCAAGAAGAGGAGGAGAGCGCGACGCAGCGTGCTCTGACTTTCTTGAATACAACACTGCCTCCAGATACTGGACTGGTCTTGACGCTCACGGGAACACGAACCACTACGGCCCCTCCGCCCTCGGCGAAGGATAATTCATCGACGTTGACGGGGGCAACAGAGGATGGCACGCGTGCCGTAATCAGCGACTTCGTACACCGTATTTCCCCTACAACACTACCCAATAAGGAAGCAATGAAAAACAAGGTGGGTGAGAAATCTGCTACTGTTGCTGCCGCTGCTGCTCACGGGGAGGGTGCAGGCCGCCGTCCTGCTGGACTGATGGTGCTGCGTGGCGACGACGGCGGCTATACACGTCAGCAGAAGAGCGCTGAGGGCGACTCCCTCACCGATTCACCAAATCCCTACTCCACCTTCGCCGACGGCGCTGCGCTCATGCGCTTCGTGCGCAGCAGCAGCAGCAACTCCACCAGCAGCAGCAGCAGCAGCAGCGAGGTGCGCGACGTGTGCCTCCTCACCGGCGGTTATGCACAGGGGCACGTGTACGACCGAGTGTGGGCGGGTGTGCCGGACACCGAAGATGCCACCACGCCAGCACCACAGCCAAGCGCGTCGCTCGCCTTCCTGGACCACCTGGAGCGAGTCTACCAAGAAACGGAAGCACAGCTGCGACATGCACAGGGCTCCCACCAAGCACCACGCCCAGCCACGGTGGAGAGTTGCCTGGAGCTGTCAGACGCACTCCTCGGCCGCCTCCACGCCGTGCGTATGCTGTGGCTGACGCCGTCGCACTACTCCGCAGCAGCCCGGGCCGCCTCTGCCCGCCAGCTGGTGGAGGACAAGGTGCTGCTGCTGCCGCTGCGTCCACCCGAAGGAGGAGCACGGGTGGTGGTGACGCAGATGCTGGCCTCTGCCCAGGAGTTCACCACCTTCGCGGCAGACGTGCAGCGCGCACTGCGCGACGCCGCAACGGCAGCAAGTAGAGAAGGAGGAGACGAAGATGCCCTGACTTCGTTGGTGCTGGTACCTGGTCTCATGGCCCCTCTGCGTGCAGAGCACTTTATGCGCTCTGCCCTTCAGCTGAAGGTCATCCCAAGTGCCCCGCTGCAGACTGCGTTGCACGCGTACGCTGCCGCGCTGACATCCGCACGTACGCGGCTGCAGTCGGACAGCTCGGACTCCGCAGGTGCCGTGAAAGCCTTTGAAGCAGAAAGAGAAGCCGCGGAGGTTTCTTTTCAGGCAGCCATGGAAGACTTCACGGTGGATGTGGCAAGGGACTTGTACGCCGGCGGCTTCACGCATGTGAACTTCTCTGCGTTTCAGTACGGCTGCGGAGAGGCGATTGGCCGTGTGGCTGCCCGGTTGGCTGCGGTGTGCGCTGCTGCGTAGCACCACGAACGCCTTTCTTCTCGGGTTTTTTTTTCTTTATTAAATGCGCCATTTTATGATTCTGGGCGTGCGCACATCCATGCAATATCCCTTTTTTTTTTTTTTGAAGGCAGGCTGACCGGAGAACACGAATAAAAAGAAATACAGTGCAGCGATTAATGCTCTTCGTTCTCAGCAAGATGTTGAATACACGTCCAGTCTGTGTTTAATTTTTTGGCTTGGAAGCCAGTTAAGATGAAGGGTCTCGAATGTGTTTTGCTCTCTCTCTCTCTGTCTCAGATGTTGTTGTGCGAACGCGGCTGCCCTCCAAATTTCTGCCTCTCTCTCTCTTACTTTCTTGTGCTTCCTCTTTCCTTCCCCATGCGCGACGTGTGCATCACATTATTTACAACCAACACTCAAACACTCACACACGTTGCACCTGGCGAAGGTCCGCACACGCCTCGCGACGGAACATTCTTTCTTTTTATCTGTGTCGAACCGCACAGTTAGGTCGACAATTACACAAAAAAACAAAATCAAAAGAAAAGAGATTTAGGGTAGAGCACGTTTATTCATTATTATTATTCTTTGTTTTGCAGGTGACGACGAAAGACACACACAACCCCTACTCCTTCTTTTCCTTGTGCGGAGACTGCCAGGGTTTTTTTTCTCTCATCTCTCATCTCTCATCTCAGCACAACGCGGCTTTCACCACCACTTAGCCTTCGCACTGGATCACTTTCTTTATCACACACGAATATATATACGCTGACGTAGGCACGACACTGACGCGTGTGTGTGTGTGTCTGTGTGCGTCGCCTATTGTGTGCTCCTTCTTTCTCCCTCTCCTCTCTTTCTTTCTGGTTGTTTCCTGCGTCCGATACGCGTGGCGCTGACCTTCTCTCATCGCTTTAGAGCATTTTTCTTTGCCTCTCTCTCTCTCTCTCTCTCATTTCCTCCCCCCGTTGCAGCACTCCCGCACGGCATCACAACACCACCGCAGAAGGGAACGGACATTAAGCCACTACGGTGCCTCCTCTTCTTCCCTGTTGCAGTAGACGTGTACGTCTACACAGGGCGTTCCAGCTAACATCTCCGCTTTGTTTTTTTATTATTATTACTTTTTTTTTTTCCTTGAGCGTCCTTCCTCTTGCCTCTCTCTCTCTGATCTACTATTATTATTTTTACTTCACCCTTCTCTCTTTGCTTCCCGTTCCTGAACACGCTTCGTAATCTGCAGATTCAGCATACCCGGCGACGCAGAGAAACGTGTGGAGGGCGACGAGCAGAGCGAACAGAACGCGCAGGTGCGGCGTTCTGTGTTAAGGAGCGAGCGTCCGCTCCTAATTCCAAAAGTAACTCCGAGTAATACATTAGTGGATTCTTTTCTTTCCCCCGGTGTGGACATCTTCGCTTTGTTGAATTGCCTGCTTCAACCGAAGGCGAGGGAGTCACAGCAGTACACACAGACACGCGCACACCAGTCGCAACGGTGACTCGTCTACTGGTACAGATCACCTTGTTTAGTTCAGTAAACAAAAACCCTCTAAAAGAGGACAAGAAAAGGCTCAGCTGCAAAGCGACACGACTTGCGTTAAAGAGGGGAGCGTGTGTGTGTATGCGTGTCTCTGCAGGCGTTGTTGCGTCGCTCTGACGTCTCTCTTCCTCGCTAACTCTTCGGTTGAGATTTTCTCTTTTTCATCTCTCCTTCATATTTCATTTTTCTATTGTAATTTATTCTAGTACTGTTTTCTTTCTTCTCTTCTAATCTTTTTTTTTCTCTTGTTCGCCTCGGTGCTTTGTTGCCCGTCGATCTGTTTTCTTCTCGCCGTCTCCTCCTACTGCGCTTGATCATCTTTCTTTTCTCTTTTCCTCCCCGTTTTTTGCAACCTCACCGCCACTGTTGTTGATTCGGCGCTTTACATTTTATTCTCTTCTGCTCGTCTCTCTTCACCTCGTTGCGTTCTCTCCCCCGTGCCGTGCCATCCCGAGCCTCCTCACAAGCTGTTGCGAAGGAGGGCAAGAGCCTCGAGGGCTGCGAGAAGGAAAGACGGAACACCAGAAGAGGAAAAATAAAAGCACAACTAAGCGACACAAACCAACTCAAGACGTCGTGAGCGGAAGAGAAAGAAAGAAAAATTAAGAAGTGGCACGTTAACAAAAAAAGGAGTCTACGATCGCAGAGTTTGCCTGCTGTGCCTCGACACGGCTCGGTGAGACAAGAAAGCATTCGTGAACGCAAACAAAGAAATAGCTCTCATTTCTTTTTTTTTCAGCTCGTCTTTGATTTTATTATTATTTTACCTTTGGTGCAATTATCTTCTTCTTTTTGTTGCTTTCTGTGGTTCTCTCTGTTTTTGATACTCCATTTCTTTTCAGAAAAAAAACGTAACTCGCATTTGTCTGATCTTTCTGATTTCTCTTCTTTTTCATTTCTCCGTGTTCATCTCTTTTTCATCACTATTCCTATTCATAATTTCTTTCTCGTTTTCTTCTCTCTCACAACCATCCTTTTTCTGGACTCCATCGGCTATTCTTGGCATTTGACATCGCTTAGCTCGACGCATCCATCCAACCATCCATCCACACCTCCCTCTCTCAGCTTTTTTTTCCTCCTTTGTTCTCGCGTCGCTTTGCTTATCAGGCGTGTAACACCTTTTCGCTGAGTGTCTCTCTTAGTGCACGCGCACACACAAAACGCTCCACTTTAAACTAACCACCATTTATATTATATCTCTCCCCTGTCGGTGTCTTTCCGTATTTTGGGAAGTTCAGCCGCGTCAGAGTCTCTTTCTTCTATTATTATTTCCTTCCGTGTTTTTTTTTCCCCCTTTCACTCCTGAGTTTACCTCCTTTTTTTTTTTCACATTTTCGCAGGTACTTTTTTTTTCCGCTTTATCTGTGCTCGACGTGGTGTGCGTGTACTTCACTCAGACACCGGCACAGTACTTTTTTTGTGTGTTTGTTAGTTTTGTTTTGTTTTTTTTCCAAATCTTCTCTTGTTTTTAAACCTTTCAGATTATATTTTGCGTGCTTTTCTCTCCTCGCTGTCACCCCTCTCGTCGCATTTGTGTTCTGTTGTTTTTTCCCCCTCTTTATTGGTGCTAAGATTAAGATCACACTTACTTGTTTTCTTGCCAGTCACTTCTTGCTGCGCCTCCCCCTAAATTAGGCCGCAGACGGCGTCATCTTCCCCTGAACGTTGTTGACGCTTTATCACTTTTACCACCTTTTTTTCATTTGCTGTGTGTTTGTGTGTGTTTACTTTGCTTTCATCTACTTTATCTTTTCTCTTTTAGCTGAACTGCGAAAAAAAAACTAAAATCTGTTTTAAGGCTGGAGCACTAAAGCCGTGTGCTTCCGTCCCACCGTCACCTTTTCTCTCTTGTATTCCGTTTATTTTTGTTTGTTTCTGTTTTTTGCTCTTCTCCTCACTATTCCAATTTGATATCTTCTTTTTGTTGTTGTTTTTGTTGTCTTCCCCTCCCCTTCACAGACACGATTTGTACTTCTTGAAAATAAAAAGTATCTCGTGCACACAAGCATCCCTTGTCCTTTTCCATCTCCCACCCCAAAGCGGAGCGATAGCGCGAAGCATCCACAAAATAAGAAGAGAATAAAGTGCAAACTTTTCTGATTCAGTGTTTCCTTCGTAGCTGTTCTTCCTTTTTTTTTTCTGGCGGCACTCATTGGCCTCTTTTTTTCTTCGTCGTCATTACCTCAGTTTTTGCTCTCACACGATTCTCGTTTATCTATTCTTTCTGAGCTGACGCGGAAGGCGAGGGCATTTCTGCTACTAGTAGATCGTCACACGTCTTGGCGTATAACGCGAACAACGAAACGTCCACTACCATTTTAAAATTAAAAAAGCGAAGTAATTAGAACGGCAACGATAACAACCGCAGCGTCGAGATCGGCGTGAATTTCAGACGAAGCACACCCGCCATCAGTCTGGTGGCCACTACGCCTTTTTTTTCTTCTCTGTTTCTCTTTTTTTCTTTTTCTTTTTTTTTTTCGCGTCATCTCGCCTGGTTCGTGTCGGAGTGCTGTTTACCTCTCACGGAAAGTTCAGCATTGGCTACAATTTTTGTTTCGCTCGCTAAGCATTTTGGGCTTCTGCTTAAAGCGGTGCCTACTCTCTCTCTATCTCTCTCCACTCAGACACCCACACATAAAGCAATCTCCTGCTGTTTCCTTCCCCCCTCCCTAACTCTCTTTTCCCTGCTTTCTGGTTTTTTTTCTTGTTCTCATTCCTCTGGTGAACTCTTCGTTGTTGTGTGTGTGGGTGTACGTGTTGCTCTTTCCCCCTTTCTGGGTCTTTGGGTTGCCGCTCAACACGCGATTCCTCAAAAAAAAAACCTTTTTCTTGTTTTCGGCTCCGCGGCACGTTTTTCTCCTTTTTTTTCTTTTCTTTGGCTGTTTTCCTGCGGCTCCTCCTCCCGTCTCCACCTCCTCCGTCCACCTCTTTTAGACGCGCTGCACACGTGTCTGCAATCTCTCCCCTTTTATCGATTGTGTACTCGCGCCCCTTCCCACTACCCCACAGTACACCACACTGGAACCTCGATTTGGTAGCTCAACGCGACAATCAACGAGCAGCCACCAAAAAAAAAATTCAAACGAGGAGGCGTGTGCGTTCAAAACAACCTCGTGGCACTTTCCTTCCCCTTGCACACACGCACGTAGCACCAATTATTTCATTTTTCTGCTCTTCACGGAGTGGCTCCTGCTCAGCCTATCTTCTTCTCTGCAGCCCGTCCACCATTCTGTCTTCTTTTCTTTTCTGATTTTTCCTAATTGTGGCTTCCCTTCCCTCTTCGATTTTTCTTTCTTTTTCCGAGTGTCATCCTTCGCTATTTCACAGCCTTTTTCTTTTTTTGCTTTTTAATCATAGCACTGCTTTCTATTATTATTATTATTATTTAGGTTGTGTACATGAGCCACACCTTTCTCGCCGACCTGGCGCGACGCGTCAGCCTGCACCCCAGCTGCCGTGCCGAGCTGCGCCACCACTGGCCGGCCCCGCACTACCACAAAACCCCGCAGGATGTTGCCGCAGAAGCGGAGGAGATGCGCAGGCGCCACGCCGCCCGTGCAGCCTCGACAGCGGATGCCGGCAACGCATCTTCGAGTGTCGGCGATGCAGCAGCAGCAGCGAGGGATCCTTTTAACCCGTTTGAGCACTTCCGTGTACGGAAGAGGAATCATCGACGGCGGCGGCGGCGGCAGCGACCCGACGGCAGTCAACCACCTGTGCTTGACAACGAAACCGCGAAGAAAGACGCTACAACCGCGATCACGTCTGTTGATGCAGCGCCACGCAGTCGCATCAGCAGCAGCAGCAGTGGTGGTTTCGTTGGTGCGACTGCCCTCACGACAAGCGTAGAAGACAGCAAGCCCGCAGCAGCGACGGCGCCGCCGGCTGCACGTCGCGCCTCTCTGATGTTCCCGGCGAAGCGTATTCAGCAGGTGAGCAGGCGCAGCGGCAAGGAAGCGCAAGCCGGGACGGCAGCAACAGCAACAAGGGAAGCAGCGAGTGCGCCTACGCAGACATCATCTTCCACTTCTCCCGGCACGACCACCGCCGCCTCACCCGCGTCACAACAACCGGCGATGCGCAGCGATGCAACGCCGTCGAAAAAAGAGTCAGAAAGAAACCATTTAAGCTCGCAGACTAACTCAAAGGCAGCAGCGGTAAGTAAGAGTGGCAGTAGTAGCTCCAGCTCCTGCAGCAGTGCGAGTCGTAGCGCGAGCGCCGACACGCGCCGCGACAGCGACCTCGACAGCGATGAGCTCGAACTCTGCCACGACCCCCTCCACATCCGCCTCCCACGCACCCCTGCACACCCGACCACGAGCGGTGTCTCGCGTCCGCTGCGTGTAACAGTGCGGTGGAGCGGCGCAGCGCAGCGACGGCGTCGCCACGTGCGTCAGCTGCAGAAGCGCAATCGAAGCGAGGCGGACTTTGCGCCGCGGCGTGAGATTACCATGACACCATCGGGCTTTGAGATGGCGAACAGTGAGACGTCTCCCGCTCCGAGTGACCTGCACCAGCAGCAACACCAGCAAGGACAGGTGTATCGTGTGCCGGCCGGCAGTGCCATGCAGGCTGCAAAGATGACAGCAGCAGCTGAAGAGGACGAGGATGACCACGAGAGTCATATTCTACGCAGTTGCAGTAGTGATATGAAGGGACAGGGCGAGGAGACGAGTCCGACACGCCCTCCCGCGGCGTCGGTGATGGCGGGTGGCGGCGGCGTCTCCGCCTCTGCCTCGGTGGCCACCTCCCACTCGCTGCGGCCGCCCAGCACGGTTGACGAAGTTTGCTTGCTTGGCTGTGACACACGTGTGGAGGTACGGCCCGCACAGCATCAACAACAGCAGCAGCAGCAGCATGCCTCGGCTGGATCCGCCTCTGCGGTCGGCTCTTCCGCGCACACGCGCAGCAGCGGCCGCTCGCAGGGTCCGCAGCCCCACCCCTCAACTGCCACGGCAGCGGCAACGGAGGAGGTGGAGGGACGCTACCACCGCCAACCAGCCCGCAAGTCTACGACGATCTTCTCTCAGAGCACCACGACCGCCCCGCGCACCTCGCTGCTGGGCGTCACGAGCTCGGAGCTGCCCACGCCGGCGAGCTCTGCGGCGGAGCCCTACGCGGTCTCCTCCCCCCACAGCTACCTGCGCCGTCCCAACTCACTCTTGATTGTGCGCTCGCCACCGCAGGAAAGCTGCGCCGATGATGTGCTGACCGCCTCGAGTGGTGTTTTTTACTACTCCTGCCCCGGAGCATTCAACCGCGGCGGCGGCCCCACCACCGCGCCTGCCGGTCTACACGGCTTGCAGGGCGGGAATCAGCTGCGGGTGACGTACGTGACGAACAACGCCAATCGCGGTGGCACAACCGGCAACGGCAGCAGCACCCTCAACAGCAACGATGTGAGCTTCGCTGCGGAAGGAACAGCAGCAGCAGCAGCAGCAGCAGCAGCGTCAGCGTCGCAGACGGCACGCGGTCGTGGCCTCGCCCACGCCCCCCGTCCGTACGCGCTCACGCTCGGCGGTCAGAACTACCCCGACGCACTAGGCGGGTGTGCCAACAACGGCAGCAGCACGTTCAGTCACGTCCGGTCGCACTCCGGCAGCCCCACCACCGTTGTTGTGCCCAGCAGCAGCGGCGGCCACACGAACGCCGCGACTGGCGCGAACGTGTCCTCGCACATCACGCCACCAAGCTCGCTGCCGTCGACACCGCTTGTGACCACAGCGGCAACAGCGACAACAGCAGCAGCAGCAGCAGCAGCAGCAGCAGCAGCAGCAGTAACGGGCCAGCAGTCCCCGCCTCCGCAGGCGCTGTCAATGAAGGCGGTGCTGGGCCAGCGTCGTCGATCTTCGCTGTTGCGCCAACAGCAGGCGCAGCAGCAGGCACAGCAGCAGCAGTACCAACGCCAGCGGTCTCCGCTCCACAGCTTCTTCCCCTCACCAGAGGCGGTCGCGGCGCACCTAATTTACCAGAAGCGCACCACCCGCACCGCACCGCCCCAGCTGCAGCGCGTCGAGTCCGCTGCGTCTTCGACGGCTGACACGGTCGCCTTCACACCTTTAAACGTGATGGTCGGCACCGTGACCAGCTCCCCTGCACACTCCCCGCTCGTGTTGCAGGGACCTAGCGCGGTGGACGGCGCGGAGCACAGCCCCTTGCCCACCACCGCGAAGACCCGCCTCGATGCCTCCGCCTCCCCGTTCGATGTAGCGCAGAGCGCCAAGCAAACTCTGTCCACCTCGAGCGCCAATTTGCACGACGACCCACAGTTGCTGAGCGATCACCCGGGCTACGCCTTCACCCCGCTCCACCCGCAGCGTGACCTCTCCGGCCTGTCCACGATCGGCGGTGGCAGCAGTCTGCGGCCGACGCGCCTGTCGCATCCCTACTTCTCCCACACGGACGTGCCCCCAACGAACGCCTACGCAGGCGGAGCCGGTAATTCCTTCGGTCAAGGAGGAGCAGTAGGAGGAGATTTGAATGGGATGGGCGGTAATGGTGACAGCTTTGGCGCCGCCCCGCTGCGGATGTCGAGTAGTCTGCCCGCCACGCCGCACCAGGCGACGGCGCCGCAGTCGCTCTCCTTCGCGACAGCAATGTGGGTTGATGGCGGGGACACCGAACCGCGTGGCTCCACCCTCCTTCACCCACTACAGCACGCATCGCAGCAGCAGCAGCAGCAGCAGCAGGGGAAGGCAGAGTCCCCGCTGGGACCGTGGGCCTGCGCCCGGCCCTGCTTCTACGCACCGAGCGAGAACAGCGCGTGGATCGAGCACACGCGTCACGGCGCGGCGACGCCGACGGCTGCCCTGACGCCGATGCTGCCGGTCCCAAGCATCTACAACGGGCACTACAACACGAACAACATGTACTCTGAGCCCGCCACGCCGATGCTGACGCCGCAGCTCAACCAGCACCAGCTGCAGTACACGTACGCGTCACAGCAGCCGCAGCGGCACCCTTCTGCCTCTCCCCAGCACACCTTCACCTACTCCGCCATGTCTACACCGCACGTTTCACACTTGCTTCCGCCTGCAGCGCAGCGCACGCGTTCGGGTTTGATCCGAGGCGCAGCAACGGCCTCCAACGCCTCCCCGGCGATGCCGGAGGTGTTCTGCAAGTTCCAGCGCTCCGACGCGCAGCGCTTACGTCGCCGGGCACCGCCGCTGCCGCCCGGGACCGAGTGCCCAGGCATGGCAGGGCGGTTGGCCTACGAGGCTTACCGCGATGCCGTACGCCGCGGACTCGTCAAGGAGGAGGAGGAGTGTAGCTACTACCTGAGCCACCATCACTTTTCCCCCGTGCCATCACCCATGGCTGGATCGGCAGCACGCAGAGGCAGCGGTAGCGTCGCGGGGACGAACGACACGCAGGAGGATCGCGCGTCTGCCGCCTCCCCACCCTCGACACGCGCGTCGGAGGCGCCACAGCGGAGTCAACCTGGCCGACCAGCCGCAGCAACGCGTCCGCTCTGCGTGGTGTCGCTGGCCGACCTGCGCGCTACGCCCTCACCGCGTGCATCGCGCAAACCACAGCAGCACGCAGCGAGTAGCCCTCTAAAGCCTCAAGGCGCATGCACCCCCCTCCGCCACCATTCCGTTGAAATGGAGGAGGTAGATGACCAGCGCAGTCGCAGCAGCAGCAGCAGCGTCGCCCAGCAAAGTAGTGAGTGGGGTGGTGAGACGCGGAACGGCCCTCGTCTGCTCTTCCAGATCCCCCGCTGCTGCGACGACCCGTACCACCGAGACGAGGAGGCGCTTGAGATGATGAGCATCACAACGGCGTCATCCTGTGCCTTCGGCGCCGGGCTCGACGGGCTCGCGTGGCGTGAGTGGATGCCCTCGTCCCCTGTCGAGGCAGGAGAGGAGGTGTTGCGCACCTTCGCTGCTGCAGCCGCGAAGGCATCGGCTGCTGCTGCTGCGCGGTCCGGCTCGCCCTCCGGCTCCGCCCGCGTCCACAACTCCAGCCACGTCTCCACGACGCTGAGTGGCAGCATGCACGGAGGGCAGCTTCCTTGCGGCACACACGCCGTTGGCGGAGGCGGGCTCGGCACTCTGGGTGCCACAAGCTTTGTGGTGCCGAGCGCCGTGGGAACGACATGCCTCAGCGCCAACGCAAATCCACCGCTGAGCGGAAGTCTCGGTGGTCCTGCTGCCCTCGTGGCGCCACTCACGCCACTCGACATCGCCGCGCCGCGCAACGCAGATGACATAAACGACGAGAGCGACGCGGCTGAAGGCATTACCGGTGTGCAGCGGCACCACCGCACGGAGACGGGTGGGCAGTCGATCAGCAGCGCCACCGCGTCGGGACTCGCGGCATCGGGGGCCACCGGTGCGTCGGGCAAGCGGCCCTTCATCGCCGAGTGGCTCGTCTCAAAGCTGCAGAAGCACTTAGAGAAGAAGAAGCTAAAGAAGCTGCAGCGACAGCAGGCGCGGGAGGCGGCCACGGTGACGGCAGTGTGCGGCGGCAGCACCCCACCAACCAGTGGCGAATCCGTCCCCTCGACTTTCCTCACCGAGGTGCAGGTGAGCCGCGACACGGCAGACGCACGTCGCACCGGCACGACCACCGCGTCGACCGTATCTGATTACAGCGATGCCTCCTCTCATCACAGCAGCAGCGGAATTGGCGGTGGCGGTGGCAATATCAGAAGCAGCCCACAGCACCAGCACCAGCAGAGTCCTACGCCGGAGCTGATCGCGCAGGAGAGGCTGCGACAGCATCAGCGCCTCGCCTACCTCGCCGCGGCGTACCAGACTGAACTCGTCATCTATGAACAGAAGCGGCGCGAGACGTTGGCAAATCGGCGCGGCATTCAAGCCGTGGTGGACCACAGCCGCGCACGCATGACACCAGAGGCCGCAGCGGCGGGCTACATCTATGAGGCACACGCCTGTGGCGCAGATAACAGTCACCACCATCAACATCTCCTGCACCCTCAGCAGCAGCAGCAGCAGCAGCAAGAGCAGCACGTCTTCACGCTAGCTGGATCGCCGAAGCAGCCGAAGGACGTCACCAACGGGCCTGACAGTGTCAGCAGTGACTCGTACAGCAGCGTGTACTCGCAGGCGGTGGTAAGCGTGGCGTCTCCTGTCGCCACCGAGGAGCAAGAGAAGGCGGAGACCACCACCGTGGCACCCAGGCCAGTAGCCGCCGTGGACAACGAGCCCTTCGGCACGGAAGCCGCCCCACCGCACCTGCAGCCACCACAGCAACGCCACCAAGGCACGGAGCAGCGGAGGGGATCGCCGATGCGTGTGGTGAAGGCGCGCGGGGTGGCGGAGCGGGTGGAGGCGGAGCGGCGCCGCGTCGCCCTCGACACCGTTCGCACAAAGCAGAAGTCGATCGAGACGTGGATCCGTGCGATGCGGCGACAGTTCTGAAGACCAGTGCTGAGCGTCTTCTCGGCACACACACTCTCTCCGTGTTGGCTTTGTGGCTTACCTTTGGCGGCAATAGTGCAAAGAAGGAGGAGGTGAATCTCTGTGTTATTTTCACCATTTTTCCTTCTGACGCCTCCCGTTGATTTGCCTGTCTTTGCTCTCTTCCTGTGCCTCAGATGCCGCCTCTCCACCTCCTGAGCGGTGTTTTTTTTTTTATGCGTCCCTCTCACGCTTCTGCATGCTACATGTGCCGTTGTCGTTCGCTGCGGGAACTTTTTTATTCCTCTTATCCTCCCCTGTTCGTCATTTTTTTAGGTTGATTTGCTCCGTATCTTCTTCTTTCTTTTTGCTTGTTTCCTCTCATACTCTGCTGTGTGTTTTTAATATTATTATTATTATTGGTGTTGTTGCTCTCGCCATGCACAGGAGGAAAAGTTTCACCACACTTTCTCGATTGTTTCGCAGGTTCACATTTTCTTTTTTTCTCTTTCTCTCTTATCTCCGTGTCTTTACGCTGATGTTTGGTCCTGTGCTTGTTTTTTTTTTTTTTTGCTATATGTCACGCACCTTTCTCGGTCTCCTGACACCTGGCTGACTGCTGCTTCTGTGTGTATTACCCCTCCTCCATCGGCTTTGTTTTGCGAGTTATATATATTTTCTTCTCTTAAGTATCTTTTCTTTCTTCTCGTTTAATATTTTGATCTTTTTGTTCTTTTTTGCCTTTAATTTCCTCTAAAACACTTTTTTCCACCCCGCGTGCTTCCTTGATGTTCTCTCTCTTTTCCTCTCTCTTCTTCTCCTTGTTTGTGTGTGTATTTTGTTTTCTTTTATTTTTGTTTATCCTCGTCCCTCCTAACACTATTACCAATTTTTGTTTTCTTTTTTTTTGGTCTGATTCTGCAGCTGTGCGGGGAGTGCAGATGTGTATTGCGGTCGTCTACCTCACTTCTGGTGACATCCACGAACAAACACACACACTTTTTCTCTCTCTCTCTCTCTCTTCCTCGTACACATGTTGTCGGTCGCATCGGTGGAAAGTGCTGCCATGCCAGCTCTCTTCGTCTTTTTGCATTGGGTATGTGTGTAAGTGTGTGTATGTGTGCCTCAGCTTACTCATGAGGGTCACAACCCTTTGAAGCGTTTGGGAGGGGAAAGCGGTAGTGGTGTTTCTTTCTTATCGTCCCGCTAACACACACGTGCACATTTAACACACACACGCATGCAGACACGGTTTAAATTCTAGTGAGTAGATTGAAAGGCCTTTCTCTCTTTTCTGGTGCGCCGTCAGCAAGTTTTACACTTTTCGTCTCTTAAGATGTTTTAATTTAATTATTTTATGTATGTTTTCCCTCCTCCTCTCCTCAGTTCTTGCATGTTCCCCGTAGCAGTGCTCCCTCACTCCAAACAATTTCTTTTCTGTGTGTGTTTCCTTTTCTTTCCAAAACGGACACGTGTTTTGTTTTGTTTTTTGCTTTTTGTGATACTTCACGCCTGCTTCTTATCTTATCCACTAGAATTAAAGCTCGACCTACGTGTATGGAGGCACTTGGATGTGTGTGTGCATGAGTAGGTAAGGAACTGCTCCTCACCACGATCAGCATCACCGTCACTCTTGTCCAGACTTTTCTTCCTCTCAGCTCCTCCGTGCCTTCATCACCCTCAGCTATACCTAACGTTCAGCGACCTAACGGTGTCTCTGATCTAACATCTTTCTCTCTTATTTGTTAAACCTCCTTTATAATTACACTCTTCGCGCCGCGTTGTTCTTCCTTTGTTCATTTTTTGTTCCTGCAGCTCTTCCCTCTCTCTCTCTCCACTACTTGCAGTCTCAGCAGTGCGCGTCTCACAAGACTTGTGTGCACCGCCTCCAACCCGGGAGAAGAGGAAAGAAAGGAAGATGAGGAAACGCAGAACGAGTTTAGCTTCTCTAATAAAGCAGTAAGAGGCGTTTAAACCGGAATCTATAAGTATTAATGTCCGAATATCGTCCTATATGTAGTCAGTAGATGTGTTGGCGTGTGCGTGTGTGTGTGTGTGTGTGTGTACGCGGGTCACAACGTCGTGTACATACACAGACATCACCTCCTCTCTACGGCGGAAAGGAGAAGGAAAAAAATTCCGCATTCAATTAGTAAAAGGCGCATTTTTTTTTTCGATCTTTGTTGCCAGCCTTTCATTAGTGTGTGTGGTTGCTTCCCGAGGCGGGTAGTCGTGTTAGTGGTAATGAAAAGAAAGAGAGGACGCACAGGAAACGGTGGGAAAGACGCCTCAGTGAAGCACTCACAGGTGCATCCTCTGCGCTGCCACCGCTCTGAGCAACTCTTCTTTCTTTGTTGCACACCACGAGACTCAGCGTGTGTTATCGTTGTTGTTGTTGTTATTGCTGTAGTTCGATGCATTCAGCTCGACTGAACAGTACACTGTCTGACTTGTCGCATTCGATGGCGTGAGGGTCGGCCAATGCTGTTTCGCTTTGTTATTTTGTGTTTCTGGTTGACGACCGCACACAGCAGCTACCGTACATCTTTTTTTTTTGTCTTCGTTTCTCCGTGTGAAGGTCCACCGCTCTTCCACTCTTCTACAGTACTTTACATGCGCTCTATATAGATCTTTCTTTCTCTCTTCACTGCTGCGTGTGTTTGTGTGATTTTTTCTTTCGTGGTTGTCCTTGTGGCGCGAAAAGACCAAAGTCAATTCTAAAAAGCCATTAACCTAACAAGAGAACCAGAGATACGTCGCGCTCTTCTCACTCCTTCGAGCAGTGAAGCGCTTCTTCTATGTTTTTTTCTCTTTTCCTCCCCTTCTAATTCTGCGCTACTGCGATTGAAGCACTACGTGGGACGCCCTTCAACTCTTAATGCATTGTGTACCCGACTTCTGAGCTTGAGTGTGTGCTCCGCGCTTTCTCTCACTCCCCTTCCCTCTCTCTCATATCCTCTTCCTTCTCTGGTTTAACACCGTTTTCACTATTATTATTTTGCTTTATATTGTTGTTGTTGTTGTTTGGACACGTGTCGACACACCCACACACACAAATCATCCACAAACTGCGTCTCTCCTCTACTTGCCACACTCTCCGCTTCCTGCAAGGACGACTCCTCATCGACTCCCCCATCTCCTATTTCTTTATCTCTTTCAATTTTTCATTTTTCTTTTTTTCTCTTTGCGCTTTTTTATTACCTGATTCATCCCGCTGCTGCTGTCATACACACCACAGAGACATCTCTCTCTCTCTCTCTCTCTTGTCAAACACACATATATATCACCCCTTCAGCGATGTCTGGTCACCGCCACACCAACGACCCCAACCTCACCCAGAACCAGGGCAACATGCTCGGTGACCGCCCCTGTGTTCGCCAGAGCCGTCTCTACCGCGAGGGCTGCAGCGGCAACGCCATGAAGGAACTGATGGGACAGTCCGAGCTGTCGTGGAAGACGGACCAGACGGAGGGCTGCTACGGCGGAGGGCGGGTCTACGACCACAACACGGAGGACAACAAGGCGGCACGCAACGGCTTGGGGTACAACAACAACGGCGCGCAGCAGGGACAGCAGCGGCAGTCCTTCCAGCAGGATGCGTACCAGCCACAGCAGCAGCAGCAGCAGCAGTACCGCCCTCAGCAGCAGCAGCAGCAGCAGCAGTATGCCTCTCCCTCCTCGCAGCAGCACCAGCAGCAGCATGCGCCGCCGTCTCCTCAGCAGCAGCAGCAGCAGGGGGAGCAGACGCAGGGGGTTTCCGCCAGCACCGGTCGTGGCTTCCGTCCGGGTGCGGGCTACGCGAACCGCCAGACGTACAACATCTTCACTGGCCAATAAGAAAAAAATAGAGGGAAGTTCCGCCATCAATGCAGGCTGTACGTCTGCGCTGCTGCCAGAAATCTAGATTTTTCTGTTCTTGTTTTCTCCGCGTGTATACATGCGTGAGAAGCAACAGTATTTGTTAGTGGGAGACGCTACTGCGAGTCTCGTTTTTTATTTTTCTGATGTGATCGTTGGCGGTGGAGTTTATCTTTCCTGTGCGACGCTGCCCGGTGTGTCTTCGCGTGTGCGGCGCCGTTCTCTCCCTTCTCTCTCTCTCTCTTTTTGTCCGCTGCCAACTCTATCTGTGGAAGTAGTGCTCTTTATAAATGAGTGCCTTACCGCGCCACGAGCACACTCAGACGGCGCGGGGCAACATCAAAGAGAGTTGAGACGCTCACAGACACGTTGCATGACCGGCGAGCGCTTCTTCATGAGGGGCTGAAGGACTCCATCTGTCCGGTTGTCTTCCAGTCTCCACTTTGACCTTTTTCTTTTTTTCTCTTTTCAGTTTTTTACTTTTCCGGCACTTTGCCCTCGCTCCTTGTACCTTGTCAATATTAGATTCTCTTATTTTAAAATTTTTGCGCTGAAAATCTTAGCGCTGTTGTGAAGCATTGGCGAGGTGATTGATTGGCTGTTGTTGTTGTTGTTTTCCACGCTCTCGTTCCCTCTCCCCTTATATTCTTGATCTAGAAAAGACTTTACAGAAAAAAAAAAGCAGATGCTGCTAAATGCTTGTTTGTTAGCCAAAAAAAAAGGTAAAAAAAAAATGGCCATCTGCAACTCACCACGTCACTAGACTGCTCTGTTTGCTCCCTCAAATTCCATGTTATTGTTGTTGTTGTTGTTGTTGTTGTTATCAGGTGATGGCCGTGACGCGTTGACAGCTACGCCCGAGTTGCAACGGATGTACACCACACAGGTAGCATGAATGTACGTAAGCACTTCTTCTTTATCGCTGATTTCTCTCACGCGCGCGTGTCGGTGTATGTGGGCGCATACGTTGGTCGTTCAGCTTTGCCTCTTACGTATGCGTGTTGCCGATATACACCAGCGGCCCGCACTGCAATTGGGACGAAAGAGGGAAAGAAAAATTGCAACAGGACAAGGAGAAAAAAGAGAGAAGCGGTGGAGAACAGGAGGAGCGAAATGGAGCTGAAAGAGAAAGGGGGCATCGTAAGAGAATGAGGACAAAGACGTAGCGCCTGCCTGGTGTGTGCGTTGCGCTTCGCCGCCGGTGTCCTCCTCGTTTTTCTCTCTCTCTCGCTCTGTTTTCTCCTAACGCACAGCCCCCCAAACGCCACCACTCGCTCGCTCGCTCTGCTTGCCTGTGTAGCTTCTCTTCTCTGCCCTCGCCGCACACACGCCCACACGCTCGTGTTGGGTTTTTTCTCTCAGCTTTTCACCTTTCAAGTGTGTCAGTTAGTTCAGAGCTGTGAAACAGAAATTGTACAGAGTGCTCTAGTAGGTGCAGAAGGCAGAAAGAAGTGAAAAAAGAAAAAAAGACCAGACTGTTTAATGTCTCCTTCACAACAAGGAGAATGGAAGAAGTGGAGAATGCGCTGCCTTTTTGTTCCCCTTCCCTCAGTGTGGGCCGAGGAGGGTGACTATAATCATGGGTCTGATGTCCCTCTCTCCGCCTCCCTGTGCTTCGCGATTCTTTATCACGCGTTTTTTTTTTTTAGAGCGCTTCACTTCATGCAGCGATGCCTCCGCATATCTGTCCTTCTTGTTGCCTCACATTCCCGCGCAAGAAGAAGAATCCCAAACAAGGTTCAAGGTTTAGTTCATAGCGCCACCTCTGATTCACGGTTGAGTACACCGCCTTCCCACACACAACTTTACCAATATTTCTCTTCTTCTCCTCTCTCTCTCTCTTCCTCCCTCTTAACAGGCTCCTTCATGTCTGTCCCCTACGTGGATGCCTTCATGCAGGCGGCCCTCGCTGAGGCGACAACGGCACTTCTCTGCGGCGAGGTGCCGGTCGGCTGCGTCTTCGTCCCCATCGCGGCCAACGCCGACATCCACCGCCGACTCCTCTCGATGACGACCACGTCCACTTCTCCCTCTCCGGGATCATCCGCTGAGGGCAGCCACACCGATGCTCAGAACGAAGAGCTTGCGCGGGAGGTGGAGGCGGCGGTGGCGGCACGTGGGCGGAACCACACAAATGAGCTACACCACGCCTTGGCACATGCCGAATTCATTGCAGCGCAGCAACTGCTAGACAAGGCTGCTGCTGCTGCTGCTGCTACCGCCGCACGTACCGATAACGCTGATGCTCCGTCCACATCTTCAGGTGCTCTGTCGACCCTGTCTTCGTACGTGCTCTACGTCACGGTGGAACCGTGCGTGATGTGCGGGGCGATGCTGCTGTACAACTATGTGGGCCACGTCTTCTTCGGCTGTCGCAACCCGCGCTTCGGTGGCAACGGAACGGTTCTGCCTCTGCATCGTGTCCCGGCATGCAAGCGCCGGCGTAGCGAGAGTGATGGCGAGGTGAAGAGGGAGGACGCGTGTGTTGACGCTCTGAGTGCATCACCCTTAACGAGTGCGAACGGCACCAGCAGCGATGCCAGTGGTGGTGATTCTTTGTCAGCGCCTGCGTCGCAGCAGGTGTGGTGGTCGGGCTACTCCAGTGAGGGCGGCCACCGCGAAGAGGACGCGATTGCGCTCCTGCAGCGCTTCTATGAACGAGAGAACCCCAACGCACCGGGGCATAAGCGGCGGGTGAAGGCAGCGGCGTAGGCGCTTAGGTGTGTGCGTGTGAGTATGTGGATGTGTGTGTAGGTGACCTGCTGACGGTAACTCGTTCTACGACAAGTGCGCGGAATGCACCAACACAATAGTACTGATCAAAGTCGCCTGTGGCGGCAGTACTTTAAGCAGAGTAAAAGCCAAAAGTGATGAGGAAAATAAAGTCCTGTCAGAGTGGCTCTTTCTCTCCGCACTGCTCATTGAATGGTCCCCTGCTGGCTTTCTTGACAAAAGGAAAAAAAATATGAGTTTCTGTTGTTCTGCCGGCTCATTAAACGCTCATAACACCCACCCTCCCTTCTCCCTCTCTTTCTCGCTCCTTCCACCGCGTTTGCCTTTTCTTCTGCCAGAGCTGCCGTCAACGAGGTACTCCTCACCACAGCCTGTTCTTCTTTGTTTGTTGTTGTTGTTGTTGTTGTTTTTCTATTTTCACCTCCACCGCTCCACTGCAGACTCCACCCCACTTTACCCGCAGCGTTGTTTACCAGCACATTGTTCGAAGATGGCCCCCGCAGCAGCGACTTTTGGCCTGAAGGTGGTGATGCTCATCTGCCTCCTCGCCTTCTTCTTCTACACCGTCCGCTTCACGTGCTGTGCCACCTTCACCGCAGTGACGCCGATGTCACCAGAGGTGCGCCTCTTTAACTCCGCTTATGTGCAGGAGGTGAAAACGTGCCTGCACCGCTACTGAGCATAGAGAACACGATGCATACTCGATACAACCAAATGTGCGTCTTCCTCTCTCTCTGCCTCATCACCTCAACACGTGTATCTTTGTTCTATCTTCTTTTTTGTTGTTTGTGAGCGACTTGTTGTTTCTGATCATTTTTTTCTAGTCCCTGTATTTGTTTGATTGTCGCCTGTGTCTGCTTTGCTGACTTCAATACACACCACACATACACACATGCATGCATGTTGCTTCGTCTGCATCGTCATGCCTTAAACGAATCCAAAGGGCGGTATGCATGCACGCTTGCCGATCAAGTCGTGAAAAAGAAGAGGAAAAAATGCAGGCATCTCCCTCTCCTCCTAAAAAAACGGCAACCTCCAAAGCAGTTGATGAAAGGCAGCGAAGAAGGCATCACGAACCGCAGCTCCATCATTTAGACTTTCCTCTTTGCCTCTCAACTACTCCTCATCCTCTCTCTCTCTCACTCAATATGTGCTACTTATTTTCGTTCCTTTCTTCGATACGGACAATCTACCTAAAACACATACACGGCAGAACTTACACATACGCTTGCGTTTTCCTCTATTCTTCTGTTCTTCCTCTCTTTCCTCTTAATTCTCTCTCTTTCTCACAAGACAGGAGCTACAGGCTAAGTGGAAAGTGAGAGGAAAGCAAAAGGACAATCGCATTGCCAAGTCCCACACACACAGTTAAATACACACACACACACACACACACACACAATCACACGCGCTGTCCTACCAGGTCAAGCACGAACACCAAACAAGCGGTCGCAACCTCTTTTCTTTGACGACTATATTTGAGAAAAAAAAAACTAAGAGAAAAATGGAGAAGTCCGACAACGATCGTCAGCGCCAGGCGCTCATCGAGGGCTTCGTGAACATGTCCGAGGTGGACGGCTTCGACAGCGCCAAGGATGATGACTTCCTCTTCGCCAATCATGGTGGCAAGGGGCAGGATTATGTGGACATGGACGCCGAGGAAGGCGGTGACGAGCACCGCGGCAACGCTGAGCTGAAGGAGAACACGAACATCTTCAAGTCTGCCTTCCACGTCTTTAAGGCGAACGTCGGTACTGGTGTCTTCATGCTTCCTACCTTCTACCCCGATGCGGGCTACGTCGTGGGTGTGATCCTTGGCCTGTTCATCGGCGCCGTCGTGATCGACTGCACGCGTCTGCTCATTCACGTAAAGGTGACGATCAACCGCCGCGATGTCACCACCTACTCGCAGGTGTGCCGCTACGTCTGCGGTGCCGGGCTCAGCTGGTTTCTCTTCGGTGCGATGTGCCTGACGCAGTTCGGCTTCTGTCTTATGTACTCACAGCTGCTGGGCGACACGATGGTGACCATGGTGCCTTTCACCGGCTCGAAGTACGTTTGGGTGACCTTCCTGCTTGTGCTGGGCTTTCCCATGACGCTCTTCTCCGACAACCTGTCCCTCCTCGCTGTTGCGTCGATCGTGGCTACGGTGAGCGTCTTCTACTCGCTCATCTGCTGCCTCGTCGACAGCTGCCGCATTCTTGGGACCAGTGGCGTGCACCCCACGTGCGATGTCGCTGGTAACCGCATTCCTGTTGGCTGGTTCAACAACTTGGCAAACAACATGATGTCGCTGGAGGGTATTGCAATTATTCTTCCGGTGCACGCGGCCTGCACGCAGAAGAAGCTGGTGCCGACGATGGTGACCTTCGTGATTGCTGGCGTGATTCTCTGGTACCTCCTCTTTGGCCTGACGGGCTACCTTGCCCACGGCTCGGAGATGACGACTTCACTGGTGGCCGCCATCGAGCACTCGCCGTGGGGCACAAGCATTCGCGTCTTCTTCGTCGTGAACATCATCTTCACCTACCCGCTTCAGTTCATGTCGGCCATGCAGCTAATCGATCAGGTGGTGGGCTGCAAGCCGCGCAGCTGGATCGGCATTGGCATCCGTCTGCTCATCAACCTTATCATCTGGGCCCTTGCCATGGCCATGCCCACCTCTGCCGTGAACATCGTGGTGGGCCTGATCGGCGCGCTGCCCTCGGCGTGCATGGTGATGATCATCCCCTCGCTGCTGGCTCTGCACGTCGACTACGCCGTGGCTCACCCCGATGAAGACCGCGACACCGGCGCCTACTGGCGGCGCATCTTTGTGAAGAAGCCGTGCTTCACGGTCATTCGTGTGCGCGCCTTCATCTACTTTGTGATTGCGCTGCTCATTATGGTGATCGGTACCTACAGCATCTTTGCCGGTCTGTAGAGTGGTTGCTCGCGATGGCCGCTTATCCCTGCAGTGCAAGAATAAGGGAGAGAGAGAAGAGCAGTAGAAGCTATACTAACGACGTGCGACGGTGGAGCAGGTAAGCGGCAAGGAGATCGTTGCTGCTTCACACCTTTCTTACCTTCTCTCTCTCCCATGATGCATTTCATTTTTTCTCCCGTTTGCTCCCTCTCAGCCGCAGCGCATGAGAGTACGCTACGCTATAAACCCTTTATTTCATTTTTTGTTCGTTTGTTTTTTGTTAGTTTTGTCCTTTTTTTTTCTTTTTTCCGTATTAAAATTAGTCTTTTTTTTCTTCTCTTACGTGTTTGGGCTTCTTCAGAGGTAATAGACGAGCCTTCACAAGGAGCGAACGCTTTTTGTTTTTGCTTCTTTTTACTATTTTCTTTCTTTAGTGTTTTGGAAATTGTGATGAGATTGATGACGATTACCATCGTGCACGTAGAAGACGCGTGTCTGAGTGTGCATCTCACCTTTCCAAATACAAAATATATTTTAACACGGCGCGTTTTTGTTTTTCTTACTCTTTTTGCGTAGTATGCCAATGAAGAAGCGTTGAGACGCACAAGAAAAAATTTTGTCTCCAAGCTACAATAGAAGGGAATAGCACTACTGCAGCAGAGTTACGTCGATGCTGACAACCATCCTTGTTGACGCGTATGTACCTTTCTCTCTCTCCCTCCTTCACATGCAGACACGCAGTCAGCAAAACGGATGTCGTTCTCTTTCCCCTCTCTTGCTTTTTTTCGTCTTTTTTTCTTTTCCTTTTGTTTTTTTATCGGGTGCGGTGCCTTCAAGACGTTAGACTTCGTTTTGTTTTTTATATAAATTTTCAGCTTTCTTTCTGCATCTGCCTGTTGTCGCTGCGGTGGCGGCGATAGCGTTTTTTTTTTTCTTGTGGTGGAATATGTCAGCTCTGCGTTCCCCACCTTCCGCGTTGCATTTTTTTCTTTGTTTTCCACGACTTACTTCCCTTTTCTCTTTCCCTTGTACGAGAGAGAAAAGAAAAAGGAGAAAGAGGTACTCCTGGGTGCTGAACAGACAAGCTGCTGCGTGAATCGAATAAAATAAAAAAGAAGAAGTGAGGCGTGCGGTGCGGAGGAGCCCTGATTCCACCTCCCTTCACGCCTCCCTGTTGTTTCTTTTCCCCCCTGGTCCAACGTCTTTCATTTTATCATGTCTTTCAAAACCGCAGTTCGTGCACTCTCACTCACACGCAAGCACACGCACGTCGGGGTAGCAACGGACGTAACACGACAGAGAGAGAATTTTCTATTGAAAACGCCATCATTTTCTCTTTTTCGCTGCCATTTTTGTTCCATTTCGATCTTTCTTTTTCTTCTTCTTTGTCATTTTACCAAATGACGCACCCGCATGCACCAGGCAAAGAGTATCAGCGCTGCATCACATGCTAGCCACTCATCTACTCTATTTTTTTCTTTTCTACTTTGTGAACGGCTGTTTTTTTTTTTGTTTGTTTGTTTGTTTTTTCTTCTTTTCCCCGTTGGACGACTATCTCTCACCTATTACTTTTGCTGAATGGCACACGCCTCGCTTCTCTTCTTCCTTTTTTTTTTTTTGCTCTTGCCTCTGCGAGGGGGCGAGAGTGTCCGTCTGTGTGTGTGTGTGTGTGAGTTCGGTGAAGCATAAGATCTTTTTTTTTTTTACTCTACTCTGCAGTGCTGAGGTATACGCGCACAGCAGGGAGGAACACTTGCTGGGGGGACAGAAGAGGCTGTAGGCTCCGGTTGCTTTAACTCACGGCGACGGCAACAAAGAGGGGCATGACAACAACAACTCTGTTCTCCGCTCATGCCTTTACCGTCCACATCATCATTGACCACCACGCTGCTTCTCTTTACTCAAAAATAAGACGTAAAAGTAGTTGTAGCAGTATAACCCGGTGATTCGGACTTGCGCTTGTTTTGTTCTTGCTTTTTTTATTTTATTTTTTGTCTCCGCCTGAAAATATTTTTTTAGCTCTTCTCTCTTATGTACCTTCGGTCTTGAGGGGACTTTGCTTCCTTTTTTCTTTTTTTCTTCCTCTCATCCCACCGTCTCTCTCTTACCAGAGTGCGGGACGGAGCTCCGGTCTTGCATGCCTTCTTCTGTTTTTTTACTCGCCTTCTGTTTTTTTTTCTGGTTTTCTCTTCTCTGTCGTATTATAATCTTCTAACACCTTAACTTACTTAAAAATGCGACGTAGGGTGTAGAACATACAAACACACACGGACACAAACGTGTGTGTAAGCGCACCTGCAGCTTGTCGAGCAGTTTCTCTCTGCGTGGAGGAGGGGGATAACGGTGTGCGCTGTGGAGTCTGCACCCCCGTCTTCCCACCGCGACCTCTCCCCTTATTTTTAAACAAAAGTGCCAAACCAGGACGGGAGAGATGTGTCCGTCGGTCATTGCTGCCTCCTTCACATTTTCCTCCTGCACTGACTTTCGTTCTTGTGCTTTACAATGACACGCCCCAACCGATCTTTATCCTCTTTTTCTCTTTTTCTCCTCTCTCTGTCTTCTCCCCTCCTGTCTCCTAAAAATGGCTGCCCGTCAAAGATTACTCTGATTTATTTAGAATATCGACGTCCGCGTCACCACAGTGCTTTTCTTCTCCTCCTCGCCCTCTTTGCTACCAGGCCCACAAGCATACTACACAGACAGCAACACAAGAGAAAAAAAGAATAGGTAGAATTTATCACTCCTTTCTCCTTACGAGACTCACAAACACAGACAAGCATCACCGCCACCATGGATGACGAGCGTCACCGCAAGGCCCTCATCGAGGGCTTCGTGAACATGTCCGAGGTGGACGACGTGGACAGCAAGCCGCTCTTCAAGGGCAAGGACGAGAACGGCGGCATTACGATGGGCAGCGACTACGTCGACGTCGACGCCGACGATCTTCCGGATGGCGGTCGCCCTGGCGTGGGGGAGCTGAAGGAGAACACGAACATCTTCAAGTCTGCCTTTCATATCTTCAAGGCGAACGTCGGCACCGGCGTGTTTCTGCTCCCGACCTTCTACCCTGATGCGGGCTACATCGTGTCGGTCATTCTCGCCATTCTGATCGGTGCTGCCGTCGTGGACTGCACGCGTCTGCTGCTGAACGTGAAGGTGACGATCAACCGCCGCGACGTCACCACCTACTCGCAGGTGTGCCGCTACGTCTGCGGCCCCGGCCTCGGTTGGTTCCTCTTTGTGGCGATGTGCCTGACGCAGTTTGGCTTCTGCCTCATGTACTCGCAGCTCTTTGGCGAGACAATGGATGAGCTGGCCTCCTTCAACGGCTCCAAGTACCTGTGGGTGTCGCTCATCTTGATCATCGGCTTCCCCATGACCTGCTTCTCCGACAACCTGTCCCTCCTGGCCGTTGCGTCCATCATTGCTACGGTGAGCGTCTTCTACTCGCTCATCTGCTGCCTGGCGGAGACCTGCAAGGTGCTCGCGCAGAAGGGCATCCACAACTCTATCAACCCAGCTGGCAACCGCATCCCCGTGGGCTGGTTCAACAACTTGGCGAACAACATGATGGTGCTGGAGGGTATCGCGATCGTTCTCCCGGTGCACGCGGCGTGCACGCAGAAGAAGCTGGTGCCGACGATGGTGACCTTCGTGATCGGTGGCGTCATCGTGTGGTACCTTCTCTTTGGCCTCACGGGTTACCTCGCCTACGGTGATGCCATCTCGGTCTCTCTGGTCTCCGAGATGGAGCACTCGCCGTGGGGCACGAGTGTGCGTGTTCTCTTCGTGCTGAACATCATCTTCACCTACCCACTGCAGTTCATGTCGGCCATGCAGCTTATTGATCAGACCGTGAAGTGCAAGCCGCGCAGCTGGATCGGCATCGGCATTCGTCTCTTTGTGAACCTTGTCATCTGGGCCCTTGCCATGGCCATGCCGACCTCTGCCGTGAACATCGTCGTCGCATTCATTGGTGCGCTGCCCTCGGCGTGCATGGTGATGATCATCCCCTCGCTGCTGTCGATGCAGGTGCGGTACGCTGTCGAGCACCCCGACGAGGACCGCAACACGTGGCAGTACTGGAAGCGCCTCTTCGTGGCCACCCCGTGCCTCACCTTCCGTCGCGTGCGCTGCTACGTCTACCTGGTGGTGGCGCTGCTCATTATGGTGATTGGTACCTACAGTATCGTGGCGGGCTTGTAAAGCAACCGCACCGGACACGCACCCCAATCGATATATGTCTGTGCGTGTATGGGGTGCGTGTCGGCGTCGACGCCGGATGTATAAAAAAAAAATAGAAGCGGCGCATCTGAAAGGCAAAAGCTTTTTTTTTAACGTTTAGAACAGCGAAGATGAAAAGGCCAAACGGACGGGATTGCTCAAAAACGCCGTTTCTTTTCTGTTGCGATCGTGAGCACGCACGCATACACGCAGCGCTCCCTCCTTCTCCTCGTGCTTTCCATGTCGCGGCGCTCGCCTTCTCCTCTGACGGATTCTTCGGGAAGATAGGTGACGTCTTGAGACTCGTACTGTCCGTAAATAAAGACTTATATACTTTTTTTCATTATGTTGGACTAACGGTTTTTTTTATGAGTATTATTTTCTTTGTCTTTTATTTTTTCGATCCCCACGCCACCTTTCTCTTTACATTCGCGAATGTACACTAAAAAAAAAACAAGGGAGAACGAAGACCTTTTTTTCTTCCTTTCTTTTTCCGCGTCGTGAAATTCGACGAGTAGACCAAGAGACAAAGCCGCATTAAGATTTTCCTTGGAGTCTTCGCCTGTTTTTCATAAAAAAGTCTTTTTTTATCTTACCGTCTGTAAGTGTGTGTGTGTGCGTGTTGTCGTGTGCTCAAGTTGAAGCGAAGAGCGGAAGAGCAGTAGGATGACCAAGTGCGTGCTATTTTTAAACCGACAACAGGCCCATTCACATACAGAGAGAGAGAGAAGAAAAGACATGCCTGTGTTTACTGCAGCGCTGCTTTGAGCTCTGCTGCTCTTCTCTCCCACCTTTTTTCAAGTCGTTGCCACCCTCTTTCTTCCCCTTTTACTTTTATCGTTGTTTCGTCATACACACACAGAATCGGGGGAAAAGAAAAGCGGCGAGAGCGAATGTGTCAATGCAGAATATGAACGGATAGCTGCTCTTTCCGTCTCCGTCTTTTTTCTTCGAGCTGTTGCAGAGCATTCGAAGGAACGCTTGTCCATATTTGCAAACAAGTATATATATTTGTTTCTTGTTCGTATCAGACCAGCTTCTTCGAGCACGTCGCACAAATGCTCTCTCTACAGGCACATTCAATCACACGTAGGCACGCGCGCACGCACGAACACACAAACACAGAGATGGACTACTCACCACATCAGCGGTTTATTTCCTCTTTTTTCCTGTTCGGCTTCTTCTTCTTCTTCTTTTTTATTGCTCTTCTTTTCTTTTTATTATTTTTTGATGTGGCCGCCCCGCATACTAGACGCCGGGAACTCTCTTGCCTTTGCTTCTCTGATACGTCCTCCTTTTTCCCCCCTTTTCGCCTCAAACTTGGTCCAAACGTTTTTGTTCTTCGTTCTTTTTTTTCTGTGTTAGTGTTGTCCCTTCTGGTTCGCACACATTGAGTCAAGCTAAAGTTGTTTGACAGTGTTGTCTTCTCTGCGCGGACCGCCCCCCTTCTACCCCTCTCCCTCTCTATCTTACGTTTCTTAAGCGCTGCAACAGTAATATAATACAGGCTAAACTTTAAATTCTCTCTATCTTTTCTAATAGTCTCACAAAAAGAATAAAAAACCCGGAAATGCAAAACTCTAACGTTTCCTCCCTCTCCTCTCTCAATGATTCCTCCACCTGCGCGCGTTCCTGTAAGGCAAAATTTATAAAAGTACAGAAAAAATAAGGTGTTGGTGTTGCCGAGGTGCACCACCTTCTTCTTATTTGTTTTTACCTCGTTCCTAATACATGTTGTTTGTTGTTATGGTACGTGTGTGTGTGTTTGTCGTTCGGTTGCGACAAGCTTTCTTTTTTCTATTATGGTAACGAGAGTCGTCAACGACGCGTGTGAGGCTCATTGTCTTCTCCCCGCCAAACTTTTGCTTATTTTTGTTTTCTTTTTTCATTTATTAAATTTTCTTTTAAGGCTGGAGAGATGAAGATTACATGCACACACATACACACACACAAGTAGATGTGTTCGAAGCGGTGAGCCGGCAGCGCTGGAAAAGGGGAAAGAGCGAGAAACGAGAGCGGCAAATAAACCATATTATTTTTTTTGCACGCAGTAAACACGCTGGCCGACGCGGTCCGCTGTGCTGTTGTGCTACTGAAGCTGACCGCGCTGCGCATCTTCTCTTCCTCTTGTCTTCTTCCACGCACGTGCTGACCGCTTTCTTCTCATTTTCTCTCTCTCTCTCTTCATCGCTTTGTGTGTTCCTGAGTGCTGTCGCTGTGGATTGTGAAAGCGTTGACAGTCGCTCTTCTCAATGTCAAGGGGAGGGCTTTTTTGTGAGGAGATCGTAGTAGATTCCAAAATTTGTCCTCCTTGACCTTCTCTCTCTTATTTGTACTGATACATCAACTTCTGTAAAAGATGCTGTCTAGTCATGGCAGAAGTGGTGGTGATGGTGGTGGCTCTCGGGGCTGTAAACTTTTCTATGTGAAATTAGCGCACACACGCACTTGCAATCGTCCGCACACACACGCACACGTGCACGCGGCATTTATATACGTGTTTGTGTCTGGTTTCTCTGTATGTGTGTCGTAAGCGCCAAATGATTTGAAGAGAATAAAAATGAAAAATACAAGCATCGAGGAGTCTGAGTCGTTGCCTTTTAAGCGAAGGCGTAAAGATAAATGGCGGCGTTTTTGACAAGCACAAAAGGGCAATCGATTCACTTTCCTTCGCTGTTCTTCTCTCGCACTGTTGTATGTCAAGGCGACGTGAATCGCGTCGAAATGAAGTCTTGAAACCCAAGGAGAAGTAACAAATTGGGCCTCTCACTTCCTGATCGCTTATCGACAGCGTGTCTACTAGACACTCATCTATTCAGCCACCTTAATTATTATTATTATTTATCGGGTCTAAGGGTCCTTGTGACACGCGTGCCCGCGCCTCAACGCAGCTCCTTTTTTTACTCGTCTTCTTTTCCCCTCTTCTTCTTATTGACCGCTTTTTTTTTTTTTTTGGTAGTCAACAAAGCCTCGTAACGGCTCGCAAAACCACACATTAAAAAAAAAAAAAGCTTGCAACAGGCATTTGCGACAATGTCACGTGTCCGCATCCTCAACCTCCCCAACGACTGCACCGAAGACCAGCTGAAGCAGCATCTCGTCAAGACAGCCCCGCGCGATGCCCCACTATTGGAGATTACCGATGTTCAGTTCATCCGACGCCCCGCGAACGCTCGCGACCGCGAACACCACAAGCGACATCAGCAACAGCAGCAGCGCGCACCGAATAGCAAGTCGACCTCCTCCTCTTCCTCCACACCGAAGCTGATTCTCCGCATGGCTTTTGTGGGCTTTCGCACGTCTGCCGCCGGCCACTTCGTCGCGGAGTACTTCAACAACTCCTTCTTCCGCAGCGCACGGCTGAAGGTGGAGCTGGCGAAGGGCCTGAACGATGTCGGGGTGACGGTGAATCAAATGCGCAAGCAGCAGGCTGTAGAGAAGAAGAAGGCGGCGCTGCTCGAGCGGAAAGAGGCAGCAGCAGCAGCAGCAGCGACGACGACGACAACAGAGGCACGTAAGCGTGGCCGCTCCACAACAGATGGAGGAGAGGAGAAGGAGGAAGCAGTGGAGAGCGGCGCGGTGCACACGAACGCGGACGGGTCGCTGGCGCGGCGGCAGCGTGAGTTTGTCGACCAGCGCAAGAAGGCGACGGAGGGCCCGACGTGGGCGTCGGAGGTGCTGCTGGCTCCTGAGGCCCCGCTGAGCTCGTCCCACGCCGCTGAGGAGCACCAAGAAGAAGAAGAAAGCATAGATAGTGCACCTTCACCTTCGCATGCAGCAGCAGCGGTGAGTCGACGTCGCGCCGGTGCGTCACACAACAACGCCGAGGCGGACGAGGAAGATGAGGCGGAGAGAGAGCGTCAGGCACTGGCTCGTCAGCAGGAGCTCGGGGAGGTGGATGACATGGACTTCCTTTCAGGGTTGAGTGGTGACGGCGGTAAGGCTGCAGCGGCGGTGGCGAGAGAAGAAGAAGTGGAGGAGGCGGAGGAGCGACAGGTGCAGGAGAGCGAGGAGGAGACTGATGTGGCCGAGTCATCACCAGCAGTGGCTGCACCCGCATCAAACAAGAAGACAGCGACGACAACCGCTGCTGAGGGGGATGGCGCTGACGCGTCGGCAGAGGCGCAGGAAGCCATCGCCTTCGTCTCCCACCGCATCCGCCTCGGCAACATTCCGTATATCGCCACCGAGGACCACATCAAGCAGTTCGCGAGCTCCCTCGTCGGCCCTGTCGATGCCGTGCACATCCCCCTCACCAAGGACACGCGACAGAACAAAGGGGCTGCCTTTGTCCGCTTCGCTGCTGCCGCCGACGCCGTGCGCGCGCTGCAGCTGTGCCGTGGCGCCATCCTGATGGGCCGCCTGCTGCGCGTCTCTGCGGCGGAGGAGGACCCGCACGGGAAGCGTGTGCTGGAGCGCGAGGCCGCCCTCGCCTCCACCGCTGCCACACAGGCCGGCGGTAGTGGCAACGGTGGGGTGGGCAGCCTCGCAGGCTCCTCGCAGTTCAAGCAGCAGCGGGAGGCTGATCGGCGCGGCGAGGGCGGCGCGCAGACGGGACAGATGACGTGGAACAGCATGTACATGAACAGCCACGCCGCTGTCGAGGCTGTTGCCCAGCGCCTTGGTGTGCGCTCTGACGACGTTGTTGGAGTTGGTGCGAAGGGCGCCGCGGTGCGTGCTGCCATTGCTGAGGCGTACCTCACCACCGAGGTGCAGCAGGTCTTGAGCGACGAGGGAATCGCCTTTGACTTGCTGGAAGGCGCGACGCAGAATCTGCTCAAGGCGCGCTCCAACACGACGATCCTGGTGAAGAACTTGCAGCTGCGCGACGGCAACGACGCCGCGGCGCTGACGAAGTTGTTTGTCCGCTTCGGTGTGCTCGAGACGTCCGCCTTTCCCTCGGCCGGCACCTTCGCGCTCTTCCGCTTCACCCACCCGCAGGACGCCCGCATCGCCTTCACCCGTCTCTCCTACAAACTCTTTAACACCTCCCCTCTCTTTCTGGAATGGGCACCGGTTGGCGCGCTGACGGAGGAGGCAGAGGGCGGGGCAGCAGCCGCAGCAGCAGCGGACTTGGGCATCGACACTGCAACATCCGCTTCAGGAGACGCACCAGCGGAAGCGCCGACGTCTGCCGCCAACACGGTGGTGTACACCCTCTTCATCACGAACGTGCCCTTCCAGACCTCCGAAGACGAGCTGCATGCCTTCTTGCTGGACGCCTGCCCACGCCTCGCCCGTGCCCCTGACGCGCTAATCAAGCGTCTCGTGCTGCAAAAGGAACAAGGGCGTGCCTTTCTCACCGTCGCCGACGAGAGCACGCTCGCCTACTGTGTGGCCAAGATCAATGGGAAGACGCTTGCTGGGCGTACGCTGGCGTGTGTCGTGAGCAAGCAGACGGCGCAGATGCAGCAAAACAAGCTGGCTCGTGCAGAGGATGGCGTCCACAGCGGCGGTGCTGGTGGTGTGCCTGCGCAGGTAGGGAGAAGCGGAGAGATGGATGATGAGGCGGATATGACCAAGACAGCCGTCATCGCCCGCAGCCGCGGGAACACCGAGGCGAACCCGAACTCGCGCGTCCCGCCTGGTGGTGACCCGCTGAAGCTGATCGTGAAGAACCTGCCCTTCGAGGCCACCGAGAAGGACGTCCGCGAGCTCTTTGCGGCCTTTAGTGAGATTCGCACCGTGCGTGTGCCGCGCAAGAGCCACACCTTCTCGTCGCACCGCGAAAACAACCACCGTGGTTTTGCCTTCGTGGAGTTCCTCTCAGAGGCGGAGGCCGCGCGTGCGTTGGAGACGCTGAAGGCCACCCACCTGTATGGCCGTCATCTTGTTCTGCAGTACGCCAAGCTGGATGGGTAGGGAGCAGTGGATGAGGGATGAAGCGGGTGTGGCGCTGAGTATTTGCTATTTGCTGTTGTTGTTATTGCTTTCTAGTCTTCGACGAGGCTTTTCTCTTTAATGAAGGGCAACGACTTCGTTGTCACTTCTAATACGATTAACACACTGTACCCTCCCGCTTTGTTGTTGTTGTTTTTTTTACAACATTTCTTCACTGAAAGCGGTGAGGGCACCATGACCGATTAAGATCTCGCTAACACACAGAGAACACAAATAATGTGACAAAAAAAAACCACAATCTTGGCGTAAGTCTTTTTACGCTGTCAGGTGCAGGAATGTGCGTCGTGACCCGCAGCAGCAGGAAGTGTGAGAGGTCACCATGAGTTTCATAGTCTTTTTCTTTCTCTTCGTGGTGCAATCCTTCTTTCCCTCTCCGTACCAGCGAGACAGAAGCTCACTCGTGAGGCAGTAAAGCTGCCCTCTTCTTTCAGCACCGCCATCTCTCTCTCACTCTCTGCCTGGCGGGCTGTGCACCTCGACCGGTAGGAGCAGCAGACATCATGCGGAGTTGAGTAGGCGACAGCTGTCTAAACTTCCTTAAAGAAAAACGACTCTCTCACTCTCTCTTATTTCTCCTTGCGTCTATCCTTTTCTTACCTTTCTTTGCCTGCGCAGGATTGTGTTTTGTTCTAGTTTTTGTTTTTTTGCTTTCCCCCTACGCCCTTCCGTTTGGTTGTCATCGCCCCGACCATCATCATCATCGTCATCATCATTGTACCTTGACCTCAGACTGGCATCGCTGTACGCCTCGATCTTCTCTTCTCTCTACCACTGCCCGCCATGGAGAATCGAGTAGTGGCGCTTGCCGTGCTCGAGAATCTCATCCACTGGCCCCTTGCCCACCGCAGCGGCTACGTGGCTCCCTCTAGCACCGCCGACGAGGGCGGCGAGGACGAGCACCACAGCCCAAACACCGTCTCCGCCGGCGACGCCGATGACCTCTCCCGTGAGCCACGTCAACGGCGTATCGACCGCTGCCGTGCTGTGCTGCTGCTGCCCCACCTCTGTCAAAAGTTAGGCAGTCGGTGGGTGGAGTCGGAGGTGGTGCCGTACCTTCTGCGCTGCGTAGAAGAGGAAGACCCGCAGCTGTCGTTGGTCAGTGGACTGGCACTGTTGGGTGTGACGCTGCCACGCCGCACCTCACTCGTCTCCACAATTGCAAGCCCGACGTTGGACTCCACCACAGCGAAGGCAGCGGCTGCCTCTCCCACCAACCCAACCCCCTCGACCGCCACGTCCAACGCGTTTTTGAGCCTTGAGGATGTCCAGCCTGTCTGCGCTCTTCTCGCGGCGAGCGGCACGGAGGAGACACGTGCCTTCGCGGCGCAGGTCGTCCTGCCACACCTTTTTTTTGGCACGGGACTGGAGCGGGATGTGACGCTGGAGAGTTGGGATGTCAAGTACGTGCCGATCTCTGTGCTACACGCCGACACCCTTGCCTCGAACAGCGGCGGTGCTGACGCCACGGCAGACTCGGCATCCGCAGCTGCAGACGATGGGGAAGGCGGTGGAGGTGGAGGAGGAGGTGATGCCGCTGCTGCCACCACGGCGTGTCTCGTCTCGGCGGTGCGTCAGCAGGTGATGCGTCAACGCCAGCAGGAGGAGCGGCGCCTGCATGTGCGCCAGCAACAGCAACAGCAGCAGAGTGCACCGGCAGGGCCTGCCACCACGAACGGAGCTTCCTCCACGAACGCCAGGGACGCCGCGGCTGCCTCCTCCGTCCCCCGCGTGCGCGTGGCGCCGCCCAGTGCTGACGAAGTCCGTCGTCGCTGCCACGCCCTCGCCGCGGAGGACGAGGCCATGCAGTTTCTGTTCAGCAGCACGTATGAAAGCCTCACAGGTCCGTGGGGCTTCACCGGTGGTCGTCTCGCCGCTCTTTGCCACGGCGCCAAGACCCTCCTTCTCACCAGTGATGCAGAGAGCCGTAGCAACGGTGCGTCTGGTAAACGCGGTAATGGCGCCAGCACCCACAGCAGCAGCTGCAGCGGTGGCGTGTCCATGAGCGTCGGCAGCGGCTTCCGTGCGTTTCGCGCGCATGAGCGTCGCGTGCGGGGCAGCCAAGTTCTGCGTGGCGTCCCTCCCGTCTCCCTGCGTGTCTTGTCCGAGGCCGACCTCGAGCTTTACGGCGCGACATACGCAGCGGATGCAACGCGTGATGGCGGCGACGTCAGCAGCAGCAGCAGCAGTCGTGACGACTTCTTCACGGTGAATGTGCGTGCTCGCGCGTTGGTCAGCGATGTGGTGCGGTGGATGGAAGCACTGGCCCCGGCTGGGGAGGCCGCAGAGAAGGCCAGCGGCGACGCCCACAAGAGCCCCAACGCATCTTCACCCGCTGCTGCTGCCGCACTGCTCTCGCCGCGGCACGCCGTATCTTTTTACGACTACGCCGCGCATGATGGCCGACGCGAAGCACTGCGCAGTCGCTGGCGGGCCACGCTGAAGCTGCTGCAGCATCTCCTGGAGTCGCCTTACCCGGGCCCTGTCGCGGTTGCCGTGGAGCTGATCAGCGGTCTGCTGCACGCACTGCAGGTGGTGCTGCTGGAGGTGGAAGCCTACGGACAGCGGCAGCGTGGGCAGGCAGAGGCTGCGTCATCTCGAAGCACCAGTCCAACCACCTCAACGACGACCACTATGCCCGCAGTCGAAGGTGAAATGGCGGGTGGGGCTGTGGAGGAGGAATCGCTGTGGGGCATTGGTGTCCCGCTCTCCCCGCTGCTCACGACGGCACAGCTGCAGACCTTCATCTACCGCAGCACGCGGCGCCACGTTGCCTACTGCGTCGCAGCCGCCGTCACCTCGCGCCGCGTGAGTGTCCCACCAGCGTTGCTGACCGCCACCGATGCAACCGCGTGGCGAGCACCGACCGAAAGTCTTGCGCGTCTGTTGCGTGCTGCGCTGCCTGTTGCGCAAAAGGTGCTCACGGATCTCCTCCTCCGCCACCACCTTTTTGTCAAGCTGAATGCGCAGACGGCTGCGGCGGGCAGCGGTCAGGTGTCGTGTGGGTTGGTGCAGATGGGTGCCGGGCCGTGCGAAGCGCGTGCTGCGGCGCTCGCAGCGTGGGATGTTAGCTTTGCGCCTGCTGGTGGGCAGAAGGCGGCCAGCCCGATGCCCGACGACGCATCGTTTTTGCTGACACCGTCGGCTGGGGATGACGGGGCACGTCGGCGTACAGCAGGCGGAGGAGAGGGTACGGCGTGTGCGGCGGTACTGGACCGTGCTCTCTGGCTGCCCGGCATCCTCAACGCCTTTTCAAGCTTCCGCGTTCATCGCGTTATCCGTCGCTCGCTGCTGCGTGCGTTGCCGCTCTGCGTCGACTTCACCGCGCAGCCATGCTCGAACACCGCTGCTGCGGCTGCTGCGGCTGCTGCGTCGGCATCTTCGACGTCCCCCTCCCTCTTCTCCCTCTGTGCGGTGTGCCCGATGCTGCTGCAGATATTAGTGCCGCCGAGCACCCTCGTCACACAGCTGAAGGTCCTGCACGCCGCCGCGGTGCTGCTGGGCGACGGCGACAACGACATGGAAAAGACTGCTGCGGCTGCGTCACGTCAGCACACCGACCCTGCAGTCAACACCAACGCTGCCACCCTTGAAGCTGCTCTGCCGGCGCTGTGGGCAACCATGACGGCACCCGACGGTCTGCTGAGCGCCAGGCAGACCCCCACAGCGGAGCTGCAGCGGCAGGAGACGCCCGCCTCGCTCGACTTCGACTTACTCGAGGCGGCGCTGGAGGCCGTGCAGCGCCTCATCGCCGAGGCCGCCGTGCGCATCACCGCGACAACTGCCCTGACGAAGCAAGCTGCTACCTCACGTCCGTCTTCATCCTCGTCTGCAACAGCAGCAGCAGCACATACGTTGTGGCTGCACTCGACTTGTGCGCAGCTCTTCACCCTGGTGGCGGCCTGTGTGCGGTGGGTGCCGCGCTACACGTGCTGGAAGGCGCGGTGGCTTGTTGCCGACCGTCTGCCACGTCTCCTCGCCACGTTTTGCTACTTCCTGTCCTCCGTGACGGACACAAAAGTGTCGACGATGTGGCTGCAGTGTACGCTGCAGCTGCTGACCTCGGTGTGGACCTGTGCGGCTGCCTTCGGTGTGGCCCCGCTGAGCGACCTCACCGACGATGAAGAGGTGGAGGTGCGCTGCATTGCCGTGCGGTGTGCCGCGCGCACCTTTCGCCGCGTCAGCGAGGCCGTCCTGCGCGTCTCCGCAGCTCGTTCATCGCCCTCGGCACAGCAGCTGCTGCTGATGCTCCCTCAGCTCTCTCAGCCGTTGGTGCAGCTGCTGGACGCTACGGCGCAGTGCGTGCTCGTCGGCGCCAACGACGTCGACCCCCGTGTGCGGTGCTGCTCGGCCGAGGCGCTGGCAGTTCTTTCCCGCACGCTGAGCCTGCTGGTCGCTGCCGACGTCAAGGCGAACCCGCTCACACCTGTGAGTGATAGCGACACCAGCACCGAGGCGGTGTGGACGCGGTATCTGCGCTCCAACACGGACGCCCTGCTGCGACTGATGAGCGATGAGAAGCCGACCGTGCAGCTCGCCCTCGTGTCGCAGCTGACGGACCTGCTGCTCATGTACCGGCGGCCGCCTGCGCCATCCTCCTCATCGGGCAGCGTGTTGCCAGGCGGAGGCAGCAGTAGCACGAGCGAGAACGAGGGTGAACAGCAGCAGCGCAACGCCGATCAGGTGCAGCACGAGGCCCTTTTAAACTGCCTCCGCCAACTCGCCCAGCATGAGCTGTGGCGGCTGCGAGAGCAATACGCCATCCTACTCGCACACCTCTGCGGCCGCCTGCTGCAGTCTGCGATGGTGCAACCGCCCAAGCCGCAGGGCCGCAGCACCGGCGCCTTGAAAGACGGAGACGTCGGCACAAACCTGCAGACCGAACTCTCCCCTTACGGTCACACCCACCCCCTCTACCAGCTCGCGCGTACGGAGTTGCTGACGCTGCTCGTGGCGGTGCTGTTCGACAAGGTAAAAGCTGTACGAGACACCGCGCTTGACGCGGTGGAGCGCATGTGCCTTCGCCTCGCCGCGGCCGCGCGCCAGACGCACAACTCCCTGCAGCAGGACGGCGCCGCGCTTCATGATACTTCAAATGGTGGTGATAGTAGTAACGGTAGTGCTGTTAGTGGTGGCCGCACATACGACGGTGCTATTCACTCTGCTGCTCTTCCGAATGGTCGCGGTCGCAGCAGCAGCATCACTGGAGGGGTCTACAACGCCAACACCTTCGTGGACGATGTCCTGTGGCCCCGCATCACCGCCTACGAGAAGGCTTGGGAAACGTATCTGAGCCGCAGTGCCCTCCTCCACATCGCCCTGCGTCTGCGTGTGGACAAGACCTCCATCTTCATTCCGCTGCTCGATCAGCTGGCTCGTGACCCTGTTTTAAATGTCCGGCTCGTGGTCGCGAAGATCATTCTGGAGGTGCTCCTGCGCAGCGCGCCAGAGGCGAACGGCTCGTCGCTGCCACACACCGCGCACGATGGTGAGACCGCAGGTGACGGTGATGCTGCCGCGAGCGGGCAAGGTGTGTTGTCGAGTGCTTCGCATCGACCCGAGCTGCCCTCTGGCACGGTGGCCTACCGCATCCTGATGAACAAACCCGATCACCTGGTGCAGCGCCGTGGTGTGTCAGACACGGTGCTCCCGACCCTGCAATTTACCGAAGAGGAGCGCACCGGGGTGGTGCTGGAGATGCTGCGTCAGCTGCTGAAGGATGGAAGCTCGGATGTGCGGGATGAAGCAGCCAAGGCGCTGAAGGTGTGCTTCTAGGTGTGTGGGTGTGTGCTATGGCGAGCTGACGAAGCAATCTTTGCACATCTCCGTCACTTTTTTTTTCTTTTTTTTTCTTAGATATTTCCTTTCCTCTGTCCGTTTTTTTTTTGTGTGTTTTTGGCAACGTCGCCACGTGACCTTCATCTCTCATTCGTCTCTCCACCACAGCAGCGTTCCTCAAGAACAGCCTGCTCAGACGCGACAGCTCTTTCTTCATTCTTGAGACCGCCAGACATGTGGGCCCTCTTTCGATGAGTGGTCCTCCGTGTCGGTGTATCATGTCCAGGTTACGACTGTGATTGCTCACTTTCTGTTGTGTTACCGCCACTCTGCTTCTTCCCCCTCATCCCTCTGCTACTTTCTCCTGCGACTTCACCACAAAGCTGCCGTACATCGTTCGGTCGACCGTCCTCATTCTCCTCTCTCCTATTTTCCAAAACGAACCCTTTGATGTCCGTCGCGGACGCCCAGCCTGACTTCACCGCGTGGCGGCAGAAGAACGTGCTCCGCCCCGTGCTGCGCATGCCTCTCAACGTCTCCTCTCCCTCCTCCCCTACTGCGCTGAACGCACCGTTAGAGAGCTCGTCCACATCCACCACATCCTCTGCAGTGTCCGCCCTACCCATTCCCTCGTTGAACGGGACGAAGCGGGCCGCAGCGGACGTTGCCGTTCCAACGACAGCAACAGCTGAAGCAGAAGATGTCGTGCCTTTAATGCCCAACAACGCCAAGCCCGCAGCCCTTCAGGAAGCCTCTCTGTCAGGCTCTATCTCCGTCACCGCCAGCGAGCAGCTTGTGCTGGAGCGACTGCGGCTGCTGGAGGAGGAGCACGCGGCTCTGCGCAGCTCGCTGCGGGAACGGATGCAGCGGACGGCAAGCCAGAGCCTACCCGTCCCTCGCGACACACCCCCACTAACAACAGCACCAGCAGCAGCAGCAGCGCTGTCGTCGGCTTCGTCACGCGTTACCGCCTCCTCGTCTCGCAGCTCTGCGGCAGAGGAAGAGGGAACAGCGCAGGAGAAGTACGCGGCCACGGCGAACAAACAATCCATTTCCCCCTCCGTGCACGCCAGCGAGGACCCGACGCTGCGGACACAACGGTCGCCCTCTACCGACTCCCTGACACGCCACGAGCAACGCGCCGAGCAAGAGAGGGCGGCGCCGCGCTTTACCGCCGCGGTGGCAGAGCTGCAGTCTTCCCCACCAGCACGCCGCCCCGCTGACCCCGCCACTCTATCTCTCCCGTTGCCGCAAGTAGAAGCTGTGCCTCAGCAGCAGCAGCAGCAGCAGCAGCAGCATCATGACTATTATCAGCTGGCGCTGGATCAGCTGCGGCACGACGTGCAATTCTGCGCCAGCGAAATTGAACGTCTTGTCGAGGACCAGTACGACATCCGCTGTTCCGTGCGGGACGCCTTGATTGGGTTGTCACACCGCAGTGACTCGGCGCTGCTGCCTGCTGCATCGGCTCCAGCGATGACGCGTGATGATGCTGCTGCGGCAGCTTCCGCTACTGAAGAAAAGAAGGCGGTAGAAAGCATGCAGCACCACAACGATGACAGTGGTGGCAGTCGTAGCAGCAGAAGCTGTGACGCAGCAGGTGACCCAACCTTCTCTCCCGTCTCATCCTCGCCACCAGCGTGGTTGCTTCCGTGGCTGCAGCAACTCAAGGCGGAGCAGGGCGACCACTTCCAGCGCCTGCGGGAGGAGATGGTGGTGCTGGTGTGCCACGCCGTTGCAGAGATGCGCCACACATCTGCTCTTGTTGCCTCCGACGTGCAAGGCAACGGACAAGGCCGCCGCTCTCGCTCCTCCTCGTCCGCCGTACAGCCGGAACAACAACAACTGCCTGTGGCGAAGGCTGGACGTCACCCTTCTGCCAACACGGTGGTTGAGATGGACCCCGCAGCGCTGCGGCAGCCGGGGCGCAATGCTGAGGAGCCGCCGCCGTCCCTACTCTGGCAGCGCTACCGCCGGCTCATGTCCCCCACACCACCCAGTCGCTCGGTGGCGCTCTCCGCCTCAGCCTCAGTGGCTCCCTCTGAAGCCCCGCCGGCCTTCTCGGTAGCGGCGCAGGATGCGCTGTGGTCCGCTGTGCTGCAGATGCAGCGTGTAATGGAGTCGCAGTCTGCGCAGATCGCCATCCTCACTGAGCGGGTGTGTGCAGCTGCACCGCAGATTACCGCATCGATGCAGCAACAACGCCGTGAGCCGTCGGCGGATGATTCTGCGATGTCGTCTGACACGTTGTCTACAACCTTCTCTTCCTCACCGTCACACGACAGTCCCCTTCCGAGCAAGCAGCGTCACCACTATCTTGACGACACGCAGCAGCACCAGCAGCATCAGCAGCAACGGCCACGCTCGTCTCGTCGCAGCCACCACCACCATCGACAGCATCAGCAGCATCAGAAGCAGCAGCGGGTAAGCGGAACTAGCGAGTTTGCAGAGTTGCAGACAGAGATGAAAGACCTCCGCCACCTTCTTCGCACAACGCTGGAGCGCCGTGACGCTCTCCCCATACCGGCGACTGCCGCGCAATCAGAAGCCGCTCGTCATCATCATCACTATCTTCGTGACGGCGATGCGAGCAGCATTGACAGCGACCGGCGCAGCTCGACATACGCACGGCGGCGGTACGTCGACGCGGCCGCTCCTCCGCCTCCTCAACCTTCTGCAGCTCCACCGGTGGCGGCGGGACGTTCCCTTCGTGCCGAGGACACTCGATACGCACGCGGGGTAACGTCCGTGGGTCGACAGCAGCAGCAGCAGCAGAACACACCGAACGTGCGTTTGCCGTCATGGCAGCGCGACACGCCGTCACCGCTCGCCTCGCCCATTCCAGCAGAGTGGAGGGATGAATACGGCAACCAGGCCGATGCAGCGCCGGAGACGCACACGACGCCTCCCGAGCTGCCGCGTCGACGCGTGCGGACAGTGCTGACGTCGTCGCTTGTGTACCCGCCTGCGTAGCTTCAACGTGTCGTGTTATTGGTACGCCTCTTGTCGCATTATGACGCGTGTATTCTAAGTGGTAAGAGTTGTGTTTTTGTGTGCGTGTGTGTGTGTGTGTCGAGGAAGAGCGGCAACGGCAAGTCTTGTCTTTGCAAGTTCTGCAACTAGCAGTTTGTGTTGCGAGGCGGACCAGGATGGAGACGTTGCTGAGACTACCGGAGGCGATTCATTCCAATTTTCATTACTTACCTGCATGCATCTGTTATCGTCAACTTTCTTCTTCTGATCTTTCTGTTGTACCTCTCTCGCGAAATTAAGAGCCAATTCGCGTGTGCGTCATTAGGTGGGGCAGAGAGCGCGCAACGTCACGCAGGAAACGCAGCCGTCCTTCTTTTTTCTCGTGTAGTGTGTGTCGTGTGTCTCCGCTGCTGGCTAAGCGTTAACTTCCATGGTATTTCTTTTTTTTTGACACGTTCGAAGCTGTCACGAGGTACTATGCTCATCCCTATCTCTCTCTCTCTCTCTCTTTCTCCACCAATACATATTCACAAATGGTTGCAGATGAAGAGTAAAGGGCGTCGCCTCTTTAGATTCTTCTGATTGCTGCTGTTGTAGTTCGGTGCGGTTCGTTGGTCCCAAATTGCGAAAGACACACGCTCGCAACACACGTCTAATAGCACCACACACCACACTGCTCTTTTCTTTTCTTTTCTCCTCCTATTCAGTCCATGCTACGCCTTCACGGTGGGCGTGTTGCACTCGCAGCCGCTGCGGCGGTGGCCCGTCACGGCTCCGCCGTTCGCGGTGTTGCGTCGCTGCCCCTGCGCCGCCACGCAATCGTGCCTCTCACCTCCCCACAACGGCCCGCCGTCTCTTCTCCTCCGCCCCTCTCGCGACGTCGGCACTGCTGCGTGCACGTGGCGTCTCTAGCCCTTCTGGTGCCCCTACCTGCTGCACCGCTGCGTCGGCTGTGTCCTCTGCCGGCTTCCTCCGTGGCGTGCGCCTCGGTGCCTGTGTTGCGCCGTCTGCTGCCATCACGCAGCTCTCACAGCAGCTCCGCGGCTTTCGTGTGAAGGGGCAGGAGGCTGCGGCGGGGGAGCAGGCTGACGCGAAGCAGCAGCCGTCCGGTGAGGAGGCTGCTAAGGAGGAGCAGCAGAAGCAGCAGGAGGGGGAGGAGAAGGCGAAGGCGGAGGGCGAGAAGGCCGAGGAGGAGTCGTCGAGCAAGGCCGGTGGCAAGGCCAAGAAGAAGAAGGCCAGTGCACCGCGAAAGGGCTTCATGGACCACATCCGCGGCCTTCGTGAGGACTACGCCAAGTTCCCTGACATCTACAACAGCGCGAACGCGGTCAACTTCGTCATCTTCACCGTCTTCTGCCTCTGCAGCACCGGCAGCACGACGGAGGAGGAGTGGTGGATGAAGCAGTGGGGCCTCGACAACTCCTTCCGCCCGTGGACGTGGTTCCTGCACTCCTTCCTCACCAACAACTTCCTCTCTATGACATATGCCATGATGCTGCTGCACACCATGTGTCACCACGTCCTGCCCACGCTGGGCTCGCGCGGGCTGATGCTGTACTGCGGCGGCACGGCAGTGCTGTCCGGGGCGATCATGTGGCTCGGCAACTGGCTTTATTATGGCGACAAGGCGGCGCCGGAGAAGCAGTTCGGTCCGTGGGACATCATCGGTGCGCTCTTCGTGATGGAGTACCTCTACTACGGCCTGACGCCGCTCACAATTCTCAATAGCTTTAGCGGCTGGATCAAGTACGCGGTGTGGGTGGGCGAGGTGTGCATCCTGTACTTCGACTGGCAGCCGACGGTGGTGGGCACCTGCGTGGGCCTCGCGCTGTGCCGCGGCGTGCCGATGTTTCGTGGCGTGAAGGCGGCCGCCGCTGGCGCCAAGTAGAGAGTTAAGGGGCGATTTGGAGGACATGGTTGTGTTGGTGTGTCTCCACTGATGTTTTTGTTTTCTGGTGTGTTCCTCTGGTTCATCTTCACATGGTATATTAAGGCTCCTTTTTTTTATTTTTGATATTATTTCTCTTAATTTTTTGTTGAGTCGCATCGGCTCTATTCTTTGTTCTCTGCGCGGTTCTCTTCTTTTTTGTGGAGCAGACTTTCGGATGTGTATCTGCGGGCGGTACCTCGAAGTAGTGCTCTTGTTGGTGCTCTTGTTGTTGTCGGTGGGTGGTGCGTCGTTGCTCAGATGTTTGTTGTTGTTGTTGTTGTTTTCCGAAAGAGGGTTTAGTCGGAGACCACTTTCGTGATCTCGTTGACTATGCGTAGTGGCGTTGGGGGAGATGAAGGACACAGCTTCAACGGTGTCACAATGATGCCGCCACTTCGCGTGTTATCCTTTTTTGTGTGGTTTTTGTTGTTGTTGTTTAAACTCCCTCAGCTTCCCTCTTTGGTCCGGTGCGGTGTCAGCTGTTGTGCGCCTGTCTTCCTTTTTTTGTTTGTTTCCGGTAACTAATGGAGAAGCAGAGAAGTTCGTACGGAAGGATGGTGTGATGGAGCAGCAGCACGGAGACTGAAGGGCAGCCTCTTTTTTGTTTAATTTTTGTGCTGCTGCTGTTGTTGTTCTATTGGCGCAAAATTAAGGGTGAGCTTTGTTAGGCAGACCTTCGGGCAGGTGCTACTGCTTCCCTCGTGTCGTTATCCTTTTATCTTTTGCCTCCGTCCTACACGGTGCTGATGTGTGCACCTGTCGCGGTCCTCCCCACCTCCTTCCTTGCCGTGCACACTCCTTCTCTCTCTCTCTCCGTGCGTGCGCTGATATCTCGTCATTAAAGAACAAGAGGGAACGATAAAATCAAACGAAAAGTAAGAGCGCATCAGCTGCTTTGCGTCGCGATGTTTGTCGCGCTGCGGATCAAAAAATGGGCTACTGGAAGTCAAAAGCGAAGAGTGCAAAAAAAGAGGTGTACGAGCAAGTTAATAGAAAAGTGTCGAATTGCACATCCCTTTTCTTGTTTGTTCTTTGAGCGTTTGAGACAATCGGTTTTCTTTCTTTCCCTGATGCTGTCATGCACATGGTCAATGAGGCCTCAGCGCTCTAGATGAGAAGAAAAAAGGAAAAGTGTGCTTTGCCGCATGCCTGCCATTTTCTGGAGTATGTGCTTTTTTCACTCCTCCTCTAAATACGAATGTCTTCGCAGTCGCACAGGCATTTTTTCCCGATTTATTATTTACCCTCTCCTCTTTCTCCTTCTCTCCCTCTTTCTGCGTTCCTCTTGTGCCTCCACCCGTTGCACATGCAGCGCTCTTCACGCCAAGACTCGCTCCGCACTCACGCACCACCTTCTGAGGAGCGCTCCACCTGCCTCCACAGCTGTCTCCTCTCACCTCTCTCTCTCGCTCTTCTCCCTCTTCTGCGTCGACAGCAGCTGTGGCAACAACCAGATTATTTGCCCTCCCCGTATCTCAGTAGAGGTCCCTTCTTGTCTCTCGCACTCACTCTTTTTTTTTTTCCTACTTTTTGGTCCCCCGTGTTTCTGAACACAAATTTCACCATCTCTTTTCAGAGGGCCTTTGTATCGTCTTACTGCCCAATCTTTTTTTTTTTCTCGCTGGGCGTGTGGCTGTATTTCATCTCTCTTCCTAGATTCACCCTTATTTGTTTTTCTTCATTCTCTATCTCTCTCTTTCTCTGTCTCCATTGCCTCTTCAGAGCTTTTTCCCACTTTTTACACAAACAAAAACAGCGCAGACGCTATTCTCTTTGTATTTCTTTCTTTCCTATCTCACCTTTCTAATTTCATCTCGAGAAGGGCGTCACCAGCTCATTGATACAAAGGGGTAGACTCCCCTCTTTTACTCTCTCTCTTTCCCTCTCGAACACTAGATTCTTTTCTTATTCTTCTATTGCGACACTTTGTCGTCACTGTAGCCGCGCTGTCGTGTGCTCGTTGACCTTCACTCCCTCCTGTACACTCCTCTTCCTTTTCTTGTGTGTGTTTGTATTCTGCTGATAGTTTTTGTTGTTGGTGTTCCTGTCTTTCTCTGAAGCCTTTCAGCTTTTTCTCTTTTTCTTTTTTTCTCTTTCTGATTTTCTCTCTTTTTCTCTTCTCGTAATGAACCCCCTAGACCACGCATCCCCCGATGCCTTTCTCCATTCCTGGGCACCGCCGACCGGCGCCGTGCGCTCCCTCGGCTCTCACATCTGCCTCGCTCGCCCCCACATGACACGCGTCCCCGACACCGCTCACTCCCCTTCCAATTTGGTGTGCAGTGGTCGCGTACGAACACACCTGCCCACCCCTCACTCCGGCAGCTGCCCACTTGACTACACCCCGCTCTTCGTTACCCTGCACCGTCGCCAGAAAGAAAAACTGATGCAGGCACACGCCAACCGTCCCATCCCCCTTCTGAGCCGCAACCACCACCACCACCATTACCACGGTGTACCACCGCTGCCGTCGGCCGCCGAGTCCCGGCAGCCCGTGCAGTGGGCACCGAACGTCGTTGAGGCGGGCAGACGGGCAGTGCCACCGGCTTCGCAGAACGTTGGTGCTGCCCATGCGGCGCGGGTGTCAACGCCTGCACAACCACCTTCTGTGCCGGAGAGCCTGACGGAAGTGGAGCGAGCTGTGCCGGCGTCCGTAGCTGCAGTGATGGCACACATGACAATCGCCTCGCCCATAGCAGCAACAGCATCAGCGGCAGCAGCAACACGTGTTAGCTTCTCCTCTCCGCATCATCATCACCACCATCATCATCATCATCCACAGCATCAGCGGCCGTCAGCAGAAACTCGCGCGCCGTCCACGCAGCAAAGTCCTGTCATGCTTCCGCAGCACCACCACCACCACTACCAGCAGCAGCAGCGTCAGCCCTCCACAGAAGTTGCACCACCGGAGACAACGGCAACGCAGCAGCCACCGGCACAGCACATGCGTTACCGGGTGGGTCGGAGCGGCAGCACGCAGCTGCAGCCGCTGCCCGTCACCAACGGCGAAGCTACCGGAGTCGGCGCTGCTGGGATGGTGGCCGCCGCCGCCGCCGCAGCAGCAGCAGCAGCAACAGTAGTATCGCGGCCATCTGTTAGTCACCACCGTCGCAGCACCTCTCCCCTCTCATCCCTGCCTTCCTCTGCCGGTGCGTCGATGCCACGTGAGGCCTCCGCCACTCCCCTCTCCCTCGCCCTCAGCTCCATACGCCGCTCCAACACGCGTCTTTCGGTCGGCCGGGGAGGCGGCGGCGGGACGGCTGCGGCGGCTCTCACTCAAGTGCGGCGAACGGCTGCTGCCCACCACCGCCTTCCCCACCGCTCTACCTCACACGAGAACAACAATAGCAGCAACGGTGACGCGGGGAGAGTTGGTGGCGGGGCGGTGTCAGTTGCAGAAGAGGAGGAGACGGCGATGACGCCCGACGTCCTGGCCAACACACGCATGTTCCTGCGTCCACCACAGCACGCCTTGCGTCACGGCACCGACTACACCACCGCCAACGCCCTTGCTGCGGAGAGCGCTGACGATGGCCTAGCAACAGGATCCACGCTGTACCGCAGCGCTGCCGCAGCTGGTGGTAGGCGGCAAGATTCAGTTGAAGGCGTTGGAGCCGCCTCAGCAGAGCAGCAGCGGGAGCTGCAGCTGCACCTGCAACGTGCCCTGCGTCGTCAGCGGCGGTTGGAGCGGCTCATGTTCCACGACGGTGATGAAGAAAATTCTCTTGGTGGTGACGACGAGGAGGATGGAGAGGAAGAAGATGTGTTGGAGGGCAGCAGCGGGTCGGGGAGGTGGGAGGAGGGCGGTGACGAAGAGGGCGACGACGCGTTGGATCCGCTGTGGCGGACTTCGTCGCACATCCACTCCGTCCTCAGCCCTCACGGTGATGCCGCAGCACTGCCGTCGTTGCCACCTCCCCCGCCCTCGGTGCTCTCCCACCAGCCTCGGTACGCGGCGCCAGCACCGGCAACAGACCGCCTGGCCAGTGTCCACCCGCACGAGCACGTCTCTCTCCACCGCTTCCACGACCCGGCGGAGGAAACACCAGGCAATGCGACGCTGAGCATCCGCGCCGACTCCGTGCGAGGTGGGCGTCGCGGGTGGCCGTTGGTAGTTGGCCGCGGACGCAGCAGCACCACCTCTCCCTCGCCTCAGCCCGACCAGGCCTGGGCACGAGGGCGGGCAGCGCAGCAGCAACAGCCGTCCGGATCAGCAGCAACGGCGGAAGGCTCGCCGGTGCCTGTCCCCGCATCGACACATCACCGCACCATCACTGCCGTTCCCAGCAGTGTAGAAACTGCTGCCACTCCCGCCACCAACGCCACGACGGCAACGCGGTCTGCTGCAATGGCCCTCTCCTCCGCTGATCGCAGAGGCACGAGTGAGATGACGGCCACGCAGACACCGCCCGCCGCTGCCCCGCTGCCGCTGCTGCTGCTGCGTGGGGCCTCGTCCATGTCGTTCGTCTCCCCATCCCTCCCGCGACAGCGGGGAGCCGCACAGGAGCGCGGCAGTGTACGTGGTAGTGGGAGTGGCGAAGCTGGCGGCAGCAGCACCCAATCCCCACCTCTGCCCTCGCCCATTTACGCCGGACTGGCGCCGCGTCCTTCGATGCCGAATGCGGCGCTGCTGGACGTGGTGGCAGGGCTCGCACCATGGGAAGGTGTGGTGGAGAGTCACGACGCGCGACGTGCTCACAGTCAGTGCAGTGATTCTGACGACGAGGATGGTGATGTGGCAAGCTTGGCGGAGACACGAGCGGTGGTGCGCGTGTCACAGAACAATGCCGAGTCCCAACGCCCCTCTTACCACGCACATCAATCGGCCGTAACGGCGCATCGGGATGTGGGCGACGACGCCGCGTGGTTGGGTAGCGCGAACGGCGTGTTTCAAGAGGGAGGAGACGCAGAGGACTGGGCAATGATGGCGAGCTCGCCGTCGCCGTCGCCGTCGAATCATTCTCACTCGCCCTCTCCGGCAGCACGCCGCATCGCCTCTCGTGACGTTGAGCCTTCGCTGGATGCTGTAGAAGCAGTCGATGTTGCAGCAGCAGCAGCAGTGGCTGAGGAGGAGGGGGAGTATGACATTCCAGAGGTGCGTCGTACGAGTCCTGGCGTGAGTGAGGTCGCGTCGTCCAAGTGCACTCGCTTCACCGCAACTGATGACCGAAGCCGCAGTGGCGACTCCTGCCTCGCCGACGGGGAGGCGGACTCCGGCGACGCGCGGCCGCGCAGTGCAGCCACCTCTTCCTCGCCCTCGCCACCACGTAGCACACCAGACGCGAGAGCGTTGGTGGTGGCGGCGCCTGCAGACGTGGCTGAGTCCCGCGCTACTACCACGACAGCAGCAGCAGCTGCAGCTTTACCCCCGATGGTGTATCTCGCTGATATGCTTCGCCTCTCCTTCTCACCCGGCCGTGACGACATCGACGGCAACGAGAGCAGCAGTCAGAGCGAGCAGAGGGCACACGAAGGCGCCAGTACACCTCGCGACGCACGTGGCGCTGCACAAGAACGCTACCCGTGTCACGTCTCCCTCGGCAGCGAGAGCAGAGGCACCGACGGGACAGCATCCATCTCATCGAGCCCACCGTCGCCGAACCGCACCGCCATGCGGCACGTCGTGGACGACGTCACAGACGAGGACGACGATGAGAGCGTGAAGAACAACGGCAGTGGACAGCGAAGTGCCACCAATGTGTCGCCCTTGCGTCGCTGCACGCCTCTCGCACCATCAGCGCTGACCATGACCCCCACCATGCCCCTCTCGGCTTCCTCCACTGCTGTGGCAGGCCGGCTGGCACTCTCGGCCGACGAACACCGTCTGCACGCCTCCACTGCGAGCACCGTGGCGGGTGGTGACGGCGCTGCCCTCGCCCCGCTGCGCTTCTCTGAAGCCTCGACGCTCTCTCACACGACCGACGCGCGGTGGGCGTCGTCCGTCGCGTCGACCCCCGCCTCCGCCCCGCCCGTCTTCTCCACCCCCGCACAGACGCGGCTGCAGTCACTGCTGCAGGCTTCTGCATGGACTCCCGCGAGCCGCTCCGCCTGCGACAAGGACGACGAGGACAGGGACGAGGACGTGGACGCGTTGCAGCTGCGGACACCACCCCGCCGTGGAGGAGGCTTTCCATCCGGCATGCATACGAGTCGCGGTGGTAGCTGCAGCAGCCGCAGCCCGGCCACCCCGCATGACTGTATGATGCGGAGTGGAGGGCTGGCGAGTGAGTTGGGCTCTCCGGATGCCTTAATGGCCTCGAGCAGTGGGGCACGAATGCGCGCACCCGCGTCTTTTATTGCGGTGCCTCACACACCGACGACCGCACCTCCTAAGACGACGAATACAACTACTACGGCGATGCCACCGCCGCCGTTCTCGCCCTTCCGCGGCTCCGGCTCCTTCCTCCGTGTCCCGCCGTGCTGGAATGGCAGCACGATGCCCAACGAGAACGACGGCCGACCCTCCGACAGCTTCGAGGCGGACATCCAACTGCTGGCCCGCATGACCCGCATGACGACAGGCGGTGGGCAAGCACCGGTCGCCACGTCAGCGTTTCTCTCCCCTCCCCGCACGAGCCACGTACAGCAGCAGCAGCAGCAGCAGCGCAACTCGCCGCCGTCGTCTTCGCCTCGCCGTGTCTCCACCAACTCTCTTGCCTTCTTCGTCGCCGCCGCCACGTCGCAGGACAGCACCGACGAGAGTGACGCTCTGCGCAGCGGTAGTGGGGTGTACGGCAGCGCTGTGGCGGGTAGACGCTCCTGGGCACCGCAGAAGGCTCGTCCGCAGCGGCGCGGCCGTCGACAGCAGCAGCGGCGCCACCCACGCCCCTCCCAGAGCGGCGGCGACCCGTACCACGCCCTACGGCTCACCCCTGATCACACCTCTCCGTCACCCAGTGCACGACTGAGCCTGGGTGAATGCAGCAGTCGGAGCTGCAGTGGTGTCTTGGTGGCGCCGCACCGGCTTACCTTCGGCAGTGCGTTTGCCTCCCAGGCGACCCACGTGACCGGCACGGCGACGGGCGGTGCCAGTGACAGTGGAGAGCGTTGGTCGACTGCCATGTCCACCCCAACAGCCGCCACACTGCTCCACCATCCTCGCCAGCGGCAGCAACAGAGAGAGCCGCGTGCTTCCCTGCCGTCTTACGATGAAGCCCTGCGCGCACAGAGCGGGGAAGCTGTGAGCTCCGATGTGTGGGAAGATGGCTCGCGGTCGCCTTCACTCGCGTCGACGCCGGCGGCGTGGATGCTGTCTCCCTCTGCGGCCCGTCGCACACCGAGTGGCCGGCCCTCGCTGTCCTCGACGGAGTTCTTGATGGCTCCGCGACGGGGGCAACAGCAGCAGCGGGGTGAAGACAGGGCACGCCACTCCGGCGGCCGGACACCGTCAGTGAACACCTTGCCTTCCTACCCGAGCATCCTTAGCGAGGCGGAGAGGACGGACAGGCCGCCCTCGCAGCGACGCAGCCTCAGCACCAGCGGTGGAAGCAGCGAAGACCCATCCCACCCCCACCACCATCATCGTCATCGTGTTGCGAGAGACGGGGCACCACGTCGTGGCCAGCGCGCCGCGTCGCTCTCTGTCCTGCGCTCGCCCTCTGCTGTCGGCACCCGACTCACGTGGGGCACCGCCGTCACAACAAGCAGCTGCGCCGCAGAGGCCTCTGCGTCTGACATCTTCGCCTGTGCCTCCCTCTCCCCGATGCACAGCCCACGCCACCGCAGCCCGAGCGGCAACAGCGGTCTGCTGCACAGCGGCAGCACGACACCCCTCCGTGTTCCGTGGTCGCGGTGGAGTGGAAGGATGGGGATGGACCGACTTGTTGCCGTTCCCGCGCCGCCCTCTGCGCAACCACCACCACCGCAGCCGAGTCTCGCAGACGAGCTTCGCTCCTTTAGCAGCCCTCTCTTTGCAAGCTCGCCGCTGCCGCCTTCTTCTCGCCTTCCAGCTGTTGCCGCTGTCCACGCCCCTCCCGTGTCAGCAGCTCCAGCAGCGGCGTCAACGACCTTTCTGGCCTCCCCTGCCCGCCGCTCCGCGGGTGTGAGTACAGGTGCGATGTCCCTCCCTCCAGAGCTGCAGGCGCTGCTGACGCGTGGGGCGGTGGGTCGTGGAGGTGCGTCGTCGCCGCACAAGACGCCACCGCAGCAGCGGCAGCGGGGCTGCAGTGAGCGACCAGAGGTGAACGTTGACCCGCATGCGGCATCCCCCAGCGGCTCCCCGTAGTGCCGGGGTGGCAGAGAAATTGTCCGTGTGTGTTGAAGTGGTGAATAATTGGAAAAGCGTTGAAAGTTTCTTTTTTTTTCTGGTCCTTTTTTCTCTCTCTATTCCCTTTTTTTTTTCTATTTTCTCTTGTTCACTAGATCGGTCCTTCTCATGGCCATTGGATTTCCTCGCTTTTCTTGTGTTTGTGAGTGAGAGTGTGTGTGTGTCGCTGCCCCCTCCTCCTTACCACCCTACCTCACTTAGTTTTATTCTCCCTCTTTTTGGTATTGTACACTGGTGGTACTTTCTTTTTACTGGCTGCTGTGAAAGCTAGAACACATTGCCCTGTACCCGGCATCATTCCCTTCCTTCTCCTCTCCCTTAACACTTGTCTGCGTCTCTCTCACTCTCTCTCTGTGATCGCTCTTTTTTTCTTCAGTACTGTCTTCGCATCCACGCACAAAACTCAATTTTTTTCCTTTTCTGAATTGCCAGCTGAGCATGTACCCTCACTCTTCTGTATCTCGACTTATTCGTCGGGTGATGTTGCTGTTATTTTGGTAGTGCGTAGTTCAACTCTTCGCCTGCGTGCGCAAGAGTGAGAGAGGGTGGTGTGGGGAAGATACCGTCAGGGGCATCAACCACACAGAGGTTCTTTGTTACTCAAACAAGAAGAGAAAATGAAAAGAAAAAAAAGTCAATTAGTACTTAGAAGTGCGGGTGTCTCGCCTCGCACGAGTCGGCAGATCAAAAGCATTCGCTACTCCCTCTCTTCTATTATGTTTTCGTTACATTGGCGAAGGACGAGGAAGGCAAGCGACTCGATTAAACGGCGCCGACGTTTTTCTTGTTGTTGTTGTTGTTGTTCGTTCTGCCGAAGTCCGTTCCCTTTCTCCTTTTACGTACGTGTGAGAAGTTTTGGAGAAAAAATAACCTCTTCGGGCAGCGTCAAACAATGAAGTGGCGACTGGTGTCGTAAAAAAGAAAGAGCTTTTGAGGCAATGTTTTTTTTTCTCTTCTTTTGCTGGTGTGTCTCCCCCATTTTCCTGTCTCCCTTTCTCTCCTCTCTCATCCTCTTCTCTCTACCTCTCTCGTCAATCGCCTTCTCACTACAGTGCGAGAAGAACGAGACCCAGACGACGGTGTTGTTGTTGTCTGGGCAGAGATTCTTGCAACAGCACTCGAGGAGACTAACACGAAGAGAAAGAGTGAAGTGCGATCGCTTTGTCTTGCTCCTCACCATGCAGCCTCCCGCACCGGGCAGAAGGCCACCACGCAGACGGGCTACGAGGCGTAGGACAGAAGGCACACCATACGACAGCTGGGCGAGTTCCAGCGCCAGCAGCGTCCATCGCGATGACGGCACAGAACAGTCCTCGATGAGCCTCTCCTCCTCGCGTGCGTCCTCGCTCTTCTCGGTGCGATCGCAGCCATCACTTCGCTCTCGAAGCTCTGCAAGGCATGAACCTGAGGAAAGCCCCGCTGGTGCAGCCTCCTCAGGTACCTTTGATGTGATGATAAACCACACCCGCGTAAGCGTGTCGCGGGAGCATCCCTTCCTCAACCCCGCCTCTCTCTTCGCACGCGACGTCGCTGCAGTTTCAGCTGGTGGGCTTGCAGAAGGCCTCCGTCCCCAACTCCACCGCTACGGCAACCGCCCTGTGCTCCTGTTGGACTACACCGGCGAACACTGTCTGCGCGCTGACCGCCGCCGGCATCTCGAGGAGCTGCAGCAAAGCAGGATGGACCTTTTGCAAAAGCGGCGTGGTGTGGCGTTGACAGGGAAAAGGTTGCGCCGTCGTCTGCGGCAGGCGCAGCGTGTGGAAGTCAAAATAGAGCCGACCTGCAACGACGACGACGCAGCGCCGAACGCCGACGACGGTGCCAGCGTCACTGCGGCCTCACCGCCAGAAGATGACCTGCCACGTCTCGTTCGCAGCTCAAAGCAGAGCCTATCCACCATCACGGCGAATATTCGCCGCGCGCGCGACGAGATTCTCGCGCTGCTGGCGGAAAAGCGCCGCGGGCAAGCAGGAGAAGAGGGCCGCGTGCTGCTGATTCCCTCGCCAGACACGCAGGAGGTGCGGCTTTGCTCGGGGCACCACTACCGCACCGTCTGCTTCGTCGGCGAGAAGCTGATGGACATCGTCCCAGGCGAAGACCCGCAGGCTTCCATGAACGTCATACCAGACGAAGCACCTTCCGATTGGGCCACAGCCGAGTGTGAAGCATTTGACTTTTTCCGCCGCTCGATACACAGGGACCTGTTGGAGCGCCGCGCGCTGCATCGCCCACAGCTCCCCCGTGTCCGGTACGACCACCGCCTCGCCAATTTGGCGCTCTCCGATGTGGTAGAAACAGAGGAGGACTTTGCCCTGCTGCGTGACTACGTGGCACTGGCGCCGTGTGAGCGGGCCTTATACCGTATCTGGGCAAAGGACAGGGGGCCTAATATGCCGTTTTGAGCAAACAATGTCGCACGGGCCTTTGCGTGTATGTGTGTGTGTGTGTGTTTTGTGACTCGACTGCGATGCAGTCGTGTTGCCTGGGAGTGTTTCGTGTTCTTTCTTTCTGCGAGATGGATGGCGGCTATACCTCCAGGTGTGTGTCAACCACTTCAAGTCGGGAAGAGCTGCTATGGCGTCATGCTGTAAAAACAAGAAATATATATACGAACAAAGAGAGAGAAAGAATAAGGAGGCGTGTGTTGCGACCCACCGTGAGGTGTGGCGGCACCACAACTGGAGAAAAAGAGGTGTGGTGCAGGGTCACTTTTCAGCAGGCCCTCCTCGCGGGTGATAATGCTTTTTTTTATTATTAAGAATAGGCGTTGTTGTTGTTGTTGTCCTCCGTCTTTCTTTTAATAACTCTCGTGTCGTTGCAAAACGGCCCTTCTCGCTCTTTTTCTTTTTCTTTTTCTTCTCCTTTGCTCTATTTCCCCCTTTTCAGCTCTGCCGCGTCTGTGGTCGCGTGCGTCTCCTGTTGCTGCTTCAGAGTTGCCTTCATCGCACTCCCACTTTCCCTCGCCGCCTTGCCTCCTTCCGCAACAAAAACTGCTTGTGTGAATCACACCTCTGTGGTTCACTTTCTTTTTTCTCGCGGTGCTGTGTTTGTGTGTGAGAGTGAGAAAGAGAGCGTGTGTGTGTGTCTGTTTAACGTCTCCCAGTCTACCATGTCCGCCGCAGCGTACAAAGAGCCCGCTGTGGCCCCGGCAACGGCGCTCCGCCACCGCAAGGCAGGGCGGGTGAATTACGTTATTGAAAGCTCCACCCCCGCCATGCTCTGCCTCGTCCGCGGTGCCCAGTCGAAGCCCTACACCCCTCTCTCCCCCGAGGACATCTTCGAAGCGGTCCAGCCCTACGACCTCTCGCTGCGGCCCTCGCCCTACACGGCCCACCAGGCCTTGATCGACTTCTACAAGATTTGCGACGGCTACTATGGGGTGGAGAGTGACGAGGTGGACCTGCAGCAGCTGACGGTGGGCAGCCATGGCAAGCATCACCACAGCAGCAGCTCTGGTGCGTCGGCGGGTCTCGCAGGATCGTCGGCGGCGATGACGCTCGCTCCATCCTTCTCCAGCGCTGCTGCTGCGGCGGCGGCGTCTGCTAGTGCCCCTGCGGTGGTGCCACCGCTGCCCTCTCCAGATGACCCGAACATCGCGGACAAGCTGCATGACTACCGTATTGCGCAGCTGCGGCGCAACGCGCAGCACGTGGACAACAAGGTCTACCACTCCGGCAACGCAGCCACTGCCGGTACGGCGACGGCGAACAGTAACGGTGGTGGTGCTGGTATTTGTCATTTTTACCGCACACCGGGTGGGTGTCATCGTGGCGCGCAGTGCCCGTTTGTGCATGTGGAGAAGGGGGGAGCGCAGGTCTCTGGCAAGGGGCCCTTTCCCGCGGGACGCAAGTAGATCGCGTGAAGATGTAGAGTGCGTGGGTTTGGAAAGAAAAAAAGGCATTCGGCTCTTATTTTTTTTCATTTCCTGGAAGCGCTAAGTTCTCTTTGGGTTGCTGGTGTTGTGCTTTCGTGACTGGCTGCAGTGGGCTAACCGGAAGCGTTTGAGCGTTGTGCTTCCTCCTTTTCCTTCTCTTTTTTCTTTCTGTAATAGGTTTGGATAAGTGTCCCGACCGTAGGAGGTGCTTGAGTGGGAAAAAAAAAACTACTTAACTCTTATGGGAAAAGCCGATGGCTCAAGCGAAGCGACGGATACAAAAAAAAACACTTGAGGAGTTAAGGTGGCAGACTTGTCTCGCACGCCACGCAAAGAGCGGTCCGCGCGTTGACCTCCCATTATTTGCGATGTGGTACATGTAGCGAAATGCAGCTCACTTATTGGACACAACAGATGAATAAATATTTAAATAATCTTTCTCTCCACTAATCATCCCTCTTTTCTCTTCGTTTTTTCCTCCTTGGGCGTGTTTTTTTTATCTCCTGCCATTTTTCCCCTCCATCTGACGAAGTGGCAACACTTCCTCCGTTGTCGAGTCGCACCTGAAGAAAAAGAGTGAGAGAGAGAAACGCGAGTTTTTTACAAGTAGATCCTAATATTCTGTTCAGTTCCTTTTTTTGTTTTTAGAGCTTTTCGTCATTGTATTCTATTTTATTTTATCTTTGTTCTCTCAGGGTGTGTTGTTGTGTGGAAAGGTTCAGCTGTTGCCTACCTCCCCCTTCCTCCGCACCACTTGTCCATTTGACTTGTTGCAGGCGTGACTGTCTTTTCTTTTTTTTTTCTTGTATTACCCCTTGTACCCTCATCGTAGCTTCACACCAACACACACACGCACCACTTGTACGCGTTGCCCTTGTCTACATCAACGGTGTGCAGCCATCTAGAGAAACATTTCCTTACTAAACATTTACCTCTTGTCTTTCTCCTTTCCGTTCCTACCTTTGAATTTCCCCAGAACGGGCCAAGCATCCGTCACCGCCACCGTCACCGCCACCGCCGTCGACGCACAACACAGTCGCCATGTCGCGCCATCCTTCCCGGGGCCGCCAGCCGCCCCTTTCCGCAGCGGCGCCTCTCCTTCTTGCTCTTCTCTGCCTTCTCGCTGCCAGCGCCACCACCACCGCCGTCGTCGCGCAGTCCGTCGCCTCCTCCAGCAACAGCGACTACTACTTCGACGGCAGCAACTACTACTACAGCCTCTTCCGCAACTACCTCAGCAGCGCCACCTTCGCCGACGGGGTCAGCGGGGTGGGTCGCTACGGCACCACAGGCTTTGGCGCTGCCTTCGACGCCACCGGGGTCGTCTTCTCCGACATGACCCTCGGCTCGCGGGTGCGCAAGATCACGAGTGGGGGCCGGCTCTACACCATCACCGGCAGCACCGGCGCGACGGGCTGCACCGCCGGCGACGCCTCGGCCGCCCGCTTCGGTGGTGCGCTCTCCAACGCCTACGTCAACGCGATCCTCGCCGCCAGTGGGGGCTACTACATCGCCGACTCGCAGTGCAGCATGCTCCGCTTCATCGACGGCACGACGAACGTCACGACGAATATTCGCACCTTCACCGCCGTGGCGCAGTCGAGCCGGCCGGCTGCGCTGGCCAAGACGCCCTACGCCAACACGCAGGAGTCGAACATTTACATCACCGACCCGGCCAACAACAACATCCGCTTCCTCACGCTCGATACGCCCATCACCGCCATCGAGGGCTCCATCCAGAGCGGCGACAGCATCTTCCAGCCCATCGGCATCGCCCTTCTCCCGGACATTCGCCGCATCGTGGCGACAAACCTCGGGCGGGACTTCATCGCGCTGGACTACACGACCGGCACCGGCAGCTCCGCCACGGCGGAGTGGACCAAGGTGAGCAGCAGCACCACCACCAGCCCCCTTGTCACGAGCCACGATGGACTGAATGTGCTCTACATCGATGAAAACACAATCATGAGCATGCCGGTCAACACCCCAGCCGCAGCCGCCGGCACCGCCACGCCAACCGTTGTCTTCACCTTCACCCCGCTCCCCACGTCCGAGACGGGCGAGTCCAACCAGGAGCAGATGCTTCTCTTCGCCCCCCGCACGGCCGACAGCTACTACATCCTCACGACGCACCGCTATCTCATCGTCTCCGCCACGCCCATCGGCGGCTCCAGCTCCTCGAGCAGTAGCTCGTCCTCTACTAGGCCCACGCCCACGCCCACTACTACTCCCACTCCCACTCCTACTCCCACGCCATCAACCACCAGCACAACAAGTGCGCCGCGCTCGTCGTCGTGCGACGGTGTGTGCAAGGGTGCCATTGCCTCCTCCGTCGTCATGGGCTGTGCCGGTATTGTGCTGATCGTGTTGATGTTTGTGGCTCCGGCGAACATCCGCACCGCAATCATCATGGTGCCCATCATCTAAAACTCCGCACCGCACACAAACACGCACACTCGAGCGTAAAAAAGGGAAGAGTGGATGAAAGAACCATGCCCGGCGCAGTGCTTCTTCCCTTGTCGTCTAGCAACGTGAAAACGATGCACGCGGGGGACGCGATGCCTGACTGTGGATGTTGTCCACAGGCAGAGTTGTTTCTGCTCCATTTTACTTCCCTTCTTCTTTTCTCTGCCAGGGCAGATGGCGGTGTGCGCGTGGCCAAAGATCGCTGACCCTCCTTCTCACTTCTACAACGTAAAGTGCTTCCCTTAGTTTTTGTTGTTTCCTCTTGAGTGCTATGTTTTTTTTTTTTGCTCGCTTTGTTGTGAACGTCTTCCTTTGCTGCGAAGAGGAAGGAGGAGATACAAAAAAACATTTGGTTTGTTATGCCTCCTTTTTTGTTGCTGTTATTTTGTTATTTTTCTTCCTTTTTTTTCTTTGACGGAGAGAGGAGTGAGGAGAATCTCGTTGTTCTTCTCCCCTTCGTCTTTGAACTCCACATCGTTGTTCTCGCCGTGTGTGTTTTGTGTTTTCTTTCTCTTTCCAGCTGATGGACGTGAAAGAAAGACTTTCTCTTCTATTCCTGTTTTCTCTAGAACTTTTTTGGGGAGAGATGTAGACGGCGTGCATTCGCCTCTCTCATCTCCATCTCTCTCTCTCTCTCTCTCTCTCTCTCTCTCTCTCTCCTATTGAAGTGGTTTTTTTTTTTTACTGTGTACTTCTTCTCGGCTGAAAAGGTGTAGCGTCGTTGAATGTGTGTGTTTGTGTGTGTGTGAGCAGCCATTTGCAGATGCGGTCGAGCAAGTCGGAAAGGATGTAGAGTGACGGTACGTGTACTTCGTTGTTTCCGGTTGTGTTTTTTTTTCAGGATCTTCCTCACGCTCCACGTACGTTGTTGTTGTTGTTGATGTTTTTGTTTTTTGAGGCTTTCGCCTAGTGTCGTTGTTGACCCTTCTTTCTCTCCTTTTCATCTTCTTGTTCTTCTTCTATTAGTTTCATTTGGAGACGTCATCGTCTTTCGACAGTTTTCCAGACAACACGAGCAGCTTTTCCGTCGCGCTTCTCGACGCGTGTAGCTTCACGCAGATCTGCGTTGTGGCATCCTAAAAGCCGCGTACCGTCTGTACCTATTCTGTGGGCGTCAAAGAGAAGGTGACGTGGAGAAAGCCTTGATTATAGAGCCGCCTGCACTCTGCAGCTGGGTGTTTTCTAAGGAACTGCTGCCGCCTTGTCTGCCGTGCAGACCAGTATGTGGACCATGTCGTGAGGACAGGAGAAAAAGTACGCGTGCCTTTCGACGCTTGAACCTTTCAGTGGGACGCTTGTAAAACGATGGCGAGAGGCGATCTTGTACAGCCTCGCAATGGTGTCTCTTCACCTTTCGAACTCCTCCTCTTCTCCTTTATTACTCTTCTCCTCTCTCTCCCTCTCCCTCTCTCTTTTTGTGATACTTCGCAGTGCAACACAAAGCACCATTGTTGTTGTTGTTTGTTTTGTGTGTCCTTTTTCGTCTTCTCAGTTCCTTCTTTTTTTTCCCCACCACATTGTTTTCTTTCTTCCCCCCCTGTGTACGTGTGAGGCCATTGTTCTCTCTCTCCTCTATCATCGCTATTCTTTTTGTGCCTCTTCAGGCGGTAGCTGTTGTCGACTTCGTTTTGGGAAGTGGCTGCCACTGAACCGTACTCTCTCTCTCTCTCTCTCTCTCTCCTCAACCCTAGACTTGTTTCCCGCTTTGTTGTTTTTTTCTTTTTCTGAATCCCACACGTGCACACGCACACCACCGCACACGCGCCAAAGGAAATCTGATCTTTCTCCTGTTTGTTCGTTTTGCCCGAGCGCCTTTTTCTTCTTAGACGCCTCGCCTCTTCTCGCACCCCACGTCTCACGTGGCTCTACCCCCTCGCACACCGCGGAATAAAAATTTCGTAAACCTTTTCGGGTTATTTCTGCGGAAAGATGCGGTCGACTCTTCGTGTGGTGCTGCTGCTGTGCAGCACCGCAGCCGTCGTCGCCCTTCTCGCGTCGACCGCTACTGCTGCCGACTACACCACCGTCACCGTCGCGGGCCTCATCCAGCAGGACCGAGAGGGCATTCTCGGCGTGAACAGCATCACCTCCCCGAACGCTCTCTGCGGCGGCTACAACCCCAACGCGGCAGACAGCACCATCTTGGTCGGCGGTGCCAACTACATGTTCACCCTCAACCGCTTCACGACGCAGCTGAACTTCTTCTTTGGCAACCCTACCGCCAGCGGCGTGACGGTGGACTGGACGACGACGACGAGCGCCGCCTTCGGTAGCGTGCGCTTCACCTCTCCCATCTACGCCTGCGTCACCACCCCGCAGACCGCGTCGAACTCGATCATCTACTACGTCTCGAACGATCGTTACATCTACACAGCGAACCCCAACACGCAGCTCATCTCCGCCACCTCGGTCGTCCTCGACGTGACGCAGGAGTTCCTCTTCGACATCACCATCTACAACGGCATGCTCTACGCGCTCACGACGAACCGCGTCGTCTACGCGTGCACCTACGCAACGGGCATCGCCTGCACCAAGGTGAACATCCAGGGCGACACGGCCTTCAACAACCTCCCCACTCCTGCCTCGCCGCGGATGGGTCTGGCGGTCTCGGCGGCCGGCATCTTCATTGCCCCGGCGGCGAACCTGTACTGGTTCAGCCTCACCGGTGCGCTCATCGCCAAGACGACGGACGGCAACAACTACATCGACGTGAGCTACACGCAGCAGGTGAACCGGGCCAGCGGTGGCGCCACGACGCTCGTGGCGGCGACCACGCGCCGGCTCTTCAGCATCGCCGCGACCGGCACCACCCTCACGGCGACGGCGCTGACGACCACGGACTACGCGGCGGACACTCGCCACATCTACCCCCTCACCCCGGAGAGCATCTTCGTGACGCAGTCCGCGGCGAACCTCGTGCGGTGGACGACGTACAGCAACACGACGGTGCCAACGATGGTCAGCCGCACCCCCTACCCCATCCGCTTCGTTGATGAGACGACGGTGCTGCCGCTGCTGCTGTCGTACATGGACTACGAGCTGGTCGAGGTGGCCGGCACCGTGCCCTACCCGAACGTGGCCATCGACACTTCCTCCATCGCGGTGGACGCCGCGGCGTGGGACACCTCTTTCGACGTGGACGTGTCGGACCTCTACTACACGCCAACACTCGGCAGCAGCATCCAGGCCGCCCCGACGAGCGGCGGCTACGAGCAGTCGCTGCGGGCCCTCACGAGCTACTACAACCGCACGAACCAGAACATCGTGGGTGACTACAACCTACTGCCCCTCTGCAACATCACCAAGATGACGAGCATTCGCCACTCCCTCGCCAGCGACGTGCGGACGCTGCTGCTCTACCCCTACATCTACACCGGCGAGGCGAGGCACATTACCGTGAACGGGCAGCCGAACCTCACCCTCATCAAGCTGCTCATGCCCTACCCCTTCGGCACCTACATCCTCGACTCCGCCTTCGAGACGAACACCACGACGCCGACGCTGCTGGCCACGTACGACGCGGCGACGATGATGGAGGTCTACACCCGCATGAACTACCAGCCGAGCCACATCTTCGATGCCCTCTTCGCCGTCGCTTCTTACCCGGGGTTTGCCACGTTGACGCCTGCCCAGCAGCAGGAGCTGCGGTGGGCCGTCTACGCCGATGTCCTTGCGCAGCTCGCCAAGTGTGAGGCGGCCGCCGGTGGCAGCGGTCAGGGCCTCGGCAGCAGCAGCAGCAACAGCGACATGCTGGCCGGCTGCGTGCCGCGAGTCGGGATTGACAACATAACGCAGTACCAGATGCCTGGTGTGTCGCCGACGCCCTTCAACTTCACCATCTTCGTGCCGGAAGGCCTCTACACGAACTTCAACATCCCAGCCTGCCTCGGCACGACCGACTGGACACACGTGAACGACTACAACCGGACCCTCGTCAAGAAGAGCACGAAGTGCGGCACCGGCTGCATCGTTGGCGTCGCCGTCGCCTCTGCCGTGGTGGCCGCCATCCTCGTCGTCGTGATCGTCATTCTCACCTCGAAGCGCCGGCGCCTGGCGACGGTGATCGTGCCCATGTCGAACGCCGAGCCCAAGTTTACTAGCACAGCAGACGTGGACAGCAACTACGGGAGCGGGAACCCGCTCGCCTAGTGGACGAGGCGTGGAAAGCGGAAGTGCGGCGCATTTATGAAGCGCCGGAATGCACCTCCGCCTGAACCATCGTCATTGCTTGCAAATTTGAAGCGCTACGTAGTTTTTTTTTTTGGTTTTGTGTTCTTTTTTGTTTCACTTTAGAGTACTTGGGGGAGACAAAGGTGAGCGAACTTCGCGCTAAGCGCTCGCCTCGCCGCCCCGGTCTGCAATGCGTTCTGTGAGCGCCGAACCATTTTCTTTTTTCGTCCTTTCTAGTTGTTTTGTTGGCTGATTGGTCTTTTGTTGACGTAGAGTACACCTTAAACCCCTGGTTCATCGTTTCTTTTTCTTTTACTTTCATTCACTTGTTTAACAATTTTGTTTGCTGTGTTGTTGACGTTGTCCTTGGTGCTGCGCCGTCAATGTGGTGAGGTCGAGAGCAACAAGAAGCGTTAGGGACGCGTGTGTGTGCGTGTATGCGACTCACCCCCGTTGGCGGGCGTAGTGTTCCTCTGTCTTTTCTTAATTTTTCTCTCTTACGCCTCTCTGGTTGCTGGTGTTTGGGCGACGACTTGCTTTGTAGAATGCGCTTCGTTTCCCAGAAAAAAGAACGAAAGTGCTTGTTGGTGACGCGGGCAAGGCGGTGTCTCGTGTCGCTATCGTTCTGGTTCTTTTTTCGTTCTGTGTTGCGAAGCTTCCATTACCGGTTTGATCCTTGTGCAGACTGGCTGTTGTCGTGATGGTGTTATGCTGATCTCTTTTCCTCTGATTTTTATCCCTCTTTTTATTTTCTGTTCTTCTTGGTACAGTCTGTTTCCTTTCGTAAGGCACGAAGAAGAAATGACGGGAAAGATATGTGACTCGGCAAGGATGCGGGAACTTTTACTGTCTCTCGTTCAGACAGAGTTGTCGGCCGTGTGCTCGCGCGTAACACTGTGTGGCTATTGGCTTGGGTTGATCAACTGCCTGTTGTTTGCTCCTAGTGATGAAAAGCGCACCACAACTCACACGTGGCCTAAGCGGCCTTTTTTATTGTTTTTGCTGCGCAGCGTTCGTGACGCAACGAATCAAATGTCTTATTGCTGGTGATTGCTGAATACATGGACGATGCTTTCGCATTCGTCGCGATGCTGAATCGCCCTCTTCTCTCTCACTCTCGCCTCCCTTACTTCTTCGTTTCTTTCTCTTTCTCTTCAGGAACACAAAGCACAGGAGGAGCAGCGGCGACGATGAGCTCCAGCGCTGCACTCGGAAAGATGTTCGGCGCGGCCTCCGTTGCCCTCTTCGCCACCGCCGCCTACTGGACCTACGCCGCCCAGTCACCAAAGCACACGCAGATGGTTATGGCGCCATCACGCTCACAACTAGCCTCTCCCACACCGTCCCTGGCGGGCAGCTCAGCCAAGAGTACCGCGCCTGCTGCGGCGGTGGCGGATCAGCCCTTTCCAGTCGTCCTGCCGCCGCGCACCCCCGCCAGGGAAGCGGTGCAGCTCACGCAGGACTTCGCGCAGCGGTGCGTCGAGACGGCGCAGTTCGGCCTGCCCTCGACAGCAGAGGTGCGGTGCTACGGCGGCTACCTCGCCAGTCTCAACTACGAACGTCGCGTTCCGAACTGGGTGATGGAAGTTGTCGACCACCGGCGGCTGCGGGGAGCTCGTGGGAGCAAAAGCAGTGACGACGACGCTGCTGGCGAGGAGGACGACGGCAGTCTTGGTGGTGGTGGGGTGTCGCGCCAGCACAGCAACTTCTACGCAGACGACACCGTCCCTGCTGCCTTCCGTGTTGGCCCTGACAACTACACGTCGCGTGGGCTCAGCCGTGGCCACCTCGCCCCCGCGCAGCTGCACAAAGCCTCGCAAGCCGAGATGGACACGACCTTCAACATGAGCGCCAACATCGTCCCGCAGGACATGACGATGAACGCGGTGGACTGGCTGCGGCTGGAGGGGATGACGCGCAAGATCAGCAAGGAGGTGAGCCTCGGCCAGCAACGCGGACGCGGGCAGCGGCGTGGCAGCAAAGGTGGTGAGGCTCTCGAGGCGGCCAGCAATGATGATGCCGCTGGGGGTGGTAAGCTGTACGTCGTTTCCGGCCCCGCCTTCGTGCCGCAGCTCGTGCGGGTGGAGCGGCGGCCCGATGGAACGGAGGTGCATGTGCCGCTTCCCTCCGCAGACGCAGCGATGGCGCCGGCCGGACGTGGCAGCCGCACGCCTGCGAATGTGCGTCCGATGGTGTCGTACGCGCTGACCGGCGACGTGGCGAGCGGGACGCTGATCGCCGTGCCGAGCCACATGTTCAAGGTCTTTCTCGCCGAGGAGGATGGCGGCCGCACGCGGTCGGTGGCGGCCTTTCTGATGCCGAATGGACCCATCACCGAGCAGCTGCCCCTCACTGCCTATCAGGTGCCGCTGGAGCGCGTGCAGCGCGTTACGGGCCTCCAGTTCTTTCCTGGCCTCGACACGGCGCGTCTGCCGGATATGTGCAAGCTGCACCACTGCGACGCCAAGCCCGCGGCGCTCTTCCAGCGGTACCGCCAGGTGGCACAGCTGCGTGCGGCCGACACGGTGCCGCAGCTCCGGCAGACGTACGCCGCGCTGCAGAAGTCCGCGGCGGGCGGCAAGCTGGACGAGAGCCTCGTCCGTGAGTTTGAGAAGCGGACGGAGGAGCTCGTCGCTGAGGCGGTGCGGCCGATCGATGGAGTATAGTACCGATGCGCACGCAGCGAGACAGCAGAAACTAGTTGCTCTTCTATTTTCCCCACCCATTGTGTAGCCATTAGTAACACGCGTAGTTTTAAATGCCCTGCGATGATTCTAATTGACTCGTGTGTGTACACGTTGTGCCGAATACTCGTCAAATACACTTCCTTCTTGCTTTGCGTCGAGTATGCATGCAGTTCAGCCTCCACACTGCCCACCTCTCTTTTTTACTACGTCCTCTTCCTTCCTCTTGTTCCTTCACCACATAGATAGCATCTGCCTCCTTCTCCTATTCCCCCTTTACCGAACTAAATTCATCTCGATCGTTGCCACGAACGCAATTACGCAAACAAACACAGGCGTGCGATACTCAAAGCTTCGCACCACGCGCTGTCATCAACGAAGAAGACTCTATCTCGCTTCACGCCACCTCCTAAGAACAAAAGAACATAATAGATACAGAGACACCACAAGCAAATCATGTGGGTTCAGGCAGCGATGAAGGACGTCGCGGCGGCGAAGCTCTTCCCCGCCAACACGCACATCCTGCTCATGTGCGAGGACGAGCTGCGCCGTCGCATGCGGGCCGTCAGCGCAGCCTTCGACACCGCCGCCGCCGCCACCCCCAACGTGCGCACGCTGCACGCCTTCGCTGTCAAGGCAAACCCGCTCGAGGCGGTGGTGACGATCGCGAAGGAGGAAGGCTTCGCCGCCGAGACGGCGAGCATCGGCGAGTTCCAGCTGGCGCAGAAGGTCTACGGGCCTGGCGGCGCGGACAAGATCGTCTTCGACTCGCCTGCCAAGACGCTCGAGGAGCTGCACCACGCGCTGCAGGTCCCGTGCTACCTGAACGTCGACAACTTCGACGAGCTCGAGCGCATCGTCGCGCTCGCCGAGGGTCGCATCGCTGGCTTCGAGAAGATCGCCGTCCATGCCATCGTCGGCATCCGCATCAACCCGCAGACGGTCGTACAGACCAAGAACACCGCCCTCGCGACCGGCGGCAAGATCAGCAAGTTCGGCGTCAGCCTGCACGACGAGGGCCACAAGGAGCGCATCGTCGACGCCTTCGCGCGCTACCACGACACCATCAACCTGCGCATGCTCCACGTGCACAGCGGCTCGCAGGGTCTCTCGCTCGACACGATGGTGGCGGGTGTGAAGGCGATCGTCGAGGAGCTCGCCGAGGACCCGCGCATGGTCTCGCTCGTCGACGTCGTTGACATTGGCGGCGGCTTCCCCGTCGACTTCAGCTGCGACGACGAGACGGTGTCGGTGTGCGACTACGTGGCGGCCCTCCGCCGCGATGTGCCGGCGCTCTTCGCCCCGTCGCGGCCGCGCCTCATCATCACCGAGTTCGGCCGCGCCATCTGCGCCAAGGCCGGCGTGCTCATCTCGCGCGTCGAGTACGTGAAGCAGAGCGGCGGCCGGCAGATCATCCTGCAACACGTCGGCGCCGACCTCGCCGTGCGCACCGTCTGGCAGCCGGAGAAGTGGCCGCTGCGCGTTTTCGTGCACGACAAGGACGGCAACCGCAAGCCAGGCGCGTCGGCCGACGCCGGCGAGCTGCTGTCGGACGTCTCGGGCCCGTGCTGCAACTCGGGCTGCACCATCACCCGCGCCGCGGATCTGCCAGCCGACGTGAAGGCGCTCGAGGACGTGGTCGTCGTGCACGACGTCGGCGGCTACTACCACAGCTCCTTCTGCCTGTACAACCTGCGCCAGCTGCCGGCGTGCTACATGTACCGCGAAGCCGCCAGCAAGGACGCGCCGGGCACGCTGCAGCTCATCAAGAAGAAGCAGACCGTCGAGGACACGCTGCGCCTTTTTGAGACGGACGTGTAGTTGTGGCACTTTCTTTCCTCACCTTACCGCACTTTTCGTTAACCCATTTTCATCGCCCGTATCATTCGTAATCGTCTCCAACCGCGCCGCAGTACCACAAAGAAAAAAAAAATTACGCAAATGGAAAAAAAAACGATTCTGGCGCAGCCAAAGAAAACAGAATGCAAAGACGACCGGGTTGACAAATTTCCATCAATCTAATCTTTCTTCATCGATCCTATCCCTTCAACCCACCCCAAGCCAGCCTATCAAGCGCCGTACACCTATCCCGAACCCTAGGGGGAGGGCAGCCATTAAAACCAGAGCAACGAATCCACCCAAAGCGTTCCTTAAGAGAGGAGCAGGACGGCGAGCATGCTACAAACTTTGCACCCAATTCAGTCCTTCTGCCAAAGCGAGCACGACAAGGCTCTGCGGATCAAACGGTTGATTTGGCCAGCTGGCAAGGCGGTCGCTGCTGACAAAACCCTTCATCAAGAGAGAGACTGGATCTCGTGCGCCGCTCTGGCCTCAGCTAACGCTGAGCAGGCCAGCAGGTGCTCGGCGGTCTCGGCGTGCGGCCCCTGGCGAAATCACAGAACCCCACTCGGCAGTACGCGACGTTGGTGTATCTCGGCGATGTGCCTATACAATGTCTGCTCATCAGTAAACTGGAGCTCGCAGTGTGGACACAACAGCCGCTTCGGTGCGATGCGGACGAGAACTTCGGTACCGTCGGGTCTAGTGAAGAAACCGCGGGTATCGGAAGGGTGATGCCGGTGGACGTGATGCCCTAGCCCTGGGCGAGAACGAAAAAAGGACGAACAATGTGGGCAACAAAATGGCTTTTGGTGTTGCGGTGGCGGTGGTCGCATCGGTGCAACTAACGCAGGACAGATCCGCATGTGGCGGGCAAGGACTGGCGCAGACGAGAGAGACGCATTGCATCCACGACACACATGCACCTCTACCACTGTCTCCACTCGTCTTCTCACCCTGACGTTCGAGCGCGTTAGGAGCGGCAAGTCCGGGGCGTATTCCTCGTGTGTGCAAATATGAAGCCGCATACCGTGCCGCGTATATTCTCGGTGACAAACCGGGCACGGCAGGTTCCCAACGTCAGAGACGTTGTTCGCTGCGGGCTCAATCGGCCGCCCGATCAAATGGCAGTTCGCGAAACCGGGAGGGTAGCGGGGCTCACGCCCACGGCCATGAGCACTCCGGATGTGGTGAATCAAGCCGCGCTTGTGCAGCTCAGCAGCACAGTAACAGCAGCGGAACTTCATCGTAGTCCCGATCTGCACCAACACAGGCCGCGGCATATATCCAAGAACGTCTGACATAACGGGGGGCGGACGGTTCTCGTGAACCGTCGCGACATGACCCTCGATGTATGTCACAGTGAACTGGTTGGGACAGTAAGGACGCTGCAAAATCGTATGCTGAGCGTCCACGAATGTAAAAACTGGGGCCTGTCCTGGTCGTGGACGCAGTTCGCACACATGCGCTATTAAGAGGCTTCTGGTGGTAAAAACCTCTCCGCACCGCATACAGGGAAAATCCCCTCTCTGTGCATAGGTCGGTGGTCCTTTGGCCACTTGGATACGCACTGGGCGTTCCGGTTGTAACAGCGCACGAGGTGCAGTACGGTGAAATGCAGCTGCTGGCTGCGGCACTGGAACACCGGAGTGTTCGCTGGTCTTGTGATTCGAGAAGATGTCGCGGCCGACCGCGGAGAATAGGCAGCCCTGCATCGGACAACGAATGGAAATACCCTCCACCGGCACCAAAAGCGAGTTTCGGGCCAGCACCAGCGCAGGAGCAGATGGTAGACCTATGCATATCGCGCAGGTGTGCGCAGAGGCTCTCTCGTTGAGCCAACGCCCGCCAACAAATGGGGCAGAACGCCGGGTCACTGCATTGAACGGCACGTGGCGCGTCAGGCAGTGGCTCAGCTACCTCATCGCTGACAGACGAAGTCTCAGAAGAAGAAGAAGAGCTGTCCGAGGACGACTCATCCTCGCTTCCCGAGGGAGGGTGGCTCGGACCTTGGATGAGGGCTCTTTAACAGTGAAATCGAGTGGGACGACAGCCCGTCGTCGAAAAGAGAAAAGCTGTCGGCGGTAGGGACGCCGCATAACCGACACTTCGTGCCCTGGATTCCCGTCACGACACGGTAAAACCACCCAAAGCGCATACTGACATTGCACCGAAACTGCGCCACCAAAGATTCGCCAAGCCTTGTGAGCTTGGTGTCCTTCGGTGTCATTACATTCGACCGCAGAAGCAGTTGCCTGTAAGTAGACACTGGATCTGCGTGGCTCAGCAGAATACGGGTCCGTCGACGCCTTAAGGTAGTCACCATGTCAGTGATCCACACCGGCACGTCCTGCGGCAGCTCCGCCGCCATCTTGGCAACAGCGTCTGCAGCCTCATTTCCAGGCACACCACAGTGCCCAAAAAGGAATTGAAAAGAGAGTCTGACCTTGCCACGAATCAGCGGGAGTATCAGCGTCCAAATCCGCCGTATGATTCCATCGGGTGCTCGCAACGGGCCTTTCTGCAACGAAAAAAGAAAAAAAAAAGTCAGTGAAGTCGGCGACCAATCGCGGACAGCACCCATCATTTAAGCGCAACACCAACCACAAGAAATGACTAAAACGCCTTTTCTCGCGCTTTTTTTCCATCAAAGTAAAGCAAAAAAACGACTAGAGGAGTGAGTCAGTTTTACTAGCCGAGACAAAAGGAGTTCTTTGTGTGTTTTGAAAAGAGTCGAGTTTTAAACAATTACGCAAAACTTCGCCCGTGAACTATTGAAGCGTAGTCTCTTTCTGCCGTCTCTAAGATTGCGTCTGCGGAACTCAAAGGCCCCCACAGCCTTTTTGCCATTCCCTTGACCTTTTCCGCGCTGCCTTTTGACTGACTTCGTCCGCAAGCACATTAGGTTTGTTTGGCTTTGTCTACGAGGTTGTCGGCGGATACAAGAAACTCGACGACAGTCTGATGCGAGTGCGCTGCGAATACATTTAATACCTCAGCGTTCAAGGCGAACCTGCGGGTAAAGCCGCCTTAGAACTCGGTAAAAGTCAAATTAAATTTTACAAAACTGGGCCCTGTTTTAATTTTCTGATAAAAGAGAAAAAGAATTAGCACGGCATGCTGCCGCGCGGCTTGACTGCATTGACTCTAGCATAAGCGCTCTTCATCCGATGGCAAAAGAAGCAGTCTTTTATTTCCTGCCCACACAGATAGCAATCCACTCTGCCAGCATAGCACAAATGTAGGCGCAGATATTGGCTTTTGCTTTATCCGGCGCTTGGAACGTCTAGGCGCACTCCGTGCCATCAGCTCGGCCCAGGCACACAAGCGTTGTGGGCTACCTGCCCAAACGGCGGCCGTTTTTTTAGTTGCCATGGACCCCTTCTCAGCCGAGAGCGAAAACGGTGGGCCGACTGCTATAAAAAAAAAACCTGACATTCTTTAGTGAAGCTGCACAGCATTTGTGGCTTAATTGCACACGGATATTGAGGTGGTCCTTCTTAGCGAATCCGGGGCTTTCTGTTGCGTCGGCTTGGGCTTCCCAATGCTTCCCATTTCCAACACGGAAGGCGCGCGCATTGAGGCCAAAGGCATTGTTTTGAGCGTGCGCCGCTCGGAAAAACGTTTCATGCGGATTTATCAGTAAATTATGCTTCACTGCGCTGCTTTTGATGCTTGTAGGCATTCTCAGCTATTCTCTAAAGTTCGATCGCCTGGATGTCCCCATCGCAACAGCTGGCGTCTGGGTTGAAGGAAGGGGCAGTGGCATATTGCGGGTCATCGGCGAGAGCGGCTGTGAGCTACTGCATTTTTTCTCACGCGCCACGTAAGGCCATGGGAAGTTCAGTCAGCCGGTGCGTCGGGTCACCATTGCCAAGAGGACAAAAGAGAGGGCGGTATTTCGGTAAAGAGGTGCCTGAAGAATCTGAGCAGTCGCGCTCGCAGAGTCACCACACCTATGCGGCAAATGGCTCCATGGCCGTTTAACTTAGCCAGCGGCGCTCGAAGAGCTTTGACCTTTGGGCCGTTCGCAAACTTTTGCACCGGCATACTTCCACCAGAGTGGTCCATTCTCCACCAAACCTTTGGAGAGCAAATGTAAAAGCATTGCTTGACTCAAAGAAAACTGCAAGCCGATCACATGCGCATTGATTACACGAACGGTGTTGGCAGAGCGTGTTGAGCTCAGTCAGTTTAACACAACCTAATCCGACTAGATAAAAAAAATAGCGTGAGCGAATGTCAGCGCAATACATGCGGACAGGTTTTGCAGGTACTGAAAACAAGCGCACATTATTCTTTTTCGAATATACGACGCTAACAAAATGCTGTTTGACAATGTATTTTGCGGCCGTCTTTTGCAAGCAAGGCCTTTTGCCTCCTTGTCGTGAACCAAAACGGAACGGCCCCGACTGTAACAGAATAGTGATGGTTTTCGGCCACTACTGAGAGACTGAGGAAGACGTGGTGACAAGCTTGTCCCCAAGCAACGCACCGCTTCCGTTCTCCCGCGGCGCTATTAGCTCGTGGCTTGCCCGTTGCGGATTTGGGAGAAACTTGAAAAGAAAGATCACGGTGCTCAGCAGACACCTTTCACCACGCAGCAAAAAAAAAACGCACAATAGCCATTTTTTCGATAAACTAGGGAAGTGGTCGAGGAGAGAGCGGCAGGTGTCGGATCCGCTTTGGAACAAAAAAAAAGACTTTTCATGCGGGGCCTGCTGGATTGCCTTTTAGGGAAAGGTTTAAGCAGTGGCAAATCGTCGCCGCGAATCACCAATGGCAGCCCCGACAGAAATGGGCTTGCTTGCGCCGCTTTCATTTCTTAGCAAAGTTTTTAAACGATCCCACTCAGTGTCAGATTATCGGATTGTTGTACCTCGGACACCATTCCCCGTCCTACCGACTAATTGGCTCTCACGTTTGAAAAAAAAACAGTCGCGCAGAGAAGCGGGGCACCGGCTGACAGATCTGAGAAAGATCGTTTGTTGACAATGAAACAGTCCGGGAATTAGAGAGGAGTGCGCTATGGCTTTTAAGTGCTTTACTAGAAAGAAAATGCTAAGTGTGGGAAGTTTCGACTGCGAAAGACGTTGAGCAGACTGCGTTTGCACGGGGGCTTTAAATGCATGGTAAAGCCAACGCCGCCAGAGAAGAGCGATGTGCTGGTGTGGTCGGAAGATCGTTTGTTTGTCTCAAAAAAAAAGTGAAGCGCAGTCCACAATTTCCTCAAATGATCTCGTAATACACTGCTCTGTTGCCTTTTTTTTAGCAGAAAGCTTTCGCAAGAGTGTTTGTCTGCAACTCGCAGTGATACATTTCAGGTGAGAGAGATCCGATGCACGGACAGTGTCAAGTCTAAATTCGCGCATAGACGACTGCTCGACGCCGAAAAGACGCCGTCGTTTTCTTTCACTGCAAAACGGGTCAGGGGGGCAAGACGTGCTCCCGCTTCCGCTGTTTCCTGCTAAATTGTATAACCTAGCCTGGCTAGCGGCTTCCGCAGCGTGTAAAGCCCCTTTGGCGTGCTGTTTTCGTGGGGCTGGCTCTATTCGCTGGTAAAGCACCATCCGCAGCCTTTCTTTCCGCGCCGATGAAATGCCAAGAGGCGCAGCGCTTTTTAGCAACGTACTGGGCGTTTTTTGGCCGCGTCCCGTCGAAACGGAGCATGGTCGCATAAAACGCCTTGTTAAAGCTCGCAACGCATCCATGCAGGTGCTCTTCTGCACTTCCAGCTATGAGGTACGAGCAGCCGAGGAGAGCCGCAGCTTTCGAGTTTCGTTATTTCTAGAGGTGGTCCGGCGCAGATCAAATGTATGTCCTATCGGCGGTCCCGCTTGGAAAACGGGGCGTCTTCATGGCAAATGGGTTTAAGAGGGATGAGGTATGCGCTAGCGCAAAGAGAAGGGTATTTTCCAGGACGGCTGAAAGTGCATTTTTTAATCCGCCTTTGATGCTAACGAAGCGGAATTTGCCTTTTTCCCGCAGCACCTCGGCTTCTTTTTGTAAAGCGACTGGGCCTTGCGTCGGCACAGCGCCGAAATAGAGGAATCCTGCGAGAGCAGCGAAACGCTGAGCACTCCGTCTGGGCTACTCCCTCCCGCCGCCGTAGGAGGTCTTTTGTTGCTGGTGGGAAAAAACGTGTCTTTGAGATCACCTCTTGCCGTACTTGTTAAAGAAGAAAATTACCTTTGCTGCCGTCGCATCTCTTCTACGATGGTCGCAAGGCCGATGAGCTGGCCTTTCAGCTGCTGCCGGTGAGCTGACCGGTTTGTCGCGGCAGAAAACTAATACGAGAGGCTCCAGCTGTCCTTGAAAAGCATGGCGATATCTTCGTTGACTGGGAGAATGCCCAAGTGTCGTTCAGGAGCCGGCATCCAGGATTTCGAAGCGTGCATAAAGTAAACCACTAAAGTGAAAGCTTCTATTTCGTGCCGAGCTGGAGATGTAGAAATAGGGGGAGCAGCAAAAAACTAGCAGCGACATTACTCGCTTCGACAAGAAAGCTAATTCTACAATTACCTCGACACGTTGCTCCCGCGAATGTCGCGCTGAATACCGATCGCAGAGAAGCTGGCTGCATGCAAAGCTCGCCTACGCCAGCTTCGAAATGTGGCGTTGGCACTCTACACCGACGGCGCCGTTGAGCTTGATGAGCAATCCGGAGCAGCTGCCATGCTTTACCACAAAGAACAGCTCGTCTCAACAGTCACTGGCTTCTGTGGCAGATGTGCGTGCAGCCACCGTGCTGAATGCATTGCGATGGAGGTAGGGCTGAAGTGGCTCCTCCAGTATGTCACGCAGCACCAAATTCACCGCACCACATGTGTTATCGTCACCGATTGTTACTCGTTCCTCATGGCGCTCAAAACAGGACCCACAACCGTTGACGAAGGTGTTCTGCGCCGCATTTGGACCACCATCCTAGAGCTGCTCCACCACCAAGTTTCGTTGTGCTTTCACTTTGTCTTCGGACATTGTGGTATTCGGAGAAACGAAGCAGTTGATAAAATGGCCAAGGCTGCGATGCAGCCAACTCCGACAGATCGCGCCTGGATCACGGACCTCGTCCCGACGATCAGACGACTTCACAACATACCGCAGAACCGTATTCGTAACCCCTCTACGCTCCGGCAATTTCTACTGGACAGCAATGTGGCCACCTCCAAGAACGGTGACGTGGTTCTCACACGGCAGCAGGAGACAGCATTGGCGCAATTTCGAAGTGGCACCTTACAACAATTTGCCTTTTTAGATAGGCGTGTGAACAACATAGACAACGAAGAATGCAGATGGTTTGCTGCACATCGAATGAAGGAAATGGGACTACCGCCCCCGCTTCTCGCACCGCCTCCGGAGCCACCGCCTTCTGCTTATTTTGCAATGTATCCGTCGGATCCAGAGCTATGCCTAGTATGTTACCAAGCCTTCCCAGGCCGTGAGCAGCTGAAAAAGCACACTGGAGAGCATACAAAGCCACCGATGCTGCTAAACTGAGCACGATGGTTTCGCTTGCCCTTACACATCCCCACCAAGAAGTTTCCACCGATGCCCGCTGTGCCCCTTCTTCACCCGCAGCTGTGACTTCCTCGCCAAGCATCAAATGTTTCTGCATGGGCCGCTCCTTCTTGACACCCGCACACCTGTCGAGAAAGTCCGCATTGTGGAGAAGCTAGAGTGCCCGGTCTGCAAAAGATTGATGGCGGCTGTTCCCAAAAAGCGACATTTGGAAGCGGCGCGCAACAGAACTATGGATCGCGAAAGCGCCGGTGGAGGAGTAACAGCAACTCCCACAGCAACAGGTGATATTGTAAGTCTTACCACCGGACCGCGCATACAGATTTGTCCGTCGTGCAACCACTCCCTCTCTACCATCCCGAGTATTCTCTACTATGTCCGGCAGAACCATCCCGAGCTGACAAGTCTAAAGGTCATAGAAGATAGAAGAAAGGAAAAGGTGATCCCCGTCCATCCTAGATTACATGTTTGTCTCGATTGTGATGCAGCGTATATCAAACCTGACGGTCTTAGACGGCATCGAGAGAATAAGCATGGCGAAAGAAACCCTGCGACTCCCTCTCTTCCATTCCATTTATTTGTTTTGAAAAGACGCCAACGCACCTGGTGATATGTAAAGGCAAAGCCACACTTTGTGAGAGGAATAAGCGAAAGAAAGAAACACACTAGATTTGCCGGTTTCCACGAAATTGTGAGGAAAGAGGCTTAAGAAAAAAAGGGGGGGGGGTTGAAGCATGTATGGGAAGCGCTCCTCACGTGAGCCGCTCGTCGACCGCCAGTTCTAGGAAAAGCTGACGTTTGTGGCCCAATGCTTGAGGAACTAAAACGTTTCGTGAGCGTTGCTCAAAAGCCAGCGAAAGCACTTTTGCTGTCTCAGCTTTTAGTCGGGGGAATGAAGCGAACCAAATGCATGGATTATGAATTTGTATTAGCCGTCAAACTTTCAAGTGTATAGCGAAGCAATGGCAAAGCTTCATGGCTGACAACAAAAAAGAGCTAAAACATTTTAATAAATTAGCCAATATATATATGTTATTTTAAATAAAATGTAAGATTAACGAAGTCTTGATTAAGTTTTTAACAAATCGCCAGAAAAAGCTTAAAAAAATGTGTTATGTGAGGACAAAAGAAAGATGCCTTTTTGCTTCCTTTTATTGACCCGAGAATGCATACTCGCAGTGCGAAACCTTTTTGCTTCTCAGCGTGTGTTTTTACCGCAAAATTTCATAAAAAACACACTACTTTTCACTTTCGCTACATTTCTCCCTCTCTTTTGGGGTCGCATACCTTACACTTCTCAAAATTCACAGCAGTATATCACGGATGTCAGCCACAGAGTTGAAGCGCCGGGTGACGTTGCTCAGCCGTCGTCAGGTGCTGACGTTCACCGCGGCAGCGACTGGCGTCTGCGGAGTTGGCGGGTACGTCTACTATAAAAAAGTGCTGCTTCCTGATTTCGACCGAGAGGAGCTCCGACGGAAAATGCCAGTGCCTGTGCGGAAGACGCGTCTGTATGTCGCGGGATCCTCAAACGGCGAAGGGCTGCTGCCGGAGGTGCGGACAATGCCGGCGGTTGTTTTCTACATTTATGCCGCGTACCGCATGGTCTTGCTTTTTGTCCGCTGCGTGCCTGTCATGTGGTACGGATTTCTCACATTCGGATTGCGGCTGTGTCCTGAGAAGGTCTTCTACCACAAGATCGTTGACTTTCTGTCTTCGATGGGACCGAGCTACATCAAGCTGGGTCAGTGGATGGCGACGCGGCCCGACTTCTTCCCGGAGGAGATGTGCCAGACGCTGGAGAAGCTCTATGACCGCACCGCTCCACACAGCTGGTCGCACACGGAAAAAGTGCTGCGCACCAAGTTCACGGACGGCCCATACAAGGGCCAGAACGCGCTGCGCTTTATTTCGGAAGTCGAGAAGGTGCCCATCAACAGTGGAAGCATTGCACAGATACACAGGGCAAAGCTTCGCGAGTCGATCGACGGCGTACCAGAAGGCACGGAGCTGGCGCTCAAGGTTACGCATCCCCACATTTGCGAACAGGTCGCTGCTGATCTTGTAGCCATGCGCATCTTCACGACGATTGGCAGCAAGCTCATTCCTGGTCTGAAGTATTTCAATCTGGATTCGAGCATCAACGAGTTCTCGTCGCTCATCCGCTCGCAGCTCAACCTGCTTGTGGAGAGCGACAATCTGATGCAGTTCAAGTACAACTTTCGCGACGTCAACGGTGTCATTTTTCCGACCCCGCTGTCCTCTCTCTCGACAAAGGATGTGCTCTTCGAGACCTTCGAGAAAGGCAAGCCTGTGCAGGAGATTCAGCCCGATGGCAAGAACAACGAATTTGCGGAGCTGGGCTGCCACATGTTCTTGAAGATGCTGTTTGAGGACAATTTTGTCCACTCCGATTTGCATCCCGGCAACGTTCTGGTGCGGACCAACAGCATCGAGGGAGTGAGGCAGTACTACCCCGACGGCAAACGGAAGCTGCACCACGAAATCGTCGTCCTCGATACCGGACTTGTCACAACTCTGTCCAAGGAGGAGCGAAACAACTTCATCTCCCTGTTTGCCGCGGTGGCGTGCGGTGATGGCGAGCTCGGCGCGGAGCTGATGATGGACCGCCTTCCGCCGTCGCTGAAGAAGACGCAGGACCCGGCCGACCGAGAGCGCTTCAAGACGGAGATGAAGACCGTTTTTGACATGGTTGCGCCGGGAACGCACGGCTTCCGCCTCAGCAAGGTTCAGATCGGTTCTGTTCTGGGGAAGGTGATGCAGACAGTCCGGGAGAACCGCATGCCGCTTGACGGCAACTTCGCGTCACTGGTCCTGACCGTGATTGTGGGGGAGGGCCTGGGTCGCAAGCTTTCGCCTGACTTCAACATTTTTGCCGAGGCTGCTCCATATCTGGTGGCCTTTCTCGAAGATGAGGAACTCTACTTCTTGGCCAACAAGCTGCAGGGAACGTACGGTGCAACTGCCTTGTTGCGCGACGCATCGTCGATGATGCGGCCGAGGAAAGCCTCTACGTACGTGGAAATGGGGGCAAGGAAGGTGTCGAATGTTTTGCGAAAGATTTTCGCAGCGGATGAGGCACCGGCGCGCGGATAAACTCCTTAGTATTACTCTCTTTTTTTTCTTTATTGCAATCATTGCTTTGCCGGTTTTTTTTGTATACACTTTTTCTTCTCCCGCGCATTCCCGGCATCTCCGTTTTCTTGATATTGACAAAGTATACACGTCACTCCATCTGGCAAAAGAAAAAAAGAAAATAAAATAGCACGTTGTTGCAATCATCGGTTGAACCTGCAAGACTTTTCTTTTTTGTCTTTAAAGCGAAAGTGGAACAATTGAATGTGCTGAGGAATGGAAATGGAAACCTCGCATTAAAGAAAAAAAAAGATGAACTCTAGAAAAATAGAAGACATTGCACTCCTGTGAGAGCTATTCACGTTTTCTCTGCAGCTGTCTACTTTCTTTCCCTCTTGTCTCTTCTTTCTCTTTCGCTTCTCTCCGCTTTTTCCCAGGTTGCAATGCCGGTTCTCTCAAAGAAGGCAAAGAAGGGTAAGGGGCAGAAGGGCTCAAAGAAAGGGGCCGTCAAAATTGTCCCGGATCCTGACGCGGCATACAAGCAGCAACTGGACGAGGCGTTTTACGTGCCGAAGCCTTCAAGGGAGAGAATTAATCAGCGCAACATTTCTGCAGTCGATGGCGCAATCAGGGCAAGTGCCGTTTCAACTGGGTCAAATGCGGCTGGCGAGCCTTCTCTCACCAGTCCCATATTGCTTGCCAGAGTTCCCGAAATCGTTCGCTCGCTCGGTCTCTGCGCAACGGACGAGCAGATGGACCAAATCTGCTGCATGGTCACGCAAACAGCGCCGGCGAAGACAGCCACCGGTGAAGCTCCTCCGCAAGCACTGAGTCCGTACGCTGACGTCGAAAGGGTGCGTTGCGTTCTGAGTGAGATGCTGCACACTCATGTTCTGGCGTACGACCCGCAGGTGCTCGCGTGTCCTGATCCGCGCTTTCTGACACGCGTTTCCTCTGTAATTTACAAGGTCTCTGAGCGCGACCTTGCTTCCTGCTTTGCAGCGATATGGGAGGCTACGGGAAGAAAATCCATCACGCGGAGCGACGGGGCGGAGGTGCGTTGCTTCACAGTGGATGAGATGGAGGCCATCATAGCCGAAGCCCACGTTGGGAGCTCCTCCGTTAAGCCTCTTTCAAAGGAAGAGCTGGACGACCTGTACTTTTTCATTAAAGGCGAGGCGAACGACGTGATAGGAGAAGACACGTTTTTGAGATGTCTCGGCGATGTAAAGTAGCCTTTCTTTCTTGAAATTGTGTCTCTTGAACAATTTTCTCGAAGCTGTAATTTATCAATACGTACAAGTTAAATGCGCGCCAAAAAAAATAAACACCCTTTTTTTTTAAATGACACTTCCGGTTGCAGAAGAAGCAGCCGTCGCTCTTAACTTGCGTTGACAGCATGTCTCATTTGTGCGCCGTGCGATGAACTCGCCATTTTTAAATGTGCTTGTCTTTAACAAGTACCGTGAATTTTTTTTCTGCTAGTCATCATCTACTTTTTTTTTCTAGCCCTCGCTCCTCTCTTCATCTACCGTCTATCAACATTACAAAGAGCGGAAGAATTACATAGGCACTCATCACAACAATGGATAATTTGGCCGAATTACTGAGGGGCTTAGACCGCAGCAGGCTTGACGAGGCCATGGCGCTTCTGCAAAGCTTGCGTAATGATCAAGCTTCTCAAGACACTGAAAGCGCCAAGCAGCAGGCGGGTGGCAGTCCGCCCGCTGGTGGTCGATCTCCAGCGGTTGGTGATGCAAGTCAAGCAGCGGCTGAACCACCCGAGGCGGGTCAGATTGCGAAAGCCTCTTCTGCGGAGACTGAATCTTCGCCGGTCGACGAGGATGACACACCGCTTGCTGTTTTGGGACAAGTTCTGTCTGCAGAGGAGCGCAAAAACATACGCGATGCCCAAAAGGCAGAGAGGGAGGCGGAGCGAGAGGCGCGGAAAAAGATGAAGGACGATGAGCTTCAATTTCTCAAGCTGGAGGCTGACGGTCGCAAGGCGGTCATGGACGCCGAACGCGACGAACGCCGCTCCTTGCGCGACTCTGAGCGTGAGGACCGCAAAGCCGCGCGCGAGGCTGATAAGGAGGCACGCCGGAAGGAGCAGGAGGCGGAGAGGGAGCAGCGCCAGCGAGCACGCGAAGCGGAGCTGGAAGCAAAACAAAAGGCGCGAGAGGCTGAAAAAGAGGCACTCAGAATGCCCAAAGAAGCCGCGAATAGCCTCGCAGTTTTTGGCTTCCTCAGTAGCGCGGTCAAGACAGACAGCAAAAAGAACAAGCTGTTTTCAGCCTTCGTGCAGGACAAACGCATAGTGCCACCAGCACTGCAGTTTTGGGCGAAGCCGGATGAGGCGGAGCTGCATAATGAGGAGGATGCCTCGGTTGTGAATGTTCCGGCAAGCGAAGCGCACAGGATCCTTCTCCGCGATGGTGAGAACAGCCGCAGCCGCTTCGTCGACGAGGAGTCCTCGCTGCTCCACGCGCCGATCTGTGTGGAGCAACAGGTTGCGGCCTCGAAGCCTGAGGCGTGCGTTCGCGACTTCAACGCGATGATCGAGGCCTCGAACGCTCCGGGTGCCCGCCCGCACGCGCTACTTCGCGAGTGTGGGTGCACGTTCCACGTCGCCGTGACGGCCCCATATGCGTCTTTCGACAACGAGGCAGTGTTCTCTGGCTTCTTTGCGATCGGGTACGACCCGTGCCAGTCGCGGCCGCCGTACTTTGGCACCTACAACCACCTCCAGGAGGGCAACCTGAACGAGGTGGAGCTTCTGCAGATGGCGCGCTTCCCGGTCGGCGGTGGCATTCCGCGTTTGACGAACATCGACTACGAGTACGACTCAGGGGATGACTGGGATGTCATGGAGGGCGACGAGGACATTGCGGCCTCCACCTCCGAGGACTCTGAAGCGAACTCCGACCTGAACTCTCTCGATAGCAGCGATCTCGACTTCATCAACGACGACGACGAGGACGACTCCGACTGCGACATCCAGCGCCGGATCATGGAGGGGCGGCAGCGTCGTCTCTTCCGGCTGCGCAACAAGGACAAGCTTGTGCCCTCGTACAGCGGTCCCTTTGTCGGCATCGCCAACGACGAGCACCCGCTGCGGAGCTTCGACGAGATGGAGCGCATCGCACCGCTCACCTCAGCGTATTTTAGCTCCCTTTTGGAGACCGAGCTGAATGCGCTGGCTAGCGGAAACTCCGGCATTCCCGCTGTCGGTGATGAGGACCTGAGCCCCGAGGAGCGGGAGGCGAAGCAGCAGCGAGCTTTAATGGAGGCGGCGCTGAAGAACAGGCGCGAGATGACGGACGGCGAGCTGAAGGCTCTACATGACCTGGTGAGGACGAACGCAAAAATCTCGTCTAAGATGATCATCACAGCGCTCAGAGAGCAGCAGCTGTGCATCGGCGTCGCGCAGGCCGAGATGGCTCGGACGATCAGGCGCTTCTACGAGCGGCGCCGCGGCTCGCTGGTGCTGCGTGACGAGCCGTGGGCAGCGACCGACGAGCGCCTTTTCACACCCGCCACCACCGCAGCTTCCGCCACGAGCAAGAAAGCAAAGTCTACCGAGAACGCCGATCAGACGAAGGCGGTGGGTGAGGAGGAGGACGGCGACGGTGACGCCGAGAAAGAGAAGATGATCGAGAAGACGGAGGTCGAGACGACGGGCCCACCATCACCAGCGCCGGCTGCGCCTCCCGCATGCGAGAAGCTGGTTGTGGAGGAGACCCAAGCTGAGCCGCTGGCCCACAGTTCCGCGGAGGCGAAGGAGGAACACGTTCCGCGAGCGAAGCAGATGACACTTATGGAACTGATGCCGAAGGTGAGCGCCGCGCGAGACGCCAAGCGGCAGCGAGAGAACGAGCAGGCCGAGGATCAGGACGGAGGCGTGAGCACCACCGTCGTCGATTGACAGGTTGCCGATGGTTGCTGGTAAAGAAGCGAGGTGGTGTCGCGCACTCGCACTCTGCCGGTTCAGATGGCAACTTCTGTAGTTTGCAGTGGAGGCAGGTATAGATTGGCTTTTATTTGAAGGCATTCATAGAGCGAAGGAGAAGGCCTTGTTTGGGCCGGCGTGCTGGCCAGCGAGGAGTGTTTTACTATTCCGAAATCTTGCAACTTTTCCGCAAACGCACACATGCTGCTTTTCATGCGCAACGAAAAAGGGATGAGTGGTAATTTTTCACGGATAATCTATCGTGCGAGATCTGAAGAGTGGCTAAATGGCAGCACAGGCAAAACACTTTGCTTGACATCCTCGATTTTCTCACCAAGCCAGTCACGCTTTCTTAATGCATTTGAGTGCGTTCTAGCCTCAAAAGTGTCGCATGGCAGTAGTCCTTGAGGCTCTCAACAAAGCTCGAAACGTAGCGGTCAACTGTCAGCAGCAGAAATCTCTTCTCTCTTTTTTTCCCCATCTTTATGTCTCCGCCCGCAAAGCGAGGAAATGCGTTTTTGTTCGCGCTCACACATTTTTTACCTTTCGGCTTTCTGAATTAGTTGCTTCTTTCCACCAGCCTTTCTTGTCGCTCGTCAAGAGCTCAACTTGCCCTGCAGCCGTTTGCGTAGCGACTGTATTATCGGAATCGAAAGTCCTGTTTCTCTTCTTCTAGAATACCAATCATGGGCAACAAGAGTTCCACTTCCCAGAGCACCGAGGCTGCAAGGCAGCAGTACTTCCTGCTGCCAAACGCCCCAGTCCCCTCATTAAAGCCGTCGGATCTGGACTTCTCCGAGACTAGCGGCAAGCCGATCCTGTGCGCTGGATGGGTGGCGCCGCATGGCAGCCCGTCGTGGTCGAAGAAGAACGTCGCCTACTCGGCAGACATCGAGGTCCCTGTGCCGCAGCCGCATCAGGTCCGCGTGAAGATCTACGCGGCCGGCGTCAACCCAGCGGATGCGCAGCGCACAACTGCTTTGTCGCAGCGCGACGCGGAGCTCGAGGGCAAGCGCAGCGTGTCGACGCGGAGGCCTTCGCGGCACCCAGCTGCATCGTTCGAGTTCCCGTACGTGCTGGGGATCGAGGGTGCTGGTGTGGTGGAGAGCGTGGGGTGGGCCACTGAGACAGGCGAGGCGAACGGCGCTGCTGCTGCTGCTGAGCCTGCGGAGGGGCTGAGCAACATCCGAGTCGGGGACCGCGTTGCCTTCCTGGCAGACTTTAGCAAGGGCACCGGGGGAACTTTTTGCCAGTACGCCTTGGTGGACCGCGACATTGTGTGGAAGCTGCCGGAGGTGGCCGCGACGCCATCGCCTTCTCCGGCGGGTGCCTTGGTACCAGGTAGACTCATCGACTTTGTGGAGGCGGCCACACTTCCCGCCGCCGCCGCCACGGCGTACATCGCGCTTTTCGACAAGCTGCGCGTTGAGCCGAAGCGCACGATCTTCATCAGCGGTGCCTCTGGTGGTGTCGGCTCCGTGGCGGTCCAACTGGCGCACTACTTCGGGCTTTACGTCATCGCCAGCTGCTCCTCGCCGAATGTGAAGTACGTTCAGAGCCTTGGCGCGGACTACGTGGTGGACTACACCCGCGTCGACCCTGTGAAGGACATCCTGCGCTTCACGGAGAACTACGGCGTGGACTACCTGCTGGAGTGTGCTGGCGCTGCCATGTCGGAGATGCACTCGGAAGTGGTGCGTTTCGGCGGCTCTCTCTGCGTCCTCACCGGTCTGATGGTGCCGCGGAGTGACCTTGTGTTTCGCCGACAGCTTTCCGTGCACTACGTCTTTCTCGGTATGCTGCACCAAGACCCCATTGCGCGACAGCAGCTGCAGCCGCTGGGCCAACTCGTGCTGCAGCTCTACGTGCAGGGTGCTTTCAGTGTCGTGACGGAGCAGGTCCCGTTCGTGCAGGCGGCAGACGCGCTAGACGTGCGCGCGTCGACCCACGGTCGCGGCAAGGTCGTTCTTGGCAACTTTCACATGAACGAGGACCAGGAGGAGCGGCAGCGACGCCGTCGCGTCTACCTGTACGAAAAGGCGCAGATGCAGCTGCACTTGGATCAAGTCAAGGCAGCGGCTGCGGTTGAGGAGCTTGCGCAGCCGTCTATGAAGTAAAAAGAGGGTTGCAAGGTTGGTGTGAATCTTGAAGACTTTCTTGGTTTTTGTCGACGGAGGAAAAGCTCTGTGTCTCTCATTTTACACTTTTTTTTGCCTCATTGTCACGTGTTGATATGCCTTTCTATGCGTATCCTTACTTTGCATCGTGAGTCACCAACTACACACAGGTGTTTGACTGCAGAAAGCAACAAGGAAGACTGCAGCGTAGCAGTGTCTTTTCGATACATCCAGCTGTGTGCACTTGATCTGCTTGGAGGTGTGGTCTGTATGTCGCAGATTTATTTTTGTGCACACTGGCTGCAGTACGTGTAACCATATTTTTCTGAACGATCTCTTTCTCCTTTCTTCGTCTTCGCGCTTGTGTTTCTCTGCAGGGATTTTTTATTACAGACAGTATTATCACACTTCTTTCTCTTTCAGCAATGAGCAACTCGCCGAGCGCCACTCCCGCTGCCGTTAAGTGCAGGGGCTGGTCTGTCGCGAAGCCGGCGCAGAAGTGGACGAAGGACGTCCTTGCACTCAAAGACGTCACCATTCCGGCTCCCGGGCCAACGCAGGTGCGGATCAAGGTGCACACCGCCAGCATCAACCCCGTCGATTGGAAGCGCACCACGTTTCCTGCGTCGGGTGCCGGCCCCGGTGTTGCGGGCCACGGGCTCAGCGGGTTCAAGGGCATGCACCACAAGACGCCGAACTACCCGTACCCGTACATCGTCGGTGTCGACGGCGCAGGCGAGGTGGAGAGCGTCGGGGCGAAGGTAGAGGGTCTGAAGGTTGGCGACCGCGTCATGTTCCACTCCTCACTGCTCGACACCACTGCCGGGTCGCTGTGCGAGTACGCGGTGCTCGAGGAGGCGGTCGTGGCGCCTATTCCCTCGAGCGGGCCGAAGCCGATCTCCTACGTCGAGGCTGCGGCGATTCCGTGTGCGACGTGGACGGTGTACATCGCGCTGTTCGACAAGCTGCGCATCCAGAAGGGCGGCAGCATCTTCATTGACGGCGCGTCTGGCGGCGTGGGCAGCTCCGCCGTGCAGCTCGCCCACCACGCCGGCCTCTACGTCTTTGCCTCGTGCTCACCTGCAAACGCAGAGTACGTGAAGGGACTTGGCGCGGATGTGGTACTCGACTACCACGACGGCTCGAAGATGGTGGACCAGATTTTGGAGGCGACGGAGGGCCGCGGTGTGGACTCCTACCTCGCCGTCACCAACACAGATAGCGCCGAGGAGTACACCGACGCGCTTCGCTTTGGCGGCGCCGTTTGCCTGCTCTCCGGGGTGCTGGTTCCGTCCAGCGACGTCCTCTTCCGCCGTCAGCTGTCTGTCCACTATGCCTTCTTGAACGGCCTGCACGGCCACCCAATGACGTGGTCGCAGCTCCGCTACATTGGCGAGCAGGTCGCGGAGCTTTTCCAGCAAGGCGCCTTCACTGTTGCGACGGAGGTGCTGCCTTTCAGTGAGGCCGCCACTGCCTTGGATCGCTGCGCGACGGGGAAGATTGGCAAAGGAAAGCTGGTGATTCAGGTGGCGTCTCCGTAGAGCTTTCTGTTTGCGGCCGTCATCCCTTTATACAAAGCAGCCGGCTTCATTTTTCCTATTTTTCGACTTCAATTCTCTCGCTTTTATTTTTGTTTTTTCCCCTATTCGATCATGCGTGCCTCTCTCTCTTTTAGAAGGGCTTACGTCACCTGCATGAACCGCAGCAAAAAACAAACAAAAAAACGAAGGAAAATCGACGAAGTGGAAGATTAGCGCTCTGAGTACAAGATACTGTGAACTAAGCAGAGACACAGAGCAGTTGAATGAAGCTGAGTCTGCGCCACATAGTAGCTGCTTTCGTCAAAAATGGAATGCATCGATTTTCATGTTCCCTCAGTGTACAACAATTTCATTCTCCTTCTCTCTCCTTGCTGTCGCAAAACCTTACATCCTTGTCGGCAAGTAGTGGCTAAGTGCCGGGTTTCAATCAGTTTCAGAGCCACTCGTTCACGCGTCTTTCGCCATGTTTGGATCTGTCTCGGCGATGAAGGTGGTCCGTGTGCGGGCTGTGAAACGCCTCGCCACGACATGCGGCGTTGCGGCATCGATGACGTCAACCACATCGTTCTCAAAGCCGATCGCACTCAAAAACAGTCCACACTCGGCACTGTGCACGGCCACACGCCGCTACACCAACGTCTTGTACCGCCTGCCTCCAACGCAGACCATCCCGACGCACTCTCCTTCCGGCGAGGAGGTGGATGCCGAGCTGTTTGTGCGGCAGGTGAAGAACTTTTTTGAGGTGCTGAAGCAGACGCAGCTCATCGAGCGGATCTACGAGATGAAGAGCTGCCCCTACTACGAGTGTCTCTTTGCCAACGACATCTTCTTCCAGCACTACGACATGCTGATCCCTATGCCCAAGTTCGGCCGCGAGCACCGGTCCGCCGAGATGAGCGAGACGATCCGCTACATTCGCGGAAGCGGTGCGTCGGCGGACACGAACCACGTTCTGCAGGACCAGAAGGGTGCGCGCGCGAGCGGGACGGACTTCCTCTCCACGACGCACGGCATTTTGATGGGCTACGGTACGCCGCGGACAAACAAAATCGCGATGACGACGCTGACGGGCGGCAATGCAGAGTCGGAGGAGGCGCAGAAGAACATCCGTGCACTGGCGGTGGAGCCAATTGAGATGCTGCCAGACAGTCCGCCGCTCTCTGACATCTTGGCCTTCAGCGGGCAGCGCACCTTTATCTTTAGCGACTCGGAGCACGGCCACAACGCGGTGAATCAGGCAGTGAAGCTGATGGCCAAGGTGCCGTGGCAGACGATCAAGATCGAGCCGCAGTGCTCCTTCTTTTCCCACTTGGCTGGCGCCAGCTTTGTCTACGACGTGCTGTGCGACCAGGACTTCCCAATCTCGCTCGAGCGTCTCGGCGAGTCGGGGTTCAACCCCTTTCCCGTGGAGTGGTCGGAGCCGCGTAAGTTGGGCATCACCATGCGCAGTATCTGCATGACAGCCCGTTTTGTGCGCGGCACGATGAACGCCGGTGGCTACGCGAACAGCAGCTCGCACCAAGCTGGTGGGTTCACCTACAACAGCCGCAACATCACGAAAAACTCGCGGCTGTTCGCCAACGGCCACCGCAAGCACGGCGACCAGCTGTCTCCGCTGGCTGCGCAGCTGGAGGCGGGTGAGCTGCAGGAGCCGGTGCACCAGCCCATTCCTCGCTACGCGCCACCCATGCATCGCCGTGGCTCCGTCGTCCCGTCTGACGCGCAGCGAGGGTGAAGAATTGGAGATATTGGTTAGTTTCTTCTTTTTGGCGGTTGTTGTGTTCATTGTAGTACTCCTTCTTCTTCTATCACATTAATACAAAGCTCTTCAAGCAGGTTAAAACAACAAAAAAAGTGGTCAAGAGGCGGAGTTTCGACTCCATCTTTTAGTGCTTGTGTAACACTTTCAGCTAAACAACAATGCTTTTCTTGACTACACTTTTATTTAATTTAAATCTTACTTACTCTTTCCTTCCTCTTTCCTCCACCTTGACTTTAACGCTTTACAGACATAAGTCACCCTTAAAACACAAATCGCTTTTTCATAGTGTTTTTGTTAAAACACACTACCTTCAGATCTAAGCAACCAACTTCGTCCTTTTTTTCTCTCTCACATTACTTTCAGATCATCTATTTGTTTTTTTCCTTTCAAAGCACCACTTAAACAGATACGATGAAGTTCATTCGTCACAACTTCGCGCCAGCTGCCACCATCGTTGTGCTGCTCAGCTGCCTTGTCACCTCTTCCGAAGGAAAGCTGCGGCCTCCTTTCACCACGCCGGTGGTGCAGACGAACCACCCGACCGTTGTGCATCCAGAAACTGGAAACGTCGTCGCTGTCTTTCCGGTCAACTTTTCGGTGAGCGTTGCCGAATCCTTCGCCTATCCAGTCGAGTTGGTGCACGGCTTTCGGGTAAGGGGACCGGAGTTCGTCCAGACGCACGTTTTTACCGGTGCAAACCTGAAGCTCGTCTTTGATGTGCCCAATCCTGGACTGGACTTCGTGATGAACCTCGCCTCTGCAAACTACCCGCTTCTCCAGGATCAGTACGGGAGTCTGTGGAAGCCAGCGAAACCGCTGGTGCTTGAAGTCATCAAGCAGGAGTCGAAGTTCACGTACGACGTCGGCAGCGTCGGGATGAAAAGCTACCAGTCGCAGTCGGAGTCCGTCGTGACGCCAGTGGGGACGCCGCAGTTCGACAACGAGTGCTATCGAACGAAAGCGTGCTGCGGACTCAACGCGACGAACTTCCGCAAGTACTCGCTGGTCGACAGTCCTGTCCCGACGTACGCCTGCACGAACACCTCCCTCACATATCGGCCTCCGATGTTCTCCTTCCAGCTTCAAGGTGAAATAAAGAGTGGCTCAGTGGAAGGAGAAACCGCGTGTGTATTAAGAGCGAGTGTCGCACAAGGAACTTTTTTCATGTGCTCTGATATGACAGCATTGCCGTTCAATGAACTGACGGTTTCCCCATCATACACCATGCCTTCCCTTGGGTTTCTGTTGTGTCGTCAGGGCTCAAACTTGGTAGATGGCACTTACGTGACTTCGCCAATACCGGTCGTGAGTAATGGTTTCTGTCTCACCAGTCAATGCATTGGCTATACCTCGCGCAACTACATGAACGATCGTCTGTCGTGCTTCGACTATCCGCTTGGCTTCTACACTTCACTTCGACGGAAACAACACGAACCAGTTCAGCTACTACGAACATATAGCTCCCGGTCAATGGGAGCTGTCGTTTGCCGGACTAAAGTGGATCGATGACGTCGGTATGTCTTCCGCCTCCTCAATCAACAACATCAGCTTCCAGCGCGACGTCCCTGCTTCCGCTGGGTGGGCGCTCACGTACGCAGACTTTCCCTTGCCTCTCACCGACACGTTGCAGCCGCTCTTTCCAATAGGCCGGCCTATTCGTCTCTCCGCACGCCTCAACGATGCGACCACGCCAACAGCCATACTCGTGGAGCTGGAGTACGTCTCCTTCTCGAACTTCACGTCGGCAAGCTGGACGATACAGACCTGTTTTAACAATCGCTGTGTTTCCTCGCTCTACCCTGCATCAGTGGAGGCGAAACGCTACCCCACGCGAATGAGTGCCTCTGTGTCCCTGTTGTCTCTTGGGGCTACAACATCGCAGCTACCTGCCGAGGTGGTCGTGACGGTGCTGTGCTTGACGACGCCGACAGCCAATCCGTTTCGCACTCTTTTGGCTCCATCAACGATCAGTGTGGCAGCTGCTCTTCGACCCTCTTCCACGACGACCCTTAACGCCAGCGCTGCTCGTGATCCTCCGCAGAGTTTGCCTTCTCCGTATGCTGCTTCACTTGGTCCGAGTGCCACGAGTCGCATCCTCTGTCAGGGCGACTACCGCCTCTCCCCTGCGACGGGAACGTGCGTGCCCCTGACTGGCGAGGAGTGTGCCGTCAAGTACCGAGGGCGGCGCATCGCCTTCGACACCACTGAAAACGCCTGCATCCGCCGCGCGCCGAAGCTGACGAGTCCGCTGGTGTACCGTCCGCTGCCAGATCCACTGCCTCCGCCGCAGTTCACAGAGGAGAACGTGCGTGCTATGATGAAGGCTCTCAAGCTGCCCAAGTTCATGCAGACGATGGAGGAGACATTCGAGAAGCACGACGCCGGAGTGACGGGAGCGGCAAACACGAAGCAGAGCGTTGAGGCACCGTCGGCTGCCGCGAAGTCCACCTCGACTACCACTGATGGTACAACGAGAGCGACCGATTCTGAGTCTTCTGGTCCGATACGGGTCTCTTGGTTCTACGAGACGAGCATCTGCTGCTTCGTCGTGACCGGACTGGCTTGGATGTTCATCTTTCTCCGCGACGTCATCTTCAAGCTCGCTGGCATCGGGCTCTGGAAGAAGAGCAAGCGTGGCATCACGCATCCACCCGCCCCTCCACCAACTCCGGCGTCTAATGTGGCTAGCGCTGGGGTTGCCGCACCTGAACCTCTATTTTCACCGCCACCGCCACCGGCGGCATCTGCCAGTGCGGCGCCGCAGCCAAAGCAATCGAAGCCAAAGAAAGCAAAAAATGCAGCCTCGGCCTCCGCGCCGCCAGCACCTCCTTCCCCGCATTGCGTACCTCCAAACAAAGCCACACAGCCTTTCACACCGTCTTCTCGCACAGACAGACACCCATCCGCGTCTCACAAACCTCACCGCCCGAACAAGAAACAGCGCTCTCATCCACATCGTCATTCTTCGCGTGAGCGGCGGTCGCCACGCGCAGCTCGCGGAACTTCACCGACGTGGTATGGTGCTCCTCCCGCCGCCGCTGCACCGTCCCCGCTCCACTTCGACGCCCACGCCTTTGCAGCAGAGCACCACACTCCCTTCGGCTTTGCCTACGGAGGCGGTGCCCCTGAAGGCGGCTTCTATCAGGAGGATTACACAAGCCGGAGTGGTCGCGGCGTGGGAGGAGGCGACTTCAGCTACTTTGACGCCTACGAGTACATACCAGTCCCACCCGCCTACGCTGAGGACCCAGAGGGGCAGCGATGGTACAGCTTTTCTGCCACTCCGCCGCGATCGCCTCCCACCGAGGGTGCCAGCTGGGGGACGCCTCGAGGCTTTGGTGATGCGTACGGTGGCAAGACACCGCCGTACGGTGGAGCTACTACGACGCACGACCCCTTCGGCACCCCTCGCTCGGCGGCCGCGCGGTCGGCGCGGAGTCGGCAGCCCTCACCGTTTGGCTCAGAGCAGTACCCTGCGCGGTCGCCGGTGCGTCAGTCTTCGCGGGTAGAGGTGCTCTCCTCCTCTGGTGCGGAGGAAATGCGGACTTGTTCTCCCAACTCCATCGGTGACCGCTCGCATCACGTGGAGAGCATCGACTGAGCTGCAGATGAATTCAGACCTCTTTTCTTATCTTTATACTCTTTTTCTTCGTCACCCAATTCATCATATACTGCTTTTGCTTCCTCCCATTCTCTTTTATCTTCTGCTTTGCACATTTACTCATCTTTTGTCTCTTATCTTTTATCTTTTTTCTTTTTCTCTCTCCCCTCTCACCTTTAAGATCCTACCTTACTTTTATCAGTCACGTAACTCTTCATTGCCTACCTGAGTTCTCCACAGCTTGCCACTCGTTGCCGCTTCTAATATTCTTTCTTTCTTCGATAGCGGCGATGCGGCAATGTTGGCCATGGCTTGGGGAGAACGCGGATGTGTGCGGTGTTGGGAAGCGAAATAAAAAAGCTTCAAACATGGAAAGCAATCTTATTAAGCATGGGAAGTCATTCGTGACCGGAGCCTAAGAATGAGCGTTCATTTTCGGTTGTTTCGAAGGAAGGTGCAATTTCCGAACATGTACGCCGCATGTTCTATCAAGGTACGCGTACGAGATGCTCGTTTGCTTGACACGCGGAAAGGGAATAAAAGTCTCATCTTGTCTCATCTTCCCTATTCACTTACTTTTTTGTTTCTCTCTCTCTCGCTCTCCTCTTCGCTTGCGTTTAACTACACTCATACAACAGTCAACAGAATAGCCTGCGCTTTACAGTGCCCGCAGCCTTCGCTGTACCATCACACCAGCTGTTGAGGGCAAACTTTCTCCTTTCTCTCCAAGCATTATTTCCACATGGAAGGTGTGGTTGCGGCCGCTTCGCAGCTCTCGCACTCGCCTCAGGCGATGGAGGAGCTGCTCCGAGAGAACACCGCACTGCGCTCCCGCCTGAGCTTGTCTGATGAGCAGCGTGTGACGCAGGAGGTGCTGCGCGACCAGCTGCAGCAGTTCTTTGAGCGTGCGGCAGCAGAGGAACGCGCGAGCCAGAAGGCGCTGAAGGACTCCACCCACCTCGACGAAGAGAATATGATAGAAGATGCTTCAGTTGCTTCGCAAATTTCGTCGGCCCTGCCGCAGGCGGTGTCTGAGGTTCTGCGTCACATGCAGCTCGGACGGCAGCAGGCAGAGGCAGCTCTGGAGAGGCTGCAACTCGAGACTGTAGTACCTTTGCATACTCAATTAGAAGCCGCGGAGACGGAGAAGAAGCAGTTGCTGACTCGTATCGCGGACCTGGAGATGTCGATGGCGGGCACGCCCGCGCCGCCGCTCGTGGCGGAGCTGAAGCAGCTGCGTGAGTCGGAGGCCCTGCTGCGACGCCAACTGCACGAGTTGCAGGACGCGGGTGCAGGGACTATCGGGACCTTCAGCAAGTCGGTCGAGGGTGGCTTGGCTGCTGCGAGGCAAGTGCCCGAGCTTGTTGGCAAGGTGGAGGCCCTCAAGGAGGAGTTGCGCGTGAGCCACAACGTGCAGGCGGCGCAGCGCGTGCTGCTGGAGGAGCTTGACCGCCGGCACAGCGTGGAGCGGGAGATCGAGAACGCCTTTCACCAGGACGAGGCGGCCATGCAGAGAGAGCGCATCAGCCACTTGGAGGCGGAGGTGCGTGCGGCCGCCGCGCGCGAGGCTGCAATGGTCGTGGAGAAGGACGCCAAGGAAGCCCAGCTGATCGCCACTCAGAACCAGATCAAGGAGCTTATTCAGCAGCACAGCGAGGAGCAGCAGGCCCTTGCTCAGAAGCGCCAGCGAGCCGAGCAGGACGCGAGCAGCAACCCATCGTCGATCCGCGGCGAGCTGACGAAGTTCTGGTACGAGGGCCGCGACCAGATCCGCGATCTCGAGCGGCAGGTGCGGACGCTGCACCTCACACAGGCGGACCTGCGTGTGTCACAGAGTCGCGTGGCGCAGCTGGAGCAGCGCAAGGCAGTGCTGGCAGGGAACCTGGCCGAGCTTGCTGCCGAGGTGGACCGCCGCCGCGGCGAGGAGCGCGACCTGCGTGCCCACTGCGCCGGTCTCGAGGCGGAGCGCGATCGTCTTCTCACGAGCGTCGCCATGACGGTCGGCAGTGTTATGTCGGAGGGGGAGCTGCGGGAGTGCTGCGCCACCATTCGCGAGGCCGCAACGCGCGTGGCGGCAACCAGCGCCACCGTCGTCGCGGACCCGCACGCCATCGAAGAGGCACTGCGGCGCTCGCAGAAGCTGAAGAGTGAGGTGGCACAGCTGCAGAGGCAGAAGGATCAGCTGCAGCGCTTCCTGCAGCTCCGCGAGGACCGGGTGCGTGCCCTCATCGAGCAGGAGGCCCTTCTTCAGTGCGAGCCGCAGCAGCGCGAGCTGGCCTCTGCGTCGACTGGTCTCCTGCCTTCGCAGACAAGGGGAAGCAGTCATGCTGCGCCATTCTCGCTGCCGCTTTTCCTTGAGTACCTTCGTCAGGGAGCGAACGACGTCTTCCTGCTGAACGAAACGACCGCCGCGCGCGCTGTTCTGGGAAGTGGCGTGAAGAAAGGCGGTGTGAAAGGTGCGGCAGGAAGCGCAGAGGCTTCGGGCTTCGCGGACAGCTCCGTGGCGCCGCACCGCGACTCCTTCGTGGCTCTGCAGCAGCAGTTCCAGCAGAGTCAGGAGCGCCTGCTGGCGTCGCAGCGCGAGCTGCTCGAGACGCGCAGCGAGAACCGCCGTCTGCAGTCCGAGTTGGAGGGCAGCCGCAGTGACCACGCTGCCGCGGTCGCTTCTCAGGAGGAGTCGCGCCGTGCCGTGGAGGCCGCCAACGCCGCTCTCACGAACCGCACCACCACCTTGACGAGCGAGCTGCAGGCGATGCACCAGCACTACACCGCCGCGGTGGAAATGGTGCGCACGGCGCTGGAGGGGCTGTGCAGCACGCTGCAGCTCTACCACCAGTCGGAGCAGCACGCCGAGAAGCTGCGCGAGATGGTGCAGGCGGAGCGGCGGGACATGAGCGACCTTCTGCGGCGTGAGGCGGCTTCATGGGGGGCGGACGGCGGCGGCGAGGGCAGCGCGCAGGACTCCCAGCACTTCGCTGCCGCGGAGAAGATCACCGCAGCCCTGCAGCGAATGGAGACGTACATTGCGGAGGCAATTCAGCAAACTGCGCTGCAGGCGAGCCAGGAGCAGACGGGCTACATCGGCCAGCTCGTCCTCGCCATTCGGGAGCAGGAGGAGCGCGTAAAGGATGCGAAGGCGGCGTTCGAGGCTGCGGCGCAATCGCAGGCGAGCAGCCTTGTGGAGCGCATCAGCGCGGCGCAGCAGCAGTGGGAGTCGACGTGGAAGGCGAAGTACCAGGCCATGGAGGCGGAGCGCACGCAGAGCCTCATGCAGCAGCGCGCGAGCGTGGTGCTCCAGAGGGCACTGGAGCAGGCCGTTGCCTCGCCTGCCGGCAGTGGCGCTTCGACGTCTGCCAACGGCGACGCTGCTGCCTTCGCCGTGACGGAGGAGGTGGAGGAGTCGTCGGCACACATGGCGGGCACGCTCCAGACGATTCGCAGCTTCATTACGCACGCACGGCAGCGCCAGGAGCAGCAGCAGCGGGAGGAGCTCCAGCGGCAACAGCTCGTGCAACAACAGCAGCAGCAACTGGAGGAGCAGGAGCGTCAACAGGCCGCTGCCGCTGCTGCTGCTGCTGCTGCTGCTGCTGCCATGCATCCGCCGGCTCCGGCCACACAGCCTGCTGTGGTCAACACCTCACCTGCTTCGGCGGCGTCGACCGCCTCGCCCATCTCCGCAGGCTCTCCCGCATCGTCGCTTGTGCCGACTACGATTCTTTCCGAGTCTCTCCCGGAGACCACCGTCGCAGAGCCAGAGCTGACAGCAACCTCCGGCGTTGAGGACGCTCCTGCCGCAGCCGACGAGGAAGCAGAGGGGCACGTGAAGGAGGAGGAGGAGGCACAGCCGGCAGCGGTGGAGAACCAGACAGGCCCAGAGGAGTCCACAGAGGACGAGCAACAGCAGCAAAACACTGCTGTCGCAGCATCTCCTGCCGACGTCGAGGCAGAGTCCGACGTGGGAGCGGAAGAAGAAATGGAGGACGAAGACGAGGAGCAGCCATCATCCACCTCGGCTAACGAAGAGGCACCTTCACCGGACTCCACGTCACCAGAGTAGGCGATAGAACTAGTATCTGCATTGGCAGCTCTCTTGCACCGTTGGCCCGACGCTCTTTTGTTGTGTTCCCCCTGCTCTTTTGAAACAGTGGCGCATCCGGTGCGCCGGTCTTGTGTGTTTATTCTCTTTTTTCCGCCGTGTTTTGTTGTCGCTCTTATAGAGTCCAGATCGCCTAAAACAGCTAAGTCGTGCTAGGAATCAAAAAAAAAAAGCGAAGACGAAGAGCACGTGAAGTATCTGCGCGGTGTGTCTGGTGGTTTCGTCTTGTGCGGATGTGCATGATGCTTTCTCTTTTCGCGCTTTGTACTTCTTCTTTTGCCGGAAGAGGGCCACTCTCTACCACCCTCAGAGTACGGCCCTCAGCGATGTCTATCCCCTCTATGCACCAGTTTAAAAACGGTGTATTTGCAATCACTGTAGATCCGCTGCTCACAACACCGCTCTGATTCTTCTCTTCTTTCTCCTCTTCTTCGAATAGTTGCTGTCTAGCTTGCCTCTTTTTTTTTTTTGCGCAGCATCGCGCAACGCACGTTCGTTTTATTTTCTTCTTGCACCGGCTGCTGTTGCCCTCACTTAGAACGTCAGGGGCAAAAAAGGTGAGCCTTCGTTCCGCTTTATATCCTTCCTACAATCTTCCTTTTGGGCTTATCTCATTGCCCTCTCTCACAATTTTCGCAAAACCTGCTGAATCAGGTGTAATTCTCTCGGTCATTTTTGCAGCGGAGTCGATGATGGAATGCTACGTCTAGTTCTGCAGCGTTTCGCGCTTCAGCGCAGCGTCGCGGAGCAACTGGAGGCTGTCCCGCTGGACGAGGTGCTCCGTCGCATGCAGTCCAGCTCCCTCACCAATCCTGCCCGCTCGCTGGAATCGCACTTTGTGCTTGCGCAGCCACCCGCAGCCGCGCAGTCCTCGTCAACCTCGCCTAGCTCCTCTGACTCTTCACCTGGCCGTCTCTTGCGTCAGGCGTTGAGCGAGCGACTGCTGGCAGAGGTGCGTCATGACGCCACCACACCGCACCTCACGCTGGATGTGGGTAGTCTGATGCTCGCGAACTGTCTGCGCCACGAGCTTACACCCCAGGCCACCCAGCTGATATTTGCGCTCTGGATGAGGTCCATGCGCCACGGTGCCGGTGCTCGAGCCTCGGCTTCCTTTTCCTCTTCCAGTATCGGGTCGCTGTCGATGCTGAGGCTGGGAAGGCGAGGAACTGGCGCTGGTAGTGGAGGCAGCGCGCAAAGCCACCAGCTGCTGCAGTTTCAGAGCCTCGTTCGTGTGCTGGAAGCCTGCCTTGACGCGCAGGAGCAGCAGCGTCCATCGTTGGCGTCTAGTGAAGGTCGTGGAGGTGTATCCGCAGCAACGGCTACGTCACCGCAGCCTGTTTGCCTCAGCCTCGACGATCTGGCGGAGCTGGTCGACACGGTGGAGCAGTACTGGCCGCTGTTTGCCGATCTCGGAGCGTCGACGGCCGGGCTGCTTGTGCAGTTCACAGCCCTTGCGTTGGAGCTGACGAGCAGCGCCTCGAGCACCGCCGCCGCCGTCGATCCGGAGAGCAGGTTCACCAACAGTCTGCGGCGCCTCAGCCACCTCCAGACAGACCGCGCGTTGCTGCAGACGCGTGTCCTGGGACTCTGCGCCGAGGCGGTGAAGTCACTCTGTGCTCTGGAAAGCTCCAAGGACGCGGAGGACGGCGACACGTCGATGTGCTGCCGAAGTGGTCCCTGGTGGCACCGCCCACAGGAGCTGGTGCGGCTGTCGCAGGCGCGGCGCCGAATCGAGGCCTACGAAACATCAGAGCCGCGCAAGGCGGAGAGATTCGGCAAAAACTCAGTGGATGGCGGCGCACGAGAGCACGCAAGCGCTGAGTCGGGCCTTTCTCCTGGCACAGCTTCTTCGGGAAAGACCGAGAAGGCTCGGGAGAAGTCGGGGACCGCGCTGCGGGTGACACGCGTCGGCTCGCACACCCGCCCTGCCTCGTCTTCACCGCTTTACTCTTCCTCTTCCGCCTCGACCGCACATTCAACGTCGGCAGCCGCTTCGCGCTGGGTGCCGCTGCTGTCCAGCTCGTGGTGGCCCTCCGCCTCATCGCTCAGCGGGGCCGGTGTGACGGCCAGCAGCGGTGCAGCCACACCGCGAGCCGGAGGTCTCTCTGCACGCGTGGCGAGGGAGCTCGGTGGCTACGTCACCCGCCACGCCCTCCAGCAAACGACAAACACAACCCACGCTGCCTCGCGTAGCGGGTCGACTGTGCCAGGCTGTGACGCATCACGGCGGCCAGGCACCAGCAGCGCTTCGACGCAGCTCTCTCCTGCTTTATTGGCCGTGTCACTGAAGGACGTCTTCGAGATCTTCTCCACCGTTTGCACTACCGCGTCCTCCGGCGATGCGTTGGGGCATGTGACGGCGTTCTCGTGGTGGGTGCGTGACGTTGTCTACCATCAGCACGGGCGCCGCAGCTTGCATGACGAGCGCGAGCTGGCCAGTCTGCTGAGCATCGCGGAGCTCTGTCTGGCCTACCCGGACGGCACTCAAACCGTCCTCGCCGAGATCATGAAGGCTCTCCAGTCCTCCACGCTGTTTCTCTGGCATGTCGGGGACGTCGGAGCTGGCTCACCTCACTTTCGAGCAACGAGGCTGTCTGTGCACGACTCTTTGCATTTGTGGCCGCGCGCGTGTGAGGTTGTGGCTGGTGCGCTGCCGCTCACGACGGTCGGCACGGAGGCGGACCGCACGCTGCGTGCGCTGGTGAGCACCGCGCAGCAGGCCCTGTCATCCTCCGAGACGGAGCCAACCACGGGGGATGATGCCGCGCCACACCCTCAGCTTCTCGTTCGCTATCGACGCTACGGTTTGCTGATTCTGGCGTGCCTGCTCCTTCAGCGGCCCAACGGCTACGTAACACCAACGTTTGCCGCACACATCCGCAAGCTTGTGTGGACGGTGCCCTTTTCAGACTCCCCAGGCGGACCGAACGACCTCGCTGCAGCGGTGCGTGCTTTGTACCTCTTCACCCACCTTGAGGCGACACCCTCGCCGCCGTCGCAAAGGAGCGATTCGCAGCAGACGGAGGAGGTCGTGTCGTACTTGCTGGACCAGGTCACGGGCCTCCTCACGGCCTCCGTGGGTGCAGAGGCGGGCGAGGCAGAGCGTGACGCCACCGAGTCTCTCTCGCGCAGCCTGTCGTCGCTGTCCGCGACGGAGCGGCAGCTGCTGCGCTCAGCGATGCGTGCGGTGCGGGAGAAGGCCGAAAAGGTCAAGGCAGATTTGCTGCCCGTGACCAAAGACATTGCCTTCAATGCCGCGCTACGTTTTCATGAGGAAGCCGCGGGTAGTCGCCGTCCTGAGGCTGACGTGACAAAGGGCAGTGCCTCTTCCCACACCGCAGTTGCCTCTCCTAGCAAGCCGTCTTCTCGGAGTGCGACACCCCAAAGAGCCGCTCCGTCTGCTCCACCGCAACAAACGCGCTCCCGGAAGGCGAGTCCCAATTACGACCGATCGCACTTACTTTACGAGCAGCGCGTCCTTCAGCGTGACATGGACGCCGTGTCACGCCACTTTCGCGCTCGACACTCGACACTCTAGTGGAAAGTCTTGAGGTGAAATCACAGCACACGTTTTTTTTTTCTCTATCCATTCCTCATTTGTCTTTTCGTTCCCGTTTTGCGCGTCACCATGTCGAGTCGAGCTGTGCCGAAACACAGCATTACCGAAGCGATCCACGTTGGTCACCTTTTGCATCTGTGCGTTTTTTTTTTCTTCCCACATACCGCAGGAGTGCCACGACTTCTCTTCCAATATGACCGCCGCAGTGGCGCACTACGCTCCTGTTGCATCTTGCTTTTTGTCCCTCTGTTCTTCACTTCTTTCCCTCTCTTCTCAAACCTATTCTGTCTGTCTTCTCACTTTTCTCACTCGCGCAGATCTTAACGCTAATTTTCAAACGCTCACCCAAACGCCCTCTCCAAAACCCTATTTACTAAAAAGCTTCTTTTCTTTTCTTTTGTTTTCGTCTTCCCGCTTCGTTCAATCCCAACCACACCCACACTCCTTGAGCCTCGCTGCAGATCTTACCACTGTCCTCCACGATGCCCACCCGCAACCGCAAGATCGTCGTGAACGGCGTCGGCTGCTCCTGCGCCGACTATCTCTTCACCGGCTTCGACTTCCACTCGGAGCAGTTCCAGAAGTACGTGTCGAAGAAGGCCGGCGACGGCGGCATCAGCATCGGCCACCTCATCTTCCGCGCCGACCTCGAGGCGTTTGCCGGGAAGCCGATGGACGAGATCCGCAAGGACATGGGCTGGCTGCGCGAGAACAACCACTTCAGCGTGGGCGGGCCCTGCATCGTTGGGCTGATCAACGCCGCGCAGCTGCTGAAGGGCGGCCTGATCACCGACCCCGACCTGTGCGAGTTCAACTTCTTCGGTGCGATGGGTCAGGACGTAACGGGCGACCGCATGCTGAAGGTGATCAAGCAGTGCCCAATTAACATCGACCGCTACCTGCGCATGCCGAACCAGCCGTCCGCCGCGACGCTGGTGCTGTCGGACCAGAACTTCAAGGACGGCAGCGGCGAGCGCTCCTTCGTGTACCACGGCGGCGCGCTCGACGCCTACACGCCCGAGATGCTCGGCGACGACTTCTTCAAGGCGGACGTGACGTTCTTCAGCGGGACGGCGTCGGTGCCGCGCATCCACGAGAACATCACGGCGCTGCTGCGGCGCGCGAAGGCGGCCGGCAGCGTGACGATGGTCGGGACGGTGTTCGACTTCCTGAACGAGAAGCGCAACCCCCACAAGCGGTGGCCGCTCGGCGAGTCGGACGAGTCGTACAAGCTGATCGACCTCCTGGCGGTGGACTTCGTGGAGGCGCAGCGGATGAGTGGCGAGACGAACATCGAGAAAGCCATCGCGTTCCTGCTCGGGAAGGGCGTGCACACGCTGATCGTGACGAACGGCGACGAGCCGGGCTTCGCCTTCTCGGACGGCAAGCTGTTCAAGGAGCAGCCGATGGCCCGGTTCGCGATCTGCCAGAAGGTGGTGAAGCACCTCAAGGAGAACCCGAAGCTGCGCGGCGACACGACGGGCTGTGGCGACAACTTCGCCGGCGGGCTGCTGGCCTCGGTCGTGAAGCAGCTGGCGGACGGTCGCAAGCCCGGTGAGCTGTGCCTCGCGGACGCGCTTGCGTGGGCGAACGGGAGTGGCAGCTTCTGCTGCTACACCGTTGGCGGGACGTACCTCGAGAAGCAACCGGGTGAGAAGCTGCGCGGTGTGAAGCGGATCCACGACATGTACGTGGACCAGCTGGTCGCGGAGGGATCGATGCACGTGGCCAAGATGTGAGGGCCGGTGTCGTGCGGACGTCTAAGGAGTACCACGTGCCACCCTCACCGCGTCGTCTCCGCGCTGGTGTCCTTCGCTACCTCTTTGCCGCAAAGTAACCGGCGTGAAGGAAAGTGTCCACCCTCTATTTTCCCATTTTTTGTTTAAATTGTGTTCAAAACGTTTTTTCTTTTTCTTTCCCTTTCTCTTGTCTCTCACTCTCTTCACCGTAATGCTCCAAAAAGGTGCCTCGTTCGTTTTCCTTTCGCGTGTCTTGTTGCCTTGTTTCCTCCTGTTGGCGCACTTGAGTACGTGTGCATGTGCCGTTATCGATGGAGGTGAACAAGCTGCGCCACCCGCACCCTCAGCCCTCTTACCCTTCTGCCCGGTGTGGCGTGATAGGGTTGGCAGTGGTGCTCGTCAAAAGTTGCCGCACGTGCCGTATTCCTATTTTTTTCTTCTTGCTCTCCGTCTTCGCTTGAGCGGAGTGGCGGCACGCGGGCCGAGTGCGTACGTGATGCGCGGGACTTCCGCTGCTGTGTTGTGGTGTTGGTGGTGGTGTGTGTATGTGCTGTAGTGTGTCGCGCAGCAGACCCCAACAAAACCGCTGCGCGGAAGACCCGCTTCGAAGCCTCGCTTTTCACTTTTTCTCTCTATTTTGATCAAAAGGTTAACTTGTCTTCTTTTCTTTTATTGCTCTGTCCGTGTGCTTGTTCGCGGTATCCACCGAGGACAGCGACAGAGGAAAGCAGAGGGAAGACAGATTTCCAAAAGTAGTAGCACCTGACCGGGTCGTTTCTTTCCCCTTTCCTCCTAAGCATCATTTTTCTTTCACGTTCAAAACGAATGATTTTTCTCTCTTTTCTCTCTCATTTCTTTATGTCCGTCCGTACGTCGTAGAAGTGGCTAAAAAAAAGGTATATGTGTGAAGCCGAAACCGAACAAGTAGGCCGAAATGGCAACCTCTTCCCATCTTTGTCATAACCTTCTTGATTTGCTTTCCGCGGTCTGTCGTTTCAAAGTTAGTTGACTAAAGCAAACCAAAATAAAAGGCAAGAATAGGTATGAAGTGCGGAGCGCAGTGCTATATAGCATGCCGCTGTGTTGCACGCGTTGGCTTGAAATGCAGATACGGCCAAAAACTAATGAGAACCGCCGCATTGTGGTGCTGGAAAAGTGAGAAGTATACAAAAAATGCTCTCCATTGCCCACTTTTCTCTTTCGTCCCATTCGCCGCCTCTCTCTCCCAAGAGGTTTCAGCTGCTTCGTTAGGGCCGGAGAGCAGGACTGGGCTGGGCTAGAGTACCCAATGCTTTCTAATAGAGCATTGGCAAAACGTATAGGGTTCCCTTTTAGGGCTTGGCGGGAGAAGAGGAAAAAAAGGAGGATGTGAGAAAAACGAATTGGAGGCTGCATAAAGTAATGCATTCTTAATTGCACACTGCGACACGCGTCGCAACTCCACGTGCTGCTGATTCGTTTTTGCTGCGCTCTCCCAATTGGCGTACGTCCAAACGACACAACTGCTCTCGCGGGACCACCCGCACATTCCACTTGCTTTTTCTGTATATTTGTAATTCTTTTTTTTTTTCGGACAATTTACGGATTCTCGGTGTCTGTGCTGGTGGGGCTGCGTGTTGGTGAGCCGCCGCGGTGATCTTTTGCAGCCGTCTCTCCTGAGGAACTCGTTGGAGGACAGGAGGATCTGGCTGCACAGGAATACACCGACACGCACACGAAAAAAGCGACGAGCTGCACCAGCCACCACCCTTAAAGCACTGATGGACACACACACACACCTGCGTACATTACTAGAGCGAATTTCTTTCCTTTAGAATTACTTGCGTGCAACCACACACAAACACTGAGAGGTAAAACAAAACAAAACAAAAAAGAAGGAAATACGTGCACCGGTATCCAATTGTATGACGCTGCTTGAGCGCCACAAGTATATTTTTCTCATTTTTCTCTTATCGAACTTATATGGATTACGAGGTGACGTGCGACGAGTGAAGAGAGTGCCGATAAAACGTGTGCGTCACATATCCCGCCAACGCGTCGAAGTGTTGCCCACTCCGGTGGCATCTGGGGATTCTTGCAGAGCCCTCCTCACAGGGGAAGGGCCGCAGTAGGCATCATCTCGCGCGCACGCGCGCGCGACAGCACGGGGCAAACAAACAAAGTCGTCGCAAAACGGGGAAGGGTGGAGGAGCGAAGCGTTTTGACGTGTTCCTCCTGCACCAGCCTCCTTTGTTGTCTGTCACCGTCTTTTTTTTTTTTTCAGAGCTGTCGTCATCATCGCCGTCACCTCCACCAGATCTGGATACGGTCCACCAAAACACAAAAGAGGAAGGAGAGAGAGTTGGTGAGAATGAAAAACGAAAAAATCAATAGGGGTTGCAAGCGTTGGACGCGATGCATTGTATAAAGAAAAGAAGGAAAATAAAAAACAAGGATATAGTGAAGGAAAGCGAAGAAAGCAAGAGCAAAACGGGGGTATGAAAAAAAAAAAGCAAGAAGGCACGGTTCAAAGGAAAAGAAAGTGACTCCTGTACAGTCAACCCAGGGTCAAGACGTGTGTCGTTGTACGGAGCGGTGCCCCGATTGCCTCTTGACGGTCCTTCAACATCCCGGTTATGGTCTGCCACCTTTGGGGCGGGGCCTTCCACCTTGAGTAAACACGAGCTCATCGCACCACGCGACGAGGGCAGGCGCCTCCGCCCGGCTCCTCCCCTTCACAGAGACGTGAAAGGAGAGAGGCCGGAATACATGTGTGTGTGTATGTGGGTGGAAAAGGGGGCAGTAAAAAAGAAAAACAAAAACGCCGACACGCGTGCAGACATGCGTGTAAAGCGAAGGTGAGAAAACAAAATCAAGAAGAGAGAAAGAAAAAGCAAAAAATACGGAGGAAAACGAAAACAAGAAAGGCGAAGTCGCTGCGACTGTTAGTGCAGTGCAGTCTTCTCCGCTCTGCACGTGTCTTTGTACCTAAAATAATTGCTCCCATTAACGAACAACGTGGTTCCGTCACGGTAGGCCGCGAGAGAAGGAGGAACTGGCGTACGGGCGGCTGAGCCGCTCACAGCCGACTCCACCTCTCACGAAAAAAGAGAAAGAAAAAGTGAAGCATGTGTTATCGTCAACGGAAAAGGGGATTAACGAGGCGACGACGACCGCAGCAACGATGGGCGTGGGAGCCGACAGAGCGGACCTTCAACAGCTTTACAGATGCGAGGTGGTGTTCTTGGCGTTGAAGAGCTTCGGGAGGCCCTCGTCACGCAGGCCACCGGCGAGCAGAGCCGTCGCGCCAGACTTCGGCGGCAGACCCTCGTACACGACCTTGTAGATCTGCGCGCAGATGGGCAGCTTGACGTTGAGCTTCTTTGCGAGCAGCATGAGCGGCTCCACGGTGAAGACGCCCTCGGCCACGGCCTTGCTCGTCTTCTGGATGTCCTTGATCGTCTCGCCCTGGCCGAGGCGCTTGCCAACGGTGAAGTTGCGGGACAGCTCGGAGGAGCAGGTCAGCAGCAGGTCGCCGAGGCCGGGCAGGCCGAAGACAGCGCTGCCGTCGCCGCCGAGGGCCTGGGTCATGTCGCGGATCTCGAGCAGGCCGCGGGCGATGAGGGCGGCACGCGCGTCGAGGCCCATGCCGAGGCCGGAGGCCACGCCGGAGCCGATGGCGAGGACGTTCTTGATGGCGCTGGCGACCTCGCAGCCGGCGGTGTCGGTGGAGGCCCAGCAGAGGAAGGCGCGGTCGGGGGTGGTCATGATGCGCTGCAGGCGGCGCGCCTCCTCGATGTTGCGGTTGCACACGCTGACGCAGGTGAAGATGCCGCGCGCCACCTCGGCGGCGAAGCTGGGGCCGGCCAGCACGGAGAGCGACACGCCGGGGAAGAACTCGCTGACGATCTGCTCGGGGAACATGAGAGTGGAGCGCTCGATGCCCTTGGAGCAGATGACCACCGGCACCTTGTTCTCCTTCACGTAGGAGAGCATCTTCGCGCCGTGCTGCTTGAAGAAGCCGCGGATGAACTGCGTGGGGATGACGACGAGGATGACGCCGGCCCCGCGGTAGGCGGCGTCGACGTCGGCGGTGAACTTGATGTTCTTGGCGAGGTGCACGCCCTTGAGGAAGAGCACGTTCTCGCCCTTCTCGTTGACGAGGTCCGCCTCCTTCTGGTTCATGTGCCACACGTTCACCTCCTTGCACTTCTTGGCGAGAGCCATGGAGAGCGCCGTGCCGAAGGCGCCGGAGCCGAAGACCACGGCCTTCTCCAGGAAGATCAGCTCCTGGTTGGCGCTCTTCGGGATGGACATTGTGAATATGGTGGGTGGGGTGGGGAGAGGGATAGATGTATACGATCGGCGGTGGAAAGGGCGACGGGAGGGTGAAGGCGAAGGCGGGTATGAAGCGTTGTATAGACTTAAAAGAGGCGTATTAAGGGAGCTGTGGTGGAGAGAGGGAAGGAAGGACGAGGGAGTTGTGCGGCGAGCGTCGTCAACAGCAATTGGAAATCACAAAAATAGCAGAACAGGGAGAGGAGGAGGACCGAAGAACAGTGACGGAGGAAGTAGTGGAAGACGAGTGCACGCGATGACACACAGGCGTGTCCGCAGATTGGCGAGGACTGAGGGAGATGGAGTTGCCTGAGCGAGGGGAGCGGCGGGACGGAGTTGAAAGAGGAGACAACGAACGTCTCTCGCTCCGTTCCCTTCACGTCAAGAGCGTGCGACGGCAGCTTCATTGTGTGGGTGTGTGTGTGGGTCAACAGCACACAACAGTCACACACACAGCAGTCGATCATCGTTCGTTGCTTTAGCCTGAGACGCACGTCAAAACGCGACGCCTCTCCGAATAAGAGACGAGAGAAAGGGATAAGAGAAAATAATAATGTGAAAGGAAAGAGACCAAAAAAAAAAGAAACAAAGATGAAAGTTACTGAAAAGGTATTGATAAGGGAGCGCTCGTGAGACTTTTACCGTGTGGGGGTGAGTACGCACTCGCACCCGCACACACACACTCAGTGAAGGAAACAAGAGGGCTCGCTATTTGACGAGATGGCAGCCGCCGAGGGTGACGTGTCAGAGGGAAGGCGTGCCTCGTGGCGGTGTTCGACGGTCAAGAGAGGATGGGACGGTGGGAGAGAAGAAGGGAGGAGGGGACGGTGGACTTCAAGGCGACCGCATGGACGCCGCACAAGACAAAGTTAACGCTCCAGCTGCCATCGAAAAAAAAAACGTGGAAAGATAAGGCACAAGAGAACGAGAAGAGAGAAAGACAGCGCATAGACGGAAAGACAGTGGGCGGATGAAACGCGTGCTGCGCGCCGCCGCTGACGTACGCGGGAAAAGAGGAGAGCACACACTCAAACAATACAGAAAACAGTGCGGCTTTGAGAGCTCAAAAAAAAAAAGGGAATTATTAAAGGGATGTCTAAAACAACAAAAAATAAGAGACCATTTTTTTCTTTGCTCTGGACGCGTCGGTGCCGTTTCACTTCTTTGTTTTCCCCTTACGATTGCCGCCACGTCCCGCAGCGCCGGCAAGTCGCGAGGGGCGGCCAGCGTCTACGTGAGACGTGAGCGGGCAGACAAGGAGAGGCACCAGAGGCAGCGTGCAAACATGAATGTGAATAGGTGTGTTGCTCATGACGACTAGAAAAAGAGAAAAAAGTAGCGACGGTATCAAGAAAAAGAGTGACGGCTACGGTTCACATGAGATGTCTGGTTGTTTGCAGAGCACAAAATGGATGAAGTAAAGGTGTGTGTTTGTGTGTGCTGCGTCAAGTCGCTGACGGGGAGAAACGGCACAGAGGAGCACAAGAAGAGAGAGAGAGGCTCCGCAAAATCCGCCACGATTCTTTTCACCTTCTTGACGATGTGTGTATGTGTGTGCCACACGCAGTGTTCAACGGCGAGTCCGGCACCGCTCTCACACTCAAAACGGCAAGTGGGGCGAGAGGAAAGCTGGAAGCGAACTTGTGCCGCTGCACTGCACCCTTCAACTGGTAGGTCTCAAATGCAAGAAGCAAGAGATCCAAGTACCGCATGATAAGAGCGTCGCCGGCATGGCAGCGCATCGCCACGGCCGTCCGCCACTCAACACCACTCCTCCGAGCACTCCTCTTCAGCTGGCAGAAGGCGCCGCTGCGGCAGGTTCAGAGCTGCACCTGTCTTTCCGTCCGCCACGTTCCAATCATGTCGCGAGAGGACCTACACACGCACTACAGATGCGAGGCGGTGTTGTTGGCGTTGAAGAGCTTCGGGAGACCCTCGTCACGCAGACCACCAGCGACAAGGGCGGCAGCGGCTTCCTTTGGCCCCAACTCGCCCGCCACCACCTTGCGGATCTGCGCGCAGATGGGCAGCTTGACGTTGAGCTTCTTGGCGAGCAGCATGAGCGGCTCCACGGTGAAGACGCCCTCGGCCACGGCCTTGCTCGTCTTCTGGATGTCCTTGAGCGTCTCGCCCTGGCCGAGGCGCTTGCCAACGGTGAAGTTGCGGGACAGCTCGGAGGAGCAGGTCAGCAGCAGGTCGCCGAGGCCGGGCAGGCCGAAGACAGCGCTGCCGTCGCCGCCGAGGGCCTGGGTCATGTCGCGGATCTCGAGCAGGCCGCGGGCGATGAGGGCGGCACGCGCGTCGAGGCCCATGCCGAGGCCGGAGGCCACGCCGGAGCCGATGGCGAGGACGTTCTTGATGGCGCTGGCGACCTCGCAGCCGGCGGTGTCGGGTGGAGGCCCAGCAGAGGAAGGCGCGGTCGGGGGGTGGTCATGATGCGCTGCAGGCGGCGCGCCTCCTCGATGTTGCGGTTGCACACGCTGACGCAGGTGAAGATGCCGCGGGCCACCTCAGCGGCGAAGCTGGGGCCGGCCAGCACGGAGAGCGACACGCCGGGGAAGAACTCGCTGACGATCTGCTCGGGGAACATGAGGGTAGAGCGCTCGATGCCCTTGGAGCAGATGACCACCGGCACCTTGTTCTCCTTCACGTAGGAGAGCATCTTCGCGCCGTGCTGCTTGAAGAAGCCGCGGATGAACTGCGTGGGGATGACGACGAGGATGACGCCGGCCCCCGCGGTAGGCGGCGTCGACGTCGGCGGTGAACTTGATGTTCTTGGCGAGGTGCACGCCCTTGAGGAAGAGCACGTTCTCGCCCTTCTCGTTGACGAGGTCCGCCTCCTTCTGGTTCATGTGCCACACGTTCACCTCCTTGCACTTCTTGGCGAGGGCCATGGAGAGCGCCGTGCCGAAGGCGCCGGAGCCGAAGACCACGGCCTTCTCCAGGAAGATCAGCTCCTGGTTGGCGCTCTTCGGGATGGACATTGTGAATATGGTGGGTGGGGTGGGGAGAGGGATAGATGTATACGATCGGCGGTGGAAGCGGCGACTGGAGCGTGAAGGCGAAGGTGGGTATGAAGCGTAGTATAGACTTAAAAGAGGCGTATTAGGGAGCTGTGGTGGAGAGAGGGGAGGAAGGAGAGAGTTGTGCGGTGAGCGTTGTCAACAGCAATTGGAAATGACAAAAAGAGCAGAACAGGGAGGAGGACCGAAGAACAGTGACGGAGAAAGTGATAGAAGACGAGTGCACGCGATGATACACAGGCGTGTCCGCAGATTGGCGAGGACTGAGGGAGTTGGAGTTGCCTGAGCGTGGGGAGCGGCGGGACGGAGTTGAAAGAGGAGTCAACGACCGTCTCTCGCCCCCGTTCCCTTCACGTCAAGAGCGTGCGACGGCAGCTTCAGTGTGTGGGTGTGTGTGTGGGTCAACAGCACACAACAGTCACCCACACAGCAGTCGATCATCGTTCGTTGCTTTAGCCTGAGACGCACGTCAAAACGCGACGCCTCTCCGAATAAGAGACGAGAGAAAGGGAAAAGAATAAATAATAATGAGAAAGGAATGAGACCAAAAGAAAAAAAAACAAAGATGGAAGATACTGAAAAGGTATTGATAAGGGAGCGCTCGTGAGACTTCTACCGTGTGGAGGTGAGTACGCACTCGCACCCGCACACACACACCCAGTGAAGGAGACAAGAGGGCTCGCTATTTGACGAGATGGCAGCCGCCGAGGGTGACGTGTCAGAGGGAAGGCGTGCCTCGTGGCGGTGTTCGACGGTCAAGAGAGGATGGGACGGTGGGAGAGAAGAAGGGATGAGGGGACGGTGGACTTCAAGGCGACCGCATGGACGCCGCACAAGACAAAGTTAACGCTCCAGCTGCCATCGAAAAAAAAAAACGTGGAAAGATAAGGCACAAGAGAACGAGAAGAGAGAAAGACAGCGCGTAGACGGAAAGACGGTGGGCGGATGAAACGCGTGCTGCGCGCCGCCGCTGACGTACGCGGGAAAGGAGGAGAGCACACACACACAAACAAAACAGAAAACAGTGCGGCTTTGAAAGTTCAAATGAAAAAAATCAAGTAAAATAGAGAATTATTAAAAAGATGTCTAAAACAACAAAAAATAAGAGACCATTTTTTTTTTTGCTCTGGACGCGTCGGTTCCGTTTCACTTCTTTGCTTTCCCCCTAAGATTGCCGCCACATCCCGCAGCGCCGGCAAGTCGCGAGGGGCCGCCAGCGTCTACGTGGGACGTGAGCGGGCAGACAAGGAGAGGCACCAGAAGCAGCGTGCAAACATGAATGTGAATAGGTGTGTTGCTCATGACGACTAGAAAAAGAAAAAAAATTAGCGACGGTATCAAGAAAAAGAGTGACGGCTACGGTTCACATGAGATGCCTTCTGGTTGTTTGCAGAGCACAAAATGGATGAAGTAAAGGTGTGTGTTTGTGTGTGCTGCGTCAAGTCGCTGACGGGGAGAAACGGCACAGCAGAGCACAAAGAGAGACAGAAAGAAAGAGGAGGCTCCGCCATATCCGCCACGGTTCTTTTCACCTTCTTGACGATGTGCGTATGTGTGTGCCACACGCAGTGTTCAACGGCGAGTCCGACACCGCTCTCAAACTCAAAACGGCAAGTGATGCGAGAGGAAAGCTGGAAGCAAACTTGTGCCACTGCACTGCACCTTTAAACTGATAGGTCTCAAATGCAAGAAGCAAGAGATCCAAGTACCGCAAAAGAAGAGCGTCGTTGGCATGGCAGCGCATCGCCACGGCCGTCCGCCACTCAACGCTACTTTCTCCGAGCACTCTTCTTATCTGGCAGAAGCCGCCGCTGCGGCAGGTTCAGAGCTGCGCCTGTCTTTCCGTCCGCCACGTTCCAATCATGTCGCGAGAGCACCCACACACGCACTACAGATGCGAGGCGGTGTTGTTGGCGTTGAAGAGCTTCGGGAGGCCCTCATCACGCAGGCCACCGGCGACAAGGGCGGCAGCGGCTTCCTTTGGCCCCAGCTCGCCCGCCACCACCTTGCGGATCTGCGCACAGATGGGCAGCTTCACGTTGAGCTTCTTGGCGAGCAGCATGAGCGGCTCCACGGTGAAGACGCCCTCGGCCACGGCCTTGCTCGTCTTCTGGATGTCCTTGATCGTCTCGCCCTGGCCGAGGCGCTTGCCAACGGTGAAGTTGCGGGACAGCTCGGAGGAGCAGGTCAGCAGCAGGTCGCCGAGGCCGGGCAGGCCGAAGACGGCGCTGCCGTCGCCGCCGAGGGCCTGGGTCATGTCGCGGATCTCGAGCAGGCCGCGGGCGATGAGGGCGGCACGCGCGTCGAGGCCCATGCCGAGGCCGGAGGCCACGCCGGAGCCGATGGCGAGGACGTTCTTGATGGCGCTGGCGACCTCGCAGCCGGCGGTGTCGGTGGAGGCCCAGCAGAGGAAGGCGCGGTCGGGGGTGGTCATGATGCGCTGCAGGCGGCGTGCCTCCTCGATGTTGCGGTTGCACACGCTGACGCAGGTGAAGATGCCGCGCGCCACCTCGGCGGCGAAGCTGGGGCCGGCCAGCACGGAGAGCGACACGCCGGGGAAGAACTCGCTGACGATCTGCTCGGGGAACATGAGGGTGGAGCGCTCGATGCCCTTGGAGCAGATGACCACCGGCACCTTGTTCTCCTTCACGTAGGAGAGCATCTTCGCGCCGTGCTGCTTGAAGAAGCCGCGGATGAACTGCGTGGGGATGACGACGAGGATGACGCCGGCCCCGCGGTAGGCGGCGTCGACGTCGGCGGTGAACTTGATGTTCTTGGCGAGGTGCACGCCCTTGAGGAAAAGCACGTTCTCACCCTTCTCGTTGACGAGGTCCGCCTCCTTCTGGTTCATGTGCCACACGTTCACCTCCTTGCACTTCTTGGCGAGGGCCATGGAGAGCGCCGTGCCGAAGGCGCCGGAGCCGAAGACCACGGCCTTCTCCAGGAAGATCAGCTCCTGGTTGGCGCTCTTCGGGATGGACATGGTGAGTGTGATGTGGGGTCGGTGCTGGGTGTTCGTGTGTTTATGTGTGGAGGTTGGTTTGTGTGTGAGTGAGTGAGTGTATAAAATCACTGAAAAGAGATGCTGCGAAGGTATAGATGTGGAACAGCGGCGGTGTCGTTGTACGGCGTGGAGAAATAAGAAAGAGAGGAAAGAGGACGAGTGGGAGTGGGTCGCATTGGCTGCTGCAAACATGAGGAAACTCGGGCAATAGTGAGTTGAAGGTTGACGCGGCTGGAAAGCACACGTAGCTTAGAAAGCACTGGAGGTCCAGGAAGCGGATCATGATCATGACTGTGAATGCGCGGTGGCGAAGGCAGACGCACATGCGCACCACAGTGCTTAGTTGCCTCGCCACGTCAACGTAAGAAAGATTGTTTGATTTGACGTATGCCGCTTCTAATCGTTCGCGTCTGCAACGGTGGACACAGAAGATCACCGAGGGAATAGAAAAAGAGAGAGAGAAAGTAATATCGAAGGCGACGTGCGCTGAAGTGGCGTGCATGCTCGTAGTAATAAAAGAGGAGAGAGAGAGAGAGACGAGGGGAAGGGGCACAGCGCAACCCTCCCCAGCTTCACACCTCGGGCGACACCGCAACAGCAACGTCAATCTATTGTCACCGACTGAACCAGACAAACAGGAAGAAAAGTAAAAGAAGGGAATGAACAGAACGAGAGGAGGAGTAATAAAACGGAGTGACATCGAGCTCTATAAGGGAGAAAACTGCCGACACGACGTTGAGGTGTGGGGAGGTGGTGGCGGCAGCAACAACAACAAAAAGAAAAAAACGGAGGAAAAAACGCCGTTGCGTCGCTGTTATGTAGGAAAGAGGAAGGAAGCAAAAAAAAATATACTGGGGTTGACAGCAACAACTTAAATTAGCACAAAATCTGACAACTTTCAATTAAATGTAGCGAAGAGAGACACAAACACCCACGAGGACATGTCCGACCTGCCGCGGCTCTTTTGGGGGAAGAGGGGCAGCAGAGGGATCGTCACAAGAGACGACAACAACAACAACAACAAGTATCACAAACAACATCTGCGCTGCTTAACGGCGCGACGACGACGGCGAGCGCACCATCGGCGTCGACGTGTGTCCAGTCACGCGAAACGGCCCCACCATCTCCTCCTCTCCACTGTGCGTGCTCAGCGAGCGAGCCATCGGCGTGGAGTTGCGCGCCGGCCCGTCGGCAGCGGCGGGCTGCGAAGGCGGCGGTGGCGGTGGTGGCAGCGGCGGCAGGCTGGGTGGCGTTGGTGTGGTGGTGCCGGCCACCGTGGTGGGTGGCACAGCTGGTGCTGGTGCCGGCACCACGGGAGACTGCGGCGGTGGCGTCTGCGCGGGCGTCTGCTGCGGACTCCGCACCAACCCGGCAGGCGCTGGCACGGCGGGTACCAGCGGTGGCGGGGGCAGCGGCGGCAGCGAGCGGCGACTGGCTGTGATGGTGGACGTGGTGAACGTGCTGCTGGAGTCCGAGGCCGGCGCCGGCGCTGGGTGGTCGAGATCGGTGTAGCGTGATTTAGAGGTAACCTTGGCGATGGGGGGCAGCGGTGGCGCTCGCACGCGCTGATCGGCGTTGCTGCTCGTCGAGGTGGTGTTGCCGTTGCTGCCGCTGCTGTCGTGGTCGTGGTGAGGGCGGTGCTTGTGGCGACGCCGTGTCCCGCCTGCGCTGGAGTTCGACGTGGATAGCAGCCCCTTGGCTGCTGCTGCTGCTGATGATGATGCGGCGGCGGGAGCGGGAGAGGCGGTCGCCGTATTCGAGCCCGCGCCATCCACGTCGTGTAGGTTTATGCGGACAGTCGTGCTCGACGCCGTCGTGTTGGCGTTTTGTGCCAACTGCTGCGGAAGGAATGCCTGTTGCTGCTGTTGTGGCTGTTGAGGACCGGTAATAGCAAGGGGCATCGTCTGCTGCTGCAGCTGCTGCAGTTGTTGTGGGGGCGGTGTGGTTGCGTTGGAGAGCACATAGCGCGTGTTGGCACGGGGCGGCATGTACACATGAGTCCCGCCCCGATTCGTGAGGCGGTTCGTCGTGGTTGTCGTTGTCGTGTGCCGCGAGACGTGGTGCTCCTCCTTTACCACCGTGTCGTCCTCGTCGTCGCCGAAGCAGAAGATGCAGTACAGCAGCAACACCAACAGCAGGAGCAGGATGAAGAGGAAAACGACGCCGATGATCAGCAGGACAAGATCGTCGCCCGTCCACGACTGCGAGGAGCCGTTGTTCGAGTTGGACGACGACTGAGGTGTGTACTGCGTCGTAATGAGCGACTGCAGCGCCGTGCGAGCGTCAGCCGGGGCGAAGCAGATGGTGAAGACGGAGGCCGGCACCGTGAAGGTCAGCACAAGCGTGCCATCCGCGCTACCCATCGTTGGCGTCGCCTCCACCTGCACCGCCGCACAAGACGTGGCGTTGCCCATGGCGTAGCGGTGCGTCGTCTCGAGCCCCACACCGACCAGCGTCAGACTCACCGTGGTGCCCTGCCTTAGCGTTGGCAGCGGCGTCGCTACACGCGTGGCGTAGACCAGTCCACCCGTGTAGCTGCCAACGGTCGCTGTTGTTGGCGTGTAGCGCACCTGCACGCCAAAGTTCTGCGTCGTGGCCACCGCCAGGGCCTCTGCCGCACGGCGCAGACTCGAGGTCGTTGGCTGTGGTGGTGCGGTGAGGCTCCAGGACAGGCTCGGGCCCCAATTCGACGGCGTCACGGCGGCCACACTCCCGCCGTCCGGCAGCACCACCGTGTAGTCGCCCTGCAGCGCGTTCACGCTGCCCTGCGCGTTGGCGAAGGCCGCCGTGCACCGCAGCGGCTCAGCTGGGGCGTACCACCGCGTCGAGCTGGTCCGCGTCGAAGCACACGTCAGCGACGAGGCAGCTGCGGTGGGCACACCAATGACAATGAAGGTGGTGGGGCTGTTCGTCATGGCCGTCCACGTCGCCGGCGATGCGGTTGTCAGCACCTGGCCCGCCACTGTGTAGTCCAGACAGCTGCCGGGCGTCAGCGTGAAGGAGTAGAGGCCATTCACGTCGGCCGGGTAGCTGCCGAGGCTCACCGCCGTACTCGTGCCTGTGTCCCCGTTGATGTAATCCGTCACGGCGAGGTAACTCACTGGCGCCACAATGTTCGCCGCCACGCCGCTCACCGTCGTCATGCCCTGCACCCCACAATTCAGTGACGTGCCAAAGCGGATCATGTTCGTCAGCGGCAGCGCCGTCGTGGCGTTGCTCGTCGACGTGCCGGCCGCGCAAGACAGCGTGGTGCGTGCGTTCGGTGCCGTGGTGAGGCGTATCGTCACCGGACTGTTGGACACGGGCCAGCTCTCGTACGGCGAGCCTGGCGTGACGGCCAGCGCCATGTAGTTCACCACCGTCGTCGTCGACAATGCAGGCGGCGTTGCCGTGAACTTGTAGGTTGGCAGCCCGCCAGCCGTCGTGCCGTTCTGCGCCGGCGTTGTCACGGTGCCTGTGTTGGCCAGCACTGTGTAGCTGGTGGGGGCGTTGCTTGTGAGGGCGGTGATGACGCAATCCACCACAGTGGCTGCCCCGGCGCTCGTCGTGCGGTCGATGATGTTTAGCGGCAGGCACGAGACCGACGCCACGCCGGCGTCACCGCTGCTAGCGTCCGTCACCGCGACGGCGTTGGAGGACACGATGAGCGTCGCCCCGCTGGGCAGGGTGACGGTGGCACGCATCACGTAGGTGCCCACCGTCGAGATGCGCAGCGCGTAGAAGGTGAAGGTTGTGTAGTCGACCTGGCTATAGGCGCCGCCATCGGACAACGTACCCGCCGGTGCGGCCGTCGTGCCGTCGCTCAGGTACAGCGTCATGGCTACAGTGCTGAACGGGGCCGAGGTGGCCACGCCAGCCGCGTCCAAAAGCGTCACGGTCGGCTGCACGGTGCACACGAGCATCGCCGTGCAACCAGCCGGCTGAACCGAGAAGATGGCCCGCGTGGCGGTCTGCACCGTGACGCTCAGCTGCGTCGGGATCAGGATCGGCGTCGCGCCGGCAGAGGCACGGAAGCAAACCATGTGAAGGCCCTGCTGCGTCGGCGTCGTGATAAACGTCGCCGTCTGGCCGTTGGTGCTGGCCGACTGCATCGGCGTGTAGGTCGCCCCGCTGCTCTCGCACACCGTCGCCACCGTCGGCGTCGGCGTCGCGCCGATGTACACCAGCGCTGCGGTGTCGGAGGTGGCGAGGCCGCTGCCGGAGAAGAGAAGCTCGAGCGGCACGCCCACCTCGATCACGGAGCTGATCACGGTCATACTCACCACGCTCGACACCACCGCAAACGGCGACGGGGTCAGGAGAACGGGCGTCGGCGTCGCCGTGGGGTCCGTCGTCGTCGCACCGTAGGTCGGCGTGTAGCACAGCACATAGGCACCTGTTGCCGTGAAGACGAGATCGGAGAGCATCGTGCTGAGACCCGTCGTGGTAGAGGCGCTCGGAGCCGCGTTCGTCGCGGTGATGCGTGGCGTGTAGGCTGTGTTGGTGCAGATATCCGACGGCAGCGCAGAGGAGGAGAGGGAGGACTCGCTCGCCGAAGCCGGCACCGCGACGGCCACCACACGATCGGTCGTCGAGAGGCCGCCGCCCGTCAGCACCACCGTGTTCGTGTTCGCCACCGTCACGGACGAGGGCAGGCTCACGGTGGACACCGCACTGGCCAACACCACCGGCCCGGCGCTGCTGAAGGGCCCGAAGAGGCGCAGCGCTGCCGACGAGGCTGACGAGGCCGTGTAGCACAGCGCGTAGCTGCCGGAGGCGGTAAACACGCCGCTCATCGTCCACGTCCCACTCGTGCTGCTGTAGGTCAGGTTGCGCCGCGTCGCCGTCGTCGGGGCACTGCGCGTCTGCTCACAAGACGTCCACACGTCCACCATCCCCAGCGCGCTGGTCGCGGTACTGGTGCTGCTGCTGCGGAGAATCGGGGCCAGCCACGCCACCGCTGTCGTGGCCTGCGCTGCGGCATCGGTGGCGCTGGTGAAGGCCAGCGTGATCGCCACCGCGTTTGTCACGTGCAGCGGCGACGGCTGGCCACTCCAGCTGCGCGGGCTGCTCGCTGCGGCGGCCACGACAGCCACCACACGCGCACACTCACGCCCGGTGCTCGCCGCACACATGCCGGACTGGTGGGAGTAGCACACGTAGTACGTGCCAGCGTCGGGCAGCGCTGTCGTCACGCTCGCCACACCGCTCGCGGTGTCGTACGTCATGTCTGCAAAGTACGCGCCACTTGTTGGCGCACCGGTGCCGACGCAGCTGTTCGCATCTGACACAATTGCCACCCAGTCCGTCGTCGTCGGCGCCACGGAGAGGCTTACCACGAAGACCTGCTGCGCGAGGACGGAGAGCGTCGTGTCCAGCACCGGCGGCTCGCCAGCGGAGAGCGCAATCGTGCTGTCGGACAGCACAGAGACCGCCCCGTTGCCCGCACTCCAGTAACAGAGCGAGAGCGTGGCCGTCGTTGCCCCGCTGGGGAATGTGTAAGTCGCAGGCACACGCACAAGCGTCGCGGCGCTGCAGTCGGTCACCACTGTCGCCCCAGCTGGGAAGGTGCTTTGAAGACTGTCCGCCGCTGCCACACCTGCCGCCACCACGGCGGGCATGTTCACGTAGTAGGGCACGTCGTTGCAGTTGCCATCGCTGTAGAAGAGAAGGGCACTGCTGGCAACGCAGGAGGTCGACGTCGCGCCACTCAGCGTCCACGACATCGACTCCCCAACGGAGAGCGTCGTTGAGGTGCCCGTCAACTTCGCCGACGTCGCACCGCTCGGGCTGGCCGCTGCGGTGATCGACACGAGGCCGCCGATCACGTGGTACTGCCCACCGTTCAGCTTGTAGCACACGGCGTACTGCGCGCCAATGGCGGCGGACGACGCACGCCACACCTGCACCGCGTGCGTGCCGTTCGCCTCGAGGCCGTAGTAGGTGATGGTCGTGGCCGACGCGGTCTGCTGGCACATGGCGTCTGTCACCGTCGTGGTCCCTGTGCTCACCGGGATCAGCTTCACCTGGTCCGTCTTGATCGCCGTCGCCACGAGCCCCCATCCCTCAAAGACCAGCGTCAGCAGCTCGTTTGCGTGGTACACCGGCGTCGTCCCTGCGCTGCTGGCAACGGGGTAGAGCGTCATGTTCTGCGGGTTCGGCGCCACCTCCACCGCGTCGTAGCCCGAGATCGTCACGTAGCCGCCGGGCATCGACGTCGAGGCCATGCGGTAGCACAGCGTGTAGCTGCCCCGCGTGCCGGCGTCCATCTGGAACGCAATCGAGTTGGGCAGCAGGTCGGTGCGCGAGGGCGAGGCGGTGACGGACGGCGCCGTCTGTGCCGCTGTCGGCGCGGCGCAGTTCACGTCGCTGCCGTAGTACAGCACCACGCGATCATTTGCCGACATCTCTGACGTCCCCTGTGTCGAGGCGGTGAAGTCCAGCGTGAAGAGCTCGCCCTCCAGCGTCGCCACCGGGGTGCGGGTGACGCTGGTGGGGTTGCGCTCGTAGATGACAAGGTTCGCGTAGACCAGCGTCCACACCGTGTCGGTTGCCAGCCGGTAGCACACGCTGTAGGTGCCCGTCGCCGAGGCCGTGAAGTTCAGCGTCGCCGTCGTGCCGTCGCTGCTTGCCTCCATCACCGTCCACCCCGTCGACGTCGCTGTCGTCGGGACGGTGGGGCTGGCTGCCGTGTAGGCGGCGAAGGACGTCGGCGGCACTGCGTCCTCGCCGCAGCTCAGCGACTCGGTCAGAATCTTCACGCGGTCCGTGGCCCCAAGCCCGCTGCCGTGGAAGCGGATGAAGTTCACCTGACTCACACGCGCGGAGGCCGGCAGCGTCTCGAAGAAGGACGGGTTGGCCGGCAGCACCGTCGCCACGCCGTTCGGCACCTCCGACCAGCTGCCATCGACAAGCCGGTAGCAGCTGCGTGTCGTCGTGCTCGCCGCCTGCGCTGGGGCCTGCGCGTAGAAGATGGTGGTGAAGAAGGTCAGGTCCGCAGTCCCCTGCGTCACCGTCCCGGCAGTCGCGGACAGCGTCCAGCAGGAGGCAAGGTTCGCCTGCTTCGCGCCGCGGTCGCCGCCCGGCGTGAGGGCCACCGCGTTCGTCGTTGTTGTGTCGCGCGCGAAGTACACGTTGATGAGCTGCCCACGCCGCGGCAGCGCCATGACGGTGTAGACGTTGGCCGGGTTCGGGCCGTAGACCCGCAGCGGGTCGCCGCTGTCCACCACACTGCAGGTGGCCAGCTGGTAACACGCGATGTAGTACTGCGCCACGGTGGGGTCGTAGCTGCCGATTGTGTAAGGGACATAGTTGGCCACGCCACTGCTGCTCGTCTGTGCGGTGCCGTACACCCCCAAGAAGCTCGAGCTGGTCAGCGTGCCGGCGCGGAGAGCAGCAGCGCACCGGCCGTCGACGTACGCTGTCGTGACCGGCACCGGCAGCATCGTCACCGCATCGAAGGTGCCGTCGTAGGCCGGGCCTGGGGTGTAGACCGACGGCAAGGTGCCATACGGCACCAACCGCGGCGTCACACTCGCGACGGCAGCGGTGAAGTTCAGCATAAGCCTCTGGCCCACCTGGAAGTACAGCTGGCGAAAGCGAAGCGTGTTCGGCTGGCGGGCCTGCACCACGAAGCGCGACTGACCCGGGCTGTTGGCGTAGTCCACTGGGACGGCGAACTGGTTGCCTGCGGCGTCGGTGTAGCACAGCCGCACCGAGCTCGTGCCGCTGCGGAAGAAGACGTTGGCCAAGTCAAATGTTGTCTGCCCGGTCGCGACGCCGGACAACTCGAGACCCGTGGAGGACTGCGCGACGTCGTTGATGATGACGGTTGTCGAGGACGCGACGAGCGAGCCGCTCGGCTGCAGGCAGGGCAGCGTCCCGTCAATGAAGCGCAGGCGATCGGTTGCGGTGAAGCTGTGCCCTGCTACTGGCTGGTTGAGAGTGAACTGAAGGGTCTGGCCCACGTTCCAGCACCCGGCGAACGCGCCGGTCGGGGTTGGGCTCGTCACGGTCAGCTCACGACACGCCGGGCTCCAGTTCGTCGTCGTCGCCGTGCCGATGCGGTAGCACACCTTGTAGCTGCCGGGCAGAGGGGCGAAGAAGATGGTGTTCATGTCCGCGCTCGTCGTCGCGGAGAGGGAGGTTGAGTAGACCACCACGGCGTCGTTCGTGCACCACTCCCCCTGCGGCACCACCCGCACGGCGTCGACCGCCGCGTTCGCCAGCGTCGCGAAGAGCGCCGAGCCGAGGATCGTGGTGGGGGCGTAGTACATGGCACGAAGGCCGCCGCCGTTGTTCGTCGTCAGACCAGTGCTGCTGCTGCTCGCGTCGTCGCCGTTGCCGGGGCTGATGATGCCCGTCACCGAACAGCTCGTGAAGAGCGCGTCACCAATCGTGAGGGCGGGCAGCACCGGTGCGTAGGTGCCGGCAGCCAGCTGGTAGCACACGTAGTGCGTCGCAGTGGCCGCCGCGACGTCCGCAAAGGTGGCGAGGGTGCGGGAGACGAAGGCCGCCGCGTCAGCGCTCAGCACCGCCGTCGGCAACGTCAGAAAGGCCGAGTCTGTGATCTCAAACATGGCCATCTGCGCCGCCGGGTCCTGGCTGTTGATGTAGGACTCCACACAGTTGGCTGGGTCGCTGACGAAGGTGAAGAGGTCCTGTGCGCTGACCAGGTCGTCCGACTGCTGGCTTGCCATGGTGAAGGTCAGGTTCAGCGTCTCGAGGGCACGCAGGTAGTTGGCGGAGGAGGGGAAGCTGCTCAACGTGAGGTAGGGCCGTATCCACAGCGTGTTGCTCGACGTCGGCGACGACGGTACGATGGTCGAGGCCACCCGCGCGTAAGAGGTGGACAAGTCTGTCAGCGCGCACACAACCAGCGTCGACGAGCCAAGCGTGTAGTCGTGCTTGAAGACGTAGGTGTACTCCGTCGCACTCACCCGCGTGAGCGTCGCGCCGGCCGGCGTGAAGGCGGCGGCGCTGTCGCACGAGGTGAGCTCGTCCGTGTACGTCACGAACTTCACGGCGGTGGGCGGGTAGGCCGTCATGGAGGCGTTGATCGCGAAGGTGAGCGTGATTGTCTGGCCCACGTAGGTCGGCTGCGGCGACGGCGTGAAGCTCTGCGGCGACCCTGGTGAGGCCGTCACGTAGCACTCCCCGGTGTTGGCGTCGATCTGGCCGCAGGTGCACACCGGGCCCGCGACGCCGTTGTGGTTGAAGCAGATAGTGTAGCGGTCCGTGTCCACGCCGAGGCCCACCGGCCACACAACCGAGTAGGTCGCCGACGTGGACGTGGTAGACTGCAGTACGGCGAGGCCGGGCACAAAGTTCTCCACGTAGCGGCTGTCGCAGTTCAGCGCGGTCGTCGCGTAGAAGGAGAGGCGCCACGAGTCGCTTGTCACATCGGTGCCGGCGGCGAGGCGGAAGGTGACATCCTGGTGCTGGCCCGAGATGAAGGACGTCTCTTCCACACACTGCACCGGGGCCGTCGTCACGTCCAGCACGCCAGGGACGAGCGCCGCCGTGGCGTCGTACAGCTGGTAGCACAGGTTCATCTCACTCACCCGCACCGTCGCGTTCGACAGCGTCACGGCGACGCTCGAGTTCGAGTTGGCGGTGTCCCACTCGAAGATGATGCACGCGTCGCACGTGTACGGGTCTGCACCGCAGCTCATCGTCGAGGGCGTCGCCCAGACAAGGTCAAAGCCCGAGGTGGGCTGCAGGAGGCTCAGGGAGTCGTAGAAGGCAAGGGCGAAGGGCTGGCCCACCTGCGCCGCGCCAGACGCCACTCTCCACGACTGCGGCACACGCTGCTCGACCGCGAGGGTGCCCGCCGCCAGCGACCCGCCCACGACGCTCCAGGACAGCTCCGTGTAGCTGAAGTAGCACACGCGATAGCTGCCTACTGCGTTGAAGCTGCGGTAGAGCAGACTGTCCGTCGTGTCCACCAGCGTCACCGTCGTCGTCGCGTCGTCCACGACGCTCGAGACGAGAACGGACGTCTCGAGCCCGGTGATGCCGACCGCCTCCTCGCATGATGTGTAGTCCAGCGCCGTGATCTTCACCGCGTCCTGTACGCTGGACGTCACGATGAGGTGGAAAGTCAGCGTCACGCTCTGCCCCACACGCGGCGGCGAGGGGAAGACGTCCATGCTGGTCGGGTTGGCTGGGTTGATGTAGATGCTCGGGTCGGACACGGTGGCTGCCACGTCAGCCCACGGCACGACGTTGTTGTTCAGGATGCAGAGCCGGGCCGCGCCAGGCACCTCCCACACCGGCACGTTGAGCAGACTCGCCGTCTGGATCAGCAGCGACGGCTCCTGCACGTCGGTGCTGGTGAAGTTGTGGCACCACGTCCCAGCGCCGGTCGTCTCCGCACTCAGCACCGCCGCCCCGGTCGGAACGGTGGTGACGCCGTTGTTCAGCGAGAGGAATATGTGCTGGCCGGCACGCGGCATGCCCGATGAGCCGACGGTCGAGAAGACCGTCACGGTGCTCGGCTGCGGGGCCCCGAGCTGCAGGGCAGCGCCGACCTCGCGCCAGACGTTGTTGCGGCGGTAGCAGACGTAGACGGTGATGGGGCTCGTCGCCGCGATGAACTGCGTCTCGACCACGTAGGTGATCCCGTCGGACGTCGCGTCGCCGAGACGGGCGAGCGAGGCGGTTGAGGTGGGCGGCTGCGCCGCCTGCGCACACGGCACCTCGGTGAAGGCAACCGCATCTGTCGCAGCATCGAGACCGGTGCCGGTGATGGTGAACTCGATGTACTGCCGCTCCCGCGCCTGCTGCCCGCTCGTGATGTTCGTCGTGTAGCCGCTCGGGTTGCCCTCTACGACCGTCAGCAGCTGCGGTACCTCGGCCACCGTCCCACCCGCGCGGACGTAGCACACCGCCGTGTTGCTCGACCCCACCACCGCGGAGCCGGCGAGGCTGAAGGTGTAGACCGGGTAGGCACTGCCACGTGATGCCACCACCGTCGATGCCGCGTCGTCGCAGACGGTGTTCGTCAGCGTGGTAAACTGCACAATGTAGGCCTCATCCCCGCTCTGCCCCGCTGCCGTGTAGCTGAAGGTCATGTCCACGTTCAGCATCCCCGTCTCCACGCTCGTCGGCGACGTCGTAAAGCTCGCCGGGTCTGCGGCCTTCATCTCCGTCGAGACCATCGCGTACGGCACACTGACGTACTCCAGCTGCGTCGCCTCGCGGTAGCAGAGAAGGTAGTTGAGTGGGAAGAGCGTCGAGGCGTCCGTCGGCACGTCCGGCCCAAGAGAGGGAACGTGCGCCGCCCACTGGCCGATCTCCGTCGTCGCACTCGCGCTCGTCAGCGCACTCGAGCCGACGACAATGCCACTCGCGGTGATGTCCACGTTGTCCCAACACTGCCGACTAGCCTGCACGAGCATCACGGCATCGCTGCTGCTGGGCGGGATCGCGGTGGAGTAACTGGAGAAGTTGTAGTGCAGGCGCTGACCCTGGAACTGCGCCGAGGCCGCGGGCAGCTGCGCCGCCGTGCTGGGCGAGTTCGTCACCGGCGTCACGAAGTAGGAGAGGCCGCCGATCTGCGCGTAGCCGCTGTCAGCGCGGCGGTAGCAGACCGGGTAGCTCTGCGTATCGCTGAAGCCCACACGGATCGAGATGGCGGCGGAGGTAGCTGAGTCCGAGGTGCTGCTGCTGCTGCTGCTGCTGCTGCTACTGCTGGGGATGACTGCGGTGGCGGACACACTTCCGTAGGGCACGGTGGCGGTGAGCTGGTCATAGCAGCTGCAGCCCGGGCACGCGATGAACATCTCGTCATCCACCTCCGGGTTCGACACCGTCAGCACCGTCGCCCGTCCTCGCATCGGTGTGTTGCTCGTGAGAACCGTCGAGGGCCCGCCTTCCAGCACCGGCAGCTGCGGGCTCACCACCACGTAGGCCCCAACCGTCGAGATCTCGTAGCACACCGTGTAGCTCTGCGCCACCACCACACCCGTCGTAAGAGCGATAGTGAAGGCACTCGTCGTCGCATCGCTGCTGACGGAGACGAAGACGCCGACCGCAACGGCATTGCGCAGCAGGCACGTCGCTCCCGGCTGCACAATCATCATCGCGTCTGTCGCCGTCAAGCCCACACCTGTGAAAGTCAGCGTCGGCCGCGTGCCCACACGCGGGACGAAGTTCACGGTGTAGGAGATCGGGTTCGGCTCGCCCACGTAGACGTTCGTGAGACGGGTCAGGTAGCGGCCGGTGCGGCGGTAGCACACGCCGAGCGAGACCACCGTGTTGATGGGCGTCGCGAAGCTGACGACGACGGTGGTGCTGTCCACGTAGGCAACGGTGTGCGTCGCCCCGGTCCACTGCGTCGGTGTGAGCGGCCGGTCGCACGTCTCCGCGCACGACTCACCCGCAGCCACGATGTAGACGCTGTCAGTCGCGGTCAGGCCGGTGCCGGTGATGGTGAACTGCACGTTGGTCGAGTCGGGCAGCACCACCGGCGGGCTTGTCGTCACCTCAAAAGGGTTCTCCACTGCGACGGTCTGCTCAGCCGGGGTAATGTCGCGGAAGACGGAGTCGTAGAGCATCTTGAAGCACCACACGTAGTCCGTCGACGCGGATTGGCTCGCGAAGGTGAGGTGCCAGTTCGAGAAGCCGGCGCCGTAGGTGTCCAGCGTCGGCTGCTGGGCACGGTAGTTGGTTGAGGCAATAAAGGCAGCCACGTCGGTGATGGACGCACACCCGCTCTCCGCCCCCGCGCTGCCGCTGCCGCTGGTAAAGACATCTGTCGGCACAACGACCATCTGGTCCCCTGCGGCGAAGCCCACGTTGGGGTAAAGCGTCTGGTCGCTCGCCGTCACGTTGTACACCGCCGTCTCCAACGCGTACATTGGTGATGACGGGCAGACAGCCGCGGTGAGCAGGTCGGCTGGGTAGATGGAGAAGATCGTCGCCGTGCCACTGTTCTCCGCCACGACGGCGAAGCGCTCACTCGACGCATCACTGGCAGTGGAGACCTTCCGGTAGCACACGTAGTACTCGCCGAGGTAGGTGCTCGCCTCCGCTGCTGTCCCGGTCGATACCGTGAACACCGTCCTGTCCGCCGTGCTGGACGATGCGACGGGTGTCAGCGTCACACCGGCATAGGCGCCCTCTGGTGCCTCGCACGGCAGTCCGGTCAGCCCTTGCGTGACAGGGAAGAGCCGCACCTCATCTGCGTTCGACAGCGAGCCGCCCACGCTGCTGGGGAAGGAGAGGGAGACGCTGCCGCCGACAAGGGCGTAGTTGGGGGTGAAGCGGCATGGGTCGCACTGCCCCACCACCAGCGCGGTGCTGTGCGTGATGTTTGGGTCCGCCACGTTCGCGTAGGGGCCGAGAAAGACGGCGAAGCTGCCGGCAGTGGACAGCACGACGTCGAACTCGCTGCTGCGTGCCGTCTGCTTGGCGTAGTACAGCGGCGTCACGTAGGTCACGTCCACCGCGCACACCGTCGCCGGACTCTGGGCAAAGGCGACGCGGAGCACCTCCAGGCTGGCCACCGACGACGTGAAGAAGAAGGTGAAGGGCTCGTAGGGGCGTGGGGCGACCCAGCGGGCGGCCACCGCGCCGCTGCTGCTGAGGGCCAACGCGCTGGAGCTGTCGTCGTCGCCGCGGAAGGGGCCGGTGAACGGGTTCGCTTCGATGGCCACCCCTGCGAAGATGTAAGTAGAGGGGGGCGACTGCAGGGGGACCTCCGCCCAACTCACCGACGAGGAGGCCGCCGAGGCCGCCAGCGCGTAGCACACCGTCACCGTCGCCACCGCCGTCCCGCAGAGGCGGTAAACGTGCACGTTGCTGTTGCTCTCCGCGCTCACGTAGCTCGCGAGTCCGATGGCGCTGCTCGCCGCCGCCGCTGCGGTGCAGTCGAAGCTGCCCGACGCCCCGCGCGTCACCAGCTTCAGCTGATCGCCGTCCTGCAAGAGGCCGCTGCTGTCGCGGATGTAGAGACGGAGCACCTCGGTCTCGTAGGGCGGAGAGACGGAGAGGTCGTAGCTGGTGGGGTGCGCCGGCCCCACCGTGAACTGGTGGATGTCCGTCACCCACACCCACGCGCTGCTCAGCAGTGCGCTCTGGTAGCACAAAACGAAGGTGCCCGTCTCGTTCACGCGGGGGTAGTAGTCGGCCACGATGGCGTTGGTGCTGCTCACGATACTGCCAGCCGCGCCATTTGCCTCGGCTGCGTCGGCGTTCACGGCGGTCGCGGTGCAGACGGCTGTGTAGTCGGTGCCGTCGCTCGCCACGCTGTCGCTGCCGCTCTCCTGGCTCTGCGAGACACGCACGATCTTCACCCGGTCGCTGCTCGTCAGCTGGTTTCCTGAAATGGTGATGTGCAAGAGCTGGCCCAGGTAGGCTGGCTGCGGGGCCACGGTGTAGCTCTGTGCCCCGGTCAGCCCGACCGAGAAGACGTAGCCGCCCGCGCTGTTCGGCACCGGAAAGGAGTACATGGGGAAGTAGTAGGCCGTCGTGGTGTAGGTGAGGAAGCACACGTAGAAGTAGCCGGAGGTCAGCAACAGCGGCGCCACGCTCGCACTCGTCGTGCTGGCGACGCTGAAGCTTGTGAACAGCGTCGTCCCCCCGCTCGGCGCCACACCCGTCGAGCAGTTCGGCACAGTCGTCGCGACGGTTGTCGTGTAGATCTGCGCAATGTGCGAAAAAGTCGTCGTGAAGATGGCGGCCGTCGCCGTGAACGTCATCGTAAAGCTGTTCTGGATCGCAATGGCACCAGGCACTGTGTAGCTGATCGGGCTGGCCACGTCGACCGTCAGCGCGGACGGGAAGACGGAGGCGATGTTCGAGCCGGAGACCTGGTAGCAGAGGAGGTAGGTGCCCGCGGTGTCGAAGCTGTGCTGGGTGAACATCGGCGTCGCACGGTACACCTGCAACGTGCGGTTGATGAGCGTGACAGTGGACGACGCGGCCTGCGTGCTGTCGGGCCGGTAGCAGGCGTCGTAAAGCATCTCGTCCGTGTCGGTCACCAAGCCGCTGCCGGTGAAGCGCGCAAAGAAGAAGTCCACGATGCTTGCCATCGTATACCCCGTCGCGTACGTCGCGGTGACGTTCGTGTGCGGCATCCACACTCGCGGCGAGGTCGGTGCCGTCGTGAAGGCCGACACCGGCGCTGCCGCCACCGTCAGCACGGCCGGGTTCACCTGCAGCCCGCCCACCACCTCGAATGTGTAGTAGGCCTCGGTGCTGGCTCGGTTCGTGCGGCGCATGCAGACGTAGTAGCTGCCCACACTGGCGCGTATGCGGAGGTGAAGGTAGGGGATCGTGAGGCCGGTAGAGGAGTCCACAAGGCCCAGCGCGGCGTAGCCGAAGCCTGACGGGATTTCGTCCACCACACCCGCCTGCAGCGGGGTGGCGCAGGCGCTGTCGGTTGTGATGCGCACCACGTCGAAGCCATCCAGCTGGGAGGAGCTCGCTCCCGCGTTGTCCAGCACGACGTTCAGCGCCACGGTGGTCCGGAAGAGCAGGTAGACCCGCTCCCCCTGCAGCACGTCCAGGTTGTCCACCACCGCTGTCGCGCTGCGGGCGAGGTAGGCCCCGCTCGGCGACTGCGTCGGGTAGACGATGAGCGTTGCCGGCGAGCTCACGTAGACCGGCTGGCCGTTGTTGGCAGCAACGTAGCAGACCATGTAGGTGCCAACCTCGAGCGCGTTCGCGGGGATGTCCCACTGCGTGTTGACCGTGCCGGGCTTCGTCATGGTGCCGCTCCGCACGACAGGACGCGTGTCCGCCAAGCTGCTCGACCCCGAAGCAGCGAGCGGGGAGGACGACGACGAGGGCGTCTCGAAGTACGCCGCGGCGCAGAGGGCAGAGTCCGGTGTCGCGCCATCGGCAATCGGCACCAAAAGCGCCACATCACTCGTTGTCAGGTAGTCCGGTGTCGCACTGTCGCCGTAAAAGGTGATCGCGAGCGGGGCGGCCAGCTGCGCCTGCGTCGGCACCGACGTCCACTGCGTGGGCACCTGCTCCATAACGTAGTAGTTGCGGTCCACCGTGCCGCCAGTGAGCGGCGACGTGGCAAAGCTGCCGTCTTGCTTGCGGTAGCAGATCGTGAAGGACTGCTGGGCGATCGAGACGGTCACGCCGTCCCGCACAATCGTACGCGGCAGCGTCAGCGTGACGGTGGACATGGCGGCGTTGGCGGTGCTGAGGCTGGTGAGGCCCTGAGCGAGGATCGTCGCGTTCGTGAAGCCACACTCGTAGAGGGAGCCGTCGATGATCTGCACGGTGTCCCCGGCTGCCAGCGCCACCGTCGCCGACGGGCTGCTGCCGCTCACCAGAGAGAAGGTCAGCGTCACCACCTGCCCCACCATCGGGTTTGTTGGAACGGAGGTGTAGGTGCCCGGTGCCGCGTCGTACACTGTCAGCGCCGTTGCGCTGCCCGTCGTGCCGGCCGCGCTCGGCGGCGTCGCGATGGCGCGGAAGAGACCGGTTGACGTGCTCATGCACAGCGCGTACGTTGCGGTCGCCACGTTCAGACGCCCCTGGAAGAGCGGGAGGGAAGTCGTCGTGCTGCTCTCCACGCTCGTCAGCGTCAGCGCCACCGGGAAGGTGGTCGCGCTGGTGCCGGCGATGCTCTGAAACGGCGCGTAGTTGCACTCCGCGACTGTCGTGTCGGCGCTGATGAGCTGCACGTAGGTGAGTGCGGTGCCCACGGTCCCCGTCGCGGTGAAGCTGCCACCCACGATGAGCTGCTCGTACCGTGTAACGGGCGTCGTGGTGGTGGAGAAGTTGTTCGGGCTCAGCATGTAGTACAGCGGCGTCGTGAGGATGAGCACCGCCGTGACGTCCGTCTGCCCGGAGAAGGCGATGCTCGCGATCTCGGTCGCCACGTTGGCGCGCCAGTAGCAGACGGAGTAGCTGCTCGCCGAGCCCGTCACCCGCAGCACGCCCACCCACTGCGTCGCCGCGGCGTTGACGAAGCTCGCACCCGCGACGGACGTCGTCACCGCAGCGCCGGAGCACGAGGCGGCGTGGATGACGACGGCGTCGGTGGTGACGAGGTCGGCGCCCTGCACGGTGGCCATAACGTACATGTCCAGCGCAAGAGGGTAGCGGTCAAAGGTGACGCTGGAGGGGTTCGACGCGACGAGCTCGATGCCCGTCGCAGCGGTGCGGGAGGACGATGTGGAGGAGGCGACGTCCACGAACGTCACCGGGGCCCACGAGGTGCCGGAGCGGAGGTAACACAGCCGCAGCTGGCACGGCGCACCACTGCCGGGGCACAGGGCTGTGTCGTACAGCACCCCCACCGCGAAGCGCTTCTCCTGGTTCGACACCACCCACGACACACCGGTGCTCGTCACCGCCAGCGGGTAGGGGTCCACGCTCGGGCCCAGCCAGCTCGCCAGCTGTCCGTCACTCTGGATCGTGCCCGTGCGCAGGTCGTGGCAGGAGTAGCCGGTGCTAGGAAGAAGGAAGACGGTGTCGGTGACAGAGAGGCCGGTGCCGGCGATGTCGAGCGTGTAGTCCGAGCCCTGGTTCGTGTACACGGCCGTTCCGCTGCCAGACGCCGGGGTGTAGCTCGACGGGTTGGCCGCCGCCACGGTGAACCAGTTCGGGATGCGGCGCGAGGTGGACAGGGTGCCGCCGTAGCACACCGTGTAGGTGCCCGCAGTAAAGTATTGGTCAGGGAACTGGACAGACGTGACGGTGAGGCACGAGTCGCTGCTGTAGGTGCCCGCCACCGTCTCCCAGCAGCTGGCCCGGGCACCAGGGACGAGGCGCACCATCGTGCAGCTGCTGCACAGGGTGGAGCCGCTACCGCAGGTCAGGTCAATCGTCACAAACTGGCCAGCCGTCGGGGCAGTCGGCACCGCGGTGTACTGCTGCGGGTTCGCCGTCGTCACCGTCACGAAGGTGCGCACGTAGGCGTTGGAGAAGACCACCTCGCTGTACGCCGCGAGACTGGCGAGGCGGTAACACACGCGGTAGGTGCCCACAGCGTCGACAACAAAGCGGCGGGTGAGAGAGAGGGCACCGGCGCCGAGAACGGCGTCGCCGATCGTCTGCACGTCACTGGCCTCCACCTCCCAGGCCGAGCCGGACGTGGAGGCAGCGATGTCGCTGTCGGTGAGATCGGCACACTGGAAGGCGCTCGGCACCAGCCGCAGGTGGTCGCTGAGCGAGAGGGCCTCGCAGCTGGTCGCGAGGCAGCGGCGCACCACGGTGATGCTGATCGGTGCGCCGATGCGGTTCGCCGTCGTCGCCACGCTCGTCAGGGTGTAGTAGGTCGGGTTTGCGATCGCCACCGTCACACGGCCCACATAGGTGTCGGCGGCAAGCCCAGCGGTGGCGTAGCAGATCACGTACACGGCGGAGAAGTCGTAGTTGCCGAAGCCGAGGGGAGCGCTGTACTCCGTCGTGTCGCCGGTGATACCCCCGGAGGAGGTAGAAGACGTCATGGTCGTGTTGGGCGTGTAGGACACCCGCACGCCCGTCGCACACGCCGTCGGGTCGCAGTAGCAGTTCGGGTTCGGGTTCGACGAGGCGGTGAAGCGGTAAAAGTAGACGGCATCGTTGGTTGCCGACAGGCTCGTGACGTTGCTGGTGAAGCTCATCTTGATGGCTTGCCCGGCCCGCAGTGCTGCCGTCGAGGTTGGCATCACCCACGCCATGGAGGAGGGGATGGGGGCGGACACGGTGACGGTGCCGGCCATCGTCACGTGCGCGTCGCCGTTGCCGGTGGACCACGCGTAGCAGAGGTACACCACCGCGCCGGTGTACAGCTGATCAGCGCGGGTGTAGCGCACCTGCACCGACGTGCTCGTGCTCTCAGTGGAGACGACAGCGGAGACGAGCGTGGTGGTGGGCGTCTGCGCGACGGAGGGGCAGACAGCGATGGTGGTGCCACCGCTCGTTGTGTACAAAGTCTGCAGCGAGGACGCAGCAACGGCGTAGATGGTGTTCGTCGCCGGGTTCAGCGCCGTGCCGGTGAAGGTCGTCGTGAGCGTGTTCATCGCCACGCGCCACGTACTCGGCGTCTGCGCCGTCAGCGTCGGGTTCTGCTGCGCCGACGTGAAGCCGAAGGCGGTGCTCGTCGCCGAGGCCTCGCTGGAGGGCAGCACCGGGATGTAGGCGCTGGTCCCGCCGGCTGTCTCGACACAAACCACGTAGTTCACAGCTGCCGTGTTCACCTGTAGCAGAGACGTGTAGGACACCCCGCCGGTGCCCGTCACGGCGCTCGCGTAATCGGTTGCGGCAGCGGTGGATGCGCAGGCGGCGATCTGCGCGGTTCCGCACGGCGCAGTGACACACGTGTTGGCGGTCTGAATCACCTTCACTGCTGTGGGAATGGTAGCCGGCGTGAAGGACTGCCCACTGGCGGTGGCAAAGCGCAGCGTCGCCGTCTCGGCCACCGTCAGCTGCGACCCGGTATCACCGCTTGGCAGGGTTGTGGCAAGATTCGTGATGGTGTAGCGCACCGGGAAGGTGGCGATGTAGATGTTCGTTGCGGCACAACTCGACGAGACCGCCGTCTGGTCAACCCCGCCGCGGGCAACAATCCAGTTGGTGGTGCCGGAGAACTGGTAGCAGATCATGATACACGTCTCTGCTGTACCCACTAGCGTGTACTGATAGGACGCCCCCGCGCTCACCTCCGTGGCGGAAGAGAGTGTGGCGGTGGTGAGCACGGCGCTCTCATCGCCACAGGTTCTGCCAGGCGTGAGCAGCTCCACGGTGTCCTCGGCAGAGAGCCCGACACCCGTGAAGACAAGGCTGACGGACTGGCCAGCGTACGCAGGGTAGGGCGTGACGGTGTAGGTCGGGTTCCGCGCACCCAAAGAGACCGTACCACTGATCTGTGCGTAGTTGGTCTGCTCGCTCGTGCTGCTGCCTTTCTTGTAGCACACACTAAGGTCCATGGCAAGGTTCGTGGCGAGGGGGTCGACGACGACGGTGCACGTCGGCGACGCAGTGCCCCCGCTCATCGTGCACGTAAAGACGTCGCTGTTGGCGGCTGCGCTCGAGGAGGAGGAGGAGCCCACGCTGCTGCTGCTCGTTGTGCCCCCGTCTTCAGGACTACAGGGGTTGCTGCTGGCTGAGGCGGAGAGGAAGGCTAGGTCGACGCTCCCGTCCAGCCCGGTGCCCGTGAAGGTGATCGTGAGCGTCTCGCCCACCGAGGGGGTGGAGGACGGGTTCGTGATGGTGAAACCGGTCGGCTGCAGCACGTCGATGGTGAAGTCGGCTGCCTGGCTGGACGAGGAGAGGTAGGCGGTTGACCAGAGCCCACTGCTGGCGCTGAAGTAGCACACGCGGCCCACCACCTGCGACGTCACCAAGTCTGGCGCGACAAAAAATACCTGCACCTGCGTTGACTGGGCGGTGGTGGAGACGACCTCGACCGCGCCGTGCTCGAAGTTCGTGATGAGAGACGCGGTGGTCGACGTGCAGGTGTCGGCGCTGCGAATGACTTTGATGGCGTCGAGCGTGGAGAGCCCGCTGCCGGTGAAGAACATGTAGCCCTCCTCTCGCGCCTGCGGACGCGTCGGGGTGCGCGAGTACGTGCCGGGGTTCGCGCTGCCAAAGCTGAGGGTGTAGGCGGTGCTGGTGCCCGCAGTGGGGGCCGTCACCGCCACGGTGTAGGACATCGCCGTCGACGTGCCGCCGCAGCCGGCAGCAGTGCTGTAGCAGTACGGCACACACACGTAGTAGCCCCCCGTGCTGGGTGCGTAGGGAACCGTGAAGCTGCCCGTCACGTTGCCCCCGGCCTGCCCACTCAGACCCGAGAGGGCGATCACCGAGGACGGAGTCGTGGTGGCGGTGCCGACGGAGTTGCAGGCCGTCACCAACGCCGATGCACTCGTGCAATCGCTTGTGATGGTGGTGGTCGTCGCGCCACACGGAACAAGCAGGATCGTGTTGCTGCCCGTGAGTCCTGTGTTGATGGCCCGCCCCGAGACAACAGCCTGCACGATGCTCAGCTGCACGAGGCCCTCGCCCCCGTTTGCCGTGGTGGGCAGCATGGAGTAGCTCGTGTAGAGGGGCGACCACACCGTCAGCGTATCGCTGGCGCCACTCGCCACAAAGCCCCGCACCACCACGGTGGCAGAGAGGGCACTGGCAGAGAGGTAGCAGGGGTAGTAGGTCGACCCAGCCGTGAAGACGGTCGGCGTGACGGCAAGGATCACCTGCCCCGTGTAGCCGCTGCCGCCGGCTGTGGTGACGGTGAAGGCGTTGGTGGGGCTCGTTGTGTAGGTGCAGGTGTCCGTGGCGGTGCTGGCGACGAAGTAGATTTGGTCGCCGTTGGTGATGGCTGGGTCGCCGACGAGGGGGTTCGACTGGAGGTCGATTTGGATCGTTTGGTAGAGGGAGGCCTGCTGGACGTTGGCGGTGGAGAAGGTCAGGGCGGCTGACACGGCTGTCGTGCAGAACGCCGTGACGACAAAGATAACGAGAAGGCAGAGAAGGCGGAGGGGCACGCGCTGCTGTGACCGCTGGAGGGCGGCAGCGCGCTGCCCTACGCGTACATTAAACAGAGATGCGGCCATCATTTGAGTACTGCTGTGTCTATTCTTGCCAGACGCACTATTTAGTCTTCTTAAAGAGAGAAAGAGAAAGAAAGGAATATAAAAAGATTCACAATCACAAAGATTCAAGTAAAAGACAGACAAAAAGAGAAAGCTGGATCAACTACGCGAACGACGACGACGACAACAACGATAACAACAACAAAAAACAGCAACAAACCACAAACAAATAGGGCAGCGGAGACGAATAGAAAAGAGAGAAAAAGTAAGCAGTGGTAAAGGTACACGACAAACTGCGGTAACAACAACGGACAAGCAAAACAAAAACAAAAAAACAAAGAGAGAAGAAAAAAGAGAGAGTGAGAGTGTGTGTACACACGCGATTATTTCTTTATGTGCGTGTGTATATGTATACCAGTTTATGGATGCTTGTATGTAACGAGAGAGAAAGACGCTTCTATTGGCGAGTGATGTGTGAAAGCAGTCGAGTGTACGCGCTTACACACACGCCCACACGAAAAGAGGAGAGGGAAAAAAAATGTACCCACGCACCGCCAAGAATGTGAAAAAAAAAAAGGTTTCTGTAACCTTCTTCTATACAAAAAGGAGAAAGGGTATTGCTCTCGCCAGTTTTAGGATTTTCGTTGCTTTTTTTCTTATTGCTTCTTTTTTGCGAGTCCCCCAAAGACACGTAAAACCAACAACAAAAAAGTGAAACTGAAAATAGGAAAAGGTAAAAGGCTTTAGGAGCTGAGAGAGAGGGTGTGCGTGCGCGTTGGTGAGTGTGTGTGCGTGTGTAACGTAACAAAGGAAGCAACACTCAGAGAAACAGAAATGAAAAAAAATGTAAGTCAAAGAACACAGGACGTCGAGGAAGAGAGAAAGAGAGAGCTGCGATGAATAAAAATCAGCACGCTTTTGCTCGCCCGCCCGAACGTCTCCTATATATATGTACGTTTCTTTCTGCGTTCGGTTTAGGTGCTTCGTACAAGCCAAAGGAGGAAGAGAGAGAGAGAGAGAGAGAAAGAGAGAAAGAAATTTAGGGTGTGTGTCTCCATGCCATTGTACCAGTGAGCTAATGAAGATGATGAGAAGCAGCGTGGCTCCCTAAAGCCACGCAACTCTCCTCCTCCTCGTCAGCACACACCCACCGACAGACGAACGAAGATGCCAATCAGAGCAACATCAGCTGCTCCGCTGTTATCTTCTTTTTTTCGTTGGTACACCAGAGGTGATGTGCGCTACACACGCAAAAAAAAATTGTGGCATTTTCACCCCTCAACTTTCTTCCCGAACGACGGCCGCTTTGCATTGTGAGAGGAGCCCTCTACAAGAAAAGGGGAACACACACGCACAACCTTAACAGTGGCGATATCAGACGAGACGAGCAAGAAAGCTGTCTCACATTGCACCCTTTACCTCAAAAAGGTTTTTATAAATTTACAGTTTGTTTTGAGATAAAAGTGGATAGGTTCACTTTACAGCCTTGACTGGGGGAAATGGTAGTTGTGTTTTACATGACGTGGAGGAAAAGAAAGCTTCACTCGCCCAATTTTCAAAATCCGTTGCTGGTGTCCCACTCCTGCACACCGGCCCTTCCCTCTACGCCACCCGTCACGCCGGAACCACTGTTATGCGGCGTCAGAGGAGCGCCGCTGGTGCGTCTGGCAAGCCTCATGGCACGTCTCTCTGAGTGTGTCAACGTGTGCGCGTGCGTGTGTGTATGGATGCCGGCTGCTGTTGGGAGTGAGTGGCAGCAGCAGCAGCAGCCTCAATCCACGCACGCACACTTTCATCACACCACGGGACAGAGAGAGAGAGAGAGAGAGAGAAACAAAACAAGCGAGTTTGGGAGGACGCACTCAATCAGCCCCGCAACAGAGTCAACAACAAGAGATCGACTGAGATACTTGTAAAAAAAAAAAAAGGAAGAGTCGCAGCGAAGGGAGGAGAATAAAAGAAAAAAAAAGAAGACGGTTGAGGTCTTCTACGGGGAGGTAGGAAAAAGAAACAAAAGAGTGCCTTTCGATCAGTCGTGTATATCACCGATCGTGGCCGCTCCTTCACAGCTTCAGCCAAATCCCTTTTCTCATATCTTCCGTTGCTGATGATCTCAACCGGACCTTCTTCCTCTCTCTCTCACGCCGCAGCAAAAAAAAAAAAAACCTTGAGGGTACGAGGAGGCACAGAGACATTTCGCTCCCGCTGTTGCTGCTGTTGTGATGGTGACCATTAAGCAAGGCCACCACACAGAGAGAGAGAGCGAGAAAGGAAATGAAATAAGCCAACACACTCTTCACTCACTCTCTCAGACGCACGCAAACGCAACTTGATACACGACGTTAGCGCGCACAACAACAACAAGCAAATCAGAGAAAAAAAAAACTGAATAAGATCCTTGAGAGTCGAGAAGGGGCTCAACAAAAAGCAACAAAGTTTAGTGAAAAAAAAAAAAACACAAGCGATACAACCAAAAGAAAAGAAAAGAAAAAGCCACCGACATATGATCATGCAGCCGAAACACGCCGCCGTTAGGAGCCGCCGCAGCGTTTCTCTTTCATGTAAGAGAGGAGGTTAAAAAAAGCAGCAAACTCTTTTAAGGCGTTTACCCCCATCCACACAAACACACGCAGACACACACGCTCACAGACAGACACGTGCGTGTACACGCGCACGTTATCACCAACAGGCACTGACGCGCGAAAACACACAAACACATACCCCCCAAAAAAAAAAACGAGAGAATAGCTGCGAGAGAGAAAAGAAGAGGACAGCGCAGTAGGTAAGAGACAAGAGCCATGATCCAGATGAGGAGGTTTCCATCCACAGAGCAAAAGAGAGCCAATTGGAAAAGGGGGAAAAAAAAGAAAAAAGAGAAAGAGAAGGGGAAGAGAAGAAGAAGATCGACCAGAAAAAAAAAAAAGAGGCGCTGTTCATTCCAGCGCATTGATGTACATCGGTGATAAAAGAGAAAAAAAAATATTAAAGAAAACGGCTCTGCATCTTTACGAGGTAGGTGCTTGTGGCCTACACCTCGAGAAAACTTCGACCACCAAAAAAAACTGAGAGAAGGCGCGATAACGACCAAGAAAGAGACAGCCGCTGAGGGGAAGATGACAAGCAACATGATGCAGCTAAACAAAGCGCTACAGCCAAAAAAACACGAAGAGAAAAGGGAAAATAGAGGACTCAGTGAAGACGTACTTGGACAAACGCATGAGGGAGGGCAAAGAAAAGATGGGGGGTGGAGGATGATGAGAGGCAAGGGTGAAGGTGGACGGACCTCGACGACTACTCAGCCTCGAAGACGTGTACGAGAAAGCGACCGCGAAAATGAGAGAAAAAAAACCAGTCACACCCGCTCACCGACTCACTTTATCTCATGCACACAAACGGAAAAAGAAAAAAAAAACACACACAAAAAGCAAACAAATAAAGAGAGAATACCGACATACTACAAGAGACTGTTCTTTTTTTTTTTGTGTGACGTGCGTACAGACACTCACACTTCCACACACAGACAGACAGGCGATGGACACTCTTCGTTTGCTGTTGGAAAAGGCGGACGTCGGCGTGGCATAGAAAGAGAGAGAGAGAGGCTAGAGAGCGGAGCGCGCACGGAAAGCTGCGTTGGAAAATCTACCACAACATCTGAAGGCAGCCATCAGCGAGCGGGAGGGACAAGGAGAAGTGAACAACGAGCCCTCTCCACAGAAAAATCAACAAGAAAAAACGAATATGAAGTCTCTCACCCTGCGCTGAGAGGAAAAAAAAATAGAAAAAGAAAAAAAGCTTTGAACGCAAACAGAGGAGGAGGAGAGAAAGTCATCACAAAAATAAAAAAAAACAACACGAAGACACAGTAAAGAGGCCTTCACGTCCTCCCCACCCTTTCATCCCCCTCACCGTTCCCGCCTTTTTTCATCTACGCAGGCACCGCGAGTGCTGTCTTTGCGCACATGTGTGAATGTATGAGGAAACACGACAGGTGCAAGCCTAAAGTGGAAACGGAGAAAAAAAACCGTACAAAAAAGAAAAGCATTCACTGACAGAAAAAACGGAAAAGAAGAGTTTTCATGTGTGCTGCCTTCTGCTCCTGCACACGCGGTACAATACTCACCAAGCAGCACGGCACAGGCCACAATCCCTCATCGCGGCCGTCTCCAACGTTGCGCATATATTCGGGTGATGGTGCACTGAACTCTCCCCTCTTATCTCCCACCTCCAGTGCATCTCAGTGGTGGTGATGCGAGGAGCGTCCCCCGTTGCTGCCTGCCCCAGCAGCCGTCGTCACGTGCGCGAGGGCGGGGTTGTAGTCCACGATGTCGCCCCAGAAGGCACGGCGCAGCTCCGGCACCCCCATCGAGTGCCGCTCGTGCACCCACTCAAATGCACGCGGGCAGACCGGCTCGTCCTCCTCATCGTGCAGGTGGGCGAGAAACGGGTGGGCCAGCATGTCCGCCGCGGAGGGCCGCTTGCTCGGGTCGAGCGTCCACATCTTGGCCAGGAAGTCCATCCCCTCCCTGTTGTTCGCCAGCCCGGGCACCAGCTTCGGAATGTTCAGCGTCCCCGCAGCTCCTCCAGCTCCCCCTCCCTGTTGTTCGCCAGCCCGGGCACCAGCTTCGGAATGTTCAGCGTCCCCTCCGGCAGCTCCTTCAGCTTCTCCAGCGCCTCCTTGTGCTCGACGATGCTCGCCGGCGGCTTGCCGATGTGCTGGGCGATCATGCGCAGCTGGTCCATCGTGTTGCGGCCGGGGAAGATGGGCTTGCGGTTGTACATCTCCGCAAAGATGCAGCCGACGGACCAGATGTCCACGGCGGTGGAGTAGTTCGTGTTCTCCAGCAGCAGCTCCGGGGGGCGGTACCAACGGGTAATGACGTAGTCCGTCAGCTCTGAAAACGGGACATCGACGCTGCGGCTGAGACCGAAGTCGATAATCTTCAGCTCGCACGAGATGTTCGTGACGAGGTTCGCGGGCTTCAGGTCGCGGTGCGCCACGTTGGCGCTGTGCAGGTACTTGAGGCCGCGCAGGATTTGGTAGACAAAGTACTGCATGTGGGACTCCTCCAGCACCTGCCGCGAGCGCAGCACGACGTTCATGTCGACGTCCATCAGTGGGGTCACCACGTAGACGTCCTCGAATGCATTGTAGTCGCGCTTCAGCGGAGGCAGGATGGTGAGCACGTTCAGCAAATTCTCGTGGTGGAAGAAGCGCATCATGTCGATCTCACGCAGCACGCGCTTGCCGTCTTCGACGTCGCGGAAAATGTCGCGGCACTTCTTGATGGACACCTTCTCACCCGTCTCGGAGTCGAGGCAGCTGCAGGCGATGCCGTAGGCCCCCATGCCAAGGATCTTCAGCAGCGTGTACCGGGCCGGCACCTCGAAGGGGGAGCCGCTGACGTTGTAGACCTTGAAGTCGCCAACGATCTTCGGCACACTCAGCTCTTGGTTGCTCTTGTGCATGGCGGACACACAGGCGGTGGCGGGTGTGTGTGTGTGTGTGTGTGTGTGTGCGTGCGGACGAGTTTGTGTGAGGAGAAACTTGCAGTGTGTTTCTTATATATTTGTTCTTCTCCTTTTCCTTGTACGGATGCGTGTATACTGTGTGGTACCAACGAAGGAAGATGCAGAAGATAATAGGCAGCTGCAGCTGATGCTGCTAGGAAATGCCTTTGAAAGGGGGTATGAGTGGGGAAAGTAGAAGAGAAGACAGCAGATTCTTTTTTTACTTTTCTTCCCTTTTCCGCTTTCCAATCCTCTATGGGGCCTCACGTGCTGAGTCGTACAGTCGTACACGAGCTTTTTTTCCCGCTTAGAAGGAGTTCCGTTGCCGGGCCGATGACGCAAAAAAAGAAAACAGAAACGTGTCAACAGTTCAGCCAATTAAAAAAGATCAAGAGAAAAAAATGGCGCTCTCGTTGGCGGAGTGCAATAGTGACGCTGTATTTGTGATTTTTTTTTAATAGGTGTTGGGAAGTGCTGTGCGGCAGTGACGCGTGTGGTTTCGCGAGACGCAGTGATGCATCCACCCCACCAAAATAATAATAGCGAAGGAGATGGTAAAGAAGAGAGGAACAGCAGAGGTGGGGAAGAGAGTGTAGAGAAAAAAAAACGGGGTTTTGTTTTGTTTTGAGGCAGCTACATGGACGGTGAAGGAGACGACGTGAGGGAGGCGTCCCGCCAGGAGATGCCAGCAAGCGCAGAGACCGTGGCCACCAGTGCGACAGCACAATGCCAGAACAGCACTTTGTTCTTTTCCGTCCTGAAAAAAAAGGGAAAAATGTCGCCAGGAAAAAAAACGCGGGGGGACATTCTATGAGCAGCGGGAGAAGCAGGTAATAAAAAGAGGCTGTGCTTGTGCTGCGTCACCACGCGTGCATCTTCCGCGAGAGAAAAAAAAAAGACGAAGACACCACACATCAGTGTCTTTTTTAAAATCCTTTCGTTTATGGTTGTGCAAAGAAAGTGGAAGCGGAGGGAGATTTTGAGCAGAACAAAGCAGCAGAAAGCAGAAAAAAAAAAATAGTGAAAAACCCTTACGACACGTGCAACCAACACGCGGGCACAGGCGGCAATGCAATGCACGTACCCATGCGCGTAATTGTGTGTGTGCAACGGCGACTCTGACAGTGAGCTTTCTCCTCTTTGAGTAAGCAGAACAACAACAAAAAAAGCGGAGAAAGTTAGACATTTAACGCAGAAAGAAAAAATGGTTTCGCAGTGCGTCTCCAGTCGTCGAGTAAGACACCTTAGAAAAAAAAAAAAGAAAGCGCTCGTAGCGCTCTGTTTCATGGAACGAGTACCCACATTTTTCTCTGCACTCACACGCAGACCCATCTGCACAGGAGACCCAATGTTTTCTCCGTCCCCTTTTCCCTCTCTTCGCCAAGGGCCGGCACCACTTTCCCACCTTAGGTGTCTCGATCTGTACTGAACGGGTGGCGCATATGCGGCGCAGCAGCACCGGCAGCAGTGAGCGCTTCTCCCTCCTTCTCACCACCAACACCACCACCACCATCACCAACAGCATCCACACCCTCTGCACCGCTTATCGTCTCTGACACCGTCAACGAATCATAAAAGTGGCGCACCACGGGCGAGGTCACGATGGCGTTGGGGTTAAAGTTGAGAATCTGCAGCCTGTCCAGACTGGGGGCTCGGCTGAGCGCCACGTAGGCCTGCCCCGGCGCGTTGATGCGCTGCATGTCCACCTGCACGGGGCTCAGGGTGAGTCCTTGTGACTTGTGCACCGTCAGTGCCCAGGCGTGTCGCAGCGGCAACTGCGTACGCGACGGCATCGCAGGCTCAACGCCACCACCCTCGCTCGTCTCTGTCGCTGCGGCGTCGCCGCTTCTCTGGGACGGTGCATCGTCGTCACCGAGAGTGTGGGAGAGGGGTGCGAGCATCGCATAAACACCCTTGTCCGTCTTCTTGACCGCGGCGCTGTCGAAGCGGATAATGGGCAGCTGCTCGGCTGCGCGCTCGTCTGCAGTGAGGTCGCGCAGACGGCGCAGCCACGGCTGACAAGACGGCATCGCTGCCGCTGTACCCCTCTCATGCTCTTTGTGGTGGTTCCGCACGGGAGCGAGCGACGGCTTGTGGCGCTGCTGCCCCAGAGCTGCAGAGACCTTCAGCAAGCGCCGCACGTTGGTGCAGTGCTGTGCGGAATAAAAATCTCCGTAGGGGATGTGGTCGAACTGGAAGCTGTCAAAGACGTGGTATGGTTTCGGCGACTTGTGATGCGAGGGAGTCGCCGCCTTGGCCAAAGCAGCTTTGCGCTTGTGGTAGAAGTTCCACCACACATCGCGAAAGAGACACGCTTGCTCCGTCTCCACACAGAGCTGAATGCGCCGCGCAACGGCGTCCTCGTCGTCGTCGTCGTCGACACCGAGCCCGCTGCCGCTGAAGCCACCACGCAAGCGCAACTCCGCCACCCACGACGGCGGTGGCGCCAACGGCGCTCCTGCCTTCTTCGCACGACCCCGCAGGCTGTGTCGCATCGCCCAGTCCACCAGTGCAGCCATTTCGAGTGGGTGGAGGAAGCCGACAACGACGCCGACCGCCCCGTTCGCGAGGAACAGGCTGGGGGCCACGTTGCTCGTCAGAAGGACTCGCGCTCCGACCTTCAACGCCACCGTTGCGGACAGCTGCGTCTCGTCCAGGCCAAACGCTTGAGGGTGCCCCCGGTCTGACGCGTACGCCGTGCGAACGTCAAAGGCGTGGTAGACAAAAAACGGCGCCGCCGCATCCGCAGCGCTTTGGGCCACGGGGCTGCGACGGGCAAAGTCCCGGTGGCGTGGCGGGAGCTGCGCAAAAAAGAAGGCGTTGCGCGCGTCCACTGCGTTGTTGGTAGCACACAGGCGCACCGCAGCGGCACTGCAGGAGTGGTCACTCACTTCTGCCTCTGCCATGCTGGTCTCGGCGACGCTGCGGGCTGCGAGAGCACGGCAGCTCGCCGCGGTCAACGCCCCGCGCCGCACCTCGTCGAGGATGCGTTGGAATGAGACGTCGCTGGCCTGGCGGTGCGGCTGGCGCAGCACGACGGGAAGCAGCTGCAGGCGCTGCCAGGCCACCGACTGAAAGGCGTAGAGGCACTGCGCGGCGTGCGCGAAGGCCTCCGCCGCCGCCACGTCCTGCGGCTGCGCCGTCGCCATCGCAGAGCCCCTGCCGCGTCTGACTGCCGGTGCGGCTCGCGCCTTGAGAAACACATCGAGGTCGGGAATGGAGAAGACGCTGTCACGGGCGGGGTGGGGGACAGGCGGAGGGGGTTCACGGGCCGGCAGCGGGGCAGCGGCGGTGGCTGCTTTCACGATGGGCGCCAGCTGATGAAAGTCGCCACACACGATCACCTGCAAGCCCCCAAAAGGCAGACTAGCCAGCCGCCGCACGCGCCGCGCCACGTAATCGAGCAGCTCGAAGGTGCGCGCGTCGAGCAGGCTGATTTCGTCAATCACGAGCACCCCGCAGTGCCGCCAGCGAAACACCGCGTGACGTGCCTTCTTGACGCGCCGGAGGACTTCCTCGGGGCTGCCGCGGCCGTAGCCGATGCCGGCAAAGTTGTGGAGGGTCGTCCCACTGAGCTGCACGGCGGCGAGGCCGGTGGTGGCCGTCACGTAGACCGCCTTCCCTTGCGGTGGTGACGGCGGCGGCGCAGCGGCATCCCCGCCACGACGCCGCGTTCGACGTTCCCGCCCACGCTCGCTGCTGCCCACCGCGTCGGGGTTCCCTTTCACACCTTCGTGCGTCGCCTGGAGAGTTCGCCCCGCCTCGCGTGTGCGCAGTGCCGCCACGATGTGCCGCAGCGTCAGTGATTTGCCGGTGCCCGCTCCGCCGGTGATGAAGAGGTTGCAGCCGCGTAGGGCTAAGGCAACTGCCCGCGCCTGCGCCGCATCGGGCGGGGGCAACGCCGACGCACTCGACGCGACGGGGAGGGTGGGCCACGCTGCTGCTCGCGTGGCGGGTGTAACACTCCACTGGCTGTGGGGCTCGCTGCGCCGAGAAGAGTTTTCCACCGGATCTAATTTCGTGGGCCAGTCTGAGCTGTGAGCGGGAGGGGAGGAGAGGAGCGTGTCGAAGAGCTCCAGCGACGTAACACCGCTGCCCACCTCACTGTCTTCGTCAAAGACAGAAGGGTCGGGTACCGTTGTTCTTGCCGCTGCTGCCATCGGGGCGTTTTTGTCCATCGGTGCGGCGCCAGCAGCGCATAACGTGCAGCCAAACTCACCCGTGCTACACAAACCGAGCTGCACACCCTGCAATATGCACGCAGCGGGAGACGAAGGCACGGTGCAGAAGGTCTGCCACTGCGTGAGGGCGACTGTCACGATGATACGAAGCAGATGCCGCTCCCCAAGCCAACATGACGCAATCATTGCCCACCACAGCCACCGCTTCGCTCTCCGACATCGAAGGTGCCATACAAGGCCTCTGGTTTGACCCACAGGGTGCGCAAAGCACCGCCAGTCAGCCTCCGTTATCTGTGCCAGACAGCTGCCCTTGAGCGACGCATCGAGCACGCGGAGGCGCGTGCCGCAGCATCTCCGTGAAGGCTGCAGTACAACGGTGCAACACCCCCACCACTGAAGGACGCGGGGGGAGAGGCGCGGCATCGTCGCCTGACGCGCCACCCACAAAGACACAACCAGAGAAAAAAAAGAAGAAAACTGGAAGAAAATCGAGGCCTAAAAAAAAAAAGACCCAATTATTGCGTGCGCAACATTAAAAAAAAAAGTAACAACAAATGCAGCCTCCCTTGTGTGTGTGTCTGTGAGGTAGCGGTGGCGGCGCAGGTGTGTTTGGCGATGCCGCGCAGCCGGGAGGCGCCGGTCAATAGTCTGTCGGTCACTCTGTTAAAAAGAAAAAACAATAAAAAACAGCCCCTGTGCGTTGTATCGTGGTGAGGAGAGCTTGTAAGTGAAAGGAGCGAAAAAAACAAACAAACAAACAAACAAAAAGAGGCACAGAGAGAGAGAAAGAGAGAGGTCATTTAGAGTACGTAAAATAAAATAGAATTTGTGCTGCACTTCAGAAACTGGAGCAAAAAAGCATAGGCGTCCACTCACCGTCACCTCTTGGCTTCGCCCTTTCTTGACTCTCGTTCTCTACAGTAAGCACGCGCTTTTGCAGACAAAACACCTCCCATGTGTCGTTGCCTTAACACCAATCAAACACAGACGAAGACAGGGGGACAGGCAAGAGCAGAGAAGGAGCTGCCACTGCCGGCTGTGTCTCCTGGCTGCTGCGTGTGCGTGTGGGTACTGCGGCGGCGGCGCCGGTGTCTCGTAGGAGCGGGTGGTGGGGCACGGGGGTGCTCGGCGGGTGCGTGCAGTGCCCACAGCCGGTGCCGACGCTGCCCGGGACGGTCCACTTGCCGTGCGTGCATGTGCGTGCGCGGTGAGGCCGCTGCGTGTGCGTGTGGGATGGTTTGCTTTGGCGGTGGCTGCTGCCCGTTACGCTGGCAGGACAGGGGGAAGAAAATCATCAAAGGAGAACAGCGGCAGCCGTAATTATGTTAGCGAGAGGGAAAAGAGAGTGGGAGAAAAAACACAGTTTAACAAAGTCACACAGTTACGGAAAAAGAATGAAAGAATATAGGTGCCTTCTTCGCAGTGATGGAAAAAGAATAATATATATATATATAACAAGGGTGCTGCACTGCGACGGTGGCTCTCTTTGGCGGAAGGGTCTCGGGAAACACCCTGCAGCTCGTCCTGTCCCATCCCGTCCTGTCCTGTCCTGTCCGACAGAGCAGAAACAAAAAGAAGACACGGCGGTTTCGCGCGGCAGCACCAAAAGAAAATAGAAGAAAAAACGAAGGCAGGTATGACGAGGGGTATTTGCGAGGAGGTGCGAAAGCTGTGGTAACGGGGGTAGTGGAGCGGCACAACGAGTGCGGCGTAGGGGCTTCTTAGGTGTTTTACAGCCCCCACAGCATCTGAGCTGGGCTCCTTGGGTGATGCGCTCCGCGTTCGGCCTCGGTTTACAAGGATAGTCAAGGGGAAGAGTAGCGAAGAAAAAGTGGAGCTGTTAAAAGTAGTCGATACAATAAAATGTCAAGTGCGGGTGCGTATGTGCGTGCGGATGGGGAATACAACAGCGGGCGGGATAGGACGCAAAGAGAAGAGAAGACAAATACAGTAGAAAACAAGAGAAAAAAAGAAAACCCAAAGATAACTGAGGGGGAGTCAATGAAACGTCATGCGCCGGGAGGTGGAGAGAAACGGAAAAGAGAGAAAGCAAACGGAAAGGCAGGGCCGCACCCGCCCCCGCTCCCGCACACGAGCACTGCACAGGACTGAAGACAACAAGCAAGAGAGGAAAAGAGGGAAAAGAAGAGAAGAGAGGGCACTGAGAGACGGCTGGTGGCGTGGGCGGCCGTGGGACGGACTGGGAGGGTGGGGGAGAGAGAGTAGGGCGGGGCTGGGGGCACGCACCGGGCCACAGAGATCCTCTCCACCCGGCACCGGCGCGCACGGCAGGGCAGTGCGGCGGGCGTGGTGGAGTTCATGCGGGCGGTGCCGCAACGGCACTCGCGGCGGCCCCTCGCCTCGGCCTTCCCCTCGCGGCCCACCTCGCAGCTGTCCCGCGTCCGCCACGGCAACAGGGAGAGAGAAAGTGAGAAAAAGAGAGAGAAACAAGTATATAGTCGGTAGTGGGAGGGTGGGGAGACACGTGTGGGGGAGGGCGTGTGGGGGCCGGCCGGCACTCTCACGGCGGCGTGCCCGCGTCGGCAGCCCACGCGCCTCCCCACCGGGGCATTAAAGACGCGCACACACGGGGGAAGGAAAGAAAATGAAAGGAAAGAGAGAAGGAAGGTTGGCGACGGTGGGGCGACGCTGCGCCGCGACGCGGGGGAGGCCTGCACACGGCCTGGCGCTGCCTCGCCACCGCTCACACGCAGGCGGCGGCCACGGCGAGTGCGAGGAGCGCGACGGCTGCCGTGCGCGGTGCGATGCGGTCGGCTGCGGCGCTCCCGTCGCGCGTGGGGCTGGGGGCGGTGGTGGTGGTGGTGGTGGTTGCGCTGCTGATGCTGCTGCTGCCGCTGCCGCTGCCGGAGGGCTCCACGGGGGCGGGCTGAGAGGACCCGGACCCAGAGTTGGTCGGAGCTGCGGTGGACGGGGCTGCAGTCGGCGGTGCAGCAGAGGACGAGCTGGAGGGTCCCACGGGGGCGGGCCGAGAGGACTCGGATTCGGAGTCGGCCATGCTCTCGTAGTCCATGGCGGCCTGCACGTTGCTCTGGCACACCTCCAGGTAGGGCGGGCAGGTGATGCTGCCGCCGGCCTCGAAGGCGTCGCTGACGGTGTCGAGGCTGATGGTTGCACCGGGCGTGCAGGGGATGTAGGCGCCGTTGCCGTACACCTGGATGCTGTACGTCTTGTCCGCCGTGTTGCAGGCCACGTTGGTGCACATGCCCAGGTGCGCCGTGACGGTAGCGCCCGCCGGTGGACTTGGGCGTGAAGGTGCCGTCGATTGCAGCGGGAGGCCATGCTGAAGGTGTTGAAGGCGCTCACGAAGGGCGACGCGGAGGACGCGGCCTGCGTGCAGGAGCCAATCGGCGAGCGGACGATGTAGGGGCAGTAGTCGTAGTAGTCGGCGCTACCACCAACAGATGGCACGGTGAAGTACTGGAGGTAGTCCGGCAAATCAAAGGTGTAATCAGTAACTTCGCAGGAGCCGAGGTTGAGGCGTGCCGTGTGGCAGCGGTACACGTTCTCGTCCTTGTCGCAGAACATGGAGGGGAACTGTGTCACGTTGTCGACCACACACTTTCCGGTGAGGAAGGCACAGCCAACATCCTTGCCCCACTTCATCGTTTCAGCATTGCTGTAGTTCGCCTTGTAGTAGCCGAGGTCCTCGAAAGCCGAGAGGGTAAGGGAGGTGTAGTAGGCCACACCGGAAATACCCGCCATCAGCTCGTCCTGCGCGTTGCGAATCTTCCAGTGCGAGCCCATCGTGCCACTGCCACCCGCGTCCTCCAGCTCCACGTAGGTCACGTCGTCGCAGCCGTAATGCTCGCGAGCCTTTGCCACCACTGTGGGACTGTTGATCACCGGGACAGTGTCAGGATTCCCACGCACTCCCGTCACGAACTGGCCGATGCCGGTGTTAGTGAAGAACGCGTTACTGAAGCCGAGGGAATGTGCGATCTCGTGCGTCACGGCGTGGACCATGAGGTGGTCGTAGCGTTCCGTAATGGTTGCAGCGGGGATGTTGATGACGCCCACGGCCGGCTGGTCGTTTGAGAAGACCTGGCACGTATTAGCCCAGGCAAGCACGCCCGGCGAGGTGGGAACCGAGGCAACGTACAGCACGAAGTCGGTGTTGCTCAAGCCGGTGGTGAAGTGCTCCTCCGGCACCTTAAATCTGCCACAGTAACTCGTCATGCGGGCAACCTTCCAGGTCCCCTGCACCTGCTGCACCTGCAGACGGTCCTTGTGCATCTGCAGCGCCTCTGGGATAAGGTAGTTCATGAGGATGTCAAGCTTCTCGGCGGTCATGATGTCGTCCGCCGTGCACGTCACGTAATCGTCGATGTGGTTGCTGATTACCTGCCCAACAGTCGCACAGTGGTAGGCGGGGTCGGTGAGTTCCTCGGCGGAGACGGTGATGCGGAGCTCGCCCCACTCGGCAGAGCGCGTGACGTCGGGTGCTTCGTCACCGATGAGTGCGAAGTTGACGCCCCCGACCTGTGCTGCTGGCGCGGCGGTGGCGGAGGCGACGTAGGGCAGACCCACGCGCGAGACCCGCTGGGGTGCGAGGCCCTGCTGCGCCACGGAGTCCAGCACGCGCCGCTGGCGCCTGTCGTGGATGCATCTGTGTGACGCCATGCCCTCCGCGGCGGCGGTGGCGTGGCCGAGCGCTGTGAGGGCCCCGATGACGAGGGTGACGACGAGGACGCCGGCGGCGAGGCGCACCAGCCGTGCCATGATGCCGTGCGTGCGGCGCGGGCCGCTGCGGCGGGTGGCGGTGGGCGGTGCGTGCATGGTGTGTGGGTGGGGACGAGCGTGTGTGGGGCGTGTCCTTGCGTGTCCTTGCGTGTTAGGTGGTGTGGGGGTTGTTAGTGCGTTAGGTGTGTGTTCTGCGCGTGCGGGGGAGGGGGAGAGGACGACGGGACGGAGGGGGGAGGGAGGCAGGGAGGGAGGAGGAGGGAGAGGGAGGGGAGGGAGGGCGGTGCTGGGACCGGTTGCGCTGCGGGGGGGGAGGAGCGACGTGCAGCGTGCGGGGGTGCTGCCAGCTGCGTCTCCTGGCTGCTGCGTGTGTCGTGTGGGTACTGCGGCGGCGGCGCCGGTGTCCCGTCGGAGCGGGTGGTGGGGCACGGGGGTGCTCGGCGGGTGCGCGCAGTGGCCACAGCCGGTGCCGACGCTGCCCGGGACGGTCCCTTTGCCGTGCGTGCGCGTGCGCGGTGAGGCCGCTGCGTGTGCGTGTGGGGTGGTTTGCTTTGGCGGTTGCTGCTGCCCGTTACGCTGGCAGGACAGGGGAGAAAAAGAGAATTATTAAGGGAGAAGGACAGTGTCCGAGAAGTATGTAAGCTAGAGAAGAAAGGAAGGACGGGCAGTCCCACGTTTGCTTTGCGCACTGAAAGAATAAAAAAGGTGTTTTTGTAGAGCATCTGAGCATTGTGCTGAAGGCACTGCGCTGCAGACGGCGCTCTTCCTCCGCCGGGTGCCGGTGTCCACCTGTGGCTCCGCTCTTCCTCGTCCGGGATCAGTGGACACCAAACGCCACCTATGCCTTTGACGGTGCGGAGGGAGGAGTGGGAGGTCAAACGACAAAAAAACAAAAGGAAAGCAAAAAAAAAAGCAACGAAATAAAGGCGTGTTAGGTGTTGCCCTGCTGGGACGGTGGGTGCTGCGTGTGTACAAGGAGTGCGCGCTCGTGCGTTCCCACGGCGTGACGAGGGCCCTCTCGCCAGCACACGTCCCGGCAACACGGGGAGATCAGACGGGGAGTAGAACAAAATAGTAAGACAAGAAGCGAAAATTGGTTAGGACGGGCGGTACAGGATAGAAGTAGGTGCGGGTGCGTTTGTGTGTGCGGATGGGGAATACAACAGCGAGCGGAGTGGGACGCAAAGAAAAGAGAAGACAAATACAGTAGAAAACAAGAGAAAGAAAAAAGAAGAGCCCCAAAGAAAGCTGAGGGGAAGTCAATGAAGCGTCATGCGCTGGGAAGTGGAGAGAAACAGAAAAGAGAGAAAGCAAACGGAAAGGCAGGGCCGCACCCGCCCCCGCTCCCGCACACGAGCACTGCACAGGACTGAAGACAACAAGCAAGGGAGGGAGAGAGAGAGTAGGGCGGGGCTGGGGGCACGCACCGGGCCACAGAGATCCTCTCCACCCGGCACCGGCGCGCACGGCAGGGCAGTGCGGCGGGCGTGGCGGAGTTCATGCGGGCGGTGCCGCAACGGCACTCGCGGTGGCCCCTCGCCTCGGCCTTCCCCTCGCGGCCCACCTCGCAGTTGTCCCGCGTCCGCCACGGCAACAGGGAGAGAGAAAGGGAGAAAAAGAGAGAGAAACAAGTATATGGTCGGTAGTGGGAGGGTGGGGAGACACGTGTGGGGGAGGGCGTGTGGGGGCCGGCCGGCACTCTCACGGCGGCGTGCCTGCGTCGGCAGCCCACGCGCCTCCCCACCGGGGCATTAAAGACGCGCACACACGGGGGAAGGAAAGAAAATGAAAGGAAAGAGAGAAGGAAGGTTGGCGACGGTGGGGCGACGCTGCGCCGCGACGCGGGGGAGGCCTGCACACGGCCTGGCGCTGCCTCGCCACCGCTCACACGCAGGCGGCGGCAACGGCGAGTGCGAGGAGCGCGACGGCTGCCGTGCGCGGTGCGATGCGGTCGGCTGCGGCGCTCCCGTCGCGCGTGGGGCTGGGGGCGGTGGTGGTAGTTGCGCTGCTGATGCTGCTGCTGCCGCTGCCGCTGCCGGAGGGCTCCACGGGGGCGGGCCGAGAGGACCCGGACCCGGAGTCGGCCATGCTCTCGTAGTCCATGGCGGCCTGCACGTTGCTCTGGCACACCTCCAGGTAGGGCGGGCAGGTGATGCTGCCGCCGGCCTCGAAGGCGTCGCTGACGGTGTCGAGGCTGATGGTTGCACCGGGCGTGCAGGGGATGTAGGCGCCGTTGCCGTACACCTGGATGCTGTACGTCTTGTCCGCCGTGTTGCAGGCCACGTTGGTGCACATGCCCAGGTGCGCCGTGACGGTAGCGCCGCCGGTGGACTTGGGCGTGAAGGTGCCGTCGATGCAGCGGGAGGCCATGCTGAAGGTGTTGAAGGCGCTCACGAAGGGCGACGCGGAGGACGCGGCCTGCGTGCAGGAGCCAATCGGCGAGCGGACGATGTAGGGGCAGTAGTCGTAGTAGTTTGCGCGGCCACCAACAGATGGCACGGTGAAGTACTGGAAGTAGTCCGGCAGGTCGGAGGTGTAGTTAGTCAGCCCACAGGAGCCGAGGTTGAGGCGTGCCGGCTGGCAGCGGTACACGTTCTCGTCCTTGTCGCAGTACATGGAGGGGAACTGTGTCACGTTGTCGACCACGCACTTGCCGGTGAGGAAGGCGCAGCCGGCGTTGCTGCCCCACTTCATCGTTTCAGCATTGCTGTAGTTCGCCTTGTAGTAGCCGAGGTCCTCGAACAGCGACATGGTGAGTGCGGTGTAGTAGCCCACACCGGCAGCACCCGCCATCAGCTCGTCCTGCGCATTGCGAATCTTCCAGTGCGAGCCCATCGTGCCACTGCCACCCACGTCCTCCAGTTCCATGTAGGTCACGTCGTCGCAGCCGTAGTGCTCGCGGGTCTTGGCCACCACCATTGGGCTGTTGATCACCGGGACAGCGTTGGGTTTCCCACGCACTCCCGTCACGAGCTGGCCGATGCCGGTGTTGGTGAAGAATGTGTCGCTGAAGCCGAGAGCATGTGCGATCTCGTGCGTCACGGCGTGGACCATGAGGTGGTCGTAGCGTTCCGCGATGAATGCAGCGGGGATGTTGATGATACCCACAGCAGGCTGGTCGTTGGAGAAGACCTGGCACGTTCCAGCCCAGGCAAGCACGCCGGGCCAGGTGGGCACCGAGGCAACGTACAGCACGAAGTCGGTGTTGCTCACGCCGGTGGTGAGGTGCGCCGCCGGCACCTTAAAGTCACCGCAATCTTTCTCCATGCCGGTGACCTTCCAGGTCTCCAGCACCTGCTGCACCTGCAGACGGTCCTTGTGCATCTGCAGCGCCTCTGGGATAAGGTAGTTCATGAGGATGTCAAGTTTCTCGGCGGTCATGATGTCGTCCGCCGTGCACGTCACGTTGGCACCGATACGATTGTCGATCACCTGCCCAACAGAAGCGCAGTGGTAGGCGGGGTCGGTGAGTTCCTCTGCGGAGACGGCAAAGCGGAGCTCGCCCCACTCGGCAGAGCGCGTGACGTCGGGTGCGTCGTCGCCGGCGAGTGCGAGGTCGACACCCCCGACCTGTGCTGCTGGCGCGGCGGTGGCGGAGGCGACGTAGGGCAGACCCACGCGCGAGACCCGCTGGGGTGCGAGGCCCTGCTGTGCCACGGAGTCCAGCACGCGCCGTTGAACTCTGTCGTGGATGCAGGTGTGCGCTGCTTCGCTCTCCGCGGCGGCGGTGGCGTGGCCGAGCGCTGCGAGGGCCCCGATGACGAGGGTGACGACGAGGACGCCGGCGGCGAGGCGCACCAGCCGTGCCATGATGCCGTGAGTGCGGCGTGGGGCGGTAGTCGGGGGCATTGTAATAAGGAGGGTTCGTGCAGGGGCTTCTGATTCCCTTTTCGTGTAAGTGGTATGAGGTCTGAATGTAAAGGGGTGGCGCTGTTGCTACGGCACAGTGGTACTCTCTTTCCGGCCTGAGTGAGAGAAGAAATTAAAGGTGGGCGAGAAATGCACGCTAGAATGTAGAACCAGGGTTTAAAAAGAGAAAATAAAGAAGAAAATCCTCGGGTCAAAGAGTGACAGGTTTTTTTCCGGAGTTGGCGGTGTGCACAGCCACAAAAGAGGAGGAGTAAGTAAAAAAAACAAAAAAAATTAGACCGTGAGCCAAAAAAAAAAATGCCTTTTTTTAAAGGGTTGTGTTTAAAGGAAGGTTAGAGGAAGTGTGTCTCGTTAGGATAACTTCAGGGGAAAAAAATCCAGCGTTGGTGCACAGGTGGGACAGGGGAAGGGAGAGAGAGAGACAGAGAAGAGGAGAGAAGCAGCGAAATGAACAACAAGGAGAACGATTGTGCATACGGGGGGGGGGGGGGGGGGCTCGAATCATTAACAGTATTAATATGAGTTCAAAAATCACACACACATACACACACACACACACACACACACAAGAAATGCGCGTATACGTGGGTGAAAAAAAAAAAAGGTTTACAGAACGCTTGCGAAGGGACCGACAAGGCGGGCACATGGAAGCGTCAAGGAAAGGGTGAATTGTTGGGGCGGTGTTACTCATCTTCGCACCACATCAATATCACGCAGGCCACTATCTGGCCTTCTCTATGGAAGCTTCGATTGCGGGGCCCGTGAGAGGTGGAAAAGAAATATGAAGTATACTGTGGCAGCGATGCAGTCGCCAACAACGAACGGCGCTGACCTCCCTCCCTTGCTGGCTTTGCCGTTCACAGGGTGAGCAGAACTTGGCTTTGATCTGGAAAAGATAATGAAGGGTATGTTGGGAAAAGTCAGGCAGAGATAAAGAACGAAAAAAAAGGAAAAAATCCGAAGAGAAGCTAAAATACAGAAACAAGCAAACAACAACAACAACAACCACAGAAGTAGTTGGACTCTACCCGGCACGCAACCAAGAGGGGATGAAAAAGGCATTCTTTGCATTCCCCCTTTGTTTTTCTTGAGGGTAGTGTGATCTGCGCGCCGTTGGGGTGTGTGTTGGTGAAGAAGAAGAAGAGAGAGCGAGAGACCAGTCGACTTGCCTATCGCGACAATGACAGATGTGCATTCACGTGAGGACGAGCGCGTGAACACACACACAAAAAAAAGAGAAAAAACTCCTAGAGCAGGCAGAATGAATCAAAATTGAGCTATTTTGGAAATTAAAAAAAAATACAAGCTATTGACACATACACCAACAGAGTGAATTGCAATGGCACAGTACGCTATTTTTTCTTTTTTTTTCCTTCATAGCAGGTATGTAGCACGTGAACACTTTTTTTTTCCCTTTAATCTTTTTCTTATTTCCCGTTTCTTCCTGGCCTTCCTGTTCTCTCTTGCTCAAGGTGTCACTATAAGAGAAACAAGAAATCCGCCAAGAGTCTTTAAAAGAAATAGAAAGAAGCTTTTTTCTTTTGTCAGCGTACTCACTCTTACCCACTTTTAGTCACTTCAATTTTTTTTTTAAGTACTGCTATTTCTGTTTGTATTTGCTCTGTGATGGAGAGCTGGCAAGGAGAGAGAAAGAGAGAATCTTTCCCCTTTTACCCAACCCTTTTAATCAAGATCGACAGCAAGCACACAAACGCAGAAAAAAAAAAGAGGAGAAAAAAGAGAAGTCTTTATTTGACAGGCATTAGTGGTTTTTCTTTCTGAGTGCCGAGACACTGGTGAGTACTTCACTTTTGCACCTTGTCTCCCGAAAGCAACGGGGTGCGTGAGTGCGCGCCTTTCTTTTCCTTCTTTTCTGTGTGTGTGTGTGTGTGTGTGTCTGATAAAGCGGGAAGGAATGACGGCAACGACAACGAAAACAAAAACAAAAAAACAAGGGCCGATCCATTTTTATTCTCCATTGCACGTTGTAGCAGAAGTCACAAAAAGACGCCGCCGGAGCTGCACTGTTGAATAACACACACACACACACACACACACACAGATACGATCACACACAGACACTGGCACTCAGACCCACGCACAGAAACTTTTTTTTTTCAGAACTATGCAGCGATCCATCGCGAAAAGCAAGAAAGGAGAGAGAAAAAAAAAGTTTAAGAGAAAGTGAGAAGGGTTTTGTCATGATCAGACGTCAATATACACGGAGGAAAAAAAAAAAGTGAAAAGAGCGTCGGTGCACCAGCAGGAGCCAAACGCGACAAACAGAGGGGAAAAAAGCACAATCAACAATAACAACAACCACATGGCTGGCCACTCAGTCAAATTGCTCGCAATATTGAGTGGGGTTTTCCATTTTTTCTTCTTCCCGTCCCCCAATATTTTGCTCGCTCATTTTCAGTATGGTAGCTACACTGTGTGTTTTTTTTTTTTAGTTTCACAGGAGGCGTCAGGATTTTTCTTTAAAAAGAGATATCATGTGCGTTCTTTTCCCCCTTGTCTCTTTTCGAGCAAAAAAAGAGCAAGCGAAATTTGGGCAAAGAAGACGGAGACACGAGAGCGAGAATAAAATATGACACCTCTCTCTTCATCATCCAGAGAGAGAGAGAGAGAGAGAGAGAAAACAAAACAACGCAACGTGGAACAGAAGAGGGAAACAAAAAAAGGGAAAATAAAGTGAGTAGGTCAATGACAATTAAAGAATAGAAAAAAGAAAAACACATGTGCATGCACAGATGTCACAGGAAACTACAAAAAAAAAGAAAAGAACAAAAATGAGTAAAGAGAGCAGCAACAACAACACCAGAACAAAAAAAATAGAAGGAGAAAACAGTGAGAAAACAAAACAATAATTTGCGGGTACTCGCATTCGTGCATTGGAGCGTCACCTCGGCAGCGAAGGACAAAAGAGAATGAAAAGAACACAAAGTAAGTACAGGCACACCCATGCATACTCCGCGCCTTTTGTTCGACATGCGTTTCCACTTCGTCTCACGAGAAGTGGAGGAGCTCAAGAGAAAAAAACAAAAAGGCAAAGGGGTACAATTTTCTTTTTTCCAGCAGGTAGTGCGATAGCGCGTCAACCCAGTTTGCTTCTTCCATAGGGCAGACACGCCTGCAACTCCTCCCGTTGTACGTTCCCTGTTGATCTTTTTTTTTTCCCATTACAAGCATTATCGCACCTGTTAAACTTTCGAGCTTGTGCGGATGTACGCTCGTGGGTAGGCGTGTAACAAGGTCCTCTTTTTTTTTTGGTTTGTTGATGTGAAGTGGGGCATGTGCGGCTCGTCACCCAGGCAACCCCTCCCCTGACTGAACAGAGTGGGCAACTGCCGACCAGAAGGAAAAGGGATTGTTCTTGACCCGCGACAGCGACGCACAATGGAGCTAGTCCGTTGCCTTCCACCTTTGACTCTGTGTCGAGAGAGAGAGAGAAAAAGGGCTTTTACATTGAGATCATTGCCACCACAAGGGCCACAACCGCGACGAGGACATTCCGTGGGGTCTGGGCCCCACTGACGGAGGCCTCGTAGTCCATGGTGGCCTGCACGTTGCCCTGGCACACCTCAAAGTAGGGCGGGCAGGTGATGCTGCCGCCGGCCTCGAAGGCGTCGCTGACGGTGTCGAGGCTGATGGTTGCACCGGGCGTGCAGGCGCGGAAGCGGTTGTTGCCATTCACCCGGATGCTGTAGGTGAGCGTCTGCGCGTTGCAGCGAACGGCGACGCACATGCCATAGTAGCCCGTTGCGGTGGCCCCCGCCATCACCTTCGGAGTGAAGGTGCCGTCGATGCAGCGGGAGGACAAGCCGAGCACGTTGAAGACCGTCACCGTGTCGGAGGCGGTCGTCGCGTTCTGCACACAGCTGCCGACGCTTGATTCTACAACGGTGGGGCAGTAATCCATGTAGTTGTAAATGCCTCCCTCCGTGGCGGTGCTGAAGTACTGGAAGTAGGTGGGGAGGGCGGTCGTGTAGTCCTCTACCACGCAGCTGCCGAGGCCAAGACGTCCCGCCGTGCACCGGAAGACATCTTCCTGGGCAGCGCAGAACATCGACGGGAACTGCGAGACGCCGTCGACCACACACTTGTTATCAAAGAGACCACAGCCGGCGTTGCGGCCGGACGTCATGTTCTCCGCGTTGCTGTAGACACCGCTGTAGTAGCCCAGGTCCTCAAAGGCGGCGATGGTGAGTGCGGTGTAGTAGCCCACCCCACCCACCGGCGCCATCAGCTCGTCCTGCGCGTTGCGCATCTTCCAGTGCGACGAGCCCACGCCCGTGTTGCCCTGGTCCTCCATCTCCATGTAGGTCGCGGTGTCGCACCCGTAGTGCGCGCGGGTCTTGGCCACCACATTGGCAGAGTTGATCACCGGTGCGGCCGTCGTCTTCCCGCGGATGCCGGTCACGGTGGTTGAGATGCCGGTCGTGGCGAAGAAGTTGTCGCTGAAGCCGAGGGCGTGTGCGATCTGATGGGCGATGGCGTGGATCAGCTGGGCGTCGTTCTTGCTGCCGATGTACGCCGCCGGCACATTCAGCACTGCCACGGCAGGCTGGTCGTTGGAGAAGACCTGGCACGTGACCGCCCAGGCCCCGACATTTGCAGAGGACGGCACCGAGGCAACGTACAAGACGAAGTCGGTGCGCGTCACGCCGTAGGTGGTGTGAGTGGCCGGCACGAGAAAATTGCGACACACTGGACCGTCCATGCCGGTGACCTGCCACACACTCCGCACCCGCTTCACCTGCAGACGATCGGTGTGCATCTGGATGGCCTGCGGGATGAGGTAGTTGGTGAGTGTGTCCCGCTTCGCATCCGTGAGAATGTCGTCCGCCGTGCACGTCGTCGTGACGTCGCGGCGGTTATTTACGTTCTGCCCGACCGTGGAGCAGTAGTAGCCTGGTGTGGTGAGGTCCTCGGCGGAGACGGTGATGCGGAAATCGCCCCACGCCACTGTCCGCGTGACGACTGGCGCGCTACTCTCTGCCAGTGCGACGACAGCGGCCTCCTCCGCTACGTTCACAGCAACATGAGGCAGACTCACCACCGACCGCACCGCACTACCCACAACCGACGGAGGAGGCACCATGTCGGCAACAACTGCGTCGTGGATGCACACAAACGGAGCACCGTCCGTGGCTGCGGCCTGTGCGGCGTAACAACCGACGACGAGGGTGACGACGAGGACGCCGGCGGCGAGGCGCACCAGCCGTGCCATGATGCCGTGCGTGCGGCGCGGGCCGCTGCGGCGGGTGGCGGTGGGCGGTGCGTGCATGGTGTGTGGGTGGGGACGAGCGTGTGTGGGGGGCGTGTCCTTGCGTGTCCTTGCGTGTTAGGTGGGTGTGGGGGGTTGTTAGTGCGTTAGGTGTGTGTTCTGCGCGTGCGGGGGAGGGGGAGAGGACGGCGGGGGACCGGAGGGGAGGGAGGGAGGCAGTGGTGGGAGAGGGAGGGGAGGGAGGGCGGTGCTGGGACCGGTGCGCTGCGGGGGGAGGAGCGACGTGCAGCGTGCGGGGGGTGCTGCCAGCTGCGTCTCCTGGCTGCTGCGTGTGCGTGTGGGTACTGCGGCGGCGGCGCCGGTGTCCCGCAGGAGCGGGTGGTGGGGCACGGGGGTGCTCGGCGGGTGCGTGCAGTGCCCACAGCCGGTGCCGACGCTGCCCGGGACGGTCCCCGTGGCGCGCGTGCGTGTGCGTGCGCGGTGAGGCCGCTGCGTGTGCGTGTGGGGTGGTTTGCTTTGGCGGTGGCTGCTGCCCGTTACGCTGGCAGGACAGAGAAAAGGAGAATCAACAAGGGGGAAAGACAGCGGCAGCCGTGATTATGTTAGCGAGAGGGAAAAGGAAAGATGCGTAGTCCCACGTTTGTTTTGCGCACTGAAAGAATAAAAAAAGAGAGCAAGTTTATATAGATGGTTTAAAGCATTGTGCTGAAGGCACTGCGCTGCAGACGGCGTTCTTCCTCCGCCAGGTGCCGGTACGCACCTACGCTCGCGATTGCCCTCGTCCGGGATCAGTGGACACCAAAGGTCACCTATGCCTTTGACGGTGCGGAGGGAGGGGTGGGAGGTCGAACGACAAAAAACAGAAAGGAAAGCAAAGGAATAAAGGCGTGTTAGGTGTTGCTCTGCTGGGACGGTGGGTGCTGCGTGTGTGCGAGGAGTGCACGCTCGTGCGTTCCCACGGCGTGACGAGGGCCCTCTCGCCAGCACACGTCCCGGCAACACGGGGAGAATAGACGGGTGAGTGAAAAAGGAATAAGAAAAGATGCAGAAATTGGTTAGGACGGGCAGTACAGGATAGAATTAGGTGCGGGTGCTTTTGTGTGTGCGGATGGGGAATACAACAGCGAGCGGGGTGGGACGCAAAGAGAAGAGAAGGCGAAGGCAGTAAAAGAAAAGAGAGAAAAGAAGGAAAGAAAATCCAAAGATAACTGAGGGGAGTCAATGAAACGTTGTGCGCTGGGAAGTGGAGAGAAACGGAAAAGAGAGAAAGCAAACGGAAAGGCAGGGCCGCACCCGCCCCCGCTCCCGCACACGAGCACTGCACAGGACTGAAGACAACAAGCAAGGGAGGGGAAGAGAGAAAAGAAGAGAAGAGAGGGCACTGAGAGACGGCTGCTGGCGTGGGCGGCCGTGGGACGGACTGGGAGGGTGGGGGAGAGAGAGTAGGGCGGGGCTGGGGGCACGCACCGGGCCACAGAGATCCTCTCCACCCGGCACCGGCGCGCACGGCAGGGCAGTGCGGCGGGCGTGGTGGAGTTCATGCGGGCGGTGCCGCAACGGCACTCGCGGCGGCCCCTCGCCTCGGCCTTCCCCTCGCGGCCCACCTCGCAGCTGTCCCGCGTCCGCCACGGCAACAGGGAGAGAGAAAGAGAGAGAAAAAGAGAGAGAAACAAGTATATAGTCGGTAGTGGGAGGGTGGGGAGACACGTGTGGGGGAGGGCGTGTGGGGGCCGGCCGGCACTCTCACGGCGGCGTGCCTGCGTCGGCAGCCCACGCGCCTCCCCACCGGGGCATTAAAGACGCGCACACACGGGGGAAGGAAAGAAAATGAAAGGAAAGAGAGAAGGAAGGTTGGCGACGGTGGGGCGACGCTGCGCCGCGACGCGGGGGAGGCCTGCACACGGCCTGGCGCTGCCTCGCCACCGCTCACACGCAGGCGGCGGCCACGGCGAGTGCGAGGAGCGCGACGGCTGCCGTGCGCGGTGCGATGCGGTCGGCTGCGGCGCTCCCGTCGCGCGTGGGGCTGGGGGCGGTGGTGGTGGTGGTGGTGGTTGCGCTGCTGATGCTGCTGCTGCCGCTGCCGCTGCCGGATGGCCGCTGGGCGGCCGGCTGGCGGGCCGGTGCCGCTGAGTCGGCTGCCGGAAGGGGCTCCACGGGGGCGGGCCGAGAGGACCCGGACCCGGAGTCGGCCATGCTCTCGTAGTCCATGGCGGCCTGCACGTTGCCCTGGCACACCTCCAGGTAGGGCGGGCAGGTGATGTTGCCGCCGGCCTCGAAGGCGTCGCTGACGGTGTCGAGGCTGATGGTTGCACCGGGCGTGCAGGGGATGTAGGCGCCGTTGCCGTACACCTGGATGCTGTACGTCTTGTCCGCCGTGTTGCAGGCCACGTTGGCGCACATGCCGGTGTAGGAAGTCACCGCTGTGTTGGCGATCTTGGGCGTGAAGGTGCCGTCGATGCAGCGAGAGGCGTCAGAGAAGACGTTGAAGTTCTGCATGCGTGGGTTGGCCGTGGATGGATCCTGGCTGCAGGAGCCGATGGCCCACGGAACGACGTAGGGGCAGTAATCCAGAAAATCGGAGAAGCCACCGAGCTGCGTGTTGGCAAAGTACTGGAAGTACGTGGGGAAGGCAGCGCCGTAGTCCATCACTCCACAGGCAGCGAGATTAAGGCGACTGGTGGGGCATCGGTAACCGCTTTCGTCCTGCGGGCAGAACATTTCTGGCCACTTTGTCACGCCGTTCTCCATGCACTTCTCGGTGAGGAAGGCGCAGCCGGCGTTGCTGCCCCACTTCATTGTTTCAGCGTTGCTGTAATTCGCCTTGTAGTAGCCGAGGTCCTCGAACAGCGACATGGTGAGTGCGGTGTAGTAGCCCGCGCTCGACGCCGGCGCCATCAGCTCGTCCTGCGCGTTGCGCATCTTCCAGTGCGAGCCGGCAGAGCCCGCACCACCCTGGTCCTCCACCTCCATGTAGGTCGCGGCGTCGCACCCGTACTGCTCGCGGGTCTTGGCCACCACCGTCATACTGTTGATCACCGTCACAGGGCTGGTCTTCCCGCGGATGCCGGTCACGCTTGCTGTAATGCCGCTGTTTGCGAAGAAGAGGCGACTGAAGCCGAGGGAGTGTGCGATCTCGTGCGTGACGGTGCGGATGACGTCCTGGCTGTAGCGGTCCGCGATGTTTGCTGCGGGGATGTTGATGACGCCCACAGCCGGCTGGTCGTTGGAGAAGACCTGGCACGTGGTGGCCCAGGCAAGCACGCCGGACGCGCTGGGCACCGAGGCAACGTACAGCACGAAGTCGGTGTTGCTCACGCCGGTGGTGAGGTGCGCCTCCGGCACCTTGAACTTGCGGCAGAAACTCGCCATGCCGGTGACCTTCCAGCCCTCCTGCACCTGCTGCACCTGCAGACGCTCCTTGTGCAGCTGGACGGCCTGCGGGATGAGGTAGTTCATGAGGATGTCGCGCTTGTCGGCGGTCACAATGTCGGCCGCCGTGCACGTCACGTTGGCACCGTTGTGGTTGTTGATCACCTCTCCCACAGCGGAGCAGTGGTAGCCTGGTGTGGTGAGGTCCTCGGCGGAGACGGTGATGCGGAGCTCGCCCCACTCGGCAGAGCGCGTGACGTCGGGTGCGCTGTCGCCGGCGAGTGCGAGGTCGACACCCCCGACCTGTGCTGCTGGCGCGGCGGTGGCGGAGGCGACGTAGGGCAGACCCACGCGCGAGACCCGCTGGGGTGCGAAGCCCTGCTGCGCCACGGAGTCCAGCACGCTCTGCTGCAGCTCGTCGTGGATGCAGACCTTGTGGGGGTGTGCCTTCGTGTCGTCCGCGCTGAGCGCTGTGAGGGCCCCGATGACGAGGGTGACGACGAGGACGCCGGCGGCGAGGCGCACCAGCCGTGCCATGATGCCGTGCGTGCGGCGCGGGCCGCTGCGGCGGGTGGCGGTGGGCGGTGCGTGCATGGTGTGTGGGTGGGGACGAGCGTGTGTGGGGGCGTGTCCTTGCGTGTCCTTGCGTGTTAGGTGGGTGTGGGGGGTTGTTAGTGCGTTAGGTGTGTGTTCTGCGCGTGCGGGGGGAGGGGGAGAGGACGGCGGGGGACCGGAGGGGAGGGAGGGAGGCAGTGGTGGGAGAGGGAGGGGAGGGAGGGCGGTGCTGGGACCGGTGCGCTGCGGGGGGAGGAGCGACGTGCAGCGTGCGGGGGTGCTGCCAGCTGCGTCTCCTGGCTGCTGCGTGTGCGTGTGGGTACTGCGGCGGCGGCGCCGGTGTCCCGCAGGAGCGGGTGGTGGGGCACGGGGGTGCTCGGCGGGTGCGCGCAGTGCCCACAGCCGGTGCCGACGCTGCCCGGGACGGTCCCCGTGGCGCGCGTGCATGTGCGTGCGCGGTGAGGCCGCTGCGTGTGCGTGTAGGGTGGTTTGCTTTGGCGGTGGCTGCTGCCCGTTACGCTGGCAGGACAGGGGAGAAAAAGAAAATTATTAAGGGAGAAGGACAGTGTCCGGGGAGTATATAAGCTAGAGAAGAAAAAAGGGGGTAGTCCCACGTTAGCTTTACGCACTGCACAAAAAAAAAAGAAAAGAGAGTAAGCTTTTATTAATAATTTAAAGCATTGTGCTGAAGGCACTGCGCTGCAGACGGCGTTCTTCCTCCGCCAGGTGCCGGTGTCCACCTACGGTCGCGATTGCCCTCGTCCGGGATCAGTGGACACCAGAGGTCACCTGTGCCTTTGACGGTGCGGAGGGAGGGGTGGGAGGTCGAACGACAAAAAACAGAAAGGAAAGCAAAAGAATAAAGGCGTGTTAGGTGTTGCTCTGCTGGGACGGTGGGTGCTGCGTGTGTGCGAGGAGTGCACGCTCGTGCGTTCCCACGGCGTGACGAGGGCCCTCTCGCCAGCACACGTCCCGGCAACACGGGGAGATCAGACGGGGAGTAGAAAAAAATAAAAAGGCAAGAAGCGAAAATTGGTTAGGACGGGCGGTACAGGATCGGAGTAGGTGCGGGTGCTTTTGTGTGTGCGGATGGGGAATACAACAGCGAGCGGGGTGGGACGCAAAGAGAAGAGAAGGCGAAGACAGTAGAAGAAAAGAGAGAAAAAAAAGAAGAGCCCCAAAGATAACTGAGGGGGAGTCAATGAAACGTCATGCGCCGGGAGGTGGAGAGAAACAGAAAAGAGAGAAAGCAAACGGAAAGGCAGGGCCGCACCCGCCCCCGCTCCCGCACACGAGCACTGCACAGGACTGAAGACAACAAGCAAGGGAGGGGAAGAGAGAAAAGAAGAGAAGAGAGGACACTGAGAGACGGCTGCTGGCGTGGGCGGCCGTGGGACGGACTGGGAGGGTGGGGGAGAGAGAGTAGGGCGGGGCTGGGGGCACGCACCGGGCCACAGAGATCCTCTCCACCCGGCACCGGCGCGCACGGCAGGGCAGTGCGGCGGGCGTGGTGGAGTTCATGCGGGCGGTGCCGCAACGGCACTCGCGGCGGCCCCTCGCCTCGGCCTTCCCCTCGCGGCCCACCTCGCAGCTGTCCCGCGTCCGCCACGGCAACAGGGAGAGAAAGTGAGAAAAAGAGAGAGAAACAAGTATATAGTCGGTAGTGGGAGGGTGGGGAGACACGTGTGGGGGAGGGCGTGTGGGGGCCGGCCGGCACTCTCACGGCGGCGTGCCTGCGTCGGCAGCCCACGCGCCTCCCCACCGGGGCATTAAAGACGCGCACACACGGGGGAAGGAAAGAAAATGAAAGGAAAGAGAGAAGGAAGGTTGGCGACGGTGGGGCGACGCTGCGCCGCGACGCGGGGGAGGCCTGCACACGGCCTGGCGCTGCCTCGCCACCGCTCACACGCAGGCGGCGGCCACGGCGAGTGCGAGGAGCGCGACGGCTGCCGTGCGCGGCGCGATGCGGTCGGCTGCGGCGCTCCCGTCGCGCGTGGGGCTGGGGGCGGTGGTGGTGGTGGTGGTGGTTGCGCTGCTGATGCTGCTGCTGCCGCTGCCGCTGCCGGAGGGCTCCACGGGGGCGGGCTGAGAGGACCCGGACCCGGAGTTGGTCGGAGCCGCGGTGGACGGGGCTGCAGTCGGCGGTGCAGCAGAGGATGAGCTGGAGGGTCCACGGGGGCGGGCTGGAGGACCGGACCGGAGTTCGTCGGACCTGTAGGGGCGGGCGGGCTCTGAGGACCCGGACCCGGAGTCGGCCATGCTCTCGTAGTCCATGGCACCCTTGACGTTGCTCTGGCACACCTCCAGGTAGGGCGGGCAGGTGATGTTGCCGCCGGCCTCGAAGGCGTCGCTGACGGTGTCGAGGCTGATGGTTACACCGGGCGTGCAGGGGATGTAGGCGCCGTTGCCGTACACCTGGATGCTGTACGTCTTGTCCGCCGTGTTGCAGGCCACGTTGGCGCACATACCTTGGTAGAACGGCACCGTCGCAGTGGCGATCTTGGGCGTGAAGGTGCCGTCGATGCAGCGAGAGGCGTCAGAGAAGACGTTGAAGTTCTGCACGCGTGGGCTGGCCGTGGATGGATCCTGGTTGCAGGAGCCGATGGCCCACCGAATAACGTAGGGGCAGTAGTCCAAGAAGGCACTGTAGCCACCGAGCTGCGTGTTGGCAAAGTACTGGAAGTACGTGGGGAGGGCAGTGCTGTACTGCCGCACTCCACAGGCAGCGAGATTAAGGCGACTCGTGGGGCATCGGTAACCGTTTTCGTCCTGCGGGCAGAACATTTCTGGCCACTTCGTCACGCCGTTCTCCATGCACTTCTCGGTGAGGAAGGCGCAGCCGGCGTTGCTGCCCCACGGCATCGTCTCCGCCATGGAGAAGTTTGCCTTGTAGTAGCCGAGGTCCTCGAACAGCGACATGGTGAGTGCGGTGTAGTAGCCCGCGCTCGACGCCGGCGCCATCAGCTCGTCCTGCGCGTTGCGCATCTTCCAGTGCGAGCCGGCAGAGCCCGCACCACCCTGGTCCTCCACCTCCATGTAGGTCGCGGCGTCGCACCCGTACTGCTCGCGGGTCTTGGCCACCACCGTCGTGCTGTTGATCACCGGGACAGGGCTGGTCTTCCCGCGGATGCCGGTCACAGTTGCGGAGATTCCGCTGTTGTTGAAGAATGTGTCGCTGAAGCCGAGGGAGTGTGCGATCTCGTGCGTGACGGTGCGGGTGACGTCCTGGCTGTAGCGGTCCGCGATGTTTGCTGCGGGGATGTTGATGACGCCCACAGCCGGCTGGTCGTTGGAGAAGACCTGGCACGTGGTGGCCCAGGCAAGCACGCCGGACGCGCTGGGCACCGAGGCAACGTACAGCACGAAGTCGGTGTTGCTCACGCCGGTGGTGAGGTGCGCCTCCGGCACCTTAAAGTCACCACAGAGAGTGCCGTCCATACCGGTGACCTTCCAGCCCTCCTGCACCTGCTGCACCTGCAGACGCTCCTTGTGCAGCTGGACGGCCTGCGGGATGAGGTAGTTCATGAGGATGTCGCGCTTGTCGGCGGTCACAATGTCGGCCGCCGTGCACGTCACGTTGGCACCGTTGTGGTTGTTGATCACCTCTCCCACAGCGGAGCAGTGGTAGCCTGGTGTGGTGAGGTCCTCGGCGGAGACGGTGATGCGGAGCTCGCCCCACTCGGCAGAGCGCGTGACGTCGGGTGCGCTGTCGCCGGCGAGTGCGAGGTCGACACCCCCGACCTGTGCTGCTGGCGCGGCCGTGGCGGAGGCGACGTAGGGCAGACCCACGCGCGAGACCCGCTGGGGTGCGAAGCCCTGCTGCGCCACGGAGTCCAGCACGCTCTGCTGCAGCCTGTCGTGGATGCAGACCTTGTGGGGGTGTGCCTTCGCGTCGTCCGCGCTGAGCGCTGTGAGGGCCCCGATGACGAGGGTGACGACGAGGACGCCGGCGGCGAGGCGCACCAGCCGTGCCATGATGCCGTGCGTGCGGCGCGGGCCGCTGCGGCGGGTGGCGGTGGGCGGTGCGTGCATGGTGTGTGGGTGGGGACGAGCGTGTGTGGGGGCGTGTCCTTGCGTGTCCTTGCGTGTTAGGTGGGTGTGGGGGGTTGTTAGTGCGTTAGGTGTGTGTTCTGCGCGTGCGGGGGAGGGGAGAGGACGGCGGGGGACCGGAGGGGAGGGAGGGAGGCAGTGGTGGGAGAGGGAGGGAAGGGAGGGCGGTGCTGGGACCGGTGCGCTGCGGGGGGAGGAGCGACGTGCAGCGTGCGGGGGTGCTGCCAGCTGCGTCTCCTGGCTGCTGCGTGTGCGTGTGGGTACTGCGGCGGCGGCGCCGGTGTCCCGTCGGAGCGGGTGGTGGGGCACGGGGGTGCTCGGCGGGTGCGCGCAGTGGCCACAGCCGGTGCCGACGCTGCCCGGGACGGTCCCCGTGGCGCGCGTGCATGTGCGTGCGCGGTGAGGCCGCTGCGTGTGCGTGTGGGGTGGTTTGCTTTGGCGGTTGCTGCTGCCCGTTACGCTGGCAGGACAGGGGAGAAAAGGAGAATCAACAAGGGAGAAGGACATTGTCCGGGGAGTATATAAGCTAGAGAAGAAAAAAGGGGCGGGTAGTCCCACGTTTGCTTTGCGCACTGAAAGAATAAGAAAAGAGAGCAAGTTTATATTGATAGTTTAAAGCATTGTGCTGAAGGCACTGCGCTGCAGACGGCGTTCTTCCTCCGCCAGGTGCCGGTGTCCACCTACGGTCGCGATTGCCCTCGTCCGGGATCAGTGGACACCAAAGGTCACCTGTGCCTTTGACGGTGCGGAGGGAGGGGTGGGAGGTCGAACGACAAGAAACAGAAAGGAAAGCAAAAGAATAAAGGCTTGTTAGGTGTTGCTCTGCTGGGACGGTGGGTGCTGCGTGTGTGCGAGGAGTGCACGCTCGTGCGTTCCCACGGCGTGACGAGGGCCCTCTCGCCAGCACACGTCCCGGCAACACGGGGATATTAGACGGGAGTAAAAAAAAATAGTAAGACAAGAAGCGAAAATTGGTTAGGACGGGCAGTACAGGATCGGAGTAGGTGCGGGTGCGTTTGTGTGTGCGGATGGGGAATACAACAGCGAGCGGGGTGGGACGCAAAGAGAAGAGAAAGCAAATACAGTAGAAGGAAAGACAGAAAAAAAAACCCAAAGATAACTGAGGGGAGTCAATGAAGCGTCATGCGCTGGGAAGTGGAGAGAAACAGAAAAGAGAGAAAGCAAACGGAAAGGCAGGGCCGCACCCGCCCCCGCTCCCGCACACGAGCACTGCACAGGACTGAAGACAACAAGCAAAGGAGGGGAAGAGAGAAAAGAAGAGAAGAGAGAAGAGAGGGCACTGAGAGACGGCTGCTGGCGTGGGCGGCCGTGGGACGGACTGGGAGGGTGGGGGAGAGAGAGTAGGGCGGGGCTGGGGGCACGCACCGGGCCACAGAGATCCTCTCCACCCGGCACCGGCGCGCACGGCAGGGCAGTGCGGCGGGCGTGGTGGAGTTCATGCGGGCGGTGGCGCAACGGCACTCGCGGCGGCCCCTCGCCTCGGCCTTCCCCTCGCGGCCCACTTCGCAGCTGTCCCGCGTCCGCCACGGCAACAGGGAGAGAAAGGGTGAGAAAAAGAGAGAGAAACAAGTATATAGTCGGTAGTGGGAGGGTGGGGAGACACGTGTGGGGGAGGGCGTGTGGGGGCCGGCCGGCACTCTCACGGCGGCGTGCCTGCGTCGGCAGCCCACGCGCCTCCCCACCGGGGCATTAAAGACGCGCACACACGGGGGAAGGAAAGAAAATGAAAGGAAAGAGAGAAGGAAGGTTGGCGACGGTGGGGCGACGCTGCGCCGCGACGCGGGGGAGGCCTGCACACGGCCTGGCGCTGCCTCGCCACCGCTCACACGCAGGCAGCCGCAACGGCGAGTGCGAGGAGCGCGACGGCTGCCGTGCGCGGTGCGATGCGGTCGGCTGCGGCGCTCCCGTCGCGCGTGGGGCTGGGGGCGGTGGTGGTGGTGGTTGTGGTGGCTGCGCCGCTGATGCTGCTGCTGCCGCTGCCGCTGCCGGAGGGCTCCACGGGGGCGGGCTGAGAGGACCCGGACCCGGAGTTGGTCGGAGCCGCGGTGGACGGGGCTGCAGTCGGCGGTGCAGCAGAGGATGAGCTGGAGGGTCCCACGGGGGCGGGCTGAGAGGACCCGGACCCGGAGTTCGTCGGACCTGTAGTGGGCGGGGCGGGCTCTGAGGACCCGGACTCGGAGTCGGCCATGCTCTCGTGGTCCATGGCACCCTTGACGTTGCCCTGGCACACCTCCAGGTAGGGCGGGCAGGTGACGCTGCCGCCGGCCTCGAAGGCGTCGCTGACGGTGTCGAGGCTGATGGTTACACCGGGCGTGCAGGGGATGTAGGCGCCGTTGCCGTACACCTGGATGCTGTACGTCTTGTCCGCCGTGTTGCAGGCCACGTTGGCGCACATACCTTGGTAGAACGGCACCGTCGCAGTGGCGATCTTGGGCGTGAAGGTGCCGTCGATGCAGCGAGAGGCGTCAGAGAAGACGTTGAAGTTCTGCACGCGTGGGCTGGCCGTGGATGGATCCTGGTTGCAGGAGCCGATGGCCCACCGAATAACGTAGGGGCAGTAGTCCAAGAAGGCACTGTAGCCACCGAGCTGCGTGTTGGCAAAGTACTGGAAGTACGTGGGGAAGGCAGCGCCGTAGTCCTGCACAACGCAGGTGCCCATTCCCAGGCGACTCGTGGGGCACCGCATCCCGCGCTCGTTCTGACTGCAGAACATTTCTGGCCACTTCGTCACGCCGTTCTCCATGCACTTCTCGGTGAGGAAGGCGCAGCCGGCGTTGCTGCCCCACTTCATCGTTTCAGCGTTGCTGTAATTCGCCTTGTAGTAGCCGAGGTCCTCGAACAGCGACATGGTGAGTGCGGTGTAGTAGCCCGCGTTCGTCGCCGGCGCCATCAGCTCGTCCTGCGCGTTGCGCATCTTCCAGTGCGAGCCGGCAGAGCCCGCACCACCCGCGTCTTCCACCTCCATGTAGGTCGCGGTGTCGCACCCGTACTGCTCGCGGGTCTTGGCCACCACCGTCATACTGTTGATCACCGTCACGGCGCGGGTCTTCCCGCGGATGCCGGTCACGCTTGCTGTAATGCCGCTGTTTGCGAAGAAGAAGCGACTGAAGCCGAGGGAGTGTGCGATCTCGTGCGTGACGGTGCGGATGACGTCCTGGCTGTAGCGGTCCGCGATGTTTGCTGCAGGGATGTTGATGACGCCCACAGCAGGCTGGTCGTTGGAGAAGACCTGGCACGTGGTGGCCCAGGCAAGCACGCCGGACGCGCTGGGCACCGAGGTAACGTACAGCACGAAGTCGGTGTTGCTCACGCCGGTGGTGAAGTGCGCCTCCGGCACCTTGAACTTGCCACAGATGCTGCCGTCCATACCGGTGACCTTCCAGCCCTCCTGCACCTGCTGCACCTGCAGACGCTCCTTGTGCAGCTGGACGGCCTGCGGGATGAGGTAGTTCATGAGGATGTCGCGCTTGTCGGCGGTCACAATGTCGGCCGCCGTGCACGTCACGTTGGCACCGTTGTGGTTGTTGATCACCTCTCCCACAGCGGAGCAGTGGTAGCCTGGTGTGGTGAGGTCCTCGGCGGAGACGGTGATGCGGAGCTCGCCCCACTCGGCAGAGCGCGTGACGTCGGGTGCGCTGTCGCCGGCGAGTGCGAAGTCGACACCCCCGACCTGTGCTGCTGGCGCGGCGGTGGCGGAGGCGACGTAGGGCAGACCCACGCGCGAGACCCGCTGGGGTGCGAGGCCCTGCTGCGCCACGGAGTCCAGCACGCTCTGCTGCAGCTTGTCGTGGATGCAGACCTTGTGGGGGTGTGCCTTCGCGTCGTCCGCGCCGAGCGCTGTGAGGGCCCCGATGACGAGGGTGACGACGAGGACGCCGGCGGCGAGGCGCACCAGCCGTGCCATGATGCCGTGCGTGCGGCGCGGGCCGCTGCGGCGGGTGGCGGTGGGCGGTGCGTGCATGGTGTGTGGGTGGGGACGAGCGTGTGTGGGGGGCGTGTCCTTGCGTGTCCTTGCGTGTTAGGTGGGTGTGGGGGGTTGTTAGTGCGTTAGGTGTGTGTTCTGCGCGTGCGGGGGAGGGGGAGAGGACGGCGGGGGACCGGAGGGGAGGGAGGGAGGCAGTGGTGGGAGAGGGAGGCGAGGAAGAGTAGTATGTGCAAAAGTGTTACGTGAAGAATGGAGAGGGGCGGCGTACAGGACGAGATACGTAAGTGAGGGGCGCAGCGCCCTAACATTAGTAATTTGGAGGATCCGCCCCCTAAAAACCACAAAAAACATAATAAAAAAATGCCACGAATAAAAGGTAGTCACCGAAAGACGAAGGAACATAGAGCTTTGCGGGGCGTTTGGTTCCAAGGTGGAAGATTCGAAGGGATTTAGGTTGACCCGTCGGGTGTTGTTTAGGTGGTGTGTGTGTATGCACGTCACGACGCACAATAGAAGGGGGATTGACTTCAGATCGGCACTGAACGGCAGCACGCATTTCACCGCGGTTGAGGTAAGAGAAAGAGTTGCGAGGAGGTCTTTTTCTACACCCGTCACTTGGCTGTGGTGCAGGCAACAGGCCCCAAGGACGAGTCGGCGACTGCAATTGCTTAGCTTCTTTTCTTTCTTTTCCTCTGAGAGGGCGAGTTAGACAGTAATGGGATGGGAAGCCCTGCAGAGAGGGATGGGGTAAGAGAGAGAGATCTCTACCGCCACTCGCACAAGTACAAAATACACACACACACACACACAAAATTAAATTTACACACAAGTCTTAAAAGCCAAGCTGATGAGACGGCAATCTCTAAACAAAATTAAATTTACACACAAGTCTTAAAAGCCAAGCTGATGAGACGGCAATCTCTTTCGTGCAGTTTCGTTTTCAACAACAGTAGAGGAAAGGGAATTGTGAAGGGAGGCAGAACAGAGACAACGAGACGTAGGTGGGAGGAGATCAGCTACTGCGCATTGTCAGACCCACCGCTTCGCAGAGAGATAGATAGAGATAGGTAGAGAGAGAGAGAGAGAGATGATATGTCCGGAGCGTGCGTGCGTGTGTGTGTGTGTGTGCGACCAAGACCTCGATTTCCTTTGATATGCTAAAGAAAAAAGATCCGCACAGAGGATGACAAAAAAGCAAGAAAAAAGTTCGACACAAACTACCACACGCTCACACACCATCACCCTCACCCACCCACACCCACGCACCGTCAACTCCACCAGCAATCCCCTTTTTTTTTCTCTCAACCGCTGTAACGGTGCAACCCTATAGAGGGGGAAAAACCAGAGAAACAACAGAATTGAAGTGCTGCTCTACGCCTCAAAGTCAGGGAAGACTTCGGCGAAGGATTTGCCGGTCTTCTCGTGCTTCTCGTAGTGCTGGTCCAGCTCAGCCCGGCGCACCGTGCGGGGGAAGCCCTGCAAACACACCTTGCACTGAATGGCGTTTTTGCTCTGCTCGTGCTTCTTGATGTCCTCGGCAGAGTGTTTCACACCAGCGCCCTGCGCCTTCTTCATCTCGCGCTCGCGGCGCTGGTTGGCACGGCACCCGTTACCAGACGGCATGGCTCACAGCTTTTTGTAATTAGGAGTGTGAAAAAAAAAAAGTGTTCTTGTTGAGGAAGAGTGGAATCGCGGTGTGGACTAAGCCCGCGCATTTGAATCCATTTAACAGTTGTTGGGATTATAACATTATGAAAACGTCGAAGAACCCCACCGCCGCAACGCACGTGCCCATACACACACACACACACACACACAACACACACATACACGACGAGAGAGAGAGAGAGAGAGGAGAAAGAATATATATAATGCAGAATACAGTGAAGGAAACGTAGTGGAATGCAGCAGAAGGTGGAAAGAGGGGAAATGCGAGAACAATCATGGTATGAGGACGGTGGTACGCGGCACAGAACCACCGCCACGGCTTAGATGACGTGTATTTGCACAAGAAGTGCCTTTCCGGCATCCTGCAAGAAAGCACGGGGTAAACGCTGAAAACAAACAAACAAACACAGGAGCTTAGAGGAAGGAGTCGGGAATCGGGAAAAAAAAAAGGCTCGTTCTCTTCACCTCTTCCCACTCCCGGACGTGTGCGCGCCACTTTTGAAAGTGTTCGCAGCGTGTTTCATTGCTTTCTTGTCTCCTTCCGTCCCTCGTTCCCTTGTGTGACACACGTGGCGACCATAGGGGAACCACTTGGCAGCTAGCGTGTTGTTTTTCTTCCTCTCTTGAAGCGCCTGCTTCAACAAGCAGTGCGGAGGGGAGCTGAAAGGTGCACAGCAGCAAAAGGGGATAGAAAGAGCAGAAATAAATGATAAAAAGAGAGCGGCACACACACACAATTTTTTTCTTTTTTTAAGCCACAAAGAAAGATCACAGCTGAGCAGTTATGACGCAGCAATGGACTTGGCAATTACCCCCGCCGATGGCATGCCCGCTTCTTTTTTTTTTTTCCTTGGTGGTACATCCTGCACAAGTACGCACATACAAGCCGGCAACGGGAGGAAACGAGGCACAATAAAAATACCAAAAACCCGCTGATGGAAAAAGTAAAATCATACTTGTCACAACCGCCACTATTGAACTCAATAGAGAGCCGACAGGTTGCCACACACACACAAAAAAAAAGAAACCACCACAACAACCTGTCTCTCTCTTTCCCTGTTGTTGTTCTTCAACTATTCGTATTTCATTTAACTATTTTTTATGCCTCTTTCTCTCTAAGAACGCATGTTTCTCTCCACGGGCCGACGGTTCATCACCTCCAGCTCCGGCAGCTCCTCCGGCAGCCGCGTCAGCAGCGCCACGGCGGCGGCCGAGGTGGGTGCCCCAGGGCGGCAGCAGGGGGACATGGTGAGGTCCAGCACCTTCAGCGAGCGACACCCGCGCAGCCACGCCACGTCGCGCAGGCCGGTGAAGGCAGCATGGAGGTACTGCAGCTCCGCCAGCTCGCCCACCACCGCCGCCTCCGCAAGCGATGTGCAGCCGGAGAGGCAGAGGAAGCGGAGGGTGGGGGCGAGGCCAGCGAGGCTCGTCGGAGCGGCTGACGGGGCCGTGGTGGCTGCTGCTGTTGTTGTTGTTGCGATGGCAGTTGTGGTCGGGCGATGGGTTTGTGGAAGGACAGCCTTCACGGCAGCAGTGGCACGGCCGGCCAAGGCGAGAGCGGCGCGATGGACACCGCGCAGAGCCCATGCCGACAGCACTGCACCGTCCTTACCGCCGGGGGGAGATTGCACGTCTGTCCGCGGCGGTGTGGCGCGTGGTGGTGGCCGGGTCACTGCAGGGCTGCCAAGGTAATGTAGTCCCACGCAGTCCCGCAGGTCGAGGTGACGCAGGCGTGGCAGGACACCAAGCGCCTCCACACTACCGAGCAGGCGGGAGTGGGCCAACGTCAGCACCTCCAGCCGTGGCAGCGCCGCCGGCTGCTGTTGTGCCACCCACGCCACATCGCGCACGCTGCTGTGGGTGATGTACACCTCCTGCAGCCGCCAAAGCCGGCGCAGTGCCGTGAGGTCCGTCAACTGCGTGTAGTTGACGAGAAAGAGGCGCTCCATTGCGCGACACGGGGCCAGGTGGTCGAGGTTGGTGACGCGGTGGTCGGAGGCGAAGAAGGTGCGGCAGGCGGTGAGGTAGCCGATGGCGGTCAGGTCCGTCAAGAACGGGCAGTCGACAAGCACGAGCTCCGTCAGGTGGCACAGCGTGGGGGCGGGGGAGAGGGAGGGCAGATGCTGCTGCTGCTGCTGCTGCGCTTGACACGGCAACGTCGCGGCAGCAGCTGTCGTGGGGGAGGCGGTCGGCGAGAGAAAGCGCCGCAGCACCGCCGCCACTGGAGACGCAGGAGCAGACGCTGGGGTGGCGGAGGAGGAAGAGAGGGTGGGGCGGCTGCGATAACCGCCATCGCCACCATCCGGCACCATCGCCCCGTCTCGCATCCGCAGGAAGGTGATGTCGTCGATATCCGTGGCGTTGAGGTTCAGCGTGCGCAGCTGCGGCAGCCGGTGTACCGCGTAGGCGTCCAAGACCCACCGGCAATTCCGCACGGCAAGGTGACGCAGCTGGACACAGGCGGCTACCCAATCCAGCGAGCTCCCATCCGTGCAACCGGCAAGCTGAAAGATGCTAAGGCGGCGGAGGCGGTGCAGGCGGGAGAGCTGGCCGAACCACCACTGCTCATCCTTCAGACGCTGGGCAATCTCGTCGTCGTCGCTGTGGGTGGCGCGGTCGCGTGCCTCCGCCGCCGCGTGCGTCGTGGGGAAAAAGAGAGGAGGAGGTGTGCGTGGCTGGCCGAGGCGCCGCTGACTGTACACAGACGCACCGTTTCGCTCTGCACGCACTGCTGCTGTCTGTGCCTGGCGCAGCCCGGCAGCCGAGAAGCTGACACGGCAGCTCGTCACGTGCAGCTCCCGCAGCCGTGTGCACCCCTCTGCAAGCCAAGTCGTAAAGTGCTCGGTGAAACGCGCGCCGACCACCTCCAAGAGGCGCAGGTGGGGAAATGGGCGGACAGCGAGGATGTCAAGATCTGACATGTGCGCCACGTCGTGTGTCGTGACGAGCGGCGGTGGGGCAGGCGGGGCGGGTCGCTGCGTTGTCACGAAGGACGCCCCGTCGCGGAAGGCGAGCCGCAGCTCGCGCAGCGCCGTACACGCAGCGAGCCACGCCAGTCGTGTGCCATGCCGCGGCCCAGAACGGAGCCCCTCTTCTTCTCCGTGTTCTTCTTGCACTTCCTGTACAGAAAGGGCAAGGCGCTGCAGGGAGGACAGTGTACCCACCCACTCCACGTCTTCGAGGCCGGCGGTGCGTCGGCTGCTGCAGGCAAGGTCCAGCTCAGCCAAAGCATCGAGACAACACACCGCGCAGCTCTCCCGGCTCGCATCTCCCCCTTCTGCCTCCCACCACCACCCCAGCCGCTGCAGCTGAACCAGCTGCGTAGCCTTGAGACAGCGCAAGGCGGAAAGGCGCCGCACGGGACGCAAATCGCGCAGCTCCTCACAGCCGCACACGTTCAGCTCCTCTAGCGTGTCGGCGGGCAGGTTCGCCAGCCAGTCCAGCTGCCGCAGCTGGGTGCATCCCATCACACTGAGGCGGCAGAGACGCGCAAGATGCCCGGTGGCGGCCCACGTCGTCAAGACGCTCTCGAGGGAGCAAAGATCGGCGCGGAAGCTCAAGTCGAGCGTGTGCAGCGGCAGCAGCGGGGGCGACGGCGCCGCCACGAAGCCTCGACACCCCACGACGGTATTCTTCGGCGCACAGGGAACCCAGGCACGCCCCCACACCCCTTCCAGTCCGAGCAGCTCCAGCAGCGGCCGGCGCAGCCACCGCGGCTCCCCGTGCCGCACGTCGGCGGCTGCGGCAGTGCGCCACGTCGCGACGCTGCCACGCCCACCCGGCAAGGGCGAGGCGGTGGACAGATGAGGCGTGGGGAAGCGGCCGAAGGCGGGGAGGGCGAGCCGCTTCGTGTCGTGATAGCGCCGACTCCTCCACTGCCGTCTGTCGCCGTGGCTGCCGTGGTGATGGTGACGATGGCCTCCTCGCGCAGCCTCGCCGCCGTTGTTGTTGTTGTTGGCGGACAGTCCAGCGAGAAACGTGGCGCTGCTGAAGGGGACGGCGGCGTCTCTGCTGTGGGGGCCGCAGAGACCGAGTTCGACCACCGCCATCGGGCACCAGCGGCACGACGGCTGTGGTGATACGGTGGTGGTCGTGGTGGTGGTGGTGCAGCGCAGGCGTGGGCGGCGACGTGGCATCGCCCATGGAGAGAGGAAAAGGCGGATAGCGCAGGAAAGACGGGGCTGCTGCTGCTGCTGCTGTGCCGCTGATGCGCACGTCTTCCTTGGTGCTTCCTCCTCCACACCGTCCCGTGCATCCTCGTCGTGCTGCTGCCTTTTCAGGCAGTCTACAGCGCGATGCTTGACCGTCCTTTCGCACTCGTCCGTCTGCGCAGCGACGCCGTCGCACGTGGGCCGCACCGCCCGCTCCAACCACCATATGTGCGGTTTGATCAGGTGCCAGACGGTATCGCCGTCCATGAAGGCCTCCTCGTCTCTGTCGTACACGTGTAACACCACCACCGTTTTAGCCATCGTTGGCAACACGCGCCGCTCAGCCGTGGCGTGCACGGACGATAGTAGTGTTGCTGCTGCTGCTGCTGCTGTTGTTGTTGTTGTTGTAGTAGCGGTGCTATTGCACTCCTGGCACTCTGTTGCAGCTGACGAGGCAGAGAGAGGTTCAGGTGGTATCACGCGCATCCGTCCCGTCTGGCTCGATGCAGAGGATGCCGAAGAGGCGGTGGAGCTGCTACTGCTGCTGCTGCTGCTCGAGCGGCTGTTTCTTCCCCACTGCCTCCCCGCACAGCCGCCGCGTGTAAAGGCATCTGGGCGCAGTGCGGGAGAGGAGAAGGTGCGCATCAGCGGCTGGTGCCACACTAACAGTCCACCACAGCGATACCCAGCCGGGCTACTCTCCGCGGCGAGGCGGGTGCGGGGATGGGCAGCACAAAAAGCGAGCGGAATGCCATGCGCGAGCGACACGCGCAGATCTGGCGGTGGTAGCAATGATGGCGACGCAGCTGCGGGCCCGCAGGAGTCACCAGCGAGGCTCGTTGTGCTACTTGTCGTATTGCTCGTAGTGGCGTTGTGCGGCACGGCGCGGTTTACTGCCAGGTCGGTGTACCGTCGTACCGCCGGGCAGTAATGGAAAAAGGGGTTCGACGCGAGCGAGGCGGCGAGGGAGGTCGGCGATGACGCAGTGCGGGTGTGGTGCTCCGCCTGTGCAGCTGGCTGTGGGGCGTCAGGGTCGACCTTTGCTGCGTAGTAGCTGGTGATAGCGGTCAGGGCCACGATGTCCATTTTATATATATATATATATATATATATATATGTAGAATATGTAGTGCCTGAGCTTCACTCGAACAAGGACAATAAAAAGGTAGGGAAATGTGTGTTTGTGTGTGAGAGAGAGAGACACAGTTTTGGTGTGATTGTGTGCTTCAAGACGATGCGTCCAGTGCGTGCATCACACGATAGCAGAACAAAAAGCAGAAACGGAAACGCACAGGAGTAGGTAACGTAGAACAAAAAATGAAAAATAAAGAAACACCGCTGAGGGAAATGGGGCACAGAAGCACAGTGGAAAGACCTTCCTCTGACGCTGACTGAGAGAAAGAAAGAGAGAGTGGTTGTGTATGTGTGTATGAATATGTTGAACGTTGGGTGTGTAGGTCCAAATTTGTTTGTGCTCAAGAATAAAGAGTTATTGAGAAAATGGTAAAAAGCACTTGCAAGGAAAACGACAAATACGAAGTTGAAAAAAAAATAAAACACGCGGTGCAAAGGTAGCTTGAAACCTGAAGAGAAAAAGGAAGAGAGAGAGAGAGAGAAGAGAGAGAGAGAGAGAGGAAGAGAACACGAACAACGCGGTGGCTTTCTTCTTTTCCCTTTCGAAGTTGAGTTGGAGAGGCAGAGTTGAAGAAGGCAATGGGTGAATTTGAAAAACCTGGAACAGAGGAGGAAGACGAGGCGAAAAAAAAAATTGAAACAAAACAAAAGAGCTATTTTTTTTTAGAAAAGTATTCGGCACAGATGAGAAAGAAAGAGAGCAGCAGCAGTATGAAAAACAAAAAAGAAACAAACAAACAAACAGACAAGAACAATACAGCGATGGAGTAGCGCACTGAATAAGTATAAGAAGAGACGAGCAAACGGTGAAAGTGTTCTTGTTTTTTTTTTTTTTTAGGTGGGTGTGATGACAGGGACTTGATTAAACGACAAGAACAACAAGAGAGCGTTCACTTGCCACAGTAAGAAAAAGAAAAAAAAGAAAAGAAAAACTCAATGAGAAGGGTAGCAGAGGCAAAGATATGAGGGTGCAGGTTTTACGTAAACGACTGTGAGTGATTCTTTCTCGTTCCTTTCCAGTTGGTGACAAGCGGCGAATTCAACGCTGCTTACCAGCACACGCGCTGCGCATGTAATGCTTAAATGTGAGTGTGTGTGTGTGTGTGTGTGAGCGAGAGGGAGGGAGAGAGAGGAAGAGAGAGAGAGTGTGTGTGTGTGTGTGTGTGCGTGGGGAATGCTCAGGGAAAAGGATGCACGGCGCCGCTACTTTTCTTTTCTCTCTGCCCAGGACGGGCAGTACCGCAGCTGCGTAGCTTCTGCCGGTTGAGTTCGTGCCATCGACGGGCTGCAGGGCACCGTGAAAGTGTGAAGGCCGTTTTCTTCCTTCACACAGTCTTGCAGTAGCGGTTATAAAAAAAAAGACAAAGGAAGAAAAATAACTTTGTTGTTATCAATGACGCTGGATAAAATTCAAAGAAGCAGAAGGAAGGGAAGACAGCAAACATGGTATATTAGTAGAGGGGGATAAAAATGGTCGAGGCGGAAGAGGGAAAAAAGAATCACAGAGCGGATGCAAAATGCAGAAAAAAATGAGAACAAAAAAATACAACAAACAAACACAACGAATAGCAAAGCGCACATTTCTACATACCTGTTCATACGCGCACAAAGACTTAAACACGTAAAGCGCTCTGTGAGAGATTCAAAGGAAAGAAGGGAAACGGCAAAAAGAGGTTAACGGGAGAGGCGGCTTGTAGCGCACGCCACAAAGAGGGAAAACACTTCACTGCCCTCAATGTCTCTCTCTTTAGGCGTTCTGCCCACATTTTTTTTTGGGTTTTTTGCCACCACTACGACATGTACGTTTTCACGACGAGGCCCACCTGCCGACACACAGGACACGGGGCCTTCACCGGCCCATCGTAGGTGCTGCGCCGCACCGTGTCCTCATAGTTGCGGCCCAGCTGAATCAAACACGTCTCGCAGAGGCAGAAGTGGCCGCACTGGACAAAGGTAAATTTCCGCGATCGCGTCAGACAAATCACGCAGGGCTGCTCTCCATCCTTCACCTCATCCTCCGCGTCTTCCTTTTCTCCCTCCTTCTTACCGTCTTTCCTTTGATAGGACGCGGCGCCGGTGCGGGGAGGAAGGCGATAGTAGTGGTTCTCGGTGCACTGCGTCTCCGGCTCGTCCTTCTGCGCAGCGCTGCCGATCAGGTAGCCGATGCCCGCGACGACGACCGCACCGAGGGCGAGGGCAAGGAGGCCGAGGCCGCCGCCGCCACCACCACTGCTGCTGTGCTGTGTGTCTTGTTCGCTGTTGCCACGTTTCGGCCGCTGTGGGTTTGGGCCATTTCCAGGAGCAGACGGCATTTTTTTCTTCTCCCCTTCAATGCTGTTGAGTTGTGTGTCGTTGATGGGCAGCACAGCTGTTGTGGTGGATGGGACAGAGAGAGAGAGAAAAAGAAAGAAGGAGGTAGAGCAAGCGGAGACAAGCAGACACACGGCACACACTTAAAAAAATAAAGGCTGTAGAAAGCACAAAATAATTAAAGAAACGGACGCTAAAAGGTATTTTTTTTTTTACTCTAAAAGTAACTTGGCGGTGGACAACGATGGAAGAGCAGCTGAGAGAGAGAGAGAGAAGTATATGAAGGTGCCCAGGTCGCAATGGAGTGGTAAAAAGTTGTTACTCCACAATTCGCTCCTGAATGGCTTCCACAGTTGCTGCTGTTGTGAAGTGCGCATGTCGGGAAAGAGGGGGGAGGCGTGCACGCACACGTCTTCGCACACTTCCTTAACGCACACCGGCGACGTCTTGCCGAGCTGCATGCACTATTGAGGTGCGTTGCAGTACGCACGCACGTCTTTTTACGTATGCTTGAGTGCCATTGCACCTTTTTTTTTTTTACAAGAGCGAGCTTAGAGTAGGACGCTCTTGATGAAGTAGAAGTAGAACTGGTTCTTCTGCAGAAGGCGAGGGAAAGAAAGAAAGAGAGAAGAAGAGAGAGAGAGATGCGGGTAAAAAAAAAAAGGCCATGTTAACTTTTTAATTTTTTTTTCAACGAATGAGGATCTCTCAGTTTCTCCTTTCAAAGGACGGCAAAGCAGACAGTGGTAACAGAAAGATAGCGTAGGTAGTACACGAGTGTGCGACAGGAGGAAATAAAAAGAGGGAGGCCAAAAAAGAAGTACAGCATATACACACACACAAACGCACACACCTGAGCGAATGAGCCCACTTGTGTGCGGAGGCGGCGGCACCCGCAGCTACGGCGAGTGCACCTTGATCACATGGCCCTCTTTTCGACAAAGCGGGCAGGCTAGCTTGCACGGACCACCCGACACCGTCTTCTTTGCCTGACACTCGTGCCCGTACTCAATCAAGCAGCCTTCGCACACACACATGTGGCCGCACCGAACAAAGATCCAGTGCGCCGGCAGCTCTTGGCACACCACGCAGAGGGCTGGTCGTCGACGCCGTGCGAAGGGTGGGCAGCCGCTGCTGCTGCTGCTGTGCTCGTTGTCCACGTGAGCCTGAAGCAGGTCATCCTGTGTGGCACGCGCGCGCGCGGCGTGGGCGGCGTCGCGAGGCGGGAGAACAAAGTAGCCATTTTCCTCAACCGGGTGCCGTGTGCGACTCCGCTCGACGTATTCGGTGTATCCCCAATACAGCAGAGCGGCGGCGCCGATGATGAGGGCGGAGAGGGGGCCCCCGCTGAGTCCTCCAAGCTGCATGGCAAAACGCGTCTTTAAAAAAAAGAAGAAAAAGACATGAAAAGAAGTGAGGAAAGATAAATTCGAAGAGAGCCGTAGTCGACGACCCAACTGGGTGGTGCGGGAGATGTAATGTTATGTATTCACGTGCGTGCGTGCGTGTAGGCGGGCGGAGAAGAGTACTGATTTACTGCACCTCCTTTTTCTTTCCGTATCGTTCCTTCCTTCCCACACTCCAAACTTTACTTTTATGAGTAAAATATTGAGGAAGAGGAAAGGACGCGAGGACGTATGTACGCTAGAAGTAAGAGAGAAAGCGCAATAATGAAGAAGAGTGAGTGAGGGAGGGAGAGAGGAATAATATGTCGTGTTCGTGTGAGTGGGGGACTGAACATGTTAACTTCGTCTATCGCTCCGCTGGGAGCGACCCATAAACTGGTACTCTGGTACATGGAGCGGGCCAAAGCGGACAAAAAAAAAGGAGAAAAGAAAAGTGCATTCCAAGGTGAGGGACGACGCAGTGCTGAACAGGCTTGAACGAAGAGGAGCAATTTTTTTAATAATTAGAGATTGTTTGAAGCAGTACTGACGCGTAAAACAATGCACAACAATAACGCAAGAGGAGACGGTGACGCCTGTCCTCCACAGAACTTTCCCCTTTTTCTTCTTCCACTTCCAACTCATCGCTGTTGTTCTTGCTGTACTTTTTCCTCACCAGCAAGTGCCGCCGCTGCGCTGCGTACCCGCCGCGCCGCAGAGGCGGATGTCCGGCCTGGCGGAGCAGCCAGCGAGGGGGCGAGGGGGGCGGGGCTGCCGCCGACACCGTTGCCGTTGCTGCTGCTGCTGCTGCCGCGGCGGCGGCGCTGGTCGAGTGCGTGAGGCGAGAGAAGCCGCCGGCGCGATTTATCAGGCGAGCAAGACGGCGGCGACAACCGCTTCTCTCCGGACGCCGCCGTCATAGCAGGCGTCCTCTCCTCTCGATTTTGGTTCGTGGTGGGAGGCGGGGTCGGAGAAGAGCGCAGGCTGTTTAGCGCCTCAGCAGCTGCCACCGTCGCCGTGGTCCTTGTCTGTGGGCGGAGCAGCACCACAAACACATCCGCTGGTGCGAGACCCGGCACGTCACACAGCCGTCTTGCGCTTCCTCTCGTTGTTGCTGCTGCCGTGGCGGCCTCTTCGCCGCTCACTGCAACGATTCCTGTCCGCGTGTGGGTGAGCTGTACGGCGGCGTGGCGGACGTGCAGGTGCCGCGCGACGTGGTCTGCGAGCCCCGACAGCGGCAGGCGGCGGTCCACCTCCACCCGCAACGTCACACCCGAGAGGGTAACGAGGCGCAGGGCAATGAGCTGGTCGGACGAGGGAGAAGACCGCCGCTGCTGCTGCGGTGGTTGTTGTGTCGAGGGCACCGCAGGACCGAGCGCCACACGTGGTGGAGGTGTGGAACTCGTTGCAGCAGCGACGGCCGACGCACGCGGTGGCGGGGCAGAGTGCGCGACACCGGCGCCGCCAACGCTGCCACGGCGCTGCTGCTGCTGCTGCTGTGGCGTGTGAGTGGCAGCGGTGAAGATGCCCCACGGGTGGCGCGGCGTGACGGCGTGATACCCACCATAGCTCCTCATCCCTTCTTCGTTGTCTGTGTGCTGTGTCAGCTGCACTGCAGGTTGTTCGGAGTGGTAGTCACTGTGTATGTGGGGAGCGGGGCTTTTGTTGGGCGGGGTGGCAGCCAACCACTCCACGACGTGGGCGTGGGAGACAGAGTGCGGCTTGTCCGCCTCACTGCGTGCACGTGTGTCGCTGCCGTCGACGACGGCGGACAGAGCGGCGAGAGATTCCTGTGTCAGAGGTGTTCGTCGTGAGGACTTCCGTGCAGATGCGTGGCGTACCGGTGTGGTGGTTCCTACGTCGAGCTGTGCGCTTCGAGTAGAGCCGCTGCTGCTGCTGCTGCTGCAGGAAAGGAGGAGCTCAGCGGAAGGGGATGACGCTTCCTTTAGATTTGGTGCGGCATCTTGTCTGCCCTCGCGACTGCCGTGCCGCTGTTCCTCCGCTGTTCGCGGCGGTGTGCAGCAGCGCTCCATGGCCCGATACCGTGTCCCTCTACGTGTGTTTTTGTGTGTGTGTGTGTTGTCTATAATGAGGAGGCACCTCTATAGCAAGAGAAAGGAGAAAGCCAGTCGACCGAGTACCTGACCTTGCTTTTTTCCCTACTTTATATAAATTGTATTCTATTAATTACATGCAGTGTAGGGCGTACGCACAGCCGCTGTTCGCAGCAGCAGGTATACATGTGCGTGTGTGTCTTGTAGGCGTGGGAAAGGAGAGTCGGCAAAGCGGCGCTGGAGGGATGTGGATGATGGGGAAGAGAAAGAGAAGACAAATGGGAAAGACGCACGTCATTGCAAGGCGCCACGCCTGTACACAAACACTCACACACTCACGCACGTTTATGAAAAAGAAGGAGCGACTCCAGGCGGTCTCAGCTTTCTCGTGTTAAAGAGGGTATAACTTCGCGTGGCCAGATGCAGGGGTAGGGACATTTCCGCAGAATGCCTCACGCAGCAACGACAATAGGCAGCGTTATGATGGCACCAGAAGAGAGAAAAAGAGGTGAGTACAGCAGAGTATCCTCAAATTTCTGCTGCTCCTGAGGTCATCCCCGCGTGTTCAACAACCATCCATCCCTCTTTCTCCCTTCTGACCTACTACCTTCTTCTTCTCTTCACTCCGTGCTGGTTCGTCATGCCACACTTAGACAGCGACACAGCTTTGCACTCAACGCTAATAGAAAAATAAAGTTAACGAGGTCTTTCTTAAACTATCTTTCTTTACTCTTCACTGATTCTTGTCGTTTTGAGGGGTTGTCGACCATGTGCAATCGAAGCATGTAGAGACACAGAAAGAGAGAGAGAGAAGATCGGCGAGGCCGCAGCGACGGGATGGGGCGATGCGTCGCGTGTAAAGACAAACAAACACAGACACACACAAGCGCATAACACCTGAATCACCCTCACTTGCACATTCTCCTCCACAAAGATACTCAACTTTTGAAGAAAAAGAAACTCAAGCGATGAGACAAAGAAGGAAAATGAAAAGGAATTCCTGTCGCTAAACGTGGAAGGCGAAGGCTTTTTGAGTGGTGGCGGTAAATCTCATTGAGAAAAAAAAAAAAGAAGGCAGAGGCACAGGCACCTCATCACCACTGGAGACGATGCGGGTCTGTCTGTGCGAGGTATGCCACAGGGGAAGGCGGCAATGCTTCCGCGGCCCACACACGCTCTCCTCGGCTAACCCAACCACTTTAGAAGTAATAAGGAAGGGGAAAACAAGAGAAAAGAGAAAGAAAGAGAGCGTGCACAGGTAGAATGAACGACCACTGGCTTACAGCAGCGCCTCCAGCCACGATACCACCAACTCCGCTCCCGGATCCTTTTTCCCGATCTCCTTCCCCTCCTGGTACAGGCTGCGGCCAAACTTCGCCGGCATCTGCGCCGTCGCGTCGGCCGCCGCCCGCGCCGCGGTGTGGCAGGCCGCGAGGAGCTCCGTCATCGTCTGCGCCGCCGCCACCGCCGGTGCCTCGCGCATCCCCTCCAACACATCCACCATTGTCCGGTCCCCCTTCCGCGCCCCTCCGAGCTCCTGCACGGCGTGGCTGCCCTGCGCAATTGCCGCCCGCACCGCCTCCACCGCGACGGCGTCAGAGTGGTCGTCCTTCGCCTCGCCGAGAACCTTCGCCGCGCCGCTGCCGCCGCCGATGAGCAGCGCGCCGTAGAGCGGACCGGACGTGCCGGCACACGCGTCCGCGACTGCCTTGGAGATGAGGGTGAAGGTGCGCAGCACGTTGGCCTCCCACGGCAGGTACGGCGCCATCTCGAGCACTGCGAGGGAGGAGCGGTGGACGCCGCTGCCCAGGTCACCGTCGCCGACCTCCGCATCCAGCGCGTTGAAGTGGGCTTCCATGGTGACGAGGGTGTTGAAGATGCGCACGACTGCGGCGCAGAGGGGACTCGCTGCGGGATCGACCGGTGGCCGGCCCGCCGCCTCGGCCTCCTGCTTGGCCTGCTGCAGCGCTGTCAAGGGCCCCGGCACCGTCCCGCGGCGCAGCTGCGGCGCGTGGAAGTTCATAAAAGGCTTCTGCAGTGCGTTGGTGTTGAGCATGTACTCGAGATCGCTCTCGTCCGCGACGACCAAGACGGTGATGGAGAAGCCGTGCATGTCGAGCGCCGTCATGTGGCGCCCGCTGTGCGCACCAACGACGGTGATGCCGGCGTCCGCCAGTGCGTGCAGGGCGTGGTGCGCCACCGTGCTCATCTCCAGGTCTGTGGTGGCGCCGAGGTTGTTGACGAGGAGCAGCGCCTTCACCCCGGCAGGAATGGCGGTGGTGGCGTTCGTTGCGTGGCCTTCGCCGTCGCCGCGGCCCAGCAGCGTCGCCACCATCTTCCTCGCCAGCACCGCCGCCCCGGTGAAGGGGATCTGCAGCAGCCCCTTCTCGCCGTGGATGCCGAGGCCGACCTCCACCACCCCGGCAGGCAGCACCGAGGACGGCGGGTTGCCCGGCAGCGCGCAGGACGAGAGCGACGCACCGATGGAGCGCATGTTGCCCGAGACCCGCTCCGCCAGCGCCTTGAGCTGCGCCAGCGACAACCCACGCTGGGCAGCGGCGCCGAGCACCTTGTAGAGCAGGCAGCAGCCGGCCACCCCGCGTCGGCGCTTCACCTCAGCCGTGCCGAAGACGGCATCGTCCGCCGCGAGCACCACCTCCACCTGAATGCCCTGCGCTCGGGCCTGGCGAACGGCATACCGGAAGTTCAGGTTGTCGCCTGCGTAGTTCTTGATGATGACGAGAATCCCGGGGCCGTCGCGGCCCTGCAGGGCGGCAAGGTACTCGATGCCGGCGCTCACGTGCGCCGTCGGCGGCGAGGCGAAGACGCTGCCGCAGACCGCCGCGCTCAGCCACCCCTTTGCCACGAAGCCCGCGTGCGCCGGCTCGTGTCCGCTGCCGCCACCGCAGAGCAGAAGCACCTTCGTCGGGTCCACCTCGCTGGCGACGACGACGTTCGTGTTCTCGATGCGCTTCACGCGGTTGTTGAGCTCGCAGAGACCCGCGACGGCCACATCAACGACAGTCGTAGGGTCGTCGATGAACTTGGCAACGACGGACATGGTGAAATACAGATGATTTTTTTTGGTAGTTTTTTTTTGGGGGTTTTGTTGAAGGAAGACTGCTGTGAAGTGTTTGTGATGCGGAGACGATGGTCTCCGACGTAAACGACGAAAACACAGGAGAGAGAAGAAAAAGGGGAGTTGGAGAAGGGGTGAGAAAAGACAGTTTTTGCAGTCTACGCACCGCAAAGAGGAGCGAAAAGAGATAGAGAGAGAAAAGTGATAATAAACGGGACGCACGGGAGAGATGAAGAGCAAAAGTTCAACGAAAGAAAGATAAAGAGAGAGAGTGTGATAATCTTAAAGGAAGCAGACAGGCGGGTGTGTGTGTGCTTGTGCTCACTTCGTTCCTGGTGTTCCCTAGCTTTATGCTGTGAGAGTTCTTTTTTCTCGTCAATCACACAACGAGGTAAAAAATAAAAAGGGAGGAAGAAGTGGAGGTAAATTGTTTTTTTTTTGAAGTCGGAGACGAGATCGCTAACGAGGAAAGAGAAGAGTGAAAAGAGAGGAGAACACGAACAAACGAAAAGAATTCCGCGAAAAGAAAATGTGGTGTACAGAAGAGGATATCAAACCGGAAGGCAATAAGCGAGAGAAAAAGTATATTTATATAATAGAAAAGAACACGAAGTCGTAAGAAAAGCCTTTACTTGTTTCAAAGAAGAGGAGTGAGACAGTAATAGGGGCTCAGCGCGCAGGCTCCGATAGGTGTGTTTGTTTTTGAGGTTTGTGTGTGTAGTGGTGAACTGCTGTTATAGGTGTGGGGCAAAGAAGGAGAGGAGCGGAGGAGAGAGAGAGAAGGAGAGAAGTCGAGAAGGGGCTGTGATGAGATAGACACACGTGTACCGTTCCTATTGCTTCCTTCCTCTAGTATCCGACTCTCGCAGTAACAGAAGGAGAGGGGTGCGTACTGTCACGCAGTGAGAAAACGGAAGCTGCGCCAGGTGGATACGATGTATGTGTGTGTTCGTGTGTGGGTGCGGGGTCCAAAGAACCGTGCGAGGGTTTAATTTTTATCTCGCAATTCGAGCGAGAGTGAGGGGAGGGTAAATGTCATCTGAATTGGCGTGGACGGCATGCCGCACACAGGTCAGCACGACGTCGTCACTACCACTGCAAAGCGCTGATCCACTACCCGGCACGCTGCTCTTGTGTTAAATAGCTTTCACTTTATATTTTTTTTTTTGGTGTTTCAACTTTTGTTCTTTTTTCAACAGGCGACATTTTGTTTCCCCATAATCTGCAGTGCACTACGCGTCTCTTTCTTTCTCTCTGATGGTAAAGAGGAAACCAAAGAAAAGAGAGAAAAAAAAAGGCGTCGTCAACCACATTAAAAGGTCACAAAATGGAGGAGAGAAGAGGAGAAACAAGAAAAAAAAAAAAGGCAGAGAAGGAGATGGGAGGGCGTTGTCTCGGCTAAGTCGCAGCCGGGGCAGTTTAAGCATTTTTCTCTTTCCATTTCTCGCCAATCAGTCTACTCCCTCTTCTCCCCCTCTCAACAGTTTCCCATACGCAGCCGGAGGGAAGCGAGAGAGAAAAAGGACGCGTGCGTAAAGAAAAAGAAATTTCGAAAAAAAAAAAGAGAGACGCGGGAAATGAAAGGAAATGTGGTATAGTCCCATGAAGAAAATATACTCTCTGCCTCTCACTTACGCAAGAGGTGCATTAGGAGAACAGAAATGAAGAGGGAGAAGCAAGTACACTTTTCAGTGTTTTATTTTCGTTTTTCTTTGAAAGAATATAAGCGAATCAGAGCGTTCCGAAGAACAGAAAAAAAAAGAAGGAACAGGAATCGACAGCGTCCAGTTGTTGACTTGTTGTTTTTCCTCAACAAACACACACTTAAAAGAAAGAAGAGAAAGGAGTTTTTGCTGGGGCATCTTCGCGAGTCCACATCATCTAGACACCACAAAAAAGTCTTAACAATGCGCCGTCTTTTTTTTTTCTTTCTTGATTCCGCTCGTCGCTTCAACTCTCAAGAAAAGAAAAATCCGTTTTCAAACGTCCAAAAAAATGAAAAAAGGAAGAAGAGGAAAAAAAGGAAAAAAAGAAACCAGTACAAAGGGGGGAAAAAATACGTTTCCACGGAGAATCGTTGTCCCGTTCAAACCTCCTTTCTCTTCTCCCACGCTCCATTTTTTTTTTCTCTGATGCGGTCACTCCCGATGCCTCTTGAACTCATTGATCCCACGGTGCGCGATCGGCTACGCGGATGAAAAAATAAGAAAAAAAGGAAAAAGAAAGAAAGCTTGAGATCACCACTGACGATGCAGAGACACGAGAAGTGTAGGGAGGAGACGAACTTCAGAGCATACCTGTGTGCATGGTTGAAAGCCAGACATACATGCAAACCATCGAAAGAGGAGAGAGAGAGAGAGAATGAGAGGATGAAACAGAACAAGAAAAAAGGGACGATCAAAAAAGGGGGAAAAAAGGTTTATAAGTAGCTAGTGGGCGGGGCTTACTACCACGACTCAGTGAAGAGAGAGAGAGAGAGAGACGGTCGATGCGCACACGCGGACACAGCGGGCCCGAGTTGCGCATTCAGTGCATCGGTACGTGAAAAAAAAACTCTTTTGTTGTACTGATAAACCATCTTACCTCTCTCGCTTAACGCTGAGATCTGCGGAATGGAGCGTATCAGCTAGAAAACAAAAAAAAACTGGAAAACAACAATTCATTAACAACAGAGGTAGCATATTAAAGGAAAGAAGTAATAAAAAAAATAATGGATATAAAAACTTCGTCTAACACTCACATATCCATTGACCGTTGCAACAGGTACGTGACAGCAAAAAAATAAAAAGGTGGTGGGGATAGACGAACATATATGAGAAAGAGAAGAGAGGATGAGAAGAAGAGCGTTAGCAAAGACAAAGCATCATGTACAACACGTGGGAAGTTTCTTGCAACCCACAGAGACAAGAAAAAAAAAAATGAATCGGAAAAAAGAAGAAAAAACCGGATGAAATAAACGTGTAGGGTAGAAGAAAAGTGCTGATACCATTGGGAAAAACCAGCTCGGTAAAGAATATCATAGAAAGAAGGGTTCTTTACCCTGTAGTATTCTCCGCCTTGCATCTACCGCTGCGGCGCTACTCAACGCGAAAAAAAAATAATAAAAGGGGGCGTAGAAAAAAGAGTTAAATGAAAAAAAGTGAAAGAAAAGAAATTTATACTTTAGAAGACAAAGGCACATTTTTTGACTAGTAGAAAGAGAATCAGACGAGAAGAAGTAAAACAAACAAACAAAAAAAAAAACTGAACTGACACTCAGAAAAAAAAAAGGATATATATGCAGGTTTTTTTTTTTCCTCCTCCATCCAATCAGCCGGAAGGCCGTACACCACAACAGAGGCCATCTGCTGCGGAAGAGAGAGAAAACAGGAACTAAAAGGTGAAGACGAACGAGCAAAAAAAAATCTGTGCCCGGAAAGGCCATTTTAGGCTGTTGATGTAGGAGGCTCCAATCTTTACTTGTGTTTCCCCCTATTCCACGGGATTTTTTGATCCGAGGCTGCTGCTCTGCCAGGGCCGACACATACACACACACACACGATGTCGGCGGCCACGGACAGGGCAGGAGGAGCCTCCACAGCGAGCTCGAAAAAACATAATTTAGGAATGAGAAAATAATTAAAATAAATTAGAAAGGGGGGAGGGGGGAATTTGGCGGTGAAGCCGTTAGAGAAAGAGGGGGGAGTGATTACGCACGCCGTTTTCGAGTGTTAAAGCATGAGCTGCCTTCCCTCAATCTCTCTCTCTCTCCTCCCTCTCTCCTTCTCACGTGCGCTGGTGCATGTGTGTGTGAGTGTGAGTGTGAGTGCGCTGCACTAGGCACGCGTGTCCCCCGCCTCGCTGTCCTGCTCTCCCACAAGCTCCATCGGAAAAAGAAGAACAGAACGAGATGAGGAGAAGCAGAAATAATAATAAAAAAAAATGGCGAGAGACACCGAGAGAGATGAGAAGAGAAGAGAGAGGGAAAGCAGCAAGAAAAGCGAGCGTGGAGAAAAAAAAAGGTTAACAATGATTCAGCAGGGCTGAAAAAAAAAAGAAATGTGCGTACGTGCGTGTGTGGCACGCTGACGAATTGTGTGTGTGTGGGTGAAACTAAAAGCCGCCAAAAGAGGCGGCAGTGGATGCTCCTACTGCTTCGGCTTCTCTCCCTCCCCGTCCTTTGCGGAAAAGGGCTCCTGAGAGGCGTGGTCGTCGGAGTCGGAGTTGACCTTGTTCAGATTCTCGTCCACCTTCTTGCGGATCACGTGGCCGTCCACGTCGATGTTGTCGATGATGCGAGCGGCGGGGATGAGCATGAAGTTAAGCGGGATGACCAGCAGCGGCGTCATGATGTTGCACACGAACAGCAGCCAGGGCAGGTTGCTGAAGTCGCAGCGGTTGGCGCGCGAGAAGACGGGCCAACCGTACTCCATGATGATGGCACCCTGCGAGGCGGCCGTGGTCTGGCCGAGGTTGGAGAAGCCGGCCATCAGCGCGTACACCACACTCTCCGAGCCACGTGGGCACAGACGCGACAGCAGCACCACCATCGGCATCCAGCCCAACATGTACACCACCTCGCCGACGACGGCGTCACCCCAGATGTACATGGCGTGGTCCGGGATGCCGACGTGCAGGTTCCAGCGCTTAACGATGATGATGTCGATGATGCCGGCGAGCACCTGCAGGACCGTCGTGCAGCAGAAAGTCAGCCAGTAGGTGTGCTTGGAGAAGAGGAAGTTGAAGATGGCCACGGTGAACATGCCAACGACGCTGCTGATGACGCCAGCCACGGTGCTGTAGAAGGTGTAAGAGAAGTTGGGCATGTTGCCAAGGCACTTGTACGAGTTCAGGTAGAAGGCGTTCACTGGGCTGCTGACACGGATGTAGACGGCCTGCTGCAGGTAGCCGAAGATGTTGGCCTTGGCGATCACCAGCGGCAGAGCCCAGAAGGACGTCGCACAGCAGCAGGTGGAAACGATGACGCACACGATGAGGAGACCGAGCGTGTCGCACAGGATGTTGGCGCACAGCATGGCGACCACGGCGAGCGTCATGATGACACTGTACACGAAGATCTTCCAGTTGTACGAGATGACCTCCTTGTTGATCTCGAAGAGGCCGAACAGGCATGGCGTGGGCGGCTGGCCGTAGTACACCTCCTCGGTATCGCCATCCTCCTCTTCTTCGTTGTCGCGGTTCTGCACCAGCTCGCCGTTGTGCAGGTCGTCGTTCAGCACGTCCTGCACGGCGGCCTCGGCGTCCTCGCCGGAGTGGGAGTGCTCCGGGTTCCTGTCCTTGGGCTTAGCCGCGGCCGCCTCCTCGCGGCTCACGGCAACGGGGTCCAGGCCGAGGCGCTCGCGCTCCTTGCGGGTCTCCTCCAGCATGTACAGCGCGTCCTCGGAGCGCAGCACGCGGTTCTTTTTCTCCTCATACCAGTTGAAGAGGTAGAAGAAGCACGTGACGAACTGCAGGGCAGCGGAGATGAAGATGCTGATCTGCGGCTTGCCGAGGTCGGCCAGCGGGCCGTTCAGCACGGTGGCGATCAGAGAGCCGGTCATGATGAAGAACCAGATCCAGCTCACCAGCGCCGGACCGGGCTTCGGGTTGCCGCGCATGAGACGGCTGTAGTGGCCCTCGGACAGAATGTCCACGTTGGCCTTGCCCCAGCACGACAGGAAGATGAAGGCGCAGGCAACGTCAGAAGAGCTTTCCTTGCCGGGCAGCAGACCGTACACGAGGGCAAAGACGGCGCCAGCAACGCAGGAGACAAACATGTACCAGCGCTTGGTGTAACCGAGGAAGGCGAAGCCGTCGCACAGCATGGCCGTGAAGGCCTTGATGGACCAGCCCATGGAGGAAATCGGGGACAGACGCTGGTAGCGGGGGACGTCGATGCCGTAGCGGTCAATCATCATGGCGTAGGTCTGACCACGCAGAATCTGATCGGCAATACCCTTGCACAAGAAGTAGCTGAGGCCAAGGGACAGCACGGCCTTTGGCCCGTAGCCCTCGGTTGCCTCGCCGAAGACGGGGATGTGGCGCGTCCAGGGGCACTTGGCGAAGAGGTTGGCCGCCTCGGGGTGAACGAACTTGCCATTCTTGCCCTGCGCGTTATCGGCGTCATTGTCGCTCGAGTTCGAGATGACCTCGGCGTTCTGGTTGACCTTCTCCTCCTTGGACATGGTTGCTGCTGCTGCTGTGGGAAAAGGGCAGGTGGTGGGTTGTGTGTGGGCGGGTGGGTGGTGGGGAGAGTGGAGAGGGAGTGTTGGGTGACAAGACGGAGCTTGCGTGTGGTTAAACTGGAGTGCATGTGTGGAGGCAGAGAGAGAGAGAGAGGGAGAGAGAGAAGAGGGAGGTGTAAGAGCGGGCAACGAACACACACACACACACACACACACACAAAGTAAACATGCTTGGGGGAGAGGCGAGGCGAAAAGAGGTAACATCCGGCGGCTCCGCGGGATGGCCAGCTCAGCACACCATACCGACGGGGACGACACCGTAGCGGGGCGGCCGCACCTCTCCGGAGCTCGTGCTGCTTTGGGTTTTCCCTTCCTTGAACCCAAGAGCGCGCACGTGGAGCAATAGCGGTGCCGCCGCTAGCCGGCCCACTGTGCCGACCCCCACCCAATCGTGGCATGGCGGCGGCGCCTTAAAATATTAAACCACGTATAGCGGTCAGGACGTGCAGAACTCGAGAGAGAGCGAGTCAGTAAAAAGAGACGGCTTATCTACGACTCACGTGCCCACATACTCGTACATGTTACCAGGGATCCTCGCGGCGTAGACGTTATATGTATATGTATTTATATAGGAGAGAGACGATGGCGTTGCTGCCTGAGTGCCACGCAGACCCTGTCGGAGGGTGAGGTATGGTACGGTTGCTGCGACGCACCCAACCGAACTCAGGTAGCGAAGACACCTCAGAGGCAGTGATTTATATAGGAGAGAAAACAATAACGAGAAAAAAAGAGAATAAAAGAAACATATATAGGACGGATGTGCATCCAGAAGAAAAAATAAGAAGTATAAAAAGTAAATGAATAAATCCGTTTCGGCGTACTAAAAAGAGGTTGCCTTTTTTCTTTTTTTTCTAGTGGCTTTATGAGATGACTAAAGGAAAATTGAGGGAGGACGCAGCATCGGCGGAGGGTAAAGAAAGGGGGACGGGGCGAGAAGCGGGTGCGACAGCGAGAGGCGTTAAAAAGTGAGGGCGTGGTTCGGTGTGCCCACACCCTTCCCTTCTCGGCCACTGCTGCCACACGCAGCAGGACGAGAGCCTGCTGCTTCACACACCCGAGGGCTTCTTGCTTCACACACGCCGTGTGCGTTGTTCCCGCATGGTCGATCCGCTCCTTTCCCCCTCCTTCTCTTCACGCTGCTGCTGCTGCTGCTGCTCCTGCCGCCTCGCTCATCAGGAGGACGACGCTGCTCCTGTCAGCGGCGTGTGCGTACCGCGGCACAACACACAACCGCACACAGGTGCATCATGGAAGATCGACGTACAGAGAGGAGGGGCCAGGCAGAGAGAGAGAGACCGGAAGGAGGGAGCCCGCGACAGCGGACTACGAGGACGACATCACGAAAGAGTTTGGAAACGGAACAACAGCATTCAGGACCACATATGCGGTTCTGAGGCTTACCTGGGGAGGTAAAAGAGAGTAGAAAAAAAAAGGGGATGGGACGAAGAACCAACGGCGCCGGAAAGGACGTAGGAAAAAAGAAAAAATAAGTTACGAGAAAAAAAAACGAACGACAACGAGCGTGAAAGGAAGAGTGACGGAGCAAAAAGACACGTGCACCACACTGAGGCGCCGTGGGGAAAGGAAAAAAAAAGAAGAAGAAGAAGGAAGGCGTCAGGAACCGTGCGGCGAGTGAGAGTTTGAAAAAAAAAAAAGCAGCGGTGGGCTCTGAGAGGGCTGCGAGAGGTGGCCCTCACGTCGCCATATCAGTGGACAGGGGGAGATCCGCTGCGCAGCGTTCGTCCGACTTGGAAGTTGCCCCGTCCTGCGACCCGATTGGTGTACAACAGGGGAGTGGTTCTCCAGGGTCGCGGGAGGGGGGCTTACACAGGAAGAAGAAAGAGAGAAAAGAAATGAAAAGAAGAGGGATACAGAGCACGCAGAGCGTGGTGGCGGGAAGCACGGGAAAGAAGAGAGGGCATCGTCCATCACGGTAGTGGTGGAATCGAGACGGTGCACGGTAAAGAGCGGTCGGCCCGGTGCGGTCGCGAAGGGGGTTAGGGGGGCGGTGACGGGGTAGCCACTGGGATGGGGGTTATCCGTACCGGGGGCGACCACTCAGCGTGTAAAGGGAGAAAAAAAAAAAACAATATTGATAATTAAAAAGGTTCATAAAAGCATGGGAATATAACAGGGTTTAGAGAACTTATGAAAGCACAAGGAAAAGAAGGAGAGAAGGGAAGATGAGAAAGAGAAAAAAAAAGGCAAAATAGAAGAAAAAAAATTTAGGAAAATAATAATGTTGCACGCGTATGTGCAGTGTACGATCACAGATGAGGCATGCGGAGATAAAAGACTCCGCAGTGAGAGTTAAAAGATAAAAGAGAGAGAGACAAAAGAAAAATAATATATAAGGCAAAATGAGGAATGGCTAGCGAAGAAACACGTCTGGACGCTCGCATTTTAAAATGCAAGCATGTTGTGTGACAGGGGGGAAGAGCAGGGGCGAATGTCAAAAAGGGTACAGCTGATCAATTAAAGAGATAGGATCCTGAGAGGGTCGACACCGTGGATAATCAGAAATATGAAAAAAAAAAAAAAGGCTTCCCATTAGATTCTGAGAGTGGAGAAGTGGGAAGTCGGCGGACACGTCCCACACAAACGACGAAAGCCCACTTTTTTTCTGCTTCACACACTGCTTTATTCTTCTCTCTCATGGAAGCGGCTTGTAAATAGAAAAGGGACATCATTGTGACCCTCCACGCTCACAGCCGCACTGTACTCTTTTCCCTCGGCTGCCACGTGAATTCAACAGAAAGAGAAAAAATAAAGTAGACAATAAAAATAATGGAAAAAGAAGAGAATGGAAGATAAGAGAAGAAGCATTTTTTTTTTTAATGACGCTTGTGGGCGTCGTCGCGACGTGAGTAGCGAGTGTCGGTAACGTAAATGGTAAAGCCAGAGTGAAGATAATAAAAAAACTAAAAAAAACCAAAAAAAAAGCCGTACGGCGGCACCCATGAGAATGACGATGATAGAGCCGAGATGCGAAAAAAAATAAAAATTAAAGAGGGCATATATATCAGATAGAAATACAGGGGAGGGGGGAGATTGGTTAGTGTTATGACGCTCTACACTTTCCGTCTTTTTTTTTCTTTTAGAGTGCAGTAGGCCGCGCAGGTGAGCGGCAAAGCCACCTAGACGGCGCTGAATCGCTGAGCTCGGCTACGCGGCAGCGGACTTCGGCTTGTTGCCAGCCTCCGCGAAGGGCTCTGACGTCGACTCCGCCTGCGACTCCGTCTCCACCTCCTCCACCACCTTCTCGTCCACCTGCTTGCGGATCACCTTACCATCAATGTCGATGTCGTCGATGATGCGGGCAGCGGGGATGAGCATGAAGGTGAGCGGGATGACCAGCAGCGGGCAGCATACGCCCACGGTGAAGATGAGCCAGGGAAGGTTGCTGTAGTCGCACGGGTTCGGATCCGCGAAGACGGGCCAGCCGTACTCCATGATGATGGCACCAATTGAAGAAGCAGTGGTCTGGCCGAGGTTGGAGAAGCCGGCCATCAGCGCGTACACCACACTCTCCGAGCCGCGCGGGCACAGACGCGACAGCAGCACAATCATCGGCATCCAGCCCAGCATATACACCACCTCCTGCACGACGGCGTCACCCCAGATGTACATGCCGTGGTCTGGAATGCCGATGTACTCGTTCCAGCGCTTGACGATGATGATGTCGAAGAGCGCCGCGAGCACCTGCAGGACAGTCGTGCTGCAGAAGGTGAGGCGGTACGTGTGCTTGGAGAAGAGGAAGTTGAAGAACATGACAGACACAACACCCGCCACGCTGCTGATGACGCCAGCCACGGTGTTGGCAAAGGTGTAAGAGAAGTTGGGGAAGTCGCCAGGGCACTTGTACGAGTTCAGGTAGAAGGCGGTGACGGGGCTGCCAACGCTGATGTACACGGCCTGCTGCAGGTAGCCGAAGACGTTGGCCTTGGCAATCACCAGCGGCAGAGCCCAGAAGGACGTTGCGCAGCAGATCGTGGAGACGACAACGCACACGATGAGGAGGCCGAGCGTGTCGCACAGGATGTTGGCGCACAGCATCGCAATGACAGCCAGCGTCATGATGACACTGTACACGAAGATCTTCCAGTTGTCTGTGATGACCTCCTTGTTCATCTCGAAGAGGCCGAACAGGCATGGCATGGGCGGCTGGCCGTAGTACACCTCCTCCTCCGCCTCTGCCTCGCCGTCGTTGCTCTGCACCATCTCACCGTTGCTGAGGTTGTCGTCGTTCAGCACATCCTGCACGGCGGCCTCGGCGTCCTCGCCGGAGTGGGAGTGCTCCGGATTGAGGTTTTTCGCGGCTCCCTTTGCATCGGTGGCCATGTTCTCGGCGTCGGGGTCCAGGCCGAGACGCTCGCGCTCCTTGCGGGTCTCCTCCAGCATGTACAGCGCGTCCTCGGAGCGCTGCACGCGGTTCTTCTTCTCCTCGAACCAGTTAAACAGGAAGAAGAAGCACGTAACGAACTGCAGGGCGGCGGAGACGAAGATGCTGATCTGCGGCTTGCCGAGGTCGGCCAGCGGGCCGTTCATAACCGTGGCGATCAGAGAGCCAGCCATCACCCACACCCAGATCCAGCTCACCAGCGCTGGACCGGGCTTCGGGTTGCCGCGCATGAGACGGCTGTAGTGGCCCTCGGACAGGATGTCCACGTTGGCCTTGCCCCAGCACGACAGGAAGATGAAGGCGCACGCGGTCTCCGCAGAGCTCTCCTTAGCAGGTAGCAGACCGTACACGAGGGCAAAGACCGCGCCAGCAACGCAGGAGACAAACATGTACCAGCGCTTGGTGTAACCGAGGAAGGCGAAGCCGTCGCACATCATAGCGGTCAGCGCCTTGATGGACCAGCCCATGGAGGAAATCGGAGACAGGCGCTGGTAGCGCTCCACCTTGATCTTGTAGCGCGTCATCATCATGGCGTAGGTCTGGCCACGCAGAATCTGGTCAGCGATGCCCTTGCAGAGAAAGTAGCACCCACCCAGCGAGATCACACCTTAGGTCCGTAACCTTCCACCGCTCGCCAAAGACGGGGATGTTGCGCACCCAGGGGCATTGGGCAAAGATAGCGGCGGCATCGGGGTGTACGTGCTTGGTGCTGTCCTTGTTCGTCGTCGGTACGGCAACATCCTGCTCCTGCTGCTGGACACCGGTGTCGCTTTGATGGGACATTTCGGGATCGACGTGGCGGTGTGACTGTTTATAAGGGGCTGTCAGTTGACGGCGTGCGTGCGTGGAGATGCGGTGAAGTAGGACGAGTTCCTGCGGCCGTGAGAGAGAGAGAGAGAGAAGGAGAGAAAAGTAAAAAGCAGTTGTTGTTGACTTCGCAGGCGTGAGAGCAAAGAGTTAATCTATAATCATGCGCGTGCGCAGCGTCAGAGAAAAAAAAAAGAGTCGTGTTTTGGGGCGTCGCGTTTGGCCAGGAAGGACAAGTCAAAGAGGAGGAAAAAAATGGATAGCGAGTAAGGGAGGAGAGTGAAACTAATGCGAGTTGACCAGACATAAAGGCAGAGACCGGGTCTATGTGCTGCGGTGCGGTCGGCAGGGAGGCGAAGCTCCACGGCGGCACTCTTCACTTTCCCCAACACAAAGACAAACACCGCGGAGCAGGACGACTTGCGGCCGCGGTGTCGCACGTTGCAGTGCGAGAGAGAGCAGCTGAGGGAGAGGATAGAACGGGATCAAGGTCGTGGCACACACACGACGTGCCAATGATCTTTTTTATTTCATTCTTCTTTTCTCATTTTGGTGTCTTGGGCGGATATATATATTTTTTAACGATGGAAGACGTGGTAGTTAGAAACAAGGAAAAAAAGAGACGTGGGAGGGAGTGGCAGTGAGGCCGCCTCGCCGGCCTTCTCTCCTTCCCTGTCAAGGAGGACCCCCGGACAGAGACACCGGCTCCTTCGCGTTCATCCCCCCCACCCGCACACGCACCATCCAGTTGACGCCGCGAGGCGGACAGCCTGGAGAGACGCACCGGAGGGTAAAATAGGAGAAAGCGGAGAGGGGCGTGGTCCGCGCAGCGGGTCTTGATGGCGGCACCACACTCGCTGCTGCACTCGCCCATTCACTGTGCTTCACGTCTGTCCCGCCCGAGGTCACTAGGCTCTGCGGGACGAGGAGAGAGAATAAAGAAATTAAGAAGGAAGAGAAGAAGAAGAAGCAAGAGCGGGGACTTGGCATGTCTTCCAGCCGTGGCGGGTGTGGCGGTGCAGGGCACGCCTCCCCTCGCGGATGTCGACGGCCGTGAACGCAGATGCAAACATCGCCATCTCCACTCCCCTGCGATGCCGCTTCGCGAAGCCTCGCAATCTTACTTTCTGAAAACAAAAAATGAAAATATATTTAAAGTGGATCGAAAGCACAAGGTAGCTCTTGGAAGAGACAGAGGAGTGGTGAAAAAAGAAAGAGAGAAAGAGAGGTAGTCGAAGGACAGGGTGCTAGGTGTAATGTCGTTGGCAGCAACACGCTGCAACGCGGTGGACAGGTCTAGCTCCTCGACCACGCCGATCAGCTTGCACGCAAGCATGTGAGAGGGGTTACAGATGAAGAAAAAAAAAAACAAGAACATCTGCTGAAGGAAAAAGAGGCGATGGCGAAGTTTGAGAAAGAAACGGGGAAGAAGGGCAGACGCGAAAAAAAGAAAACCTGGAAGAGTTTCTTTGTAAGAACGTGAAGTTCAAAGATATATACTGTTTGTGCGTGTCTAGTGCTTAGACACCAACACACACGAGCCCGGTTTGCCGACTCGTATTGAGAAGATCAACAGAGAAAAGAAAAAAACTATAGAGGAAAAGAAGAAAAAAAGCACTCCACATACCTGGCTTCTTTTTTTTTTGTTCCCGAAGGAAAGGGAAAAGGTAAGCGATACAGAAGAAAAAAAAAAAGCGTGTTACGAGTCACAGAAGAAAGCCGATCACAAGGGAAGCATTTAGCCTGCGGTGGAGAATTAAGGGTGTACAACAGTCTCCAGAAGCAGAACTTATTTAGGACAAAAAAAAAGAAAAAAAAAAAGAAAAATACGGGGAAGTGTGTGTGGGGTCTGGGGAATAGTAGACTCATTTTAGAAGTGCTGCGAGGAAAAAAAGAAAAAAAATGTATAATCGTGAATAAAAAAAATATATTTATCGAGGCGAATTCAATATATCAGACCCTCTTGGTTGCCAGCTCTCGTTTCATGCTGGAAGTGCGCCAGTTACGAGGGAATGAAGGAGAGAGAGAGAGAGAAAAGCGACACAGACTGGCTACAGCCCCGTCTGCTGAAAGAGAGGTGTTTAAATAGGCCGACAGCAGGGCACTTCACGGCCTGCGGGTGCGAGCCCAAACACCCCGCTCCGCTCTTCTCTTTCTCCTCCTCCTCCTCTCTCACCGCGCTCGGACCTGAGGGCGATGATAACGGCACAGGGTTACCCAACCGCTTCCGGCGCCACGGCGTGGGACTCGTACGCCATCGCCCCTTCCACATAGACACAACGTTACTTAAATATATATATCGAAAAAGTAGATTGTTAGAGTGGTTTGGCAAGAGAGGGGGAAAAAAAGAAAAAAAAAACAAAACAACACTCAGAAGTATAGCAATCCGTGAAGGAGGTTCCTTCGCAGCTGCCTGACAGAATTCGACAACCGCCTTTCGCTGTCTTCTTTCCACAGGGGCTTTTCGATGCGAGGCTGCTTGCGGGCGAGCACCTCAACAACACAACAGACTGCTTCGGCGGCCACGGACAGGGCAGGAGGAGCCTCCACAGCGGGCTTCATAAAATCATAAGTTAGGAATGAGAATAAAACAGAAAAAAGAATCAACAACAGAAAAAACGGGGAGGGGGGAATTTGGCGGTGAAGCCGTTAGAGAGAGAGGGGAGAGTGGTTACGCACGCCGTTTTCGTGTGTTAAAGCATGAGCTGCCTTCCCTCAATCTCTCTCTCTCTCCTCTCTCTCTCCTTCTCACGTGCGCTTGTGCATGTATGTGTGTGAGTGTGAGTGCGCTGCACTAGGCACGCGTGTCCCCCGCCTCGCTGTCCTGCTCTCCCACACGCTCCATAGGAGAAGAAGAACTGAACGAGATGAGAAGAAGCAGAAGTAAAAAAAAAAAAATGGCGAGAGACACCGAGAGAGATGAGAAGAGAAGAGAGAGGGAAAGCAGCAAGAAAAGCGAGCGTGGAGAAAAAAAAGGTTAACAATGATTCAGCAGGGCTGAAAAAGAAAATGTGCGTACGTGCGTGTGCGGCACGCTGACGAATTGTGTGTGTGTGGGTGAAACAAAGAAACGCCAAAAAAGGCGGCAGGTGGATGCTCCTACTGCCTCGGCTTCTCCTGCGTGGCGGGCTCTGTGGAGTCGGATTCCACCTTGGTCAGCTCATTGTCCACCTTCTGGCGAATCTTGTGGCCGTCGACGTCGATGTTGTCGCTGATGCGGGCGGCGGGGATGAGCATGAAGGTGAGCGGGATGACCAGCAGCGGCGTCATGATGTTGCACACGAACAGCAGCCAGGGCAGGTTGCTGAAGTTGCAGCGGTTGGCGCGCGAGAAGACGGGCCAGCCGTACTCCATGATGATAGCACCGAGCGATGAAGCGGTGGTCTGGCCGAGGTTGGAGAAGCCGGCCATCAGCGCGTACACCACACTCTCTGAGCCACGTGGGCACAGACGCGCCAACAGAATGGTGGTCGGCATCCAGCCCAGCATGTACACCACCTCGCCGACGACGGCGTCACCCCAGATGTACATGGCGTGGTCCGGGATGCCGACGTGCAGGTTCCAGCGCTTAACGATGACGATATCAATGATGCCTCCCAAGACTTGAAAGATGGTCGTGCAGCACAGGGTGAGGCGGTACGTGTGCTTTGCAAAAAGATAGTTGAAGATGGCCACGGTGAACATGCCCACAACGCTGCTGATGACGCCAGCCACGGTACTGTAGAAGGTGTAGGTGAAGTTGGGCATGTTGCCGGGGCACTTGTACGAGTTCAAGTAGAAGGCGTTCACTGGGCTGCTGACACGGATGTACACGGCGCTCTGCAGGTAGCCGAAGATGTTAGCCTTGGCGATCACCAGCGGCAGAGCCCAGAAGGACGTCGCACAGCAGCAGGTGGAGACGATGACGCACACGATGAGAAGACCGAGCGTGTCGCACAGGATGTTACCGCACAGCATCGCAATGACAGCCAGCGTCATGACGATGCTGTACGCGAAGATCTTCCAGTTGTACAAGATGACCTCCTTGTTAATCTCGAAGAGGCCAAACACGCAGGGAACAGGCGGATGGCCGTAGTACACCTCCTCGGTATCGCCATCCTCCTCTTCCTCATTGTTGGTCTGCACGAGCTCATCGCCAAGCGCATCCTGCACGGCGGCCTCGGCATCCGCCGCGGAGTGGGAGTGCTCCGAGCTCTTGTCCTTGGGCTTATCCGCGGCCGCCTCCTCGCGACTCACGGCAACGGGGTCCAGGCCGAGACGCTCGCGCTCCTTGCGGGTCTCCTCCAGCATGTACAGCGCATCCTCGGAGCGCAGCACGCGGTTCTTCTTCTCCTCATACCAGTTGAAGAGGTAGAAAAAGCACGTGAGAAACTGCAGGGCGGCGGAGATGAAGATGCTGATCTGCGGCTTGCCGAGATCGGCCAGCGGGCCGTTCAGCACGGTGGCGATCAGAGAGCCGGTCATGATGAAGAACCAGATGAAGCTCACCAGCGCCGGACCAGGCTTCGGGTTGCCGCGCATGAGACGGCTGTAGTGGCCCTCGGACAGAATGTCCACGTTGGCCTTGCCCCAGCACGACAGGAAGATGAAGGCGCAGGCAATGTTGGCAGAGCTGTCCTTGCCAGGCAGCAGACCATACACCAAGGCAAAAACGGCGCCGCCAACACAGGATGCGAACATGTACCAGCGCTTGGTGTAGCCGAGAAAGGCGAAGCCGTCGCACAGCATGGCACTCAGCGCCTTGATAGACCAGCCCATGGATGAAATCGGGGACAGGCGCTGGTAGCGGGGAACGTCGATGCCGTAGCGGTCAATCATCATGGCGTAGGTCTGGCCTCGCAAAATCTGATCGGCAATACCCTTGCACAGCAGGTAGCTCCCACCCAGCGAGATCACCGCCTTGGGCCCGAAGCCCTCAGCAGCCTCGTTGAAGACGGGGATGTGGCGCGTCCAGGGGCACTTGGCGAAGAGGTTGGCCGCCTCGGGGTGAACGAACTTGCCATTCTTGCCCTGCGCGTTATCGGCGTCGTTGTCGCTCGAGTTCGAGATGACCTCGGCGTTCTGGTTGACCTTCTCCTCCTTGGACATGGTTACTGCTGCTGCTGTGGGAAAGGGGCAGGTGGTGTGTGTGTGTGGGTGGGTGGTGGGGAGAGTGGAGAGTGGAGAGGGAGTGCTGGGTGACAAGACGGAGCTTGCGTGTGGTTAAACTGGAGTGCGTGTGTGTGGCGGTGTGGGGGCAGAGAGAGGGAGAGAGAGAGAAGAGGGAGGTGTAGGAGCGGGCAACGAACACACATAGACACAAGTAAACATGCTTGGGGGAGAGAAGAGGCAAAAAGAGGTCAAGCGCTACTGTGAACTAGTACGAGCGTGTCGAGACGCGAATGTGTCATGAGCTGCGTTTGTAGGAAATAGGGATTAGCTGCTTGTAGAGCCATCCCGTGTGGTGTGCGTGCTCGTTCGTCTTTCTTGCCAGGTCCCGTGAAATATCCTTTCTCCCTTCCTCTCCTCTTGCCTTCCTCTGTATGGGTTACCACAAAGCGCACAACTTTGAATATTTGTTTTTCCCTTCGTTCTCTCTTTCCCCCCTTTTCAAAGCGAAAAATGACGACTCCAATCTCAATGAGCACAATGGAGAAGCTGACAAAGCTTCGGGAGGAGCTCCAAATGGACGACAAATCATTTCGAGAGATGCTCGCACAATCAGCGGGTGTGCCTGCCCCTGAAGCAAAGAAGGATGCGGCTACGTATCTTGCGGAGCAGGCTGAACTCCAGCAGTATCCATGGAAGCGGGCCATCAAAGACGCTGAGCTCTTCTGGAACAATGCGGGTAAGTTAACAGATGATGAGCTGCGCAAGAAGTTCGAGCTTATGGCCAAGAAAAGGCAATTGTCTCCGATGGTGGTTATTGTGTGCCTTTACACCCTGTACGTTCCCGACAAAGAGTTTGGCCGCCGGTGTCTCATGGAGCTTCTGCTTTTTGGCCCGCAGGAGAAATTGTTGTTATACCACAACTATCAGGTTTTTACTACATTGAGCGCTTCCGACCAGCGCCTATTTGGTGAGATCCTCGAGTGGTGCCCTGTGCCGCTCTACCCTGCATGCTCTGAGTTATCCCACCTCAACGACGAGGTGCGGATGATCACGCGGAAGTCACACACCGTGGGTGGAGGAGAGGCGTACCCAGAGATTTCCGGGTTTAAACACCTCTACGCAGAGGATGCCATCACCGTGCTGGAAGGCGGGTACGCCGAGCCCATCTACAACGCGCAGGGGGAGCAGTTCGCCGCCGTCGACATGACGCAGACGGAGAACCTCCTCGCCCAGGTGTACGGGGCGGTGCAGCAGTTGGCTGCTACCACGGCCAACCGAGGCAGGGGACGTGGACGCGGACAGGGCCAGGCGACTGGACGCGCTTACTCAAACTATCGCGGTCGCGGTGGCTCGGTCCCGTGGACTTACAACGGCGGCGCTGCGGCGAGTGCGCCGGGTCCAAAAAACTGAGGGTCCCCGTGAGCACGGTACCAGCTTCACGTGACACCACACCCGTCAATTGCCATCAGACGGAAGACGTGGTGTTGCGAGGCGGTGATTTTGCCGCGGGGAAAACGAGTAACCTCGAGATCGACAGGGTCTTGAGGCACTACCTCCCTTCCTCACGCATACTGAAGTGCGACACGCTGCCGCACCTGACAAAGGAGCAGGCAGCAAAGATTAGCGCACTGGTGAACGAAGAAACAGTTGTATTTTTCCCTCTTTTTATTCGCCATCATTGGATAGCAGGTGTGCTCGAGAGAACAAGCGAATGCATTTTGCTGAGGATTTTCGACTCTGCGCCATCCGAGCCCGTCCATCGAGATCTGAAGAAAATATTTCTGAAAGTCTGGCCAGACCTGCAGCTTGTGCATGACGAATGTGCGAAGCAGCGACGGTACAGTGACGACTGCGGACTGTTCATGGTGGCTACCTTCTGTGCCATACACCTCGAAACGACAGTGGGTCATGTAGATTCGTTACCTGAACGGCTTAGGGAGTTCCTTGCCAAGACCGTAAGAGAGCTGCCACCTCATCGAGTGTTTTGGAAGGAGATGCAACGCATTCTTGCAGAGGTTCCGAAAATCAAGGGTACGCCTCCAGTGCTGGAGGGCGGCGCGACACTGCACACAAGAGTGGAAGAGTGGATCCGGAAAGCGGCGGACGCTGACACGGCGTGCGCAAACCGCGGTTTACGCTACATGCTGGTAGCCACTGCTCTCGCGTCCGTCGCGGACGGCGTAGAGAGATCTATCAACCCACAAGCTTTGGCGAACCGGTCAAGCCGGTTGCAGTTCGCCCGACGCGCAGACGTGGATATACGGACGGCAATCCAGAGGATGGGTTTCAACATTGCAGTGTACGATAGTCGCCGAGCCCCAGACACCCAACACCCGTGGCTCTTCTTGACAAAAGAGGGGCAGGCGCAGCTACCAGAACGGGTGGGCGACTACATTTATATAATTGCGGCTCGACAAGCAGCGCTGCCCGCCTGTCCTCCTCTTCGTCCACCTCCTCACCTGGCGCTGCACCCTGCGGCACGGCGGCGTCCTCTTCGTGCACGTACTCACGCATTACCTCATGCCCGGCATCAATCGGAGGAGGCGGGAGTGGAGGAGTGGGTTCTGCCGGGCCCTCTTCAACTCCTACTCGCTGCGTCTCTGGCGGCCTGTTTGCCGTTTCATGGTGGATGTACAAACCTACCACCGTATCGTGTACCTGCTGCGTCAGCCTGTACGCCCTTGTCGGGGGTACTCTGCCCACGCGCACCCTTTCACCCTCTGTTGCCCCCAGCACATTTTAAACTGGCAGGGCAGACGCGACGAGGCGGCGCTCTGCCCGAGGGAGTGGATCATCTACTCCCAGCGGCCTCGACACGTGTCCCAGCTCTCGTGGGCCGCGGTGACGCCGGCTATCCGCCAGCAGCACATCCGGTGGCTGCGAGAGCTGAAGGCGATGCCCTCCGACCTGCTGCAGCTGGACCTCGCAACGGCTGCCATCGCACTGGTCAACCGCATGCACCGCACCCGTCGGTGGAAGTGGTCGACGCACGCGAAGGCGCTGTCCAACATCCGCGCAGCGCTGCTGGCCTTGCCCCTGTACTGTGAAGTCCTAAATGTGCGGTCGGCCGGTGAAGCAAGCGTGTAGCTTGCGCACCGGCATCCCTCTGAGATAGCACGTTCTTCATTCTGGTATAGCATCCTCCACTTGTCGTCGCCTTCAACCTCTCTCTCTTCTCTAATTAGAAACTCGATCGCAGCGGAAGCGTTGGCAGACAAAGCGTGAGCTAAGCGTTTCTTCACTCTCTCTCTCCTTCACACACACACACCTCAACGTCCGCCTCAATTACAGGGGAAAAAGTTAAAGAAGCGACGAACGAAGAGAGCGGGGCAGCGGGATCCCGTCTAGTCCGGTTGTGGGTGAGGTGAGAGAGCGCAAAGGGACCCACAAGCGCAGAGAGAGAGAAAAAAAAAAGCTGTGGTGTAAAAGAAAAAAAAAAAAGGTTGCTTGTCAAGACGACACGAAGAGTGCTCCATGTGGTGAGGTGATAGAAAAAAAAAGGAGAAACATTTAAGTGTTGAGTGATGTCGCACGATTTCGCGTGGCATTTCAAGCTTATTGCCTGCGCACGTCACAGCCCGAGAGGCGTGTCACGCACACGGGTAAGCCCACGACGCACAGGAAGGCATCAAAGAGGAGCTTGGAGTGATTTACCAGAAAGATAAATAAACCTAATTACTACTGCTGCTACTTAAGCTAGGGCTTCAAGTGTCAGCCCATTGTATTATACTAAGAGTCATAGAAGAGCAAGAACAAACGAAAGAAAGAAAGGGGTGAAGGTGTGAAAGTGCAACGAAAACAGCACGAGCATGGGAAGCATTCAAGGCCAAAAGCGTATCCTCGCTCTCCGCCACCAGTGGTGAGAGAGAAAAAAACTTGAGGCGCCATGTCTTCGTCGAATACTGGGCTTGCAGAGAGACGCTCCACGAAGGAAGTCCAGCCACAGTCGCGACAGAGTCTCCAGGAGGACAAAGGAAGAGGAGAAGAAAGAAGAAAGACAAGGAGCACAGCCAGCGTGTCAAACCCTCAGCGATTACTTTAGGGGTGCAAAAAAGTTTTTTTTTTGTGAGCGTCTCCTACTGCTGGCTCTCTTCGCTCCTCTCTCTCTCTCTCTCTCTCTCTCTTCCACTGGCCCTAAGAGAAGCGGGTCGTGTGCCTCAGCGGTACAGCTGGTGTTACAGCATGCAACGACAGAAAAGGAAATGTCGGAAAGGCGCACCACTGCGGCATGTTCTCCGATCTCTGTGCTTCATTGAAAGAAGCGCATGCCTACCGTTTTTTTTTTGGGAATTTGTTTACGTAACTCGGTGAGTGTGGTGATCGCCGACGACGCTGATAAGAGAAGGTTCAGAGAGAAGGTGAACTTGCCGTTGGCTCTTAGGAAAAGCCCCTCCACGCAGACACAAACCCACCTACCTCTATATATACCTTTGTATTATTTGACGCGGGCATCGGTTTTTACTGGAGGCCACTTAAGTAAAAAAAGAGAACGAAAAGTCAAAGGAGAGAAAAAAAAATGCTTGCACACACGCACACTGAACTGCTGCGTTGTGCTTGTCCTTCACTCCCACCCCTTTATTTCTTTGTTTGTTGGTGTAGAAGAGCGTAGTCAAAGAGCTGAAAAGAGAGAAGAGGAAATGATGAAACAAGACAGAGCACCGCAGTGGTAGTGGTGAGGCGAAAAAAGAAGTTAAAACTAATAAATCACCGAAAGAAGACTTTAAAAGTTTTTCCCCTTTCAGATTTCCTCCAACAGTTGTTGTAGGAGCTTTCGTTTTTTTGTCCGTGTTTGTGAGGCGACGACGCTACGAAGTGAAGTTAAATGCAGGTATATGGCTTTATATGAGTATGCGAAAGAAAAAGAAAGGAAAAGATACAAACAAGAACAACAAAAGATCGCGGAGAAGGCTGCTCCGAATTTCACACACAGAAACACACACAAATACACACCCTCATTTACCTTTGAAGAAGAAGAAAAAGAGAAAGAAAGAGGTATAACAACAGCAACAACACCAAGTACCGGCTCGAAAGAGAAAAGTGTGCGTGCCGATTGACTTGTTGGAGGGTGAGAATAATTATTTTTTGCGATTCATATTCTCTACTGTCTCCCCTATCTGTTTTTATTCTTCCCGCACTCACATGTACACTTAAATCGCACGTACAAGACATTTATGCTGCGCTTCTTCCCAGCTGCGCGCGCAGCAAACGGCTTGACGTGTCCTTCACGGGTGCCGTGAGTAGAGAGAGAGAGAGAGATGTATAAGAGAAAAAAAAACAAGAACAATAGATCCTTGTCGTTGCCAGAGCTCTTAATTTTCCTCCCTCCTTCACGCGTCAAACACATCACATGCGCATCCCCATTCAAACACAAAAAAACACAGAACAATTTCAAGACCAGAAATAACAACGTTAGGAAGAGAAGAAAAGGCACGAATGCCCCTCTCGCGGCCGATAGCAGTTGAAGGCGTAGTCCACTTATAAATATACGTACTAGAAATTCTTTTTCTCGCACGCACACACACACATACTCGAACGCACCTTTGTATGTATATATGAGCATAGAGGTAGAAAAGAGAAAAAGAAAAATACGAACAGCCTGTTGGGTAGAGGTGTTGCTGCAATGCAGCCGCGAAGACGCACACATGCACGCACGCACAAACCCAAAGCTGCCGTGACGAAGAAAAAAAAGACGCGGACAGGCACGCGAAGCCTGCCGGAAGAACAGAGAATAAATAGAGGAGACACGAACAGGAACTCAAGTTCACTACTCGCCGGCACCGCCACACCCCACATTCGCAGCAGGGTGGAAAAAGAAAAAAAGACGGTGACCACCGGGGGAAAAAAAGACAGTAGCGAGAACAAAAACAAAAAAAAAGCAATGCCGGGTCTCAAGAGAGGAAGAAACCGAAGGAATACGGAGAGAAAACAAGAGAAAACAAGAGAAGGAGAGCAACATGAAAAGAAAGAAAAGGCGTTGCAGAGCTGATTTCTGTCGTCAGCACGCCTCATTTTCCTTCGTGTTCACCCTCGAAAGATACACACACGCACAGATAAAGAGAGAAAGAAGGATTGTTCCTAGTGACCTTCTTTTCTTTCCTCTTTGTTGTGCACAGCCTCCTTTTTTGAACTTCTTTTGCTTCGCTGACTGTTCATGAACAGGACTGGAGCAGAGTCGATCGCGCTGAAAAGGCCGAATAACAATAATAGAGGCGGGAATAATACTCAGTGCGTACGCTCGCGAAGAAAAGAAACGGAAAAAAAAAGCCCAGTAGGAACCCAGGGGGCGAGGAGTAGGAGCATTGTGTTGATATCCCTTACTTTATTCCGAGTGGGCACCAACAAACACACGTAGGTACGCGTACACACCTAGCAAACGGGTGTACGGAGCGTGAACGGAAGAAGAAGAAGAGAGAGAGAGAGAAAAAATAAAGCAAGGACAAATAGACGTGTCGGTGGCCAGTGCTTGAGGGAGGCTCACCAAACTAAAACAGGGGAAGAGAGGGAGAGAGTTGGGGCGGGAGCATGGAGACTGCTCACAAACCACATATCCACACGAATCTAAATTTGCGAGTGGTATGCGGAGAGGAGGAAGAGAGGGAAAAGAGAGGGTCTGGGACGGCCCTGTGCCGTAACAACACTTGAGGGAGAAAAATAGAGGGGGAAAAAAAAGAAACAGCCCCGTCTTCTTTTTGGTTGAGATGGGGAAAATAAAAAAAAAAACAGAAAAAACTTGATGGGGGCCACACGTGAAGTGCCCATAACTCTGTTGTAACGTTTCATTTTTTTTTTGAGGCTGCGTATCGGGACATCACTGAGAGCTAGTGAAGCACTTCGCATAAGAGGGGGGAAAAAAAAACAAGAAACGAAAAAGAAGACCGTTCTCTTACAAGGACAGTCTATCCTTTATATTTTTCCAGATGAAAAGCACGAACGAAAAAAAAAAGAAATAGAAAACAAAAATGAACAAGGCCATGCATTCACACACATACATGCGCGCGCACACACACAGCGCTATTTTTTTTTTTTAGAGTTGTTGTATAACAGGGGGTAAAACACGGTAGGGAATGGAAGAAAGAAAAAAAAAAAGGCAATGAGAAAAAAAAAAAAAACTACGGAGAACAAGAAAGACAGAAGAAGAGAAGTTTCGATCACGGTGGAAGACTGTTAAATGGAGTTCATACGCTGAGGGTAAAAAAAGAAAGAGAGGGGAGAGAGAAAGAGTGAATATATAAACATTTATATATGCAGAAGGTGAACATACCAATCACACAAAACAAGCAGCGAAAAAAAAAAAAAAAAGCGTAAATAAATTAAGAAAGACCGTTTGGGTGTCGATGGAGAATCGAGGCCGTCGCACGACATCCCCGTCTGCAGACTTGAAGGGAGAGTACCTGTTTGTGAGTCTAACACGTTTTAAAGAGTACTGGCGTTTATCTTTGATAAGGGAAAACAACAACAACAACAACAAAAAGGAAAGAAAGAAAATGAAGATTTGGAATTAGGAAAAAAAGGGGGATTTTTTTTTTGACACTCTGCTCATCGGTGCAGCGATGCAGTGACGCGCTACGATAATGGGGGGCGAGAGAGAGCGAGAGGGAGATGAAAGAAAGAAAGAAAGAAAAAAACTATAGTAAAATCAAATTGAAGTCAAGCAAGCCTCTTGACATAGTTGAGAAGCGCGGTCTTGCAGTAGAGAAAATCCCAAGCTTTCATTATGATGCGCAGAGAACGACAAGGAGAATCAAAGGAGAAAATGAATAGAGTGGAAAATAGTCGACGAAAACCATAAATTAATTTGTTAAACACAAACGCATGCGAAAGGGAAAAAAAGAGAAAAGAGGTGAGGGGAATGCATTACAACTTCATATTAACCATCTTGTTTATCGGGGTAGGCAACACACAGAAGTGGAAACAAGAGAGAAAGAGGAAGAGAAAGGTGTCGAGGAGAAAAAAAAAAGGTGACTGTGAGCTGAGACGGTGCGTGTCACCTTTCAATCTGTCAAAGCGCAATTAGCAACGCTTTTTTTCCGATCTCTATTTTAACCCGCCTTCCTTCTTCCCTCTTTCCACCTGCCGTCGTGCCATCGTCACGTTCGTTTTTTCATGCCTGAGCGCAAGCCACGTCTCCGCGGCAGCCAAATCGAAGACTGCGGAGAAAAAAATCTGAGAGGGAGGGAGACCACATACACGTATGGCGCGCCTGCAGAGCACACATACACACAGTCACACACACGGAAAGGAATAAAGGGAAAAGAAAAGAAAGGGCAGCACGAATCGCGTCCTTATCACCACCACGGCGCCGCTGCTCCTCTTCCTTTACCGCAGACAGTAAAACAAAAAATGGTGTACTCGCTTTCTCGTATCCACAAGCCACGCGTTCATCAAAACGAAGAAGAAGAAAAAGGTCCACGTTTTAGTCCCCCCCATTTATTCCTGCTGTCCCGTCATCCAATGAAAAAAATACAAACCGCTACAAAAAAAATAATAATAATAATACTAATAAGTGTTCTTAGCTTAAGCGTTAGACAGTAGAGACGCAAAGCAAACAGAGAGAAAAATAAAAAAAAACAAAGGAGTATGCGGAGGACACACGAAAAATAAGCAAACAGAGGAGGAAAGAAAAAGACGAGGACTTTAAGAGCAGACAGGAGGGAGGGGGATGCAACCGCGCATGTACAACAACAGGGAAAAAAAAACGGTTACGACGTTGGAAAGATGTTCGCAGGCGAGGGCCACCCCCGAAGGTCCGCAATGGGACACGGACGGGGGAGAGAAAGAGAGAACACCGCAGCGGAGAGGAGGAGGGGAGAGAGAATAAAGAAAGGAAAAAGTGGCCGTGTCATGACCAAACCAGCGAGTGTGCATCTGTGTGTATGTCTGTATGTGTGTGTGTGTGTGTGTGTGTGTGTGTGTGTGTACCGGCATGACCGCCACTCTGAGAAACCTGCTTACCTTGCCGCTCCGACAAAGAGGATGAACCGTGATGAGGCCAACGCGTGCGAGAGGCCCGCTTCACTTACCCGTCTACTTCTTCGTCTTCTCAAGGCTGTCGCCGTACGGCTCCTTGGAGGAAACCTCATCCGAGTCCGTCTCCACAGCTTCCACCACCTTCTCGTCCACCTTCTTGCGCACAACGTGGCCGTCGACGTCGATGTCGTCGATGATGCGGGCAGCGGGGATGAGCATGAAGGTGAGCGGGATGACCAGCAGCGGCGTCATGATGTTCGTCACAAAGATGAGCCACGGCAGGTTGCTGAAGTCGCAGCGGTTTGGCAACGCAAACACCGGCCAGCCGTACTCCATGATGATGGCCGCCATGGACGACGACGTGGTCTGGCCGAGGTTGGAGAAGCCGGCCATCAGCGCGTACACCACACTCTCCGAGCCACGCGGGCACAGACGCGACAGCAGCACCACCATCGGCATCCAGCCCAGCATGTACACCACCTCCTGCACGACGGCGTCGCCAAACACGTACATGCCGTGGTCCGGGATGCCGATGTACTCGTTCCAGCGCTTGACGATGATGATGTCGAAGAGCGCGCCGAGCACCTGGAAGATCGTCGTCACGCACAGCGTCAGACGGTAGCTGTGCTTGGAGAAGAGGTAGTTGAAGAGCATGACGGACACAACACCCGCAACGCTGCTGATAATGCCAGCCACCGTGTTGTAGAAGGTGTAAGAGAAGTTCGGCAGGTCTCCGGGGCACTTGTACGAGTTCAGGTAGAAGCCCTGGATGGGGCTGCTGACACGGATGTACACGGCCTGCTGCAGGTAGCCGAAGACGTTGGCCTTGGCAATCACCAGCGGCAGAGCCCAGAAAGAGAAGGAGCAGCAGATCGTGGAGACGACAACGCACACGATGAGGAGACCGAGCGTGTCGCACAGGATGTTACCGCACAACATCGCAACAACGGCGAGCGTCATGACGATCGAGTAAACGAAGATGCGCCAGTTGTCGGAGATGACTTCCTTGTTCATCTCGAAGATGCCGAACAGGCATGGCGTGGGCGGCTGGCCGTAGTACACCTCCTCCTCCGCCTCTGCCTCGCCGTCGTCGTCGTTGTCCTGTAGCACGAGCTCGTCGCCAAGCGCATCCTGCACGGCGGCCTCGGCATCCTCGCCGGAGTGGGAGTGCTCCGGGTTTGCCTTCTTCTCCGTCTTCGCGTTCGCATCGGTGGCCAAGTTGCCGGCGTTAGCCTCCTGCTCGAGGCCGAGGCGCTCGCGCTCCTTGCGGGTCTCCTCCAGCATGTACAGCGCGTCCTCGGAGCGCAGCACGCGGTTCTTCTTCTCCTCATACCAGTTGAAGAGATAGAAGAAGCAAGTGATGAACTGCAGGGCGGCGGAGATGAAGATGCTGATCTGCGGCTTGCCGAGGTCGGCCAGCGGGCCGTTCAGCACGGTGGCGATCAGAGAGCCAGCCATCACCCACATCCAGATCCAGCTCACCAGCGCTGGACCGGGCTTCGGGTTGCCGCGCATGAGACGACTGTAGTGGCCCTCAGACAGAATGTCCACGTTAGCTTTGCCCCAGCACGAGAGGAAGATGAAGGCGCACGCTGTGTCCGCAGAGCTCTGCTTGGCAGGCAGCAGGCCGTACACGAGGGCAAAGACGGCGCCGCCAACGCAGGATGCGAACATGTACCAGCGCTTGGTGTAGCCAAGGAAGGCGAAGCCATCGCACATCATGGCACTCAGCGCCTTGATGGACCAGCCCATGGATGAAATCGGAGACAGGCGCTGGTAGCGGGGAATGTCGATCTTATAACGCGAAATCATCATGGCGTAGGTCTGGCCACGCAGAATCTGATCGGCGATGCCCTTGCACAGGAAGTAGCTGAGGCCGAGGGACAGCACGGCCTTGGGCCCGTAGCCCTCGGTTGCCTCGCCGAAGACCGGTAAGTGGCGCACCCAGGGGCACCTCGCAAAGATGGCGGCGGCATCGGGATGGACAAACTTGCCAGGCTTCTTGACCTCCTCCTCCTCCTGTGTGACGGGAGGCTGCGCCGCCACGTCTTCCTCACGCCCGCGAGGGGTGTTGTCGTACCCGGCAGACATGCTTGCGTGTTTGCTGTGGTGGGGGGATGAGATGATGGTTGGACGAGACGAAGAGGCAGAGAAGATGAAAGAAGAAAGGAAAAGAAAAAACCTATATTGAAAGACAATAATAATACTGGTAGGGATAATCCAAGAGAGGTTAGAGGCGTAATGAAAGAGGAGATATCCGGGAAGTAAAGGGAGTCTCTTTTTCTTTTTTTTTTAATTTGTGTTGTAGTCGTTTTCAACTGTTGTGGCGTAGTAGAAGAGGGGGAGAAGAAAAAACAAAAAAAAAATGTTGCGACCAAGAGATTTCGCATTGCAGGTGTGCCGACCGCCGTGGAAAGATGGGTGGAGAAGAGAAGAGAGGAGAAGAAGATTTTAAAAGAAAAAAAAACGGAGCGAGAATGCAGCGCCTTTCTAAAAAAAAAAAGAGCACTGACCGCCATCGTCGCATCGGCCCGTGTCTCCTTTTTGTGGAAGTGGGGCCACAACACTGCCCCAACTGGCAGCGTTTCGAGTGCAAAGGTGTTGTCTGAGGGAAGCAGCACAGGACCGCGACGCCACCCACAGCGCACCAGCGACAACAGTGATAACAACAACAGCTTTTGCTGCCTTGCGCTCTTTTTTTTTTTTTCACCTTTCGGAGGTAATCCCAACAAGAGACGAAACATAAAGGGAGAGAGAGAGAGAGAGAGAGCGAGAAGAAAAACAGTGCATTTTTTTCGGTCTCTCTTTCTCTCTCTGCGTTTCCTCAGGAATCCATCTTTCGAATGAAAGAGAGAAACAAAAAAAAAAGCGTTGATTTCTGGCTTAAAGAGAGCTTTAAAGATCAGGAAGACAGTAGAGAGGAGAAAAAAAAGGCAGTTTGTGTCCTGGTCAGGAGCAGCCTCAAAAGAAGAGAAAATAATAATAAAAATAAAAGAACTTAAGAGAAAGCCAGATCACTGTGGCCAGAGAGCGAGGGCGACGTAGAGGGGTGAATGCAGAGGACGAAGAGGAGAAGAATTGTTAGAGAGAGAGAGAGAGAAAGAGTCTCAGTACGCTTCGTGTGTTTGCGAACAAAATTATTAATTTCTTCATTGTTTTAAAGGAGAAAAAAACACCAAAAAAACAAAGAGAGAACAATTTTGTGGTGCTAGCTCACGAAGCTTTTGCTGGGCTCTCTTTTTTTTCTCTCTATCCTTCTTTTTCTCTCACTTCATCAATCTCTGTCCTCTTCGCGATTTTTTTTTTCCTATCTCATCTTTTTTTTTTCCTTTTCACTCTCATCCGCTGGTGTTATGAAGGGGTTAAGGCCGCAGCGGTGGAAGGACGGAGAGTGAAAAACAAAAGAAAAGAAAAACAAAAGAAGGAGTGAGAAGGTGCCGACGTGAAAGGAAAACTCATTAGGGGTGCTAGTAGTAGGTGAAGGGCCACAAAGAGAGCGAGAGAGAACGAGAAAAAAAAAAAAGAAGATGAAGGGAGATGACGAGCAGCAAGAGGGAAGGGCACGTCACGATACACCGCCGGCTTCTTCTCCTGCCACTTGTTTGTCGCAAGAGGGGTTAAGGCGAAGGGTGCAGAAAAAAAAAAAAAGATTACCTCCCTTGATGTTGCTCGCCACAGCTGACGCTTTCGTCCCTCTATCTTCACTCATTTGAAGCCGCATCATCACTACGTCTCCGCGGGAGCCGATTGAAATTGAAAAGTCAATCGGGAAGGTACTAAAAAAAAGGGGGGAAAGAAAAAGAAAAAAGAGGAAACAGGAGTCGAGAAGAAGAATAGAAAAATAAAATAAAGGCGCCGGATGCGTCAAGTCAGCAGAGTTCAGTCTTTTTTTTTTGTCACATTTCAGATCTTTGCTCTTTTTTCGTTTGTCATACCTTTAGTCTTGTGTGTTTGTATTTTACTGTTTGCGTTTCTTTCACTGCTTCTCTGTCTTCTTCCTCTCTCTGTCTCTTGGCTTTGATAACCCGGAACACACAAACACGAAAGAGAGAGAGAATTCAGAGAAGAAAAAGAAAACAGGAATACTACTACCAGAAAAAAAAATAAAAAGAGGAAGATGGAGAGAGAGTTTGTGTTAAATGGCGCGGTGGACGCTTTTTTTTTTTTTAGATCTACGCGAGATGAGAGAGAGAGAGAGAGAGAGAGAAAGCGCCGAGTGTACAACAAGGCCAACTGTGGCAAGAAGTTACAAGTGAGAGAAAAAAAGGTAATTAGAGAACTAAATAAAGTAGAAAAGCTTTAAAATACTCCGGAGAAGACGGGAGAAACTAAAAGGAAAAAAAAGGGCAGTAGTCTTCTCATCACGTTGGCGACGCTCTCTCTCTCTTTCTCTCTCTTTGCTTTAGGCTGTCCATCCGTACCACACCTCTCCGAAACTAGCCTGAAAGGGAGAACGCAAACTGGAATAAAACAAACAAATTAACAAACAAACAAAACAATGGCCGCGCAAAATTGAGGCCAAACGTGCGTTAGAAGAAGAGTTTTAAAGGGGACTTTTTTTTTTGCGTTAGTGTCGTCTGGTTGTAAACTTCCACATTTTTTTGAATCCCTTTTTCTTTTCACCCTATTGACTTCCTCTCGTTCTTCCGCCTTGTCATTAAGTGAAGAGGTAATTCAGCTCATTCGTACCCACACGCGATTGTGGGACGAAAAGAAAGAAAAATAGACTGTATATGAAGGGAAAAAAGTGCGGTGAGATGTCCAGAGCAGCACAAGTTTTTTTTTTTAATTTTTTTGTAAAAATAGAGCTGAGCAATACAACAGGGTGAATAAAAATTAAAACAAGAAAACAGAAACAAAAAAAAAAACACACACACACACCAAAAAAAAAGGCGAAACACAACACCGAATCGCAGCGCAGAAAGCTGGTGATAATAGTTGCCAGTGGAGGCGAACATGGGCGGGAGCGTGTGCAGGGAGGAAGAGAGAAGGGGATGTTGGGGTCGGGTACGCAGCATTCTAATAGCAGCGATGACGTAGTGAGGGTGAGCGCTGAGAAACGAAAAAAAAAAAAGTAAGAGAGAAAAAAAAACAAGACAGGGCATATCTTTAGTAGTCCCCCTTGGAATTTTTTTTTTGGTTCACAGAAAAAAAAATAGGGAAAGAAATGGAGAAACCGGAAAAATGAAATGGGAGGGGGGAATGGACGTTGAGTCTCCACCTGTCCCCTTCTCGTTCTCGTCCTGCCAGGGCCTGTTGTGTGCGCTTCGCCTCGTGGGACGCCTTTCTCCTTGCCCACTTCACCACACACACACACACATATACACATAAATATGTACTCATCCACTGAAAGGCAGTTTAATAGTGAGGAGAGAAGAGGGGGAGAAGGATGGGAAAAGAGCACAGAACGTGTCATCATCATTTAAACAGAAATGAGATGCAGTTAGAAAAATAAAATAAAATAAAATGAAGTAACATGAGGAGTAGATGTAGAAATGGATAAAAAAATAATAATGATAGAAATTAGAAAAAAAAGAAACGACGTGCGAAAGCAAAAAAAAAACTTCTTTTTTGTCTCTCTCTTCAACACGAAGTCCGTACACGCAGAAAACCATAGTTGCCTTTTTGATCTTTCCAAGGTCTCTTTTCTTCTTAAATGCATTTAGTTCCTTTGCGTTACTTGCAGCGACAACAGAGTTGAGAAAAAAATATATAAATGCAGTTGCCGTCTTCTTGACTTGTAGTTTGGAGGTTGTATTGATAACTGATTTTCTTTCTCTCTTTTTTTTCATAGTCTTGTGGTGGCTCCTCGTGGCCCTTCCTGTCAGGTGCAGGCGGTAGGAGAGAGAATAATCACAGACGCAAAAGAAAGAAGCCACTCGAGAGAAAACGAACACTTCTGCTTGTGTGCTTTTACCTTCTCTTCCCTTACCATTTTCACGCTGACAGGGCAGATCGTTCATTTGATCGTTTAGCTAACAGGGTGACGAAGGAAGACACAACCACGCGAACCGAAAAGAGAGAGAGAGAGCATCAACAACTCCGGCACTACACGACTCAAAGAAGATAGGCACTTGACGGCTGCATATTATCAAGAAAAAGAAAATGAAGTAAGAGAAGAAGAAGAAGAGAGAGTGGACAAGCAACAACAGCGTCGACACAAAATATCGAAATGTCACGAACAAAGTGCGTGTGAAGAGAGTGAGAGGGAAAAGAGGCGAAAGAAAGAAAGAAAGAAACAAGACTTAGTAACTAACGCACGAGTCAGGGAGAAGCACATTTTACACACACAAACACAGAGGGAGGTTAAGAGGTGGAGAGACAGAGATTGTGCGCGGTCAGCATCTACACTTACTGAGTGCGCAGCTTGCCCTCCTCGCGGCGGATGGGCTCCTGCGACGAGACATCCGTGATAATCTCCTCCTCCACCACCTTCTCATCAACCTTCTTGCGCACCACCTTACCATCCACGTCGATATCGTCGATGATGCGCACACGCGGCAGCAGGAAGCTCAGCGGGATGACCAGCAGCGGGCAGCACACATTCACGGTGAAGATGAGCCACGGCAGGTTGCTGAAGTCGCAGCGGTTGGCGCGCGAGAAGACGGGCCAGCCGTACTCCATGATGATGGCGCCGAGCGACGTCGCGGTGGTCTGGCCGAGGTTGGCGAAGCCAGCCATCAGCGCGTACACCACACTCTCCGAGCCGCGCGGCACGAGACGCGACAGCAGAATGACAAGCGGCATGAAGCCCAGCATGTACACCACCTCCTGCACAACGGCATCACCCCAGATGTACATGGCGTGGTCCGGGATGCCGATGTACTCGTTCCAGCGCTTGACCATGATGATGTCGATGATGGCGGCGAGCACCTGCATGATGGTGACACAGAAGTAAGTCACCTGGAAGTTCTGGCGAGAGAAGAGGTAGTTGAAGATGGTAACGGCGGCAACACCCGCAACGCTGCTGATGATACCGGCCACCGTGCTGTAGAAGGTGAAGTTGAAGTTGGGCAGGTCGCCGGGGCACTTGTACGAGTTGAGGTAGAAGGCCTGGATGGGGCTGCCGACCTTGATGTAGACAGCCATCATCAAGTAGGAGAAGACGTTGGCCTTGGCGATCACAATCGGCAAAGCCCAGAAGGAGCCCGAGCAGCAGATCGTGGAGACGACAACGCACACGATGAGGAGACCGAGCGTGTCGCACAGGATGTTGGCGCACAGCATCGCAATGACAGCCAGCGTCATGACGATCGAGTAGGCAAAGACGCGCCAGTTGTCGGAGATGACCTCCTTGTTCATCTCAAAGATGCCGAACAGGCACGGCGTGGGCGGCTGGCCGTAGTACACCGCATCCGTGTCCTCCTCCTCGTCCTCATGGTTGCTCTGCACGAGCTCGTCGCCAAGCGCATCCTGCACGGCGGCCTCGGCGTCGTCAGCACTGGAGTGCTCAGGGTTCAGCTTCTTCTCTGCGTTCGCGTTCGCGTTCGCATCGGCGGCTCCTTGCTCAAGGCCGAGGCGCTCGCGCTCCTTGCGGGTCTCCTCCAGCATAAACAGCGCGTCCTCGGAGCGCAGCACGCGGTTCTTCTTCTCGCCGTACATGTTGAAGAGGTAGAAGAAGCACGTGAGAAACTGCAAGGCAGCAGACACGAAGATGCTGATCTGCGGCTTGCCGAGATCGGCCAGCGGACCGTTCATCACAGTCGCGATGAGGGAGCCCAACATAATCATCCACCAAATGCAGCCGATCAGCGCTGGACCGGGCTTCGGGTTGGCGCGCATGAGGCGGCTGTAGTGGCCCTCGGACAGAATGTCCACGTTGGCTTTGCCCCAGCACGACAGGAAGATGAAGGCACAGGCAATATCAGCCGAGCTCTCCTTGGCGGGCAGCAGACCGTAGACGAGGGCAAAGACGGCACCAGCAACGCAGGAGACAAACATGTACCAGCGCTTGGTGTAGCCGAGGAAGGCGAAGCCGTCGCACATCATGGCGCTGAAGGCCTTGATGGACCAGCCCATGGAGGAAATCGGGGACAGGCGCTGGTAGCGGGGGACTTCAATCTTGTAGCGGGTAATCATCATGGCGTAGGTCTGGCCACGCAGAATCTGATCGGCAATACCCTTGCACAGCAGGTAGCTGCCACTGAGAGAGAAGACGGCTTGGTAGCCGTAGGCTTCAATGGCCTCCCCGAACAGGGGAAGATGGCGAACGCAGGGGCAGCGCGCAAACATGGCGGCAGCCTCCGGGTGGACATACTTGCCGGAGCGGTGGCCCGCAGGCGCCTCTACCGGCTCGGCAACGACGTACTCCGGGTCTTCGCGGCGGTCGGCGTCTGCCTTCGTGGACATCTTCTGCTCTTAAATTTGTGTGGTACGGTGAATTCTTTCGAAGGAATAGAGAACGCGCTATCTTTTTTTTTGTTTTGTTTCCGTTTGTGCTGTTAGCGCAGGTTAAAATAAAGCAAGATTTTTCTCGGGGGAAAAAATCAGAGTGAGACGATGAAAAAGTACTTCAATTTCTTTCTTTGTAAAAAAGAATTGCGGTGGTAGTGTGTGATGGTGGTGGTTAGACTTGTAGGGTGCACGTGTGCTTAAAGTTACTCTGTTTGCGTGTTGTTGTTGTTGTCGTGCGGAGGGAGCGGACAGCAGAACAGCGAGTGGTAATGGTAATGGTAGTAATAGTAGAAGAGAGGACAGCGAAAAGGAATTGAAGAGGAAAGGAAGTAAAGTGCTTGACATAAAGAGGAGAAAGAGATAAACCTGTGTGTGTGTGTCTGAGTGTGTTTGTTTTCCATCTGTTTATGAGGCCAGTCAGTATGCTCATACAGCAAAATGGCACCACATGCTATTCGGCCCTCTTCCTCTTACCATCCTTGCTTGGACCAAACACAAACACGTCGCCAAATACATGGCACGATGGCCAAGCGATGGCGCACTCGAACGCGAGAGGAAGGGAGGGGCATGACAACGTGCGGCGGAGGGTTCACGTGGTAGGTGACAAGGACACACCCACAAACACACAACATTTCTCAGTCTCACGTTTGACAATCATAGAAAAAAAATCGAGACGGGCACACCCGCGCTCTCATTCGCCTTTTTCATTTTTATAGAGTTACCTGAAATTTTTTTGGCTCCTGGGCGGAGAAAGGTTTTGGTGCTTTATAAAGGCCCGTTTATCGGTGTTTCCGACCCGCTGGCGTAAATATTAAGTTATATAGACTCGAAGAAAACGAAAACAAAAGTGGACTACCGGACAAAGAGAGAAAAAAAAGAAAGATCCACGCTAAAACAACAAGTGGATAGGGGAAAAAAAACAGTAGCAAAACGAAAAAAAAGAAGTACAACGTTTAGAGAGAGATACGTCGTCTTTTTTTTTTTTTGATTTTTTTCGTGCTCGTATGTAACGTAAAAACAAGAAAAAAAAACAGAAGTATATATAACAGCGGTCAATACGGGGATTAAAGAGAGAGAGAGAAAAAAAAGAGAAGAACATCAGCTGCTCTCTTTGCGTTTTTGTACTTAGTCCGCACCAGGAAGAAGGTCGGAGAGTAAAGAGAGAGACAAAAAAAAAGGGAGGAAGAATAAAGGATTCTCGTTGAGGGGAGGAGGAGGGAAGGCAAGGTGTGTAGTGCAATACTCTTTCTTGTATCACGTGTACGTCTTTCCTTTTCCCACTTTTCTCCTCAACTCTCCATATTCTCCTCGCTCTCTTTTTCTTTTCCCTACACCTCGTCAATTGGGTCTCATAAACAACAAAGAAGAGTGAGCTCTGAAACAGTCCTGTGACAATAATGAAAAAGGAAAAAAAAAGACGAGAAGTAGTCTTATCACGTCCGAAGCGCGGCGAAAAGCCAGAAAAAAAAAAAAAACCGCCACCACCACCACAACAAAGAAGCGCTAGCTGCCCTTCTCTTTTTTTTTTTGCGCCCTTCCCCTCTACCGAGTCCGTTGCCTCCTCAGCATCACGCCTGTAACCGAAATAACAATAATTGAAAGAAGAAGAGGATCATTCACGCGTGTGTGTGTGTGTGTGTGGGCGGGGGACATGGCCGGAAAAAAAAAAAGAACAGGCGAGTGACGTGGACATTCACCCGACCGCTGCCGACAGCAAGAAAAAGAGATGAGAAAAAAAAAAGAAAAGGTAGAGTGGAGAGAAAAAAAAAACGTTGCTATCACTTTTCTTATTTTCTCCTTCTTCTTCTTCCTTAAAAGGCTCTTTTCTTGACGGTGCTCATGGCCGACTATAAAGCAGAGCAAAACGGGCAAAAAAAAAAAAACTGAACCCTAACAACAGCGAAAAGAGGTAATAGTGAGAGGCAAACAAGAATGGTGAAGGTAATGAATCCAACAAAGTCGCTCGAAGGAGAAAGGAAGGAGGACACGCACGTGAACACAAACGCCAGAGAACAACAGAAGAAAAAAAAAATAACGAGATGAAAAGCGTCGACGTAAAGCAAGAGGGACACGCAAGCTGCGGAGACTCAAGAACAAATACACGTACACGCACAAACACAAAAGCTAGACAAAAAAGTTGAGAGTCGCGAACGCGGAAGGAAGAGTGTGCAGGCGGCGACGAACACCGCGAGGGCCGCAGCTTGCACCTCTGCGCTTTTTTTTTTTTACTGTTCCCTCATTTTTCTTTTTCAGCTCCCTTTCGGTCTTTTCCACCTTTTTTTTTTTACATGTTGGCCTCTGCGGTTCGCACGTTCAGATCAACTGGTGATCAGCGCTCCCGAGGCCCACAAAGAAAAGCAAAAAAAAAAAAGCACTCTCGGAAAGCCTCTCGAACCAACGACGCAAGCAGAAAAATAAAGCAAAAAGGTGAGAAAAGGAGGTGAGCAACACAGCTCCCTGCTTCTTTCCCAGATCCACATTTTGTTCCATATCCTTGTCGTTTTTCTTGTGTGCTTGTCATGAATGTTCTCCTCTTACTTGAGCAGTCAACCGACACGTCTTTCGCTCTTTTAGCCAATTTTTTATTTTTCTCGGACTTCCTCCTTCCCTCCCTTCTCCTGAGAACACTGTCAAGGCACTTCGTGTCGAGCGTGGGTTGGGGAACGTGTTCGTGTCTCCAAGAAGGTTCACACGTTAGTGGAGAAAGAGTTGACCAAAATAACTTTTGTTTGTTTGATGCTGCCTGGAGAAAAACTATTTTTGTCGTATCAAACACAGGTAGAAGGCATCCGCAAGACGGCGAGGAGTAAGCAAAAATCCAAGAGGATCAGCATTGCAATTTGAAAGCGAGGGATTGACAATCGCCGAAGGAGGAGGGTCGGTCACGTCCTTCTACAAGCAGATGCGGAAAAGATAAGAATAATAAAGAAATAATTGAAAAGAGAAAAAAAAAAAAAAGGCCAAAAAATAAATAAATGAAACATACCAGAAATAGGAAAACGGAGTTTTCATTTGCCGCTGGTTTTTTACTTTCTTCTGTTATTTTTCTTCGTTTCCTTTTTCCGCAGTCGCCGGTGGCAGATTTTTTTTTTCTTATTCCACGTTTTTTCAATTATGCATGTTGTGCGACGTTGAGCGCTGCTCGACTGAGATGCTATCGCGGTACCAATCTGCCTTTCCCTCTTTTTTTTTTTCTTTCCCTTCTGCTTTTAGCCCAGTGTTCATCTTCCTCTCTATTCTTTTTTTCTCATTTCTTCTCCTTTGGATGAAACAGCGCACGTTGACGCATCAAAGAAGAAGAAAACAAGAAGAAAAGTGCATAAAAGAGTGGAAAAACCCACACACAGGAAAAAAGCAAAAAGTTGTGGAAAAGCACACGGGAAAGGGGGATAGCAGGACGAGAAGAACACATCTTTAGGGAACAGTGGCGACGAATCTTCTTTCTCCCCTCGTACGAGTACACACGTGTGTGTGGGTGTGTGGCCCAGCGGAGGGGGAAAATAAAGGAGAGCGACACCTTTGAGAGAGAAGAGGCACGAATAAATAGGAGCTGGATAGCACTGTTCCAAACCAAAAAAGAACAAGAAGGAAAGGGTGCTGCAGATGGATCGAAGGAAGAAAAAAAAATAGAATGAAGATGGCATCACGTAGCAACAGACTAGTCCTTTGAAACACAGCTACGTGTCTTCTTCTCCATCTTCCTTCACTTCATTTTCTTTCCTCTCTTTTCTCTTCAGCTCGCCACGCGCCACTCCAAAGACTTGTTTTTTTTCGTTGTTCTCTGTGTCGTGTCTTTAAGAGCGACGTGTTGACGCCAGGCTCTAATAAAGCACACGACGAGAGAGATGAGCGGCAGGTGCCGGACGCGTGGAGAGGGAGCTAGGGTGAGAAAGAGAGAGAAAGCGCACAGAAAGAGAACCCACAGAGAGCAGCGGAGAAGAATACAGCAGCTGCACGGGATAAGAGGAAGAGGATAAGAAAAAAAAGGGAAAAGTGTGAAGTAAAGCAGTGCTCCACTTTGCTCAGAAACACAAACACAGACACACACACACACACAAACAACAACGACAGAAAAAGAAAAAAAAAACTATTTGGCGAAGACGCGCAGATGGAACAAAAAACAGAGAAAAATCAGAAAAATAAATCAGCCGATGTGCACGCGACTGTCATGGAAGAGAACAACGAAGATACTGCCGACGCATTAAAGAAAGAAAGAAGGAAAATAGGGGGAAAAAATGATTAAGAAAAATGCGGAGAGCACAAAAAAAAAAAGGAGTCCAAAAGGTAGTCAAAATAGTAATAAACTAAAAACTTTAGTAACAAGCATCATAAGATGAAAAAAAGCTGCGTACGACGCACCAGCGCTGCCAGAACCACTCCTTTTTTGTTTTAGACGTTATCTTCTGGTTTCTCTGCTTCACCACTTCTAACCTCCTTCGTTGTTTTCATCTCGTGAGACAAGAGGAGGAAAAAAAGCGAGTACCTCTCGCGCGGCAAAGAGACTGAGCGAAAACAACAAAAACAACAACAACAACAACAAAAAAAGAGAGCGGTGCGTCTGCCGAGCAGAGAACATAAGACTCTTAACTAGGACTTGGCTGTACAACAAGAGTAAGAGGAAGAGAAAGAGAGAAAGAACAAAAAACTGGGTGGCTGCCACAACAAACGAAAAAAGCGAGAGAAAAGAAAAGTAGGAAACTAGAAACACACAGTGATGATCGTAATCACCAGCAGCCAGAGTAGAAAAAAAAAAGAAAGAGCAAAACAAAACAGAAAAACAGGGGGAAAGACACAAATTTACCCGTGAAGAGAAAAAAAGAGTTTATAGCGAAAAGGAAAAGAAAACCAAAACAGAATGCAGAGGAAGGAAAAAAAAAAACAACAAAAGGCCCCCTACATGTAATACTTAACAAATTCGCTCGTTTTTTTTTGTATTTTACTAGTTTACTATTATCCTTTTGTGTTTTTTTCCCTTTCCATCCCCGCCGGCGCAGTGGTGAAGGCCCCAGACAACAGAGAAAATAATAATAATAATAATGAACCGGTAGCGGCTGACGGGTACGAGGCACTGTATAACACAGACGCAGTTACGACAACAGTATACCGACAGCATCCACATTACTTTTTTTTTTTCTAACCTCTGTCTTCTTTTTTTAAGCCTTGGTGCAATAATCTTCAGTTTTTTTTTTCTTCTTTTCATGTTTGGCTGTCGAGAGAGAGAGAGAGAGAGAAACAGGGCGGGTTGAAATCTTGAAAAAAGAGAAGGGCAGCTTTTGAGCTTCTTGTTTGCTTCTTTTCCAGTTGTGCGTTCCACCATCCTTGTCCCAGCGACACGTATGTGTGTGTGCGTGTGTGTACATAAGCGCGTGTACGGGTGGAGCGTCCACTTTGGGATTCTCGCCACCGCCACCAAAACGCGCATGTCTGCCTACATCAACACCCACAAACAAACACACACACCAAAAACACAAAATATAAAAAATGAAACAAGCTTCAGTAAAACAAAAGGCCCGAAAAACCTGCGATGCTCTCCTTTCCCGTCCTATCCCCGCTGCCCCTCGTCCCTAAAATTCATAACAGCACACACACAAAAAGAAATGAATTATTTGTGCCCTGAAGGAGTGCACCGCCACCGACGGACGCTTCAATTCGACGACGCAAAGCACGGCTAAATGAGTTCAGTCCGCACCTACATCATCTCCTTCGGCTTCTCCTCGCCGTGGTTCGCCGCAACCGGCTCCTGCTCCGTCTCGCTCACCTCTGTCAGCACCTCCTCCACCACCTTCTCGTCGACCTGCTTGCGCACCACCTTACCATCCACGTCGATATCGTCGATGATGCGCGCGATGGGCAGCATAAAGCTCATCGGAATGACCAGCAGCGGCGTCATCACACTGCACGTGAACAGCAGCCAGGGCAGGTTGCTGTAGTCGCACGGGGCGTTGTCGGCGAAGACGGGCCAGCCGTACTCCATGATGATGGCGGCAATCGAAGAAGCAGTGGTCTGACCGAGGTTGGAGTAACCGGCCATCAGCGCGTACACCACACTCTCCGAGCCACGCGGGCACAGACGCGACATGAGGATGACAAGCGGCATGAAGCCCAACATGTAGACAATCTGCTGCACAACGGCATCACCCCAGATGTACATGGCGTGGTCCGGGATGCCGATGTACTCGTTCCACCGCTTGACGATGATGATGTCAATAATAGCGGCGAGCACCTGCATCACAGTCACCGCAACGTACGTAAGCTGGTAGTTCATCTTCGAGAAGATGTAGTTGAAGGCGCTCACACCGATCAGACCCGCGATGTTGCCAATGATGCCGGCCACCGTGTTGTAGAAGGTGAAGTTGAAGTTCGGGAAATCGCCCTTACACTTGTTCGAGTTCATGTAGAAGGCCTGCAGAGGGCTGCTCGCACGAATGTAGACCACCATGTTCAGGTAAGCAAAGATGTTCGTCCGCGCAATTACCGAAGGAAGAGCCCAGAAGGAGAAGGAGCAGCAAATCGTGGAGACGATGACGCACACGATGAGGAGACCGAGCGTGTCGCACAGGATGTTGGCGCACAGCATGGCGACCACGGCGCACGTCATCACAATCGAGTAGGCAAAGATGCGCCAGTTTTCTGTAATGACCTCCTTGTTCATCTCGAAGATGCCAAACAGGCAGGGAACAGGCGGCTCACCGTAGTACACCTCGGGCTCCGCCTCTGCCTCGCCGTCCTCGTCGTCGTCGTTGTCCTGCTGCACGAGCTCGTCGCCAAGCGCATCCTGCACGGCGGCCTCGGCATCCTCAGCACTGGAGTGCTCGGGGTTCAGCTTCTTTTCCGTCTTTGCGTTCGCATCGGCGTCGCTCCTCGCATCCTGCGCTTCGGGCTCCAGGCCAAGACGCTGACGCTCCTTGCGGGTCTCCTCCAGCATGTACAGCGCGTCCTCGGAGCGCTGCACGCGGTTCTTCTTCTCGCCGTACATGTTGAAGAGGTAGAAGAAGCACGTGATGAACTGCAGGGCGGCGGAGATGAAGATGCTGATCTGCGGTACGTTCTTATCGGCAAGCGGGCCGGTGAGGCACACGGCAATGATGGCACCCACCATGATCCACACCCAGATCCAGCTGATCAGCGCCGGACCGGCCTTCGGGTTGGCGCGGATGAGACGGCTGTAGTGGCCCTCGGACAGGATGTCCACGTTGGCTTTGCCCCAGCTGGACAGGAAGATGAAGGCGCACGCTGTGTTGGCAGAGCTCTCCTTGGCGGGCAGCAGACCGTACACGAGGGCAAAGACGGCACCAGCAACGCAGGAGACAAACATGTACCAGCGCTTGGTGTAGCCGAGGAAGGCGAAGCCGTCGCACAGCATGGCCGTGAAGGCCTTGATGGACCAGCCCATCGTAGAAATCGGAGACAGGCGCTGGTAGCGGGGGATGTCGATCTTGTACCGTGTCACCATCATGGCGTAGGTCTGGTTACTGAAGATCTGGTCAGCGATGCCCTTGCAGAAGAAGTAGCTGCCACCAAGGGACAAGACCACCTGCCAGCCAAAGCCTTCAACAGCTTCACCAAAGATGGGAATGTAGCGCATCCACGGACAGATGGCAAAGAGACGCGCAGCTTCGGGGTGGACGTAGGGCACACCCAAATCCTTCGGCTCCGCATTAGTGTGCATTGTGCCATCGTTGTTCACCGGAGCCTCGCGGCCGGCATCCTCATGCTCCTCGCGGCTGTGGTGAGTGGGCTCCGTGTTCGCCATTTTTGTGTGGCTGTCGGTGTGCGTGCGGAGAGCGGCTCGGGGAGGCGGGAGAAGAACGAGGGAGAGGGGGCGTGGAGAGAGAGACGAAGGACGACGAGCTTCAAGAGGGGGAACACACGGAGATGAGTTTATCGAGCGAGGAGGTGCGGAGGCGCAGTTAAAGGGTGGGAGGAGAAATCGAGTCTGCGGGTGTGGTGGCGGCGGTGGCGCGTGGAGTGGTGTGGGCAAGGCGGCGAGGCAGCACCAACAGGAAAGGCGGAGAGGGAGGGGAGAGGCTCAGCGTGGGAGAGAGAGAGAGAGAGAGAAAGAGAGAGAGAGGAACACGAGGCAGACGCGGGAGCAGCAACAACGGCAGAGGCGCCTCAAGCTGGGTCGGCGGGCAGAGCATCTGCAGCGCCACCACGTACCCTTGGCGGAGCGCGGACCCGCAGCGAGCCGCGCGAGGCACACGTGTGCAGCGTGCGCGGGGGGTGGATGGGGGAGCGTTGCCCCGGACGTCTCCCTGTGGCTCCGTTGCGAGACGCGGGGGCGTTGCGCTCACCGAAAATAATAAGAATAATAAAAAGCACGGGAGAAGTGCGTTGGTCTGTTTGCCGGCGAGGCCGCCAGTGCCTGCCACTGAGGACGGTGTGCACCGGCGGCCACTTATAGTCCAGTAGTGGAAAGTGCGAAGAAGAAACAAAACAAAACAAAAAGCGAAGAGAGGAAAAGAAGCACGAGAGGCCGTGCCGCGACCAGCAGCACAGACCCGCAGAGGAGCGCCTCGCTGCCGCCGCGGCTTCTCTCGCTCCCCCATCCCCATCCCCGCACCCCTCTTCCCCGCTCCGTCGTGTGGCGCAAAGCACCCCACCAAGAGAGAGGGAGGGGAGGTGAGAAGGTCCACGTGAGAGGCGCTGGGCGGTCGGGCCGCGTCGTTGCTTGTGGGGTCCGGGGGCTGCTCCGGAGGAAGGGGGTGCGGGCGTGCCAGCGTGCCGTGGCCGCACAGCGACACACGTGGCGGTGCGCGTGTGAGAGGTGGCTCCTCGCTTCTCGTGCGCACCGGTGCGTGTGTTTGGGCATGCAGCTGCCCGACCAGCACTCATCTCCGCCGCGCACACCGCTGGTGCACCAGGAAAACAGAAAAGAAGAGAAAAGGGCAGAATCCAGGAGGAAGAAGACGAGGAACACGGGTGTGTTTGTGCGTGTGTGTGCTGGTGCTGGTGCGCCTTCCCCATCGTCCGCTGCACAACAAGGGGGACGCGCTCACGGGGTCGGCAACAACACCGCACACACCGCCACCGAGGCGGCCGCACCCGTCTCCCAAAATGACACGCGCTACGGGGGGAAAAGACGAAAAAAAAGGCACGCGCATGCAAGAGGGCAGAGGGGGAGCCTGCGGAAGAGATTCCAGTCGCACTGCCAGGGTGCAGGCTCGACGTGCACGCGTGAAACACGAGAAAAGGAAAACGAAAGAAAGAAAGAGAAAAGGAGGAAAAAAGGACACAGCGTGACCAGCGCGTAACATATCGGACGAGAAACGTTAGACGTGCAGGATTGTAGTGACGGGCGACGTGAAGGCTGTCTGAAGTGAGAGATGACGAAGGCGTGTGTGTGTGCAGCAGTGCACACGCATCGACGGCGAATTGCTTAGTTGAGAGAGAGAGAAAGAGGACAACGAGTGCAGTCAAGGCGCGTTAGCGTGAAGGGGAAAAAACGGAGAAGAAACAGAAGTGTTACGACAGAGACGTAAAGAAAAGAGCGAAAAAAAAAGAAGAAAAGGGGGTTGGTACAACACACCTTGAAACGAACTCCTGCACAGCGGCGGTGAGGAGTGCAAATGCAAAGAAAAGTATAGTGGGTAAGGCTTATTGAGCGCAGTACGCTTGCAAAAAAAAAAAAACGGAAAAAAGCAATAGATATAAATGTATTAGACCCAAGGTGTCGAGATGTCGAGATGTCGGGTGACAGAAGACCAGAGAACGCAGAAACTCTGTACTGGGGCTGTTAATATATAAATGTGGCAGTCGAGAGGAGAAGTAAAATAAATTACCTCAGAGCCTTCGTCTGCGCATAAAGGAAGCAGGGAAAGCAAAGTGACTTAAGAGAAAAAGAGAATGAAGAAACGGAGAATCGACGGAGAAACAGGAGGGAAGCCGCGCTGAAGGCATATTGTAAGGTGAAAGGTGATTTAATTCTTGCTGAAAGATTTCGAAGCACAACAGTGCAAAGACATGAGAAGAAAAGAAGAGTGACAACAGTTTTAGCGTTTCCCCCCTTTTTTTTGATAGTCAACACGTTTAAAAGAGTGAGGGGAGGAGAAAAAAAAAAAACAACGGGAAAAGAAAATGTTAAGATGAAACTAAGTTAAGGTGAAACAAAATAAAAATTAGTTGCTGGCGTCCGCGGAGGTCATCTTTACACGTTTGTATGTACAAATGCGTCTTTTGCCAAAGTTGCGTGTCCCAATGGCACGCCTGTCTGCGGTGAGGAGCAGCAACGGAGAAGGCGGCTACGCGTGCTTGCTGTCCGTCGCGTTCTGTGGCGTAGTCGGCTCCTGCTCCGAGTAGTCGTGCTCCGTCAGCACCTCCTCCACCACCTTCTCGTCAACCTGCTTGCGCACCACGTGGCCGTCCACGTCGACGTCGTCGATGATGCGGGCGATGGGCAGGAGGAAGCTCAGCGGGATGACCAGCAGCGGCGTCATCACATTGCACACGAACAACACCCAGGGCAGGTTGCTGTAGTCGCAGCGGTTGGCGCGCGAGAAGACGGGCCAGCCGTACTCCATGATGATGGCGGCAATCGATGACGACGTGGTCTGGCCGAGGTTGGAGAAGCCGGCCATCAGCGCGTACACCACACTTTCAGAGCCACGCGGGCACAGACGCGACATGAGGATGACAAGCGGCATGAAGGCCAACATGCCCACCACCTGCTGCACAACGGCATCACCCCAGATGTACATGGCGTGGTCCGGGATGCCGATGTGCTGATTCCAGCGCTTGACGATGATGATGTCGAAGACAGCCGCCATCACCTGCATGCTCGTGGTCGCAACGAACGTCATCTGGTAGTTCATCTTCGAGAAGATGTAGTTGAAGGCGCTCACACCCGCCAGACCGGCGATGTTGCCAATCACACCACCCACCGTGTTGAAGAAAGTGTAAGAGAAGTTTGGCAGGTTACCAGGGCAGTTGTACGAGTTGAGGTAGAAGCCCCTGAGCGGGCTGCCAGCGCTGATGAACACGACCGAGCTCAGGTAGGCAAACACGTTTGTCCGTGCGATCATGAGCGGCAGAGCCCAGAAGGAGCCCGAGCAGCAGATCGTGGAGACGACAACGCACACGATGAGGAGGCCGAGCGTGTCGAGCAGGATGTTGGCGCACAGCATCGCAATGACAGCCAGCGTCATGACGATCGAGTAGGCAAAGATGCGCCAGTTGTTGGAGATGACCTCCTTGTTCATCTCGAAGAGGCCGAACAGGCAGGAAACAGGCGGCTCACCGTAGTACACCTCGGGCTCCGCCTCTGCCTCGCCATCCTCGTCGTCGTCGTTGTCCTGCTGCACGAGCTCGTCGCCAAGCGCATCCTGCACGGCGGCCTCGGCATCCTCAGCACTGGAGTGCTCGGGGTTTGCCTTCTTCTCCGTGTTCGCGTTCGCATCACCGTCCTTCTGCAACGCGTCCGCGTCCGTGGAGAGGCCGAGACGCTCGCGCTCCTTGCGGGTCTCCTCCAGCATGTACAGCGCGTCCTCGGAGCGCTGCACGCGGTTCTTCTTCTCGCCGTACATGTTGAAGAGGTAGAAGAAGCACGTGATGAACTGCAGGGCGGCGGAGATGAAGATGCTGATCTGCGGCTTGCCGAGGTCGGCCAGCGGGCCGTTCAGCACGGTGGCGATGATGGAGCCCAACATAATCCACACCCAGATCCAGCTGATCAGCGCCGGACCGGCCTTCGGGTTGGCGCGGATGAGACGACTGTAGTGGCCCTCGGACAGGATGTCCACGTTGGCTTTGCCCCAGCTGGACAGGAAGATGAAGGCGCACGCGGTCTCCGCAGAGCTCTGCTTGGCGGGCAGCAGACCGTACACGAGGGCAAAGACGGCGCCGCCAACACAGGATGCGAACATGTACCAGCGCTTGGTGTAGCCGAGGAAGGCGAAGCCGTCGCACAGCATGGCCGTGAAGGCCTTGATAGACCAACCCATGGAGGAAATCGGAGACAGGCGCTGGTAGCGGGGGATGTCGATGCCGTAGCGCGAAATAAACATGGCGTAGCCCTGACCGCTGAGAATCTGGTCGGCGATGCCCTTGCAGAGGAAGTAGCTGCCACTGAGGGACAGCGCCGCCTGCCAGCCAAAGCCTTCAACAGCTTCACCAAAGATGGGGATGCGGCGCATCCACGGACAGATGGCAAAGAGACGCGCAGCTTCGGGGTGGACGTAGCGCACACCCAAATCCTTCGGCTGCTGCATCGCCTCGGCGGTGTTGCCAGCCGGAGGAGCGCCGGCCTCCTTCCCCTCCTCGCGGCTGTGGTGAGTGGGCTCCGTGTTCGCCATTTTTGTGTGGCTGTCGGTGTGCGTGCGGAGAGCGGCTCGGGGAGGCGGGAGAAGAACGAGGGAGAGGGGGCGTGGAGAGAGAGACGAAGGACGACGAGCTTCAAGAGGGGGAACACACGGAGATGAGTTTATCGAGCGAGGAGGTGCGGAGGCGCAGTTAAAGGGTGGGAGGAGAAAGCGAGTCTGCGGGTGTGGTGGCGGCGGTGGCGCGTGGAGTGGTGTGGGCAAGGCGGCGAGGCAGCACCAACAGGAAAGGCGGAGAGGGAGGGGAGAGGCTCAGCGTGGGAGAGAGAGAGAGAGGAACACGAGGCAGACGCGGGAGCAGCAACAACGGCAGAGGCGCCTCAAGCTGGGTCGGCGGGCAGAGCATCTGCAGCGCCACCACGTACCCTTGGCGGAGCGCGGACCCGCAGCGAGCCGCGTGAGGCACACGTGTGCAGCGTGCGCGGGGGGTGGATGGGGGAGCGTTGCCCCGGACGTCTCCCTGTGGCTCCGTTGCGGGACGCGGGGGCGTTGCGCTCACTAATAATAAAAAGAATAATGAAAAGCACGGGAGAAGTGCGTTGGTCTGTTTGCCGGCGAAGCCGCCAGTGCCTGCCACTGAGGACGGTGTGCACCGGCGGCCACTTATAGTCCAGTAGTGGAAAGTGCGAAGAAGAAACAAAACAAAACAAAAAGCGAAGAGAGGAAAAGAAGCACGAGAGGCCGTGCCGCGACCAGCAGCACAGACCCGCAGAGGAGCGCCTCGCTGCCGCCGCGGCTTCTCTCGCTCCCCCATCCCCATCCCCGCACCCCTCTTCCCCGCTCCGTCGTGTGGCGCAAAGCACCCCACCAAGAGAGAGGGAGGGGAGGTGAGAAGGTCCACGTGAGAGGCGCTGGGCGGTCGGGCCGCGTCGTTGCTTGCGGGGTCCGGGGGCTGCTCCGGAGGAAGGGGGTGCGGGCGTGCCTGCGTGCCGTGGCCGCACAGCGACACACGTGGCGGTGCGCGTGTGAGAGGTGGCTCCTCGCTTCTCGTGCGCACCGGTGCGTGTGTTTGGGCATGCAGCTGCCCGACCAGCACTCATCCCCGCCGCGCACACCGCTGGTGCACCAGGAAAACCGAAAAGAAGAGAAAAGGGCAGAATCCAGGAGGAAGAAGACGAGGAACACGGGTGTGTTTGTGCGTGTGTGTGCTGGTGCTGGTGCGCCTTCCCCATCGTCCGCTGCACAACAAGGGGGACGCGCTCACGGGGTCGGCAACAACACCGCACACACCGCCACCGAGGCGGCCGCACCCGTCTCCCAAAATGACACGCGCTACGGGGGAAAAAAGACGAAAAAAAAGGCACGCGCATGCAAGAGGGCAGAGGGGAGCCTGTGGAAGAGATTCCAGTCGCACTGCCAGGGTGCAGGCTCGACGTGCACGCGTGAAACACGAGAAAAGGAAAACGAAAGAAAGGGAGAGAAAAGGAAAAAGCAGGTGCCATGTTCGCACGCACACCGGTGGTGGCTGTATTATTTCACCTTTGTTTAATTCGCCGCCCCTATACGGCGTTGTCTGCTGCTTTAAATTTGACAGGAATTTGGTAAACACAACACAGGCAAGCATGCTTATTCTTGGGGTTGTTGCTTGTATTTTTGGAGACCGCGCACGCGCCTTGACCGGTGCCACCGCCTTCAACAAGGTGCTACTGCATGTTCCGCATTTGTCTCTGTGTAAGTGTGTTTTTGTGTGCCTGTATGTGTCTGTGGAGGGAGGTGGACCTGCAGGCGGGCAGAGCGGCAGCGAAGCGCAGATGTGACCGCCACCATCGCTGCCGCACCGCACGGCGCTGATGGGTCGAGAGGAGGGGGTGGGAGGGAGCCGAGGAAGGGGGGTGTTGAGTATATTGTGTCATCACCCGCCCTCCTTTTTTCCCTCGCCTTTACCAACAGTATACTGTGCCCCACAGAAAAAGAGAGAGAGAGAGAAAAAAAAAAGAAAAAAAAGAGGTGGTGGTGTGGAGCGTAGCGTGCGCGGCGAGCCGCTGCTACTCCCCAATGTTCGTGAGACAACGAACTGAAGTCGCCAGGGTCACAGAGAAAATGCACGAAGAGATGGAGTCCATTAAAAAGAAACTTCAACAACAACAAAAAATAAAAATGGGGAAAGAAAGAAAGCAACTATAGGAGAATAAAAAAACACAAGTCGAGCGACGTATATAACGATGAAGGTAGTGACCGGCGTGACAATGTCACAAGTGAGAAAAGAGGGAAAGACAGGTGGGAATGCATATATATGTATATATTTTTCAAGTAATAGTGCAAACGCGTCGACAGCGAAGCATCAAGAAGAGAGACGAAGAAACTAGTCAAGTCAAGGAGGCTTTAGAAAAAAAAAAAGAGTTGAAATAGAGGGGGAAAAAAAGGAAGCGAGAATGTGGTAAGAGGGATAGGACAACAACAATAAAAATAAAAAAAAAAAGGCAAGAAACCAAACAAAAAGAGAACAACACGTATGGTTGGCTTCTATTTTTAAAGTGAAGAAAAAAAAAGGAAAACAGCCAAAAAAAATATCAGTCATAATAGTAAGAGAAGAAGTAAATGGGTTTGGTACAACACGGATTAGAATGAGCTCCAGCACAGCGGCGGTGAGGAGTGCGAAAAAAAAAAGTAGAAAAACGAAGTACAGGAGAGGTCTTAGGACACACACTATTATATATATAAATAGGTAGTTGAAACCTCAATTTTCGTCGCGTAAGGAACTAAAGAGACAAAAAAGAAGTCCACGATCAATACTAAGGGGCTGTGCAATAGAACAGTAGCAAATAAACAAAAAAATTGGCTTTGAGCCTTCGTCTGCGAGAAAAAAAAAACCCATGGAATATAGAAAAGGAAAAAAAAAAGAATCAGGAGAACAGAGGAAGCCGCGGGGAAAAGAGGACAACGGCTGTACTTTAGGCGAGAAATAAAAAAATAGTAAAATTGGGCCCTCGCAAAGGGAATCCGAAGCACAAGCATAGAAAGACATGAAGAGAAGAGAAGCGTGAAGACGATGTTCATTGCTCTCAAGTATTTTTTTTTGAATAGTTAGTGCGTGTAAAAGAGTAAAGAAGAGAGAAAAGAACAAAAAAGTCAAATAAAAAACGAAAAGAACACAACAGAACAAAGATGGCGTCCGCTGAGTTTATCGCTTCACACACATACACACACACACACACACATATATATATATATATATATAAGGGGCTTTTGTTTAACATAAAGTCTTTCCACAGCACGCTTGTTCGTTGTGAAAAACGGTTTTCAAATGCGAATAGTTTGCCTCACTCACCCCTCTTGAGTGCTACATCCGCAAGAAGCACACATTCGACACTCTTGCACTGCCGCGGTTGCCGTTGCAGTGATGCTCGTAAAAGAGAGAGAGAGAGAGAAAGAGAGAGCGAGAGAGCGTGTGCGTGTGTGTGTGTTTGTTGCAGAGGAAAAAGGATAGAGGAGTCACTTTTAACACGAGAGACAGAGAGAGATTAAAGGAGAAAATCAAAAAGGGGTGCCACCCAAGAGGTATGCGTGAGCGTACCACTATCGTTACGGGTGGCGCTGCTTACAGGAGAACGTAGAGAAAAAAAATAGAATTCTTTATGAATAAAAGTAATAAAGAACAAAAAAAATACAAAAGAAAAGGGTAAATCAACATTTTTTTGTTCTTTTTTTTTGCTTCGTAGAGACGGAAATATATAAGCTTTTCGCTGTTGAGGCGGTTAGGTGCACACGCACACACACACACACACACACACACACGCACTGCTGAACAGAAGCCCGCTCTTAATCCCGCGTGGTGCCGACGCTAACTTGACGAGGGAGGGAGGTGAAGCAGAATGGAAGAGGGAGAGAGAGAAAGACGGAGATCTACACTCGTGTCTTCGTGACGAAAGGAGAAACAACAATTTGAAATTAGAAAAAAAAACAAAATAATAAAAGAAACACTAGGAATGGTGATCGAAAGCAGTACGACTACCCGTTTATCATATCCTCTCAGTACCGCGAATTATCGCTCACATACGCTGTACTCCGCGCCAAAATTTTTCAATCCGTTCCCAACGAACACGGGCAGAGACGGGAAACAACGCAGGCGGGGGCGGTGTGTGCGCGTGTGCCTGCACTCCGGATAAAAAAAAAAACCGGTCGTTGCAAACAACAAAAGAAAAAAAAAGAGAAGCACGAAAATAATAATAATTACGCGTGCTTGCTGTCCGTCGCGTTCTGTGGCGCAATCGGCTCCTGCTCGGAGTCGTCGTGCTCCGTCAGCACCTCCTCCACCACCTTCTCGTCAACCTGCTTGCGCACCACGTGGCCGTCCACGTCGATATCGTCGATGATGCGCGCGATGGGCAGGAGGAAGCTCAGCGGGATGACCAGCAGCGGCGTCATCACACTGCACGTGAAAATGAGCCAGGGCAGGTTGGTATAGTCGCACGGGGCGTTGTCGGCGAAGACGGGCCAGCCGTACTCCATGATGATGGCGGCAATCGAAGAAGCGGTGGTCTGGCCGAGGTTGGAGAAGCCGGCCATCAGCGCGTACACCACACTCTCCGAGCCGCGCGGGCACAGACGCGACATGAGGATGACAAGCGGCATGAAGCCGAGCATGTACACCACCTGCTGCACAACGGCATCACCCCAGATGTACATGGCGTGGTCTGGGATGCCGATGTACTCGTTCCACCGCTTGATGATGATGATGTCGAAGACAGCCGCCATCACCTGCATGCACGTGGTCACAACGTATGTGAGCTGGTAGTTAGCTTTCGAGAAGATATAGTTGAAGGCGCTCACACCGATCAGACCGGCGATGTTGCCAATGATGCCCGCCACCGTGTTGTAGAAGGTGAAGTTGAAGTTCGGGAAATCACCAGGGCACTTGCCCGTGTTGAGGTAAAAGCCCTGGATGGGGCTGCCAGCGCTGATGAACACGACCGAGTTCAGGTAGGCAAACACGTTTGTCCGTGCAATTACGAGCGGCAGAGCCCAGAAGGAGCCCGAGCAGCAGATGGTGGAGACGACAACGCACACGATGAGGAGGCCGAGCGTGTCGCACAGGATGTTGGCGCACAGCATCGCAACAACGGCGCACGTCATGACGATCGAGTAGGCAAAGATGCGCCAGTTGTCGGAGATGACCTCCTTGTTCATCTCGAAGATGCCAAACAGGCAGGGAACAGGCGGCTCACCGTAGTACACCTCGGGCTCCGCCTCTGCCTCGCCGTCCTCGTCGTCGTCGTCGTTGTCCTGCTGCACGAGCTCGTCGCCAAGCGCATCCTGCACGGCGGCTTGCGCATCCTCAGCACTGGAGTGCTCGGGGTTTGCCTTCTTCTCCGTGTTCGCGTTCGCATCACCGTCCTTCTGCAACGCGTCCGCGTCCGTGGAGAGGCCAAGACGCTCGCGCTCCTTGCGGGTCTCCTCCAGCATGTACAGCGCGTCCTCGGAGCGCAGCACGCGGTTCTTCTTCTCGCCGTACATGTTGAAGAGGTAGAAGAAGCACGTGATGAACTGCAGGGCGGCGGAGATGAAGATGCTGATCTGCGGCTTGCCGAGGTCGGCCAGCGGGCCGTTCATCACAGTGGCGATGATGGCACCCATCATGATCCACATCCAGATCCAGCTGATCAGCGCCGGACCGGCCTTCGGGTTGCCGCGCATGAGACGACTGTAGTGGCCCTCGGACAGGATGTCCACGTTGGCCTTGCCCCAGCTGGACAGGAAGATGAAGGCGCACGCTGTGTCCGCCGAGCTCTGCTTAGCAGGCAGCAGGCCGTACACGAGGGCAAAGACGGCGCCGGCAACACAAGATGCGAACATGTACCAGCGCTTAGTGTAGCCGAGGAAGGCGAAGCCATCGCACAGCATGGCCGTGAAGGCCTTGATGGACCAGCCCATCGTAGAAATCGGGGACAGGCGCTGGTAGCGGGGGATGTCGATGCCGTAGCGTGTCACCATCATGGCGAAGGTCTGACCGCTGAGAATCTGGTCGGCGATGCCCTTGCAGAAGAAGTAGCTGCCACCAAGGGACAACACTACTTTCCAGCCAAAGCCCTCTGTGGCTTCACCAAAGATGGGAATGTAGCGCATCCACGGACAGAAGGCAAAGAGGCGCGCAGCTTCAGGGTGGACGTAGGGCACACCCAAATCCTTCGGCTCCGCATTGGTGTGCATTGTGCCATCGTTGTTCGCCGGCGCCTCGCGGCCGGCCTCTAGCTGCTCCTCGCGGCTGTGGTGAGTGGGCTCCGTGTTCGCCATTTTGTGTGGCTGTTGGTGTGTAAGTGGGGGGAACTGGTCTTGGTGGCTGTGGCGAGGTACTGTTGTGTGCACGGAGAAATAAAAAATAAAAGGGAAGAAGAGAGAATAGTGGTAATAAAGAAAATGAAGCCGAAGAACAGAAAAAAAAAAGAAAGAGTATGAAGGAAAGAAAAAGAATATTACGAAGATAAGAAGAGTCGAGCGAAAGGTTGCGGAAAGAGAGCGTTTAAGGGTGAAAAGCGATCTATGTGCGGAACAAATTTGGGACAGGAGTGGTCGGGTATGGAAAAAAATTCGAGGCAGAGAGAAACGGGAGGGGAGAGGAGCAGATTTAGGGAGTGTACGTATGTGTGGCCGCACCGAGATTTTTTTTTTAGCACGTATTTGAGGGGCTTTCGAAGGAAAAGCTGCATCGGGCCACCTGATACCTTTCTTTTTTTAAAGTGCTCATGCATTACTTACGAGGAAAAAAAGGACGGCTGGGCACGGTACGGTGCCGACACGGTCGTATTTTTTCTCCTTCACGGCTTCTCACGAACGATGTTCTTCTTCGCATGTTCAGCATCTCAACTAGCCGTCAGCTGATATAAATACTTTCCCTTTTCTCTCGGTTTCGCAGTTAACAGCCGTGGTAGCTCAGATTCGTCGCGGACACCGTCAGGAATGAGGCAAGCACGTGTGTGCCGCTCGACAAGGGAAAAAAACGCGTTTTTGCGTCGCGGTGTACTGACCACCCAGACTACATTTACCGGTAGTATCTGCGTTTGTACTCGCCGCTTTTTTTTTACGTTCTTGCGATGGTCGACGCGGAAAAAAACAATTAAGAGTTGGATAACAACGCTTAATGAGAAAAAAGACAGAGGCGAATGCAGGTTCAGTTAGGGGCGGTGGCGTATACAACAGAGTGAGACGCTGAGGTTCGCTTAGAAAGTAACAAAAGAAGAAGAAGAGACGAGGCAACAACAGAATTAAAGAGAGAGAAAAGTGTTTGCGTCCTTCATCAGAAGAAAGAAAGAAGTAAATAGGGGCTGAGGCGACTCAGCCGCTAGAATGAAACAAGTATATATATATCGTAATATATAAATATAGTTATCGTGTCAAATATGTACCGTAACGGGTGTCGGTGTGTGTGTGTACCTTTTTTTCTCCCCCTTGCATCACTTTGGGATTGTACCGAAACCAAAAAAAAAAAAATAAGTAAAGCACACACGCCCGTATACACCGAAACGCATAAACTACAACGACAACGAAAGATGAGAAAAGAAAAATAAAAGACAGAGGAGAGAAATCAGTGCGCAGAAAAAAAAAATTGAAGAAAAAGAACGAAGTGCTGTCGTTAGGGCGGTGTACAACAAGGGCGACAAACAACAACGACGGGGAAAAAAAAAACAGAAGAAAGGCTCGAGAAAGAGAGAGTGGTGTCCGAAGACAAAGTGGAGGAGCAATAGAAAAAAAAAATCAAGAGAGACAAGAGAAAAAGTAATGACATAAAAAAGAGAGTTCGGCTTTCAGAGAGAAAGAAAGAAAAAGAAGAGAATGACGGAAGAGGAGGGACGACCATCACGAAGTATTTGACCATAAAAAAGAGAAAACAAGAAAGCAAAAAAAGAAAAAAAAGGGGACAACGGGGGGAGGGAGGGAGCTTAAAACTCGGAGTCGTCATGGACAGTGTGGCTTCGCACCTGCAACCGATAGGAATTGAAGAGTGAGAAGAAGAAAGAAAGAGAGAGAAAATAAATAAATTAAAATAAAAAATAGAGAAGAACAAAACTCAAAAGAGCATCAATTGAACAATAGAAGAAAGAATATGGTCCACTCGCTGACCTTTTCAGAATCGCCGCTTCGGTTTTTTCTTCTACGTTTTTTATTTATTTATTTTTTGTTTTTCGCAATATTTCCATCAGCCACGGGTCACAAAAGAAGACACTGAAATTTGTAAAACGAATAAAACAAAAGGAGTTCGAGAAGCGAAGAGGGAAGACGCGGAGGGAAGACAGCCGAAGAGAAGGAGAAAATTGGAGAAAAATATATACTGAAAAAGACAGAAGAGAAAAGGGGAGAGAAAGACAGAAAAAAACGAAAAAAAGACACGCAACAACTTCACTCATAACACCTGATACCAAGAAAAACAAATTGATAGGTAGGAGAGTAAGAGGAGGGAATGCACGTGACGAGATGTGGACGTCGGTACACTCCACTATTTTCTCTCCCACCCCACCTTCTGGTAGCACACATCTTCTCGCTGTGCATGCAGCCCGGTATGACTTGTGCGTTCTTGTGTGTGTGTATGCGTATGTGTATGTGCTTAGTTTTTTTTCTTTCTTCTGTTTCCTCTCCTACTTGACTTCTCAATATTCTTCGCGATATTTTTTTTCCAGCTTTTTTCTCTTCCTGTTTGTATTAGCGGCTTTTTTCACCTCGCCGAAACAGAAGCACTCTTCAATCAGAAAAAAAAAAAGAAAAAATGGTTAGCGCACCTTTGGGTACTGTTGTCTTCTTTTTTTTTTCTCTCTTTTTCTTCGCTGAGTTTGCCTAGTTGCCTCACGGGTGAACTGAGAAACTCGGGAAGAGAGGATGGGGAGGAGTGGTGGAAGTGCCCTGAATGGGGGGGACACGGAACCGACACACACACACACGCGTGTGGGTGACACAACGTGGTGACCTGCGCACTCGCAACACCAAAGAAAAAGAAAAGATGAAGAAAGGAAAAAAAGGTTTTTTTTTTCCCCCTCTGGATGTACGGCCAATGCAGAGTGAGAGACAGAGACAAGAAACAGTCGAAAAGGCCAAGGCCGTAACTGAAGAAACACAGTCGATAGAGAAAGAGATCGATGGGGAGCGCTGCTCAGAGAGCGGAGAAGAAGAGAAGCGAAAACGAAAGAAAAAAAAGAATAGAATAAGACGACTGCGAGCCGAAGAAAAAAACAGGTAAAAAAAAGAGATGAGGAAGAGTAAGAGAGAGAGAGAGAGTGACGTTTTGCTCAGTGGGCCCGCACAACTCACCGCATTGCAGCAGAGCAATCAAAGACCTTCTCCACAACGGGCAACGGGCCGCATCGCGTTGCATCACTCACTCACTCTCGCACTCTCGCACACTCCATTTTTTGTAGTTTAGTCCGTCTCGGAGCTTTCGAAGGGCTCCATCTTGTCCACCTTTTTGCCGGTCGGCGACGTGCGCTTCTTGTCCGCCGCCTCTGCGGCCTTCGCCTCCTCCTTCACCTGCTGCTTCACGGCGTGGCCGTTGATGTCGATGTCCTCGCAGAGGCGCGCGGACGGCAACAACAGGAAGCCAAGCGGGATGATGAGCAGCGGGGCCGCAAGGTGACCGGTGATGATCAGCCAGCGCGCGTTCGAGTAGTCGCACGGGCGGACCTTCGTGTTAATCGGCCACACCAGCTCAACGAGCAGCGAGCCGATCGTGCCGGACATCGACGCACCAAGGTTGCCGAAGCCGGCCATCAGCGCGTACACCATGCTCTCCGACCCGCGCGGGCACACACGCGACAGCAGCAGCACAATTGGCATGTAGCCGACGATGTAGCAGAGCTCGTAGACGATGGCGTCGCCGAAGATGTACATGGCGTGATCGGGGATGCCGATCGCGATGTTCCACCGCTCCACCATGATGAGATCAAAGATGGAGGCGACGACGCGCAGGATGACGGTGATGCACATCACCCACTGGTAGCGGATCTTGGCGAACATGTACGAAAAGACCGCCACACCAACAATGCCGGCGATGTTCGTGATCACGGCGCTGATCGTGTTGTAGAAGGTGTAGGAGAAGTGCGGGCCACCAGGCACACATGCCTCATTTGCAACGTAAAAGGTGTCCAGCACGCCGGGAAGCGAGATGTACAGCACAAAGTCGAAGTAGGTGAAGACGTTCGCCTTGGCAATCACGCGGGGCAGCGTCAGGAAGGCGCACACGCAGCACACGACGGAGACCGCGACGCAGGCGTACAGCAGGTGCCAGATCGTGCCGAGGATCGTGACGCACGCCATCGTGATGACACTCGCCGTCATGATCGCGCTGTACACCACGATCTTCCAGTTGCGGAAGAAGACCTCCGTGTTCACCTCGATGGCACCGTTGCAGAAGCTGCGAATCGCAGGCTCCTGGAAGTCACCGTCATCATCGTCGTCATCAAATTGGCGGTTCACGTCGTCGTCGTCGGCCGGGATGGCCACGGCGTTGGAGAAGCCCACCAGGTCGTCGTCGTTCTCGCCCTCCAGCGGCTCCATGCGAATCTTGCCATCCTCGGGGCTGTACTCCGATGCCTCCTTCGCGCCGGAGCCAGGCACCGCGTTGCCCTCGCCGTCCGCGGCGTCGCGGCGCACCTTGGCACGGTGCGCGCGGCGGGCAACGCGCATCTCCTCGTGCATCCGCACGGCGTCCTCGTGCCGCTCGACCTGGTTCGTCTTCTCGCCGTACCAGTTCATCGCGAAGATGATGCACGGGATGGCGTGCAGGGCTGCCGCGATGTAGAGGCCGACCTGCATCTGGTTGTTGTCGGACAGCGGGCCCTGGATGACGGACGCGATGATGGAGCCGACCATGATCATCCACCACACCCAGCTCACCATGGCCGGGCCGGCGGTCGAGTTGCGGCGAATCAGGCGGCTGTAGTGGCCCTCCGACAGCAGGTCCACGTTGGCGCGCGCGAAGACCGAGAGGAACATGAAGCCAGACGCGATGTCGGCCGAGCTCTGCTTGGCGGGCAGCAGGGCGTAGCCAAGGGTGAAGGCGAAGCCGATCACGCAGCAGCCAACCATGTACCACCGCTTCGTGTAGCCGAAGAGCGCGAAGATGTCGGTGATGACGGCGATGAAGGCCTTGATGGACGTGCCCATCTTGGCAATGCCAGCGAGGCGCTGGTAGCGGATGGCGTCGATGCCGTAGCGCTTAATCATCATCGGCTGCCGCGAGAAGGTGACGATGTTCTCCGTCACGCCCTTCATCAGGAAGTAGCAGCCACCCAGCGAGAACATGAAGACGGGGCCGAAGGCTTCAATGGCGAGGCCGAGCACCGGGAACTTGCGCACCCACGGCACGACACCGAAGAAGGCGGTTGCCCCGGGGTGGATCACTGGTCCCGCGACAGCCTCGCCTGCTTCCACAGCCTCCGGAATCGACTTCTCCACCGTGCAGTCCTCCGCCGTGTCCACCGGTGCGTCCTCGCGGGACACCGGCTGACCGGCAGCACGTCGCTCGTCGGATGGGTCCCACATGATGCGTACTTGTCTGTAATGTACTGGTTGTTCTTGAAGAGAGAGAGAGAATTAAAAAAAAAAAAACAGGGTTTGTTCGGCTGATGTTTGGTGGCAGTGAACAAAGGGCGAAGAAGAAAGAAGGTAAATTAACGTTATTTTTCTAGAGTGTCAGTGTATTGGGGGAGGGAAGATGGCGATGGTGAGAGCAGACAGCGATGGGAGAAGAGAAGGCGGAGGCGAAGGGGAAAAGCGGGAGAGTGAGAGGTAGAAGCGGGCAGAGGGGAGAAGGCAGTTGCGGCCTTTCAAGTTGTGTTTTTCAGTACTTTTTTTTTGTTTCGCTGCGAGGATGTTCGCAAGAAGCTTCGTTGGAGACCTACACGGATGTGTGCCGGATGCATCGGCGCGTCGATCTGGAAGCATCAAATGCGCATGTACCATCGATGGCTGTTAGGGAGAAATTATAAAAGCCGACATGACGTACAACATGACGAAGGTAGAAGAAAATGCCTTAAAGAGAGAACGAAAAGAAATAAATATAAATAAACAAATTTGTATCAACAGCGGCCGTAGTCGAAGAAAGAGAAAACGTGAAAGAAATAGGGAAACAAATATGTATAGCTGTGTGTGTAAAGAGAAAAAAAAAAGAAACGAGGAGGAGGGTGAATTACAGAAATCATTTAGTGAAAGAGGCAAAAAAAAAAGAGCTTTTAGGTGGTTTAAAGAGACAGTAGACGTCTGTCTTTCTCTGTATGTGTATGTGCGTGTGTGCGGCAGCGTTAAACACGCACTTGAAGAGAAGAAGGGGAAGAGCTCGTGATGGATGTGCCCTGAGAGTGAAGGCAAGAAAGGGAGAGAACAGAGACACCCCACAGCGCATCGGAGTACGCGACAGGCACCTGCCTCCCTTTTTCCTTCTCTGGCAATTATTATAAAAACATTCTTCGTGGCAGACCCTCAAAATACGCTCAGCCTCTCATCGCGGTGCCGACAACATGACACAGACGCTAGTCTTGATTTCTTCCCTTTTTTAAATCAAAAGAGAGAAAGGTCAGACTAGAAAAAAAAAAAAAGCTTGCGTGTGAGAGAGAGAGAGAGGTGGCGCTGGAAAGAAGGGACACCTCCTCGGCTTTTGCGCTTTTCTCATTTTTTTTTTGGATTCCGTCTTACTGTTTCGCGTGACATTGTGCAGCAGGAGGGAACCGCAAAAAAGAGAAAAATAAAAGAAATAAAGGCAAGAGGCAGAAAGAGGCCGGCAGAATTTGATAAAACTAAAATAGATATATAGAATACTAATCCGGAGTAACGTTAGTTCGAGAGGAGAGAAAAGATAGAGTAATGGGAGGGAGGGGAGAGATAAAGTGAGAAAAGAAAAGGGTTTAGGCGTGTGTGTCTTTGACGAAGCTACACTGTGAGAGAAAGAAAAAGACAAATTTTGAACAAATGATATAAATGGAGTGCGGGACACCAGCTCGGCCTTTCCCTCTCGCTCTTCCCTCCTGCCAAAACGACTCACGCTTCACTGTGCGAGGACATTCCGACTGAGAAGAGGAGGAGAGGGGAAAGAAGCACAAGAGCAAAGACGGAGATAATAATTTCAGTTAGTAAAAAAAGAAGCATAAAGTTAACAAATGCATATGCACCTCCGCATTAAATGTTGGAGGTGACACGTGCACACGTTTGTGGATGTTGGAGAAGGCTGCCCTACCTAACAAAAAAAAAAAATGGAATGTCAAGGTGGATGTGGCGAGGATACTGCGTAACGGGTACAGCAGCGAGGCAGCAGCAGAAAGACAGGGGGAAAAAAACAAGGGGCGGCAATTCATTCTTCCCGAGCGGCACCGTTGACTTCCCCTTCGCGTTCAGAGACGCAGAGAAGTTCCGCTGCCACAACAAGAAATTTGAAGGAAAGCTGCCTATCGTGTTCTTCCCCCCCCCCCGCCTTTTTACCGCGTGCGGGCGTGCTGCTATACTTTCTTCTTTTTGATTTTCTTCTGTGCCTGATGCTGCATTCTCTTTGTCTTCGTCATCAGTCACTGGAGGACTCGTGCAGCGGCTCCGACGCCGTCGTGCGCAGCCCTGCCCCCTGCTCCTTCTTCTGCTGCTCCTCCTCCTTTGAAAGGTACTTCTTGATCACCTTGCCGTTCATATCGATGTCGTCGCACATGCGCGCACGTGGGAGAAACAGGTAGGAGACCGGAATAATCAGGATCGGGGTGAGCAGGTGGCCGGTGATGATGAGCCACGGCACCTTGCTGAAGTCACACGGCGTCGAGTTCGTGTCCACCGGCCAGGCCAGTTCCATCAGCAGCGAGCCGATCGTGTTGGACATGGTCATGCCAAGGTTGCCGATGCTCGACATCAGCGCGTACACCATGGCCTCCGAGCCGGGCGGCACCACACGCGACAGCACCAGCACGAGGGGCATGTAGTTCAGCTGATGGCACACCTGCAGGATGATCGAGTCGCCGCAGATGTACATCGCGTGGTCGGGGATGCCGATGGCCAGATTCCAGCGCTCCACGACGACGAGGTCGAAGATGGAGGCGACCATGCGCATAATGACGGTGGTCACCATCACCATCTGGAAGCTGTGCTTCGAGAAGACGTAGGCGAAGAGCGTCACGCCGACCAGACCGGCAACGTTCTGAATAACCGCACCAACCGTTGTGTAGAAGCTGTAGTTGAAGTGCGGGCCACCAGGCAGGCAGGCCTCATCTGCCACGTAGAAGCTGTCCAGCGCACCGGGCAGCTGGATGTAAAGCACAAAGTCGAGGTAGACGGCCACCTCGGTCTTGGCGATCACGCGGGGCAGGCACACGAAGGCACCAACAATGCACGCCACCGACACAGCAATGCTCGCGTACAGAAGATCCCAGGTGGAGCCGAGAATCGTCATGCAGGCCATCGTCACCACGCAGCAAATCATGAGCGCGCTGTAGCACACAATCTTCCAGTTGCGCAGCACCATCTCGCGATTGATTTGGAGGTTGCCGCCGCAGTAGGAGCGAAGGTCGCGGTTAACGTACTCCTCGTCGTCCCACTCCGCCGCCTCGTGGGCGTCGCAGTGCAGCGTGTCGACGGCGTTCGCGTCGGGCGACCCACTCGCCGTCTCCGGCGCCACGTGCGCCTTAGCGGTCAGCGCGTCGTGCGCGTCCGCCCCGCCAGCGGCAGCGCTGCCCGCCGCGTCGACAAGACCGTCGCTGATGAGGTGGTCGGAGCCTTTCTGCGGAATGCCCATCTGCACGTCTTCACCGCTTAGCTCGGACGGCGTGGCCACCGGGTCAGGGCGGCCAGCGGCAAGGCGACGGGCACGCTGCAGGTCCTCACGCAGCCGCCGCGCGTCCTCGACCCGCTCGACCTGGTTCGTCTTCTCGCTGTAACCGTTGCAGAGGAAGATGATGCCCGGCAGGAGGTGCATGACGGCGGAGACGAAGATGCCGTTCACCGTCTTGTTCTGGTCAGCCAGCGGGCCCATAAGGACGGCGGCGACGAGGGTGGCGAGCAGAATCATCCAGTAAATCCACGTGACGAGCTGCGGGCCGGCCTTGGGGGTGCGGCGGATGAGCCGGCTGTAGTAGCCCTGCGTCAGAATATCCGAGTTCATGCGGCAGAAGGTGCAGAGGAAGATGAAGGCGGCGGCCGTGTCGGCCGAGGCGGGCTTGGCGGGCAGCAGCGCGTAGCCGAGGCAGAAGCAGAAGCCGATCACACACGAGCCGAGCTGGTACCACCGCTTGCGGTAGCCAAAAATGGCGAAGGTGTCCGACACGGTCGCCATGAGGACCTTGATGGAGGAACCCATCGTCACGACACCGGCGAGCCGCTGGTAGCGGAGGGCGTCGATCCTGTAGCGCTTCATCATCATGGGCTGCTTCGAGGCGGAGATGATGTTCTCGGCGAGGCCGTTGTTCATGAAGTAGAACGCGCCGATGGAGGAGGTGAACTTAGGGCCGAAGGCGGCGACAGTGTCGCCCACGATGGGAATGCTGCGTGTCCAGGGGCAGGCACGGAACATGCGCCGCGCACCCTCATGCGGGGTCTCGTCCGTCCAGCGGTCCACAACGGGGTCGGACACGTCGGCGGTTGCCTGGCCCGCGGAGTAGGCGTCGTCGGTCGCCATGAGAATAGCGTCGTCGAGCGCGTTGCCCTCGTCCTGCTGCTGCTGCTGCTGCTGGTGGGAGTGCATTGTGGCGATGGTGGTGTTAGATGATGGGCAGAAATTTTAAAGAGAAGCGCGGGGAGGGATGGTGGGTGTTCCTTCGCTCTCCTTCTCGTGACTTAATTCTTTTTTTTTTTTTTGCGTTCTAGGGTGGTCCTCGCGTCCAGTTGATTGTCGAGCTGCACGTACACGTGACAGCAGCAGCGGTACGGCAAAGATGGGGAGGTGAGTAGAAGAGGGAGAGGCGGTGAGAGACGAAGGAGAAAGGTTTGAGGGACATGGAGTTCTCTAAATAATTTTTTTTTACGACACAGGCAGACGACAGCGTGTGCCCTTCTCTCGTTCACTTTGCACGCGAGGGAGAAAACGGCTCCCTTCGCCCAGAGGACACGCGCAAGGTCTTTCCTTCAGAGTTCCCTTTGTGCGCGTGTGCAGCTTGTGTGTGTGCATGGCAGGGCATATCCCACAGCTCCACACGTGCTGTTTTTCCTTCCTATCTTAAAATGCTCTTTTTCTGTCTGTGCACGCGTGCGTGTGCAGAGTCGCGACGAGTCCACTCAAAACACCAAGGAGCTATCGAAAGAAGGGTAAAAAAAAAGTAAGAGCATGACGTAAGTACACGTACAAGACGACAGCGACAACGACTAAAAAAAAAAGGCGATTTAGACAGTAGAAGTGCTTAAGAAGAAAGAAATGAAAAGAGACTTCTTAATCTCACACTTGCCTTAAAAAGGAATAAAAAACAGAAAATTAGTTGGGGGAGTAGGGAGGGGGAAGCTAAAAGCTGAAGACAATCAGTACGCGTGAGCGTGAATCTTCAAAATGAAAACAAAGAGAGAGAGAGAGAGAGAGAGAGAAAAAAAAGGAACAGCGAAATCGATGTCTGGCCTTAGATGATGATGAAAAAAAAAATGGGGAAAAGAAGATAAAAGCGATCAGGAGGAGAGCTTAGCCAACGCCCCACGACCGAATTTGTTCATACTGTTTTTTTCCCTATTCGAGTCTTATACAGTGGACCTTTTCTTCCCCCCTTTTCCGCCGTTACAGCATCGTGTTCTTCACACGGCGAGATATTGCTGTTGTGTGAACAATGCAGGAAGAGTCAACGGATAGTGCTCTCGCACACCACACGCTCCTCACACATACACACTGATACCAAGGAAAAAAAATAAAAAACAAGCGATAAGGGATCGTGTTGAGCGAGCGGACATCGGAGGATGAGAAGCGGCAGACGAATTGTTTTTTTTTCCAGACATCCACCCCGACGTCGCTCTCCACTTAGATATGACTGCGGGCCCTCGCAAACGAAGCGCGCTCCCATCTCTCTTCTCCTTGCTTTTCTTTATCCCATGTTTTTTTTTGTTCTTGTTTTCGGCTGCAATCCACGTGTGCAAAAACAACAATAAACGGGCGAGAGGACACAAGGCACATAGAGAGAGAGAGAGAGAAGAATCACCCAGTAAGAGGTTTTTTTTTCTTTTTCACGACATGCCATACGGGACGAGCAAAGAAGAAAAGCAGAAGCAAAAAAAAGAAAAAGTTGCCACTAATGGAAAGCCACAGAGAAATAAAACCCAATAATAATGAGCAATTTGAGGAGAAAATAGCAACAGTGCAGCGTCGCCGCACGACTTTGATCAAAGAAGGAGGTGAAAGAAAAAAAAGAAGACGCTAGGCGCTTTCTCCCTTTCCCGCTGCACGTCTCAGTTGCAGGTGAGCAAGAGAAGGAAAAAGATATAAAATAGCTTCTATCCTGATACACACACAGGTACACACGCAGACGCAGAGCCCAAACATACGAACAGAAAAAGATGCCTTTCTCGGTTTGTGTCTGCGTACTCGTTTGTCAGGATGCCGATACATGTGGGGGAGCCACGCTAAAGCAAGAAAAAGAAAAGAATTATAAGGTGGGCAACGGAGAAAGGAAAAAAAAAACACAGGCTTGGGGAGCTTGGATAGAACATCATATGTGCCAAACTCGTATTAAAACACATGTTTTCTTTTCCTTGTTTGAGCGTAAAGGGAGAAGAAGAAAAAATAATTCACTTCCTCTCTTTTCCCCTCCCCTTGTTTTATGCAGTGTACGTTCATCGTATCAGCACCCACCACGAAATAAATAAAAAAAACAACTACGGCTCATTTTTCTTTAAATTTAAGTCCGACAGCGAATGTGTTTCATTCCATTCGGCAGCAGACAAAGAAGAAAACAACACCCCCACTGCCGGAAAAAATAAAGATAGAGGAGAAGCAAAGATGTAGGGGAAAAAAAATGAATGAAATAAACAAAGAAGGGGTCACGTCTCATGCCTTTCTCGTCAGCAACAAGCACTTGTACAACACGATGCTGAAGAAGAGGGCAGGTAGAACAGACTAATGGGAATAAAAATTCAAACAGCGTGAAGAAAGCCCCTACAATAGAAAGGGTGAGTTAGTCGATTGCATATATTTTTTTTCTTCCGCGCGCGCGTATATGTGCGCGTTTTTTTCTTTTTTTTTCAATTCCTTATATTGTTTTCGCTCGCAAATTGTTAATGGGGGCATTAGAAAAAGCACCTTTTTTAAAAAATAAAAATGGCACATGAAACCAGAAGTAGCCGGCCAGGGTGGTCGTCTCTCCCTCGCTCAACCAGAAAAACGCTCACGACGGAACCGCCGCACGCGCAAAGACGCACACACACTGCGACAAATCGCCGTCATAAGCAAGAGAGTGAGAGATAGAGAAAGAGATGAGAATTGTAAATATATATTTATGTGAAAAAAAAACCCATGGAGGAAAGCGAAAGGGTGTTGATCACCTTGCTTTTTGAAGAAAGCACGCACGCACACCTTAGTGAAATAGTGGGAAGTGAAAAGCCAAATTCTTCTTTTCATAACGGGAAAAACAATAAGAGATGACGAAACGCAGAATGAAAATTAATAAATAAAAGTACGTGTGGAGGAAGTCAATGAGAGAAAGAGAAAAAAAAAGGGAAAACAAAACAAAACAATATATAAAATTTTTCGAGCATTCGAAGCGTCCGTCGCGATAGAATATATAAACAAAAGAGAAGAATTAAACAGTCCCGCCGAATTGTGAACTACACAATACGCCACATAGAAACAAATGAAAGAATTGGCGATAGGGATCATTTGCGTGTATTGCGCAGAGGAAGACTGTAGTGTGGGTTCCTTCTTCCCTAGGTGTAGAGAAGACTTAGCGCTATCATCGAATTAAACCTGAGTGTATTCACACATGAAAAAAGAAATAAACAAAAAAGAAAGAGGAGACATCGCAAGTGCGCACATACGCCACCTTCGCTTTCGATTTTCTTATTCTCTTTTGCAGCGTGAACACGTGTCAGGGGAAAGGGAAGTAGATCAGAAAAAGAAAAAAGTTAGAAGCATAATGGGGACATTAACAGGAAAAAAAAAGAGGAAAATGGTAAACACAAGAAGAGCGAGTGACGACCACATTGAGAAGGGGAAAGAGAAAATATAAAAACAGCAAACAAACAAAATAACGGAAAAGCAGACGCTAAGGATTCACTTTATTCTCACCGCGCTAACGATGGCAGCACTACTTAATCAAGAAAAATCCGAGAAAAAAGGTAAAATTAAAAGAGGGAAGAGACAAACGTTCGAGTGCCTTTTGAAAGTGTATGTGTAAGTCTGTGTGTGCGGGCAGCCATGCGCAAAAAAAACATCGCGTGGACCTCTACACAGCTAAATCTATTCCACTTACACATATACACACACACAGAAGAGTACGAGAGAGAAACAGAAGAGGAAACAAACGCGTACGAACTCAGATGAAAGAGGAGGGAGAAGCAAACGCTCGAGAGAGAAAGAGAAAGAAGGCAACATCAAGAAAGGAGGTATCCTTTCCGTTAACTGATGTTGCCTCATCTCTCTCCCATCTCTTCCCACTCATTCTATTGGCCGGCGTAAGGTCGCTTCTGTCTCTCCTCCCTATTCGAGCCCGCCACACTCACACACAGACACCAGAGAGACCGCGATCGACACACACACTTACACTCACACACGCGCGTCCGTTACTTCTTGCCCCTCCCCGATTCGGTGCAGGGCTCGTTGTCATCGAACTTATCATCCGTCGCAGCAGCAGCAGCAACGTTATTGCCCGCGTTCTTCGCGGCGTTCTTCTCCTCCCGCTTCCGCTCCTCCTTCAGCTGCGCGGCGATGGCGTGGCCGTTGACGTCGATGTCGTCGCAGATGCGCGCACGCGGCAGCAGCAGGAAGGAGAGGGGCACGATGGCGAGCGGCATGCCCATGTGGCCGATGATGATGAGCCAGCGGAGGTTGCTAAAGTCGCAGGGCGGCGTCGTCTTGAAAGGAAAGCGGAGCTCGATGAGCAGCGAGCCGATCGTGTTCGACATCGTCTGGCCGAGGTTCGCAAAGCCGGCCATCAGCGCGTAGATCATGCTCTCCGACCCGCGCGGGCAGAGGCGCGACATGAGCAGCACAACAGCCATGTAGCTGAGCATGTAGCAGCAGTTGTAGGCGATGGCGTCGCCGAAGATGTACATAGCGTGATCGGGAATCCCGATCGCGATGTTCCACCGCTCCACCATGATAATGTCGAAGATGGACGCCAGGATCATCAGCGAGACGCTCACGCACAGCGTTACCTGGTAGTTCATCTTGGAAAAGAGGTAGGTGAAGAGCGTCACGCCGATGATGCCGGCGATGTTCGTGATAACGGCGCCGACGGTGTTGTAGAAGGTGTAGGTGAAGTGCGGGCCATTAGGCAGGCAGGTCTCGCTCGCCAGGTAGAAGCCATCCAGCGCACCGGGCAGCGCGATGTAGAGCGTGAAGTACGCGTAGGTGAAGACGTTCGCCTTGGCAATCACGAGAGGCAGCGTCAGGAAGGCGCACACGATGCAGACCACCGTGAGCACAATGCAGGCGTACATGAGGTCGTACGTGGTGCCGAGAATCGTCACGCACACCATCGTCACGACGCTGCAGGTCATCACCACGCAGTAGACCACCACCTTCCAGTTGCGCACCACTACCTCCTTGTTGATTTCAAAGGCACCACAAAGGCAGGTCTGAATCTGCAGCTCCATCTCGGCATCGTCGTCGTCGCTATCGATCACATCCACGGCAATGGCGTTCTTCTGTCCAGGTGCCGCGGCGTTGTTCGTCGTCACGGACTCACCCATGCCGACGAGGCCGAGGTCCCCGCGCTGCACCGGGTCGTACATAGCCTCGTCCACCTCCGGATGCAGGTCCTTCTTCGGCACCTGCTCCACGAAGGCATCGCCCACGTCGGAGTTCGAGCCGTCCGCGACGTTGTCCGGCGCACCAGCCGCCTGTGCCTTGGCCAGCGCCGCCTTCATGTCCAGCATGTCCTGCAGGCGCTCCTCGCGGTTCTTCTTCTCGCCGTAGGTGTTGAAGATGTAAAAGACACTCGTGATGAACTGCAGGGCGGCGGAGATGAAGACGCCGACCTGCATCTTATTGTTGTCAGACAGCGGGCCCTGGATGACGGAGGCGATGAGCGTGCCGGTGAGGATGCAGAACCAGATGCAGCTCACCAGCGAGGGGCCGGGGACGGGGTTGCGGCGGATCAGGCGGCTGTAGTGGCCCTCGGACAGAATATCCACGTTCGACTTACCGAGGCAGGTGAGAAAGATGAAGCCGGCGCCAATGTTCGCCGAGCTCTCCTGAGCGGGCAGCAGGCCGTAGCCGAGGGCGAAGGCAGCACCACCGATGCAGGAAATGCACATGTACCACCGCTTCGTGTAGCCGAGAAAGGCAAAGGTGTCCGTCATCATGGCGATGAAGGCCTTGATAGCCCAGCCCATGCTGTACAGACTGGCCAGGCGCTGATAGCGCTCACCGCTGACACCAAAGCGCCGCGTCATCATCGGCTGCCGCGAGAACGCGATGATGTTGTCGGCGATGCCCTTGCACAAAAAGTAGGACATGTTGAGGGCGAGAACAAAGAGAGGTCCGTAGCCCTCGATGGCTTGGCCAAAGACGGGAACGTTGCGAACCCAGGGACAGCGGTCGAAGAGGCGCTCCGCACCGGGGTGCACGGTGGCGCCGCTGGCGAGTACGAGGTGCCCGTCGGCGTTGCGGTGGTGCTCCGCGGCATCCGCGGCAGTTGGGTTGTGCGTGGCGACGTCGGGCTCGGTGTAGTGACTGCCCGAGTCTCGCTCACCCTCGCGGTGGCTGCCACGCTCTGAGGCGACCATGTTTGTCGGGGATGGTGGAGGTGGTGGTGGTGATGCTTGTGAGGAAAAAAAGCTTAAGAGAGAGAGAGTGTGTGTGTGGACTGGTGTGGTGAGGCTTTTCTTTTTGTTTTCGTTGGTTCAAGAGGTAAAGATGAGAGACGAGTGGTATAGAAAAAAATTAGTGGGGAAGGGTGAGACTTTTGTGCAGACCGCTTCGCATACTACATGCGGCGCCTACGCGGTGCTCTCCTGTACAAGATCTGCACGGGCACGCAGGCAGCGAAGACGCTAACCGCTTCCATCAGCCCTCCCCATCCACTGCTTTATGAGCCTTTCTCAACAAAAAGAGTAGCCGTCGAAGGACGCAGGCGGGACGACAGCAGAGCCTTCTCCCTTCTGCTTGACACCTCGGATACCTTAAGAGATGCCCAGCACTGATTCTACAGCGCTGTCAATTCTTTTTTTGTTTCCTATTCCGGTAGGTGTCGTCTCTGGACAGATAGAGAACACAAAAGAATTCTTTCAAGCAGTGTTAAATGTCCTTTTTCCATCTCCTCTAGCCTCCGCTCTCCCTCTCTCTTATTACCTTCTCACGTGTCGTAATGCCACACGTGGCCGTAGATCACCTTATGCATTGCGCCTCTCGCCCTCCCGTCGCCTCGGTAACTCACGTAAGCTCCGCCACCCCCCGTCCCGGCCTGCGGATGCGCCGCTGCCGCACGCTTCGCATTGGCGCTGGTCGAGACATGGGAAGGCACTCCGTCTCCTCCGCCTCCGGCTACGAGTTGCTGTTGCGGTGGGGCCACGGCGGCTCCTCTCCGGCTCGACGCGGAGTTCATCGCCACCTTGCGCGACACCACGACGCTGCGCTGTTTTTGTTGCAGCTTCGACAGCCGCATCGCAGACCGCGCCTCCATCGCAAGAAGAGCACGCAGCAGATCTTCTGTTGCCGCCGCAGACGACGGTGATAATGATGATGATGATGCGGATGGTGATGATGGTGAGGGAGACGTGGCGGCGCCGTGCGGCTGTGAGGACGTTGTACCGGCATTCGGCACATTGCGGATGCAGGTGGCAACAGAACGGAGCAGCTCCGCGCTTGTGCCCATGCTGCTGCTGTCCCGCGCTGTGGTGTCTATCGGTGCGTTGGCTGCCACGTCCACCACACGTGTCAGCACGTTCAGGCAGGTGAGGAGACTCTCAGCGGATCGACGGCTCTGCGACAAAGGCCCTCCTGTTGATGCCGCAGCAGCACCTGCGCCACCTGCACTCAGCGGGGAGGTAGCCGTTGGCGAGGACGTGCCGGAGCTTTCTTTTGGCGCTGCGGTTGTTGCGGTGGCTGCTGAGAGCAGTGCCGCACTGCATCGCCGCAAGAAGCTCGGCTTAGCTAGTGGCGCCGCGCCCGCCGTTTCCAGCGCAGCAGGAGACGGAAGCGCGAGGCCGATCCACTCCATTTCGGCAGGTTTGACTGTGACAGGAGCCAGTGCTGCCGCCGCTGCTGCTGTGGGGAAAGTGTCGCTGCTGCTGCTGCTCTCCTTCGCCGCCACCCACCACGCATCGAAGGGCAGTCGGTGCTGCTGGATGCCCTTCTGCTGCTGCTGCTGCTGCTGCTGATGCTGAGCCACCTCTCCGTCGTAGACAACCAGCACCACACAGCCGCTATCGTCTGCGGTGGTGTTCGCGGTGGTGGGAGCGGGGAGGAGACGCGCTTTAATTAGAGACGTGACCACGCTCTGTGCGACCTCCTCCACGCTGTGACGAGAAGACGAAGAGGCAGGCGTAGGAAGAAGGCTATCGGCGTCGGCTGGAGACTCGTTGCGTGGCTTCTTGGCAACAGCAGCAGCAGCAGCGCCACTGTGTTGCTGCTGCACATTTTCTCGTACACCAGTGCACACCACGTAGCAGCCCACCACCTCTGCCTCCGGCATCACCGCAGAAAGCTGCTCCCGGTGCTGCAGGGCAGCGGCCCAATCCACCGCACTCTCCAGCAGGTGAACCACGTCGCAATTCCCGTCGCCGTTCGTGGCGGAAACGGGTGCGATTGCTTCCCCGTGTGCGTTGAGCCGAAAGGGCAGCTCAAAGGAGGAAGAGAGAACCGCGGTGCAGACTCCGGCGTTGGCGGGGCTGACGGTGCCCATCAAGAGACCAGCCGTGCTGAGAAAGCAGCCCGGTGGTGGCGCGGGTGCGCTTCGGTGGGTGAGGTCGTAGCGGGTGACGTGGTCGACGACGTTCAGCAGGACAAGAGGATGCACCTCAACCGCGGTGGTGGTGGTGGTGAACATGTTGACGATGCGTATCTTTTTTTTTGTTTGTTTCGCTTCGGTATACTTGAGTGTGTGTGTGTGTGCGTGCGATAAGAGGCTCTGCTAAATTGCTGCGAAGATGTGCACAGCAGATGTCGTGAGGAAGGGTAAGGTGTGGCAAAGCGATGCGCCGAAGACGGGAGAGACGAGTCAGGACGGAGAAGAGGAAGGAAAGAGAGGGTTTGTATGTGTGTTTGCGTCGTTGTCTTGTATTTTCTAGCCTTCTGCAACCGTGAGCACTTCCGCCAGACGTAATTCCGCAGACCACTCCATCGCCATCAACACCTTTTGCAGGTGTTGTTGCATCCATCTTTTTCCTCTCGTCGTGACGCTATGATAACCGCATACTATTACCTTTTGTTTTTGTTTTGGCGCTGACAGAAAAGTAAAACAAATTCGGAATAGAATATAAAGAGGGAAAAAAAGCGTTGAAAGCGCAAAGAAAAAAAAAACTGAGAGGCCAATAAGAGAAAAAAAAATTAACAGAAATCACAAAAGAGAGGGAGATTGTGTGTGTGGTATGAAGAGGCATAGGCGAGTCGGGCAGTCACTCAACTTACTTAATTGTGCGTGTGTGAGTACAACAGTTGCGTAAGTCGGTGTGCCCGTTAAAGAAAAAATAGAGGGTGATTAAGTTTTAACAACAAGTAAAGTGGTGAGGGAAAAATCAATGAAGAAGAAAGAAAGGAAAGAAAAGTCGAGATTTTTTTTGTGTGGCTTTGGGAAGATCGTGACACACACGTAGTCGTACACTACGGATAGGTAAAGAAATAGAGAAGAAGGAGAACCTTCACGGGCTGGCACGCTTTTCACACTCGCAACAATTCCCTTTCAGTAGAGGGACGGGGAGACGACGATTGGTGTCGAGGGTGAGAGGGGATAAGAGAGGGAGAGAGAGAACAAAAAAGAAATACTGGGGAAAAATACTTTGCAGAGAGAAAGAGGGGAGAAATAGGAATTTTTTTTGTCTTGTACAACACTTTCCTACATAAAAAAAAAGTAGTAGAAACACGACAAGAAACCACAACTGAAAAGAGCTGAAGGGAAAGATAATTTAAGTGGTAACTAGAAAAAAAAAAAGAGAGAAGGCGACGGTAAAGAAAAAAGTCACGAATAGGTATTCTTGTATAGTTTTTTGTTTTGTTTTGTCAATCGAGACAAGGGGCATTTTTCCGCTCCAGAAGAAAAAAAAAAAAAGAGAGGGACGGGAATTTTGTTCGCCCCTGTTCGATAGGGGAATGACGTGGTGGTAGCAGTCGGAAAGACACGTCACGTGGAGAAGAGAAGATGAAGACAGCAACCACGCCAACACGAAAAAAAAAAGTATACATATAAAGGCGTTCGGAGACGGAGTGTGAGGCGTCTGAAATAAATAAAAAAAAAAGAGGGAAAGAAGAAGGCGCTACCAAGAAAAACGAATGAAAAACAAAATAGAGAGAGGGCAGGGGGATCAGAGGGACAAAGAAGGTGCGAGAGATCAGCGAAAGCTTTAAGGCTTCGTGCAGCTTTGACGCAAAAAAAAAGAAAAAAACGTATACTGGGGAGCTTCAACAAAGAGAGGCGTATGAGAGAGATAGATAATTGAAAAATATTATTATAATAAAAACGAAAAAACAGCGAAGGGGTGACACAAATGTCGAGGCTACCCGCAGAAGCAACACAAAAAAAGTAATCAAAGAAAAATATGAATTTTGATTTATTGAATAACAATAATAAAAGTCAACGGGGATGCTTACAGGAAGGAGTTTGGAGCGGACACTGCGGCAGTGAAACAGCACCACCAGCACCGATGCCTTCTCACACGGTCTTCGTCATCTTCGACTCCGCCTGCGCTGTATTCTCCGGCGCCGCAACAGCAGCCTTCTCTGCCTCGTCGCGGATCACCTTTCCGTTCACGTCCAGCGCATCGCTCACCCGCGCACGCGGCAAGAGGAGAAAGGCGGCCACGACGATCAGAAACGGGGAGGCGAGGTGGCCGGTGATGAGCAGCCACCGCACGTTGCTGAAGTCGCACGGCCTCGACTTCGTGTCCACCGGCCACACCATCTCCATCAGCAGCGAGCCGACTGTGCCTGACATGGAAGCACCAAGGTTGCCGATACCCGCCATCAGCCCATACACCATGCTCTCCGATCCATGCGGCACCACACGCGACAGCAGCATCAGCACCGGGAGGTAGTTGAGCATGTACACAATCTGCAATACAATTGCGTCGCCGCAGATGTACATGGCGTGGGCCGGGATGCCGATCGCGATGTTCCAACGCTCCACGATGATAAGGTCAAAGATGGAGGCGACAACGCGCAGCGTGACGGTGGACAGCATCACCACTTGGTACCGCTGCTTCGAGAAGACGTAGGCGAAGAGCGTCACGCCGACGATGCCGGCGATGTTCTGAATAACCGCGCCAACGGTGTTGTAGAAGGCATAGGAGAAGTGCGGGCCACCAGGCAGGCAGGCCTCGTTCGCCAAATAGAAGCTGTCCAGCGCACCGGGCAGCTGAATGTAGAAGAACATGTCACAGTAGACGAAGATGTTTGCTTTGGCAATCACGAGAGGCAGCGTCAGGAAGGCACAGACCGCACACGCGACGATAACGGCAATGCTGGCGTAGAGCAGCTGCCACTTGGTGCCGAGAATCGTAACGCAAGCAAGCGTGACAACGCTGCAGGTCATGACGAGCGCGTAGCAGACAATCTTCCAGTTGTCGCGGAGCACAGCTGTGTTCACCTCCACCACACCGCAGGACGAGGCCCACACACCCGCGTCCGTGCAGGATGCATCGTTGTCGGCATCCTCGTCGGTGCAGGTGCTGCTGTGCGACGTCACGGCTCCGCAGGCGTTAGAGAAGCCCACCAGGTCCGCTTCATCGTCTCCTCTTCGCACCGCGGCGTCCAAGTCGTCTGCGTCGACAACGGCAGTACCGACCGAGACAGCAGTGAACGTCGGCTTCAGCGGATAGCCCGCCGCATCCCCTGCCCCACCACCAGGGGTTGTTGGCTCATGCGCGTCCGCGGCGGGAAGACACGCCTGTGCCTGAGCCAAATTTGCCTTGTCTGCTTCTGCCCGACGTCTGATCAGCGCATCTTCACGTCGCTCCTCCCGGTTCGGACGCTCACCATACAAATTCAGGGCGAAGATCACAGCAGGCAACAGATGGCAGACGGCAGAAACGATGACGCCGTCGCGTGTCTTGTTCAGGTCGGCCAGCGGTCCCATGATGGCAGCTGCGACGATGATGCCGAGCAGCACCAGCCAGTAGTTCCAGCTGATCAGCGCGGGGCCGTGCTGAGGGCTGCGCTGGATCATTCGGCTGTAGAAGCCCTGCGTAAGAATATCCACATTTGTGCGACTGAAGGTGCAGAGGAACAGGAAGGCGGCGGCCAGGTCGGCCGAGGCGGGCTTCGCGGGCAGCAGCGCGTAGCCGAGGCAGAAGCAGAAGCCAATCACACACGAGCCGAGCTGGTACCACCGCTTGCGGTAGCCAAAAATGGCAACGGTGTCAGACAGCACCGCCATCACGACTTTCATTGACGCACCCATCGACACGATGCCGGCGAGGCGTTGGTAGCGCGTCGCGTCCACCCCCATCCGCTTCACCAACATCGGTTGTCTGGACAGGTTGATAGTGTTCTCGGCGACACCCTTCGTCATGAAGTCCACCGCACCGAGAGAGAAGCAGAAGACGGGGCCGAAGCCTTCGAGAGCGGTGCCGAGCACTGGGAAGTGGCGCAACCACGGGCAGAGCGCAAAGAGACGCGCCGCGGTCGGGTGGATGCGCGCTGCATCGTTGGCGACGGGCACCGACACGTCACGCGATGGCGCGGAGGCGTGGCTATGGACGGAGGGTACCGCTGTTGCTGTCGGGTATTTGTCCGTCTTGGTGGAGTCGCCGATGCGGGGCATGATGACGAGGGAGCTGAAAGTGGGGACGAGGCGTAGACCTGTAGGTAGATTTAATTCTGCGTGTATTCAACTGTGAGTGTGTATGTGTTTGTGTTAACGCTGCAAAAGCGAGAAAGAGGTGGACTGAAAAAAGAGGGGCTTTAGAATCGAGAAAAGGCGTGGTGGAAAGAAAAAGCCCTGTCTTGTGTAATGCCTTCGGCTGTCGTGTCTGTGTCGCACAAGAGCAGTGCATATGTTGTCAAGACGAATATGGTGTATAGAGAGAGAGAGAGAGAGAGAGAGAGAGAGAGAGAGAGAGAGAGAGAGAGAGAGAGCAAATAGAAAGGCATTGTTGCTTCGATGCTGGCTGTAGTAAAAGGTCCACACTGCAACATGCATTCAGTTATTTTGGTGGTTTATTCTTCATATTGTAGCTGTTGTTGTACAAAAAAAAAGAGAAAAAAGAGAGTGTGTGTGTGTGTGTGTGTGTGTGTGTGCGTTGGAGTACAGGAAGCGATGCACATCCATGAACACACACCTCTAAACAAAACGAAAAGCAGTACCTCCATCGAGTATCAAGAGCAATAACAATAATAATAAAACTAAAAGACATTGGGGTCCCTTACGCAACTGGAAGGAATGAAGGAAAAGAAAAAAAAAAAGGCTGCGGCTCCACCGTGTACAGCTCACCGCTCTCCAGCCGCCACCGCAACAACGGCCTCTGCAAGCGGACGCAGACGCGCCTCGTGCGCTTCCAGTCGCGCCTGCGTCGCACGCACCACCGCCAGCAGCGGCTCCAGCCGCAGTCGTGCCTCGTGAATGCCGCTCTCCAGCCGCAGCCGCCGCCACCGCTCCTCGGGGTTCTGCACAAGCGCGTGCTGCTGGTGGTAGTGGTACATCCACGCCAGCGTGTCCCACGCGTGCCGGATGACGTTGCGCGCGAACGGTGTCCGCTCCTCCTCGGAGAGCAAGAGCAGCAGGTCCGTGAGGCGCAGCCGCACGTGGTCAAGAGAGGCTTCGGCGGTGTTGTGCGTGTCGCTCACGCTGCCCGTCTTTTGGGAACGGTTCGACGTGCTTGCACCATTACCACTTGTATTTGTTGTCTTTGATGCTGCTGCTGCTGCTACTGTGGCACCCGTTGCAGGGGACCGCGTGCCTCGCACTTCACCTTGCCCCTGCCGGCTGCGAAGCTGCCCGCCCTCCGATGCACCACCGGCAGCATCAGAGTCCATAAAGCCACCACCATCACCATTAACTTCACCCTCAACGCCCATCACGTCCGCCTGCCGCTGCAAGAAGTGCGCCACAGACGCGAAGGATGTCTGCCGGCCGCCTCTCATGCCTTCCACCTCACTCAATAAATGCGCGTAGCCGGCGAGCGGCGCGGACGCGGACAAGGACACCGACGAGGTGGCCTGCTGCTGCTGCTGCTGCTCCTGGCGTTGCAGAATCACCTCCTCTTGCTCGTGCTGCAGACGCCGCAGCCGGCGCCAGATGTGCTCAATCACGACGCGGCGGTGTCCACTCGTCGTGAGCGAGGCAGCAAGGGCGGTGCGCTGCGACTGCGTTGATGCCTCGTTAAGTTCGTCTTTGCCTTCACCTGCGGTCCGTCGCTTCTGCTGATGGTGCTGGTGATGACGCTCGCTCTCTTCTGCTGTAGCTGCAGCTGCACCACCACCACCACCACCGGTCCCGATGTCCGGTCCTCGCTGCTGCGTCAGGGCCACCTGGAACTGCACGTCGTGCCACCATTTTGCCAGCAGGGCCCGCAGTGAGATGTGCGGTGTGATGCGTGCGACCGCCTGCACCCGCTCAATCACGAGCGACACCACCAAGACAAAGCAGAGAAGCCGGCAGATGTAGTTGAAGACGAAGAGGAGAAACTTCCCCACCACCCGTCTATCGGTCGTCGTGGGATTCAACACGTCGATCGGACCGCTCTGACTGGCTGTGGAGTAGAGCAGGAAGTGCCAGAAAGAGAGCCGCACCGTGCCGAAGGCGAAGTACCGACCCCCAAAGAGAGCGTGGAAGGCCAGGGCGAAGGCGAAGATGACGAGCAGCATCAACACCGCGGCGGTGAGTAGCTGCAGGCGAATCTGCCGCACCGCCGACTCGATGATCTGCAGAAAGGTGAAGAGGCGACCGGCCGTGATGGCCAGTGTGAGGAAGAGAATCACCGCCTCGACAGCGGCGCACATCGTCAAACTATAAAACGCACTCGTGACGTGGTTGAGTCGGAGAATTTGTTGCGTGTACTCCGGAGGGGCGGTGCGCATGCCATAGGCCTGCAGCAGCATCGACTTCGTGAGCGGTGCGACGGAGGCCCGCAGGAGTGTGTCCACGTCGACCGCACGGCTCGCCACGATCCAGCGAAAGCTGTAGCCGACGACACACATGCCGAGCGTGATGATTGTGATGTCGGTGAAGGCGGTGAAGGAGAAGAGGTGGCGCAGCAGCTTCCCAACGTAGAAGGCCATCACCGCGTCGTACAGCTGCAGTCCGAGCAGCAGCAGTGCGAGCAGCAGCAGCACCAGCGCACAAGCCAGCGCCAGGTGACCGCGGAAGCCGTTGGAGAAGTTGAAAAGCGGGCAGGGCGTCATGCTGGTCGACGCCATCCACGTGCCGCCGCGGGGCATCTCCAACGTGTAGTGCAGCCGCACAAAAATCTGCGAGTGAATGTGGTAGGTGAAAAACATGGCGTCGACGAGACGCGTGCGTTGCTCGTCGACGAGCCGCAGACGACGCATGATCCTGAGCGGCTGATAGAACTCCTCGGCGTCGCTCGTGCCGTCCGTGAAAAACGGAAGGTCCATCGCGTAGCCTGCCGTGTCGTAGCGCTGGAAGAGACCGTAGAAGGCAATGCCGGCGCCGTCCTTGGAGTGCGCGAGGCAGTCGCCGCTGACGATGCCCGTGGAGTACACGGAGGCGTTCCCTAAAGGGGGAAAGGGCATGCCGCCAACATCAGACCCTTCGGGGCAGAGCGTCGCACAAGACTCGGTGGAGGGGTGCAGCTTGCCAAAGCACTCCCGCCCAATCGCCGTCATCGGCGTTGTCGATGCGGCAGAGCGGAGGAGGTGGGGGTTCCACTGGCAGCTGGTGTTCGTGACGTGCTTCACACGCAGGCGGATTTGGCGGAGAAAAGCGACCCCGCCAGGCAGTGCGGGCAGCGTCAGCAGCTCCGTTTGCGGCACGCTGCTCGGGTCTGGGTCTGTTGTGGGCGAACTCGCACCGCTGCCAGTACCGCTGTCAAATATTTGGACACCGGCTGAGGACGCCGCGCTTCCCTCTTCGTCGGTCGCATTGGTGTTGTTGTTGTTCTGCTGCTCTCGCCGCTTCACAACGATCTGCACCGGCGCCGCCAGCGTGCTCACCTGCTCCATCATCAGCATCAGCCACCGCTCCAGCTGCGCCGGACTCGCAATGGACGCAAAGGTGCGCGGGCGTGCGAAGCTCGGCAGTGGGTACGTCGCCGTCTGCGCAAAGACACCATTCGTCACGTCGCTGCTCTGACTCACGCACGGTGCCAGCACCACCGCGTAGTAGAGCACAAAGAAGATGGCGAAGAGGACAAGGCAGAGGGCCTTGGCTAGCGAACGAAGGTCCACCGGCGAGATCGCAGCGGAGCGGAGGTGCTCAATGAGAAAGGTGAGGGGCAGCTCCGTGTAAGCGGCAGCGGCCTCCGCCGGGCTCAGCTCGGAGAAGAAGTTCGCCGTGCCGCTCTCGTCTGCTCCTGCGGCAGCAGCAGCAGCAGCAGCGGCCGCGTCGCCCCCCAGCATCTCTTTCGGATTGCGCAGCAGCGCGAGCGGAGAGGCAAACGGCGCCGTGACGGCGGACTGCAGGAGAGGGTGATGTTGTTGCTGTTGCTGCTGCTGTTGCTGTTGCTGAAGAACCCCCACCGCAGCAGCGCCGAGCACCATACCACTCACACCAGCACCAGCGCCGGCGCCACCGTTGCTCATCGTCGGCCAGAGAGGGACACCCGCGACGGCCTCGCCTGCGACAACACCGGCGCCCATGCCAAAAGAACCACCGCTGCCGTAGCCCATAGATGCAGCGCTCCCCTCTCCCCCTATTCTGCCCCCACCCACCGCAGCTAACATGGCCGGCGACGGCACGGTCCAGCCATCCTCCCAGAGATAAGCCGGACGCGCCGCCATCATCAGGGCTCCGTCGCCGTTGAAGGCAACCGATGCGATGGCCTCCAGCGGGATAAGGTCGTGCAGGTTCCAGCGACACACCGTGTGGTCGAGCGAGCTGCTGCAGAGCTGCGCGCCTTGCCGGGTAAGCCCGGTGATGGCGGCGGTGTGGAAGAGGAAGGTGGCTTCGAATAGCTCGGGGGGCTCGTCGCTGTCGCCAGGGCCTTCTCCTGCTGCATTGCCCATGACAGCAGCAGCAGCAGCGGCGTGCGGAGACGGAGACGCCCCACTGCCAGTGCCGAGAAGATTGCGCCGTCCCCCGCTGCTCAACGCTGCAGCCGCCAGTGCACGATGTGCCGATGAGCTGGTGCCGCTGCTGGGGTTGTTGCCACCGTTTGCGGCGCGAAGAAGATGTTCCGCTTGGCTTTCACCGCCGGTGCGCACCGTACCAGCGTAGGGGAGAACAGAGGTGTCCCAGACATACAGCTCGCCGCGCGCACCGCCCACGAAAAGGTACGCACCGCAGGCCAGCAAGCACCGTGCGGCACTGCGAGCACGCAGCAGCACACCAGGCAGGTAGAGTTCCTTGAGCAGGAGGGTATGCTGGTTGCCGTGCGAGGCCCAAAAGCGAACGGCGCCGTCGTCGGTCGCCGTCACGATCGAGTTGTCGGCGTCGTGCAGCTGCACAATGTCCCACACCGCACCCGCACTGCTGCTGCTGCTGCTGCTACCGGTGGCTCCTGACGATGTGGCCGCGACACGTGAGCGCCTGCCGCCACCGCCAGCTGTCTCTCCCGCAGTGCCACCGCCACCGCCTCCGCCACCCGTTGCGGAAGGCCCACCAGCAGCAGCAGCACCAGCACCTGCACTGCCTGTCGACGAGGACGATGTTCGCGAGGGCACGGCGGCGATTGTGCTGAGGCAGCGCAAGGTCTGCACGTTCCACACCTTGAAGTAGCCATCCCCGGCCCCTGTCGCGATGTACTTGACGGGCCGCAGCGCAGCCACCACGTTTACCGGGCCGCGGTGACCGCGGTAGACGTGCACGCAGGCCCCCGTCGCTGCCCGCCACTGCCGCACCGTACCGTCGTCGCTGCCGGTGAAGAGATTCAGCCCGGCGTCGGGCAGCCACAGCGCCTCCAGCGCGGTGATGATGCCGCGGTGGCCCTCCAGCACCAGCGTGTTCTGCAGCGTGCGCAGCTCCCACACCCGCGCGGTGCGGTCGGCGCCACCGGAGAGCAGCAGCGAGGTGTTGGGAATCATTAGAAGTGACAGCACCGGCGCCTGGTGGCCACCGAGGCCGCAGAGACGGCGGCCCGTGCGGCGGTCCCACACTTCAATCAAACCCGTTGCGTCTCCTCCAGTCAGAATTTGGCCCGATGGCACCGATGCGATGGCGCACACACGCGCGTTGGAGCGCCACGTGACGACAGGGCAGCGGGACAGCGGTGCGGCAACACTGCGATGCGTGGCGGCCGCAGCGGATGCCAACGCGGCGTGCACGTCTGCAGCATCATCGGCGCGGCTGCGGAGCGAGTGGCGGCTGCCGCGGCTGCGTCCGCGACGACGCCGATCATCGTCCTGGGATGGTGATGGTGGCGTTGCTGCTGCACTGGACGAGGAACGCGCTCGACGGCTGCCTCCGCTGTGCTTCGCGCTCGTGGAAGAGGCAGTGGAGGACGAGGTAGGCGAGGACTTGCGCTGGCCGTTGTGCTTGTCATGTCCGCGCGTGCTGCTGCTACTGCGTTTGCGTCGTTGTTGTGTCGGTTGGTTTGTGGAGCGGGTGACAGAGGCGACGATGCTGAAGGCGGCGGAGCCGGCAGGTGTGCGTTTGTGTGTATCAGCCACCAGCGCTCCTCCTTCTTCTTCTTCTGCTGCTGCTGCCGCAGTTGCTGCGTCGTTTCTTAATTCAGGGGAGCTCTGCGCAGCGGGCGGGGGGAACGACGTCTCGGAGACCGGCGCCGAGTCCGACGCCGTGCTTGACGCTGACAGCGAGTTCTCTCCGCTGTGGATCGGGGTGGCGATCGAGGGAAGTACCCGGTGCGGCATCGCCGCGTTGGCGTCGTGCTGCACGCCGGCGCTCCGCATCCCACCTCTCACCGCCTCTGCTCGGTAGGCGCGGCGACCGGGCGGGCGGTAGACGACAGCGCCACCACCACTACCACCGCCACTCGATGCACGCGTGCCACCCGCGCTGCGGTGTCGCAGGGGAGTGCTCTGGTACCCCGAGAAGGAACCGCGTGACGACTGCGGTGTGTTGGAGGAGTGCAGGCTGCTGGTCACCTCGGCACTGTCGAAGGAGAGATCTTGCGACGGCGTGGCAAGTCGACGCGACATTCGCCCTTCAAACAGGCCACTGCGCGACGCAGAAGGCAGCCGGCGCACCGCAGACGACGCGAGCGAAGAGGAAACCGATGCGTTGGCGTAATGCGAATGAGAATGGGGGGCCATTGCGCCACTGTATGCACGGCGTGACGAACGCGCACGATGAGGGTGGTACATGGCACACGACAACACGCTCGATGCGTCGCCGAAGGAGGCTGCCTCGCTGGCAGAGCCGTCGTTGCTGTCGCTGATGTGGCTGCTATTGTTGTTGTTGTAGCTGCTGTTGTTGTTGTAGCGCCCCCCGCCACCTCTGCCCTCCACATCCACACGCCGTAAGTCACTACGTGAGGAATTGTGATGATGATGACCTCTCGGTAGTGCGGACGGGGGCGGGTTGGGTGTAGCGGAGCTGAGGCCGGTGGACAGCGGCGCCACGCTGGAGGAGCGCTGACGTGGCGTGCGGCGGGCGGGACGCGGCGATGAGATGAGTGGGGTGGAGGTGGGAGAGCGCTGAGCATCCATGTGTGTGGTGCGTGGGCGGCCATCTCCCGCGTTGTCGCCCCGCAGGGATGAAGAGGGCATCAGTGCTGATGGGGGAAGCAGAAGCAGACAAGATACATAAAGGAAAATTTGAAAAAAGAAGAAATGAACTTTGAAGCAAAACGAAAAAAAAAACAGAAAAGGGGGAAGAATCAAAGAGCACCACGAGAGGCGATGGACCAGACAGGCGTACAGCAGAGAAAGAAAAACAGGTTCAAGCGCATCGAAGAAGGAGAGGCTGAAGGACGCAGTCGGGGCGTGCCTTCTTGTCTTCTCACGCTTGCGATGAGCACACGTGTGGATGTGTGAAAAGGTGGAATGGCACTAGCAGGTACATGAGACACGCGACACAGGAGGTCGAAGGGAATTTAAAGCAGAGAGAAAGGGAAGACAAAATAGTGAAGAGGGGACTGAGACAGAGGAAGGCTGAGCCGTTGTTGCTTCCGCGTGCGTTGAGCTACTTCTCACCTCACTCAGCACGCGTCATCATCTCTTCCATCTTCGACACCCACGCACGACAGGCACAGCGCATTAACAACACAACCGGTCCGGGTTTTTTTTTCAAGGCTTTTTTTTTCGGCGTTTAGCACGCTAGATGAACAGACATGGAAAGTCATCGCGTACTGCACCTGTTTCTAAAAGACCTGCACAGACAAAAGGCAACACACATAACAGCAATATAATAATAATAATCGGGAAAGAGAGAGAAGACAAGTGATAAAGCAGAGACTTTCCGCAGCACTTTCCTTTCTTGATTATTTATCCAGACACCTCTGTTGCGGCGGTCAGCACCACCCGCTCGACATACTCAAAGAGCAGACGCTCCACCCACGTCGTCCCCTCCAGCCGCAACCGGCGCCGCGGCATCGATAGGTCGGTTGACCGACGCGCACCGGGCAGCATCAACAGCGACGACGGCGACGGCAGCCCGTCCGCTGCGTCACCGCTCGAGTTGAAGCAGAAGTCGCCGTCGTTCTCGGTGGCATCGCTGAGAGAGAGGCTGCCGCTGCAGCTGCTGCTGCTCGCGCTGCTACTCACACGTTTCTCCAGGCCTTTGCTAGCTACGCCGGTGGCCGCAGCGGTGGCAGGAGCAGCGGAGGCGCACGTCTTCGCCCCCGGTGCTTCCCCCACAATCACCAGGTACGGCCGTCGCCACACCTCGGCTGCGCTTTCCATGTAGATGGCGTGGCTGCCGCGCCGCGTCAGCACCGTCGTGATCCACGGGTTGGCCTGCAGCAGCGAGAAGGGCACGGTGGACGTCGGGGCGACCGGATCGTCCCGTGCGTGCAGCAGCAGTGTGGGGACGCGAATGCGCTGAATCAGTGCAGCGTGCTGGGCACTGCGCACGCGTAGCTCCACGAGGGCCGCCGCCTGAGAGGTGAAGACGCGCGTGCGTGCCGGGGCGGGGGGCGGGTACGGGATGGGTGACTGCGGCGGCGGCGGTGACGAGGAGGAGAGCGTGGCAGGAGTGGTAGCGGCGGTGGCATTCTCCATCTGTGGGGAAATCGTGTAGGAGTGCAGGGGAAGACGCGGCTCCGCTGTAGTACTCCTTGCCGCCGCCGCGCCGCAGCCTTCAACTTCCGCTGCTGCCGCTGCTGCTGCTGTTGATGGTGTGGTAGCCGGCGGGTTCAGAATTTCGACAATTCCCTTGTCGCTGCTGCTGATGATGTTCGTGGCTTCTGTGTGCAAGGGAGTAGACGAGGCGGCGGCCGCCTCGGTCAGCCACCACTCCGCCGTGGCGCCAGCAGAATCATCGCCGGTGGCATCAACAAACTGTAAACCATTCTGCTGCTGCTGCTGCTGCTGCTGCTGCTGCTGCTGCTGTGGTCCTGCTGCTGCTGCCACCAACGCACTGTGAAAGGAAAGGGCCGATGGATTCCCCTTCGCCAACGAGTACGGGGAGCTGAAGGAGACATCGGCCACGTCGGTGAGCGTGCTGGACGGCTGTGGGGCGGCAGCGGCTGTGAGTGCGCTGTAAAATGCGTCCTCGCCCAGCTTACTTGCGTGGTCCGCAGTAACAGCGGTGGAGAGGTTCGGAGGCCGACCCGCATCATCCTGCTGCTGCTGCTCCTCCACCTCCTCTCTCTCCTCACCACCGTCGCGCCACGTCGCCGCCGTGCTGGCAGCCGCAGGCGTTGTAACTCGTGGCACGATCCAGCGGTTCGCACGGCTCGCATTCCCCTCCCTCGTCCGTAGCATCTTCTGAGCATTCGTCTCTGCCGTATGCGGCTGCAACGGGCTGAACATGCTTCGACCAACACCACTGCCACTGCAGCTCGCACTGCTGTTGTTGTTGTTGTTGTTGTAGCTGGGGCTGCTCCGCGCTGCTTCCGGGTAGCGTGCCGCGTGCCGCGACGTCGGCGTGACGCACTGCAGTGTACAGGAGGCCACCACGTCTTCGGTTGACATGTGGCTCTGCATGCTCCGCAGCGATTGGCTGAACTGGGAGGGAGCGGGCAGCAACGGGCTGGCCACACGCGAGGGCGGCTGGGGTGGTCGCAGGCCCAGCAAGGCGCCTTCACTCACGCTACGTCCGTTGTTGCCAGCCCCGCCGCCGAACAAGCCACGGCTGCTGTTCGTGCTGCGGTTCCCAACTTCCTCGTTCTCTTCCCGTCGTGCCGCTACGGCTGCGGCGGCGGCGGTGTACAGTGTTAGGGGAGAGCCGAGTGAGGGTGGAGTGGGCATGCGGGCGGCGGTGGTGTTGGCGGCGGCCCGTCGCTGCTGCAGCTGCAGCTCCGCCATCGCATCCGATCGCACGAGCTCCTCCCAGTCGGTCAACGTCTCGAGATGCGGGAGAGCCGCGCGATAGGCAGCGGGGTCCCACTGTGGACCGATGGCGGGACTTTGGAAGGGCGAGGCGAAGGTGTGCTGACGCAGCTGCTGCTGCTGCTGTTGTTGTTGCTGCTGAGCAAAATGAGGAGGAACACTCGTGATTGCATTTCCGCCGCCGCTCTGCCTGCTACCTGCTACTGCTGCGGCTGCTACTATCTCCTCGGTTGGTGTGTCCGATACGGGAGTGGTGGCGGCTCGCACAGCATTCGCGCGACGTGTCTCGCATGGCGAGAGGGCCGGTGCTGCCGCCATGGGGATACCCTGCAGGCCGTGGGAGGTGAGGGCGGGTGGGAGACGTGCCGACGTCTGCAGGTGCGTCGGTGGTGTGTGCAGCAGCGCAGCAGCACCTGCTCCTCCCTCTGCCTCCGCGGCGGCCGCAGGGTGACGTGCACTGCTGCGCTCACTGCGACTCGTGTTGGTACTGGTGTAGTTGTTGTTGTTGTTGTTGCTGTTCGCGGAAGTCAGCGACGGTGCCACGCGGCGGCTGTGCCGCTGCCCACTGCGCTGCTGTGCGTGGCTCCAGATGAGCGTCGGGGCATCGAGGCCGCGCTGCGTCGCGTTGGCCCGCTCGCGGGCTTCTCTGAAGCGTTGAAGGGCACCATAAAAGAACGGGTCCGACGATGGAAGCAGGGAGAGCGACAAGGAAGGCGTCAACTCCCCTTCCAGCCCCGTGCCATTCTCAGCCTTCTCCTTGTTCTGCTGATGGCGCTGCGCGATGAGGTTGTCTGCGATGAGCTGGAGCCGCGTCAGCAGCAGCAGTAGACGTGCCGGCCCGGTGGTCAGGTGTGACAAGACGCGCGGGATGTGCGGCGTGGTGTAGAAGTTTGCGTACGCGGAGAAGGAGGCAGTGCCGTCTGCACTGCTTGAGCGCTCTGCGTAGCCGTTGCTGTTGCTGCTCGTGGCGTGACTACGCTGTGAGGTGAAGGAGTTGCTCAAATGAAAAGGCCGCCGCAGTGCGAGAGTGGCATCACGCTGCTGTGGCAGCAGCTGGAAGGTCGACGAGAGAGTATGGGAGAGACACACCAGTCCATCCAGGCGCGCCTCCGCATCGCCCCGCTGGCTGCTCTGCTGCTGCTGCTGCTGCTGCTGCGTCATGGCCAGCTCCAGCAGCGGACTCGCAGCTTCCGACCAGCCCACTGCAACGAGCACCACCTTACGCGAGACAGTGGAAGGAGACGACGACGATGATGGTGGTTGTTGTGCCGACGGGCGAGCGAGACGACGCAGACGAGCAACAATCACACGAAGATCCTTCAGCGTTAGCGGCGGCATCGACACAAAATCGGCTGCGGCTGCCGCTGCGCCGGTTGTTTGCGAGGACAAGGTGGCTCGCGGTGACGTCGGTGTTGCGCCTGAAGCCGCTGCCGCTGCGGCTGCACTCGCGCGTAGCTCCACAACGGGCACAGCGGCGTACCACAGCGCCGCAGCTGATTTTTCTCCGTCGTCGCTGTTGGCCTGTGGCGGTGATTGCCATTGACCAGCCAAGGAGAGCAGCTGACAAATGTGGCTGATGCGAGCCACCGTGAAGGGGTAGAGACCGTTGCCCTGCAGCAGCGAGGGGCAGAGCAGCAGGATGACCAGCGGGGAAAGAGGCGAGGGCGACGCGGTGACGTGCGGCGGGGCGTCGGGTCGGCGGTTGTGCAGCCAGTAGACACCGAGAGAGCGGCGGCACTCTGCTGTTGCTGAAGAGGCCGCAGTCGTCGTCGTAATTCGCTGCTGCTGCTGCTGCTGCTGCTGTTGTTGTTGTTGTTGTTGTTGCAGCGGCCACCCCTCCCCACGCTTGATCGTCACCGCCGTCACGTCGAACGCCTCAAACACCGCCCCTGTGTCCGCCACGTAGCCGTCCATGCATCTGCGCAGCGCAACACGCCAACGCCGCAGTGGGCCCCTCACCATCAGCGCCTGCGCGTCACTGCTGCTGCCGCTGATGATGCTGTTACCGTTGTTGTTATTGTTGTTGCTGGTGCGCTTCTTGCGTTTCTCAGCACCCGCTTGCGGTGGAGAGGCAAGTGTTGGTGTCTGGGGGGAGGCAGTGGGAAGAGAGAACGATGGCAACTTCAGCGACCCGCTGCCCCACACACGCAGTGGCTGGTACCATGCCGCACCAGGCACCTCCTTGGCGCTCTCCGGTGTCTTCTCCGCTACTGCGGGAGAGAGGGGAGAGGCAAGCATGGCGGCTGGGCCCGCATCGCTCGTGCGTGTTGCTGTGGATGACGTCGAGGACGCCCAGCCACGCAGACACAGCAGCTCCGCTATCATGCGGTAGAGTGGATCGAGATGAGCCCACAGCAGCTGCGCGCGCGCGTGAACCGCGTACCACGGCGGTAGGAAACCGTACTGCCCAGCCTGCCGCTGCAGTGGCGCGTGTCCATCTATCGCACAAAGGCTACTCCGATGAAAATGTACGGTGCACCATGCCGGGACGGCCGCACGCATCGATGCCTCATCCACGCCTGCGCTCACCTCCACGCCGTCAAGAAAAAAGGCGTCGGTGACGTCACGCCGCGGCGTCAGCGCAGCCTCTCCACTGCACTGCCGCTGTCCTGTTTCTTCATCCTCCACACGCCTCTCCGCGCTGTCGGTGCTCGTCGTCTCGACAGCATCAGCAGCCGGCGAATCCTGCAGCGTCGCGTCTGAGATGCACGAGGAGCCCGGGGTGTAGGCGCGTGCGTTGTGCACCAGCGAATTCTGCAGACTCGCGAGACGCCATAGCACCGCGGTTGACACCCGAAGCGAGTGTACGCGGCAGAGGGCGTCGCGAGCGCGTCGGCAGCGTGACGGGCAGCAGGCTGGGCTGTCGAGGCTCAAAGACGCATTCTTCTCCACCCCGTCTTGCCCGTTCACCACAGCAGCAGCGCTCGTTGTTGCGATAGGGAAGGCTGCCTCCTCGATTGCTCGCCCGTTGTCCGCCTCTGCGGCGTTGGCTCGTTCATACTGAAACGCGGTGGGCAGTAAAGGCTGCAGCTGCGCCTCGCCGCGGCGGCCAAACCACCGACTCTGCGTATCATGCCGCTCCAGCAGGAAGTAGAAGGGCAGGAAGAGCAGGAACTCGACGGTGAAGCGGAGAGTGGCGCGGCAGGCGTAAAACACACAGAGGAGTGCGTAGGAAAAGGAGGTGGCGATGGCCATGGTGCGTCAGGGAAAAAGGGACGCTCACAAAGAGAGTGTGTGTGTATGTGAGCGACTGTGAGTGCTTGATGAGCAGCAACACACACGCCTTCTGGCTCGTCCTCTGTTGTTGCCCCTTGTCCGTCGTTACCGAAGCGAGAAGAGAAGGCGGCAGAAGAAGAAAAAAAAAAACCTAGAGGTTTTTCACACACACACACACGCAGAACCGCGACGGAACAAACAAAAACGAAAAAAGTATATGTACGTAATGCAATACAGACACCGCTTAGGGGAAGCAGCGCGGCTACAAAGATTTAACAAAGAAAAGGCTCGGTGCCGCCTTAACGATGCTTGATTCTGTGGGGCTTGTGAGTCAGTGGTGTGTGAAAGTGCAAGCAGAGTGCTGTTATTCTTGTTGTCGTTGCGTCTTCTTCAAGGATGTAGAAGACTCGTTAAACAACGCGTTATGGGAGGAAAAAGAGAGAGCAGAGAGAGCAGAGAAGGGTCTTTTAACAAATAAAAGGAGGGGAAAAGAACACTTCGCTAGCAGGGTGGCACGCCGTGGTGGCGTTCGATCGCGGTTGCTAAAGAAAGAGAAAAAAAAACAAGTGGGAAAAAAACTCAGAGAAAGCAGCAGCAGCAGCAGGTGCGGGTTCGCTTCAGGTCGCAACAGAAAAAGGGAAAGAGAGACAAGTGTTTTATATGAGTGTCACTGCGTCAGCCCACAGAGAAAGGCAAAATGTTTTCTATTACTAAACAAAGGATGGAACCGCACTGCGTGTTTGTGTGCGCGTGTGTGTGTGTGTAGTCTTTAAATAAGGTCTCTCAGCGTTTTGTTTTGTTTTGGGTTTGTTGCTGTCAGCAGCGTGTATGTATATGTGTGAGTGTATGTTCACGTTTCATCACTCTTACGGTGGAAGACGGAAACAGGCTCAGCCAATTGCAGGGAAGAAAAAGAGAGTGAAGAGACGAGAACGGTGCAAGATGGAGAGCGTGTGGGCTATCAATTACGCGCCACGTGAAGGAAGCACTACAATTAAAAAAAGTCTGTTTATCTGATGCGCTGGCGCCGCCTGTCGGAAGCACAGACGTGACAGCGCGCGTGCTGACTCCTCAACTACCTTGCTGGTCAGCGCAACAACTGAGAGACTATGAGCACTTAAACCTTATGTTGATCTAATTGCCCTTTCGCCACCAACTCCATTAGACCCGCAGACAGACAATCTGAGAAAGATAAGAATAAAGAGATCTGCTTCAATGAAACGCCGAAGGACAGCGACTCACATAGCCACTGCCGCTCCCTGTACCCGTTGAGAGAGCGAGAATCAGCGCACAGTCGCCAGTCCTCCTTCGTAATTCTTTTTTGTTTGTTTGTTTGAGTCGGCAAGGGTTAAAGAAAGTAAGTTAAAGTCATACGTTGTGTTCTTGTCCGCACTGGAGACGAGTCGCAGTGCCCAACCACGCCATCAAATCTCAAGGAGAAAGGTCGCCGTGTGCGTGTGTGTATTGCGAGAGACGCTCAGCAAACGCACGTGCACCACCGCCGGTCTTCCCCTCTCATACACAAACACGCAGCCACACCAACGTGCAGCAATCACTCCTCTAAAGGAAAGAAAAAACCTGTTCCCTGGCGCTCTCAACTCGCGCACAGAACACCACAACGACACAAACGCACGCGCACGCACGCTCACACGCTAATCCAAGAACTTTGAACAAAAAATCGTACAAGAGGAGAAGACAGCGCACGTCGGCACGTGCGTCCCACACAATCCCTCACCCAACAAACCACAGAGAAGAAGAAAAACACACGCGGAAACAGAAAGAAAAAGACGCACTCAACGTGTTGCACACGCCGGAGAAGGACAAAATAAGAAAAGAAAAAAAAAGACACTGTGTCTTCTGCTCACGACGGCATCTTCGCGTCAGGCGTCACCACTGCCTTCTTCAGCGACGTCATGAAGGTCAGAATCGACGCGTCATCCGTGTAGATGACGTCCGCCTGGTCTGGCGCGCCGTTTGGCCCGCCGCCACCGCCGTACTGCAAGCCAGAGTTCTGGTACGTCGTGGCGGGGTTCACGCGCGTCTTGACGTGCCGCGCCTCTGACCCGTCCGCGTCCGTGCGCGAGAAGCGGGGATACGGGTAGCGGTAGGCGAGCACCGCCTGCGCATCCTGCTCGGCAGCCTCGAGCAGCTCCGCAAAGTTCGCGTAGTCTGGGTTCTCGTGGTAGCCTGCTTCGATCCATTGGTAGATCATGCTGCCCCACATGATGTGCACGTTGAAGTAGGCGTCCATCAGGACAATGTTGTCGTGCCGCAGGCTGCTGCTATCGAGCTGCACCGCCGTCGCGAACGGGTGCTCAATGTCATACGAGTCCAGCGTGGGCTGGATCATCAGCATGCAGTTGTCCACCGACTCCCGCATCAGCCAGTGCCGCTTGAAGGTCGTCTCATCGGGCGAGATGTTCAGCACCATGAAGTACTCCGAGCGCCGCAGGTTGTACATGAAGGAGGGGAAGAGAGAGAGGCAGGGGTGGAGCTGCAGCGTGCTGGGTTCGTTCACCGTGAAGGCGCCGTACCGCCGGACGAAGCGCACCAGCAGCGTATCCAGCCACCGCTTCGCGTCGTCCCACTTGGTTGGGTGGCGCTCTAAGATGCTCACGGCAAGCCGCGCCACGATGGTGGCGGCACAGGTCTGATCAAAGGCACTCGCCTGGGTAAAGTAATCCGGTGTCGCGGTGGACGGGGCGACGGGCTGCACGCTGCTCGTCACCCGCACCCGCTGCTCCCCGCGCGGTGTCGTGTAGCGCGTCACGAACTGCACGAAGCGCTGCTCATGCGCGGCTTCGCTGCCTGGCTTGCCATCCGCGGTGGCTGTGTCAAACAAAAAGGCAAGCGTCATGCCCTGGTCCAGTGCGCTGACGCACCAGCGTGTGGTGCCGCCCACGCCAATCTCCAGCGGAGACGCCTGTCGAGCCGGCAGCTTCTTGTTCGCCTCGACGTCGACGTTGCAGGGGCCTAGAGCACCGCGGAGCAGCGTGCCAGACGAGGTGTTTACTTCCATGTGCACCGCAAAGCCGCATGGTGCGCTGTAGTCCTCCGGCGGCGAGGCAGCTGCAGCAGCCTGCTCTCCCTGTCCGGCATCTGCGGCTGCGGCGCCCGCACAGGCACGCAGGTCGCAGCGCTGCCAGTACCGCGCGAGCGATTCGAGGAACATGACATCGGTCGTTTCGTCCTCGACTATCAGGCTGCCACCGGTGTTGTCGATGCAGCGGCGCATTTCCATCACACCGACCTGATCCAGCGACTGCGCAAAGACGTCCAGGCACGCGTTCGCCGCCGTCAGCCGTGCCTCCAGCGCGCTGTAGAAGTTGTACGCCGCCGTGTAGTACGGGGTGTCGCCCTCGATGATGTCGCGATGGAAGCGCATCATGTCCGCCTTGTCCGTGCTGATCACCGCGCCAGGTCCACGCGTGCACGGGCCACCGGTGAAGAGAAGAATCTTCCCCATCTTCACCGCGGCCGCCGCCACCGCTGCTGTCGCCGCCGCCGCCGCTCTGCTGTCATTACCGTAGACGCGCTGCAGCTGCTGGGGCGTGAGGTGGGGCGGCGCCAGCGCCTCCATCAAGAAGGCCGCCGCCTCCACCGCGGTGGATGTCGCACGCAGCGGCCGCTTCGATGCCGGCACCGCCGCCCCGTCCTCCTCCAGCTCCTCGACCAGCGACACGAGCGTTGCCTCCACGTCCTGCAGCGGGGCAAGGAAACGCCCGCGCACGGGGTTGGCGTTTGACACCTGCAGCATGCTTTGCAAAGCCTCGGATGGGTTCGCCGTGTTGCCGCGCAGCAAATAGCACTTCCGCATCGCACAGGGCTGCTGCTGCTGCTGACTCGACCCTGCTGCCGGGGTGCTGAGCTCCCACACCGAAACGGTCGCGCCAAACGAGATAAGTCCGACTAGCGTGTTGCGGGGCAGCTGCTGGAGAGACTCGAGGAGGCTCGTGCGCAGCGAGGCCATCTCCCCTGCCGGGATGCATGTGTCCACGACGAAGATGAAGACCGGCGCTGCCGGGGCCATCTGCATCTGTGCGAGCGTCTGCGAAGGCGGCAGCACGTATTCTACGGTCTCGTACAGCAGCGCGGGGTGCTGCTGCTCCGCGACGGTGGAGTTCTGGGCGAAGGGGTTGCGCCGCTTGCAGGAGAGACAGACCCAGTACTGCCCCTCGACGCGTTGGCTGTGGACGCAGCAGAAAGCGCCACAGTTCTTGCAGCACAGCTCGTCGATGCTGGCACCCAGGACCAGATGGGTGGGTTCAATGGGGCAGAGAGGCGTGTACATACAGCTCATCGGGATCACCATCTCAGGCAGGGCGACGGTTGCGGCGGACAAATTCTCCTTCTGCTTGGATTTCACCGTTGTTGGGTAGCAGGACCAGGTCCAGCGCAGGCCGTTCTCGTCCGTTGCGTTGACCGCTGGTGGGGCCGGCTGAGCGGGCTGAAGATGCATCGCGGGCGGGGAACTGCTTCCCCCTGCCCCAGCCGCAAGCCCGCCGTAGTTGTTGTAGCCGCCCTGCGGTGGTAAAGGCTGCTGCAGCTGCTGTTGTTGCTGAGGTGGGAGCGGCATGGCTTGCTGGGGCTGACCAGGATAGTAACCCTGCTGCTGTGGCTGTGGCTGCGCGTATCCGTTGTTGTTGCCCTGCGGAGCACCAGCGCCGCCATACACGCCAGACGCACTCGTCGCGACACCACTGCCGCCACCGTTGTTTTGACCATACGGGTCGTATGCTGCAGCAGCAGAAGGAGCCGCCGCAGCTGCACCATAGTACTGTTGTTGCTGCTGTTGCTGTGGTGCGCTGTTCACGCCACCGTACGGATTGGCGTTGGCGTAGCCACCCGCGGTAGCAGCAGCGGCAGCACCGCCGCCCAGCATCGACGACGGCGCTGCTGCCCCGCTCTGTGTGGGTTGTGCGCTGCCGTAGTAGCCGCCATCGGTGGTCGGCTGTGCCGCGTACTGATTATAGTACGGGTTGTACGTCATCCTTGTTGTGGCTGTTGTTGTTGTTGTTCTGCGTGTCTCTTGCTTGTTGCGTCTCAAAGTCTTCTAGCTTCCCTTTGCTCGTCTTCGCCTCTTGCACTGCGATACGCTATCCTCCCTATGAAGACAGCGACGAGAGCAATGACGAAGCTATAAGAAAGCGGAAAAAATGATCAAAAGCCCAGCGATAAAAAAAAAGGCACGTTTCTTTTCTTTCTATCACTTACTCTTGAGCAGTAAGGATCGTGTCGCCGACTGCAGAGGCAACAGTGGGAAAAACACACGCGCGCACACCCACAGTGATAGAAGAGTAGAGAAAAAAAAACTTGGAAAAAAGGATAGAAAACGTGTTCAATAAGGCAGTTGATGCGGATTCGATGGATGGCCTCTTGGTGGGCTTCGCTATACTATTTGTTTGTGTGTATGTGTGCTGCCTGCCTCGCCCAGCAAGTAGAGGGAGACAACACAGGTAACAGCGGGGGAGGAGTGGGAAGAGGAAGAAAAAAGAGACGGAACAAAGAAAAAAAAATGAATGCGTTCCGATATCAATGAGACTGTTGCGGGAACAGGAGAAGGGGAAAGAGAAAGAGAGAGTAGTGGGCATCGCAGAATGTCTATCTCGCTCTCTCTGACGTACAAAAATGACACGAGGAGGTGGACGAGAATGGAAAACCAAAGCGCTCACGAAAGCACTATCACACACCACCACAACGAAAGAATATTTACACAGTGCTGTGCTGCATCGGCCCATGTCTGCCGTGATGTGAGGCCATCATATTTGTCAACACCACACCACTGCCTCACCGCGCTTCGCCACGTTTCCACGGCGAAGCCTTTGTGGCCTTGTGGAGTATACCGTCGACTACGTGTTTGATTCTTTCGACGAGGTCTCGAAAAGAGAGAGAAAAAAATAGTAGTAGTGATAATCAGAGAAGGAATATGAACGAGGCAACAAAACAGATGTCTTAAGAAAGGAGGGGACGCAGACGGGGGAAAAGGGGGTGACATAGCATCACTCTATGGCACTACAGGGAACACACAAACAATCACGACTCCCTCTCCGTCCACCTCTCCGCCCTCAGCGAGTCAAGGAAAAAAGAAAAGAAGAAAAAGAGGATGCGATGCGCATCAGGAGGACAAAGAAAAAAGAGGAATCAACAACAACTATGGACGGCAGCTCCGTTCTTCAAGTCTGCCGTGTTGCACTCGCCGCTTTCCACGTGCCGCGCTTCTTCTACGCTGCTCATCTAATCAAGCGATATAATAATAATAAAAAAGATAAAAAAAAAACCGAACACAATGGAGAGAGGAAGTAATAAAAACAAAAGAAAGAGTTCATATACACCCTCAGTGCTTGAAAGGTGACGTGCTCTATTACCTCTCTTCATACTCTAGTTAGTCTAATACAGCGTGCTCACAAACACACAAAAACCCCGCTTTCCATGCCTGTTCATCACTGATAACAGACGCAGAACAAAAACAAACAAACAAAAATACACAAAAACAAGCGAGCACTCACTACCCAGCACGCAGCGGATATCAAAAAGAGGAGTCTTTTCTTGTTTAGACATACAGGGGCTACATGTGCCCCTCAGTGGCGTAGCGCAGCAGGTCATCGCCAGAGGTGAGCACCACCACATCCTGCGCCACCTTTCCTCCCTGCTCCGGCAACACCTCCCCGCCCCCGTACTCGACCACCTGCGCCAACTTACCGCGAATACCGGGGTGCGTCACCGTCAACAGAAAGCGCTGCCCCTGCAAGGGCGGGGGAAAAATGCGAAGACCACCCTCCTCCCCTTCATCCAGCCAGAACCCGCTCGCCTCGCTATTCGCGATGTAGTCGGGAGAGACGAGCCACTTGCCCGACACCACACCGCAGAGCGCCTTCACACTGCGTGGCGTACCGCGCAGCACGATGTGTGTCGTAGACCGCGGCGGCACCTCGTCGAGCTCGCTTGCCAGCACAGCCGCGTCGTCACCCACCGCAGCGATCGCGGCGGACAGCTGCTGCGGCTCGCCATCCTTCAAGCCTGTGAAGACGAAGCGGCGAGGGCCGCTGTTGCCGCGCTTCGGGTTCACGGGCGAGGGCGACCGCGTCGGGCCGTCCGCAGCAACCGATGAGGTGCTGCTGATCGTGTTGGGGACGGCGCGGGGGAGAGCGTTTGGGTAGCCAGCGACACCAGCAAGACGCCCCGCTGTGCGTTGTGTGAGCTGCGGACGCGTGGGATGCAGCCGTGGAGAAACGTTCTGCTGCTGCTGCTGCTGCTGCGGCCGTGATGTACCGTAGTTGCTGGTGGATAAGGGGAGAGGGGCGGCGGGCGGCGGGGTGCGGCTGCTCGTCAGCGACCGTCCCATCGTCCACGCGGTACTCACCACCGGCGTAGGGCTGTCCAACTTTAGCGACGACGTGCCGGGTAGCTGCCGCTGCGAGGCTGCTGCGGCTGCGGAGAATAACGTAGACGCTCCGCTGTTCTGTGCCTTGCCGATGTTGTCGTCGGTGTAGCCGCTGTGAGTGGAGGCGATGCGGTCGGCGTTCGTGAGACTCGGCGTGCGGGGCGTGCGCCGCTTCCGCCCGCTCCGCGACTGCGTACGCGCACCACCCACCAACGCCGTCGACGCCTTCCCTGCCGGCGTTGAGGACGTGATGAACTCGGGTGACTCCGTCTTGGTGTGGGTGCTCGCCGTTCGCTGCTGCTGCTGCTGCTGCGTGCGTCTATTTTGCCGTGTGGGTGTGCCCCACGCGTCCGACGCCGCGCGCTTCATCGGCTGGTGTTGTGAATAGAGGCTCTGCGGTGAGACGGCGTAATCGTCCTTCAGTGGGTCCTCCGCACGCTCACGCTTCACTGCGCTGCCAGACGGCGTGGCGGTCTGCCGGGCGTTCACCGCCGTCGCGCTCGGCGTGAGACCACCCGCCGCCGCAGCGTCCCGTCCTCCTCCCTTACCCGCCAAGCCCGCGTAGTCGCTCACAAAAGAGGCGTTCTCCTTTTCCGCGCGCTTCGCCGCCACGACAGCTTCATACTTGGCTGCAGACACCATCAACTGGCGCGACTTCATGAGCTGCCGCAGCGCTTCCTCCTGCACTTCATCCTTGCGGCGCACCACGGCGTCGTAGGCGTGACGCGTTTCCTCCATCTCCAGCACGTGTCGGTCCTGCGCGGCCTGCAGCTCTGTCTTCTGCCGCTGCACGACGTCGCCGAGGTGCTCGACGCGTTGTGTGGTGCGCTGCAGCTCCTTCTCCAGCTCGGTGATGCGGCGTTGTGCATCTAACAACTCCTTCGACGCAGAGAGAAGCGCTTCGCTCTCAACAGCAGAGACCTGCTGCTGCTGCTGTTGCTGTTGCGGACGGCCAGAGGCAGAACTCCGCCGCCCACGGCGCTCCGTCTCCGCCAGCGTCAGAGTCGGCGAGGCTGACGTACCGCTCTCTGCGTCGTTACTGAAATAGGGTTGCTCTTGTTGCGAGTACCGGCTCGGTGGCCCGCCGTGGTCTCTGCTGCTGCTGCTGCTGTGGTGGTGGTGGGTGGTGTAGGCGTTGCCGTTCGTGCCGTCTGTGTAGCCGGTCCGTGGCTGGCGCGTCACGCGCTGCTGATGACCGCCGCTGTTCAGAGCTGCAGAGGAGGAGGGCTTCGGGGGGTTGGCGCGCAGCAAGGAGAGCATATGCTGCATGCTTTCCAGTACCTCAGGGTTCTCCGTCAGCTGGCGCACCAGCGCCTGTGCATCGGAACTCATCGCGTCCTCGTCGACCGCTTCTCTCTCTCTCTCTCTTTTGTAAGCTCGTAACAAGCCAATAGTGAAGGGGAAGGATGCGATGAACGCGTTTGTGTGTGTATGTGGATGTTGGAAGGTGTCTCTCTAGTGTCTATGCTGTGGGTCGAGGCAGGATGGGTGTATTCTCCGTCAAATGAGAAACTCGCGTTGCTGCTGTGGTTGTTGTGCGTCTATGGGGGAATGTGGCTTCGAGGGGTGAATCGGTCTAATGTGTGCGTGTGGAAGTTTGAGGAGGGCAAGTACGCCTATCCCGGAAACGAAAAAGAAAAATAGCCGTTCCGATCGTGCGGCTCGTCTCCTAAGTGAAGAGAAAGAAAAACGAAAATCTACTCCGGCGAATTGTTTAGTCTTCTCGCCGGTTTTTTTTTTCGTTCTGTCTTCTGAACTTGTTGCTTGCAACGTCGAGTATGCGTATATGTGTCTGAGAGAGGAAGGAAGAGAAAGAGAAAAAAAAAAGGTTCCTGATACGGCTTCTCAACGAGTAGCCGCCGCCTGTGCTGCGCAGTGTCCCCCACCGGATCTATGAAAGCTGCTGGTCGCTGGGGTTGTAGCGGCAATGCAGAGCGAAGTCAAAGAGAGAGGGAAAAAGACACGGCGAGTACAAGGAGAAGGAGGTGGAAGGAGTGCGATGGAGATCAAAAACAACGAGAAAAGCAAACAAACGAGAAAAAGTGCGTGCGGCTTGTCGGTGATCAGCGACTCTGGAGCAGAAACACCCACACACATGCAGTTATGCGGCGATGTCGTTGACGGTGCCTTGACGAGCAGTGAAGCACGACGTCCGAAACAACAATGCGAAAGGGGGACAAAGAGCTGCGGCATTCTCCTCTTCGTCCTTTTTTTTTTTATAATTCGAAGGCAGCGAGCGTTGAGAAATCATCGCCCGCCTCAACACAACGCCGTGACGCTCGTCTCTCTTCTTTCTTTCACAGCATCGATCGCACCTGTTTAAAGAGTCGCCGAGAGATCAGCTTTGTCTACGCAACTCTTACTCTTTTTTTTTCTGTTCCAATTTTTTCCTCTTTTCCTTAGCGCGACGCACGCATACGTGTTAAAGCAAGAGAGGGAGTGGAGGAAGAGGAGAGGGAGTTAACAAGCACCTTCGTGGTGGTGTCTCTCTCCTCGCTTTTGCTCTCTCTCCTCTATCGAACGACCTAATTCGTTTCGTATCAGGAAAGGGTGCTGTCGTAAACATTTTTTTTTTATAGATAAAAGACAAGCATTAACAACGCTAGTGAAGATGAAGAAAAAAAAAAGGGGGACGAAGGAAAAGAGAAAAAAAAGAAAGCAAAGAAGAGCAAAGGTGAAGAAAACGCGTTTTTTTCTTTTTCTCTTCGTTCTCACACTCCTCGCGATCTTCCTTGTTCCTTGTCGTTTGTTGTTCTTGTTATACTGTCTTCTTATGACAGTTGTAGAAGCTCTGCGAGCCTTCTCTTGCGACTGCACTACTACCGGCATAGAAGCGCATATGCCTTGTCGTGCTCTCTCTCTTTCTCTCTCAGTTTTTTTCTCCGCGAACATATCATCGTTGCCATCGGAGCGGCACACGCGCACACATCGTCAGTCGTGAAGAAATTTAAGGGAGGAAAACGCGAAGTACAACACTCATCATCTGCATTGCTCGAGACGATGACAGCAGCGCGAGGCAAAGAAGAAACGCAGTCAGCGCATGCGTGTTGCAGCTGTTGTGCGCAGGTGTGAGTCCTGCTCTTCGGGAAGGGTACTCATGGGTGTATGATGAGGCACACCTCCCAGCAATCTACTCGGAAACACACACGCACACACACGCAAGGTACAGACACAGCGCGCGGGGGTAGATGAACAACTGCAACAGCGACAACAAAAGAACGAAAGAGGAAGATACAACTAGCAGGACTTCTCTCCTTCTCATTCACCGTCATCCCCCTTCAATGCGGAAGAAAAGGAAGTAGAGCTCATACAGATGCGTCTGAAAAAAAAAAACAATTCGGGTTGTGTCTTGCGTAAATCCCTCCGCTTCTCTCTTTTTTTTTTTTTGCAAATATAGGCTCGATCGAATTCAAGGAAAACCACAAGAGAAGGAGAGGAAGAGCCTGTTGGTCGAGCGTGCCTCTTCTTGCTGTTTTATTTTCTCTTTCTTTCTTTGCCTGTTCTCTCCTTTTTCCTTCTTAAGCGCTCATCGCCTTCTTAAGAGCGGCGTCGACGCTGTCGAGGAACTGCTCCGTCGTCTCGTACTGCTCCCGCTTGACGCCCTTGGAGCCGTGCACGCAGAGGGCGAGATCCTTCGTCATGTGGCCCTCCTCGATCGTGCGCACCACCACCTTCTCCAGCGTCTCACTGAACTTCACCAGGTCGCTGTTGCCGTCGAGCTTGCCGCGGTGGGCGAGGCCGCGCGTCCAGGCGTAGATGGAAGCCACCGAGTTGGTGCTCGTCTCCTTGCCCTGCTGGTGCTGGCGGTAGTGGCGCGTCACGGTGCCGTGCGCCGCCTCCGCCTCGATCGTTTTGCCATCCGGGCACATGAGCACCGACGTCATGAGACCCAGCGAGCCGAAGCCCTGCGCAACGATGTCGCTCTGCACATCGCCGTCGTAGTTCTTGCAGGCCCAGACGAAGCCGCCCTCGCCCTTGATCATCTGCGCCACCTGATCATCAATCAGGCGGTGGTTGTAGTCGATGCCAGCCTTCTCGAACTCTGCCTTGTACTGCTCGTCGTACATCTTCTGGAAGATCTTGAGGAACATGCCGTCGTACTTCTTCAGGATGGTGTTCTTGGTCGTCAGCACCAGCGGGAACTTGCGGTTGAGGGCGTACTGGAAGCAGCTCGTCGCGAAGCCCTCGATGCTTTCCTTGGTGTTGTACATGGCCATGCCAACACCCTCGCCCTTGTAGTCGTAGACGTCCATTACAGTCGGGGCACTGCCGTCAGCGGGGGTGTGCACGAGCTGCAGCTTACCCGGCCCAAACACGGCGTCAGAGGCCTTGTACTGGTCGCCAAAGGCATGACGGCCCACCACGATAGGCTCCTTCCACTGCGGGACAATACGGGGAATGTTGGAGATGATGATGGGCTCGCGAAACACCGTGCCGCCGAGGATGTTGCGGATTGTCCCGTTGGGGCTCTTCCACATCTGCTTCAGGTTGAACTCCTTCACGCGTGCCTCGTCGGGGGTGATGGTGGCGCACTTGATGCCAACGTTGCACTTCTTAATCGCCTCAGCAGCGTCGACCGTCACTTTGTCGTTCGTCGCGTCGCGGTGCGTGACGCTGAGGTCGAAGTAGTTGATCGGGACGTCGACGTAGGGCAGGATGAGCTTCTCCTTGATGAGGGTCCAGATGATGCGCGTCATCTCATCGCCGTCCATGTCGACGACCTCGTTCTTGACCTTGATGCGCTTGTCCAGGCAGACGCTCGTGCTGGAAAAGGCGCGGGCGGCGACCACCGAGCTCGCCGAGGCGGCGGAGATGCGACGGAACATGACGGCTGTAAAGAGAGAGAGAGAGGGGGAAAAGAAAGAGGTATCGAGGCTGCGATAACGAAGGAAGAAAAAGAACAGAGAGAGAGAAGGAAGAAAAAATGTTTTCGTGTTCGTGTGTTTTGTAGCGAGACCTGTCGAGGAAGTGGATAGCAGGAAGTCGACGCAACGGGCAGCGGTGATTAGAATTCAAAAGAAGAATCGTCAGAGAAGAGAGAGAGTAGGAGTAAGTGGAAGAATGGAGTGAAAAGGTTCCAGCTCGAAAAGCCGCAGAACCTCGCATTGAAGTAAGGGAGGCAATGGGGAAAGCCTCCGTGAAACGCGCTTATATTGGATGGCGTCGCTGCGTTTGCCATCGTTTAGCTCTTCCGGTTGCACGGCTCCGCGACGCTCAGAAGCAGCGGCGACGGCACAACAGCTAAAAAGAAAAACTTTTTGCGTGTATCGCTGTGTTGATTCATGGGAGTAGTGGTACAACACCGCGCGCAAGCCACAGGGCAAAATTCCAAAAAAAAAAATCACCGTAATTTGAAATTGCAAAACATAAAGAGTGACGAAAAAGAAGTGTATTGGGACTCACACACTGTACATCGAAGCAAGCAAAGCAAAGAAAAAATAACAAAAAAAGAAGCGGAGACAAGTTGCAGGCGTCACTCATCGCTTTCGTCCGCGTACGGCACTCTACGCACGCCGGGCCCAATCGTGGTGTCCAACTCCACCGGCTGCTCCGTCTCCGACGCGACCGACATGGACCGCTCCGGTCGCGCACCACCACCAGCAGCAGCAGCAGCAACACTAGCATCGTCTTCTTCTCCCCACTCATGGCCGTGCAGCCCACGCGCTGACGCACTTCGCATCGACGAGGAACCACCCGCTGCTGCACGTGGCGTTGGTGGTGCGGACGACGAGCCCTCCGGATGCTGCTGCGGCGGGGCATAGCTGCCTCCTCTCTGTGCTGCTGCTGCTGCTGCGGCGGTAGTGGCTTGTTGGTGCTGGCGGAGCGCCGCCGCAGACGTCAGCCCCATCACCGAGGGATCAACCATCGAGGCCGTCAGCATCGACTGCAGCCGCTGCGCCGCCATCGCAGCGGGCGTCGCGTAGGGCAAACTCGATGCCGCCGCCCCGGCAAGAAAGCGTGCCGAGAAGCGGCGCTGATGTTGCGTGTTGCGCTCTGCCGTCTCCGCAATCGAGGAGCGGGTGCGTGGTGGCATGAAGAGCAGCGTGTCGCGTGGCTGATTGGGATCGATGGTGCTCTGCTGCTGCACGAGGGAGGAGGCGTTCGTGGTGGGGACGCCGTAGACCCACGACGTCTGCAACGGCAGCGGGGCTCGCGGGCGTGCTCCAGGCGTGGTCCTCGCCAAGGCATTTTCGCCTTGTGCGTGTGTTGCGGGTGGTGTGGCCATCGGCAGGCAGTACGGGGCCCCGTTCGCATAAGTCGCCGTGGAGGAGGGCGAGAGGCGTCCCGCCGCACGTGTCAGCTCGGCACGGTAGGCCATGATACGGCTGCCCAGGTCCTCCACGCTGCCCGTGCTGAACCCGTCGTCGTAGCTGCCGGCAAGATTGGCGTAAGCGCTGAGGCTCACCGCGTCACGCGGCGACACATAAGGCTGCGGCCGCGGCGTGCCGTCGTCGTTGACGTTGCGGCTCTCCACCTGTTCCATGAACGTCGGTCGTGTCCGCCCGTCCTGGGCGTACTGCGCGCGTGACACGCCGGGTGGCCGCAGGGGCGGTAGGTGCGTGACGGACGACGGCGCTGCGGTGGCCTGGCCACGGTGCGGCTGATAAAAAGAGGAGGAGGCGACGGAGGGCAGCTGCGATGGCGCGGCGCGGCGCTCGTACCGCGGCGCACGGAAGTCACGAATGTCCTCCACCGCATACCCGTTCTCATCCTCCACGGTCGCAGAAGCGGTGGCGGTGGCGGCTCCGCCGTGGGTGGTGCGCGCGACCGCTGCTGCCGCCGCTGCTGCCGTGGCTGCCGCTGCGGCGCTCTGCGGGGCTGCGGTGCGCAACGGTGGCGGCACGGCGGGCTGTGCAGTGCGGCGGCTCAGCTCGATGCCGACACCACCGCCGTCCGGGCCGCCTCCTACGATGATCTGGTCGGGGCGAGCGCGCCGGCGCAGAATCGCACGCACGCGCTTCGCGGCTTCCATGCCGTACCACGCCGAGGTGCCGGACTTCACGGCGAAGTTCAGGCGCTCCGGGTCGATCGCTGGATACGCACCGTTACCACCGTTGCCGTTGCCGCCACCGCCTGCACCACCGCTGCCGCCACGACTGCCCTGCCCGCTGTGGTACCCACTCTCGAAGCCGTCGTCCGATGAGAGGTGAAGGTCGCCGCTGCGGCCCTGCAGGCGCCAGTCGCAGCGCGTCGCAAGCTCCTCCATGCGCTGACGGCGCAGCGTCTCCATGTACTCCAGCTCCATCCGCAAGCGCCGGATGGCCTGCATGTTCGCATCGCCCCCGCCGCCGCCCTCCGTCCCGTCATCGAGGTAGATGTCACGCAGCAGCGCCGCCTCTGCTGCCTCTGCTGCCTCGGCGTCGTCCTCGGTGCCGCTCATCTTCGCGCGACGCCTGCCAAAGAAGTGGGCAAGTTCGCGTGCGACCATCTGTCCGGAGGCGTCGGCCTCGCTGGTCGAGCCGCTGAGACGCGGCAGGAGAGACGCGAGGCGCCGGTATGCTTCCGAGCTGGCTGGACTCGTCGCGGCCGCTGGCGGTGCGGAGAGGTTCGAGAAGTTGAACAGGTCCTCGGGGTGGTGGCCGCTGAGATCGGCGCGGGAGAGCAGCGCCACGTCGAGCGCCTGGGAGCTGCCGGGGTGCACGATTCCCACGCGTGCGCCGCAGAACATCGCGTAGTGGTCCAACACACGCGGGTCGGTGGCGTCTTCCTGCTGCGTGCCGACATCCACCAGGGGCGAGGCCGAAGAGGTGGAAGGAGGGGCTCCTGTTGCGGTCGCGCGTGCGGCAACGAGCGCCTCCAGCAGCCGCGCATTCCGCACGTCCTCGTCCTGCTGACGCTGCGTTGACGTCGGCGACGTTGGCGAGTTGGCAGAGGCGCCTTGGGTGATGCTGGCGGCGGCGGCGGCCACAGTATGCTGCCACCGCCGCCACCGCAGCTCGTCGACCACACAACCCAGCAGTGCGCTATCGACCGCAGCGAGAAAGCTCGCCGAGGTGCACCGCGCTGCCGCACGCCCTGCACCGTAGCCGCCGCTGGCCTCGCGCTCCAGCAGGTGTTGCGCCTGCTGTACCTGCTGCACGAGGCTGCAGAGCGCGGGAGTGGCCAAGGGTGCGGTGATTTGCAACAACCCTACCACCTCTCTGTGCTGCGCGTACGCTGCCTCGAGAAGAGAGAAGGTGGCCGCACCGCCCGTGGCGTCGTTGGCGGTGAGCACCGTCGCCTCAAGGCCTGCCATGTGCAAGGGGTGGATGCACCGCTGCTGATACGCCTGGAGCAGAATCTCGTAGAGGCGGCGCTGCGCAGGGCTGTAGGGCGGCTCGGCACTGTACAGGTACGTGAGTCTGCCCTGGTACTGGGAGACATTGGGCGGCCCCAGCGGCAGCATGGCGAGGGCCTGGTGAAAGGTGAGAGGCTCGGGCAGCGCGAGGCTGAGCTTCTGCTGCTGCTGCCGGCGTCGACGGCCCTGCTGCTTATGAGCCTTCGTGTCACCGCCTCCCGCTGCGAGAGTCGCGGCGCCACCGTCGTCTTTGTCATCATCGGCCGTCTCCAGCGACGTCTCCGGCCGCCCATGTCTTGCATTGGATGTCCGACCGCCCTTTACTCCTTCTGATGCTGCTGCTGAGGCGACGGGTGACACACGCGCGGCCGCTTTGCCCCCACCGCTGCCACTGCCACCGCTGCCCGTGACGGTCATTGCGGCGCTCGTCAGCTCGTCGAAGCGGAGCGCGTTGCCCCACCCCTCACCGAGCGAGACGAAGCTGCGCAGCAGCGTGCCGTAGACATCCGCGACGTCCCGCACGCTGCCATCCAGATCGGGTAGGTAGAGCGGCTCCCCGTCCTCCAGCGAGTGCAGCGTAAACTCAGAGGCAGAGGGGAAGTCGTGGTGGAGGTTCGTGGGCATCAACGCGAGATGCGGCGCTGGTGCGATGGCCATGTTTGACGAGGGCGTGGGCAGGGCCTGGAACAAGCGCATGTAGTCCACGTCGCACCACGGGCTGAGACGCTGCTCGGCCTCCAGCTCGGCTTGCACGGCATCGAGGTACGTCTGCACAGGGCTCACCGCCTCCACCGCCTGTTTCACGTGCTCGGTCGCCTGCTGGTACGCACGGAGCAGCTGATCCGGCGAAGCAGGCGTGGCAACAGACGAGGACGCTGGGCGGGAGGGAGGAAATGTCTTCTCGGTTGGCGCCACGGACGGCGCTGCCGTCGCAGAGATCGACGCTGCGGAGGCACCTACGCCGCCACCGCCAGCACTCTGCACTCGGCTCCCTCCGCCGCCCCTTTGAGAACTGGACGGCGTACCGGCTGCACTGGCGCCGGACTCCTGTGCCCGCTGCACGCGCTGCAGCTCCGCCGTCATGTAGGCAGCACGCATCGCGTAGGCGGCGTGTTCGCGCGCCACACGCTCCGCTGCACGGCGGACATCGGCGTCCGTCACGGCACGCAGCGGAATCATTGGCCCGCTCTCCTCGCCTTCCCCTGTCTCCTCATTGATGGGGTCATTGCCGTCCGCGCCGCCACCACCGCTGCTGCGAGCGCGACTGTGGCTCCGGCTCTTGCTGCTGCGGCTATTCTCCGTTTGCGGCGGCACGCTCGCGGCGTCGTACTGGTCAGGCCGGAGATGACTCAGCGTGAACTGCAGGCGCATGACGGCGGCTCGCTGATCTCGTCTGGCCTGCTGCAGCTCCTCCTGCAGCATCTGCACGTAGGCGATGGTGCGTGGCTTCTGGTGCTTGAGCATTACACGTGTAAGTTGGGTGCGGCAGGTTTGCACCAAGGCACCGAGCTGACGTTGGAAAATGCGGTTGCGTGCGGCAACAGCGTCGGTGACGGCAGCTGCGATGAGGTCTTCCACTTCGGTGGGGTCCAGCAGATTTGCGTTGGCAGCCTCGCGACGGCCCTTCGACTTGCCGGAGGAGGTCGCAGCTCCTGCTGCTGCTGCTGCTGCTGCTCCACCGGCTGCACCGCCGCTGCGTGTCGTGCCAGCGCTGGTGCTGCGGCTGGTGTTGGCGTTGGCGTTACCTCCTGCCGCCTTGAGAGCATTACCACCAGCAGCAGCTGTTCCCTTCTTACGTCCCTTTTCTGCTGTGGTTGATGCGTCTTCGCCACCGCTGCCTGCCTTTTTCCCGCGCGCCTTTGTGCCGCCCTTTGCGGTTCGACGGCCTCTCTTGCCCGCAGCGTTCGCGTTGCCCTCGTCGTCATCGTGGCCCTCGTCTCCCGAGCCGTTGCTGTCGCCGTCGCCCGCCCGCCGCGCTGCGCTTAGTTCCCGCTTTACGTGCTCGTTGAGCCGCACAGCGTGGGCCAGCAGCAGCTGATCGGTCTGACGCAGCTCCTCCAGGTGGCGCACCCGCTGCCGCTGAGCCTCCAGACGCTCCACGGCGGCCTGCAGGTGGGTGGCCATGCGTGACTGCAAATCCCCACCGCCACTGCCCCCACTCAAGAGAGAACCTGGCGGCCCGTCTTGGGAGTCGAGACGCCCTTGAAGAAAGCGCAGCTCTTCCTGCATGGCGTGGATCACCTGGTCGGTGGCCTCGCGCTCCTTGCGTTGGAGCATCGCACTGCTCACGCGATTTGCGCCACGGCTCTCTGACCCGGCCGCCTGCTGGGGAATCTGCGCGAGTGTGGCGTTCACGTAGTGGGCGTCTTCGTCCAGCAGCGTCATCATCTCCCCCTCGCGCGCGGCGTGGTAGGCTTCATAGGCGCGGCGACGGTACACGTTGGGGGAGAAGGACTGGGAATAGGCCCCGGCAGCTGCACGGCGAGCAGCAGCAGCTGGGAAGCCGCCACCACCACCGGCACCCACGCTGCCAGTGTTTCCTCCGCCACGTGCACGCGCTGTGCGGTCGTTGGTGCTGTTGCCGCCAGCCCCAGGGCGTCCCCGCCCGGACGCGGCTGGGTTCTCGTTGCCGCGGCCGTCACGCAGGAGAGCGACAATGTGATCGTTGGCGGCTTCTAAACGCTCCTTTAAGATGTAAATCTGCTGCTGCTTCGCGAGGTGCACCATCGACCCACTGTCTGGCCGGTCCACGGTGCGCGAGACGGAGCTGTCCAGGTCGGGGTTCATGCTGCCCCCACCAGGCACGTGTCGCTTCAAAATGCGCACGGTGCGGTGTAGGCTCTCTACTTCCTTCTGCATGGCGTCGAGCGAGGCTTGCTTCCCATCGTTCTCGGCCATCAGGCGGCCCATCTCGCGCTCCATCGCACCCTGCAGCATGCGCTGGTCCTCGTCCACGCCGTCGCCGTAGTATTCTCCATCCTCGTCCTCGTAATCGCTGCCGCTCGGCCCACCGCTCCCCCCGTTCTGCCGGTTACGGCGGCGACGGCCGCCACCGCCGCCACCACGCGGGCCGTGATCGGCGGGGGACATGACGCCACCGAGTACGTCGCGTGTACGACCAAAGGTGCTCATCGGGGCGTGGGCATTGCGCTGGTCTGCGGGTAGACGCACACCGAAGTGGGCGACACTCGTGGGGCGGCTGCGCAGACGCGACACGTTGCCCAGCATGTTCGAGGCCACACGCTTCATTTTGTTGCGCGCACCACCACCGCCACCGCCACCAATGCTGCTGTTGCCGCCCTCGACGTCCTCGTCGCTGCTCCCACCGTCGTTCGCCCTCGCCCGCTGCTGCTCCAGCTGCTGCTGCTGCTGCTGACCGAGCAGCTGACGACTTGCCTCACCAAAGCGCTTCGCACCGCCCTGCGTGGAGAGGGACTGCGCACCGAGCAGCTCCAGCACCTCGGCGTCGTCGGTGTTGTCATCCCAGACGAGACGCTGCAGCGAGGCCGTGTCTAAGCCCCCTAGCAGCACATTGCGCACGCTCATGTAGTTGCCGACGGCGGCTTTGGATCGAACATCATTGCGCCACCGCCCCACGGACGAGACGAAGGCGCTCGTGAGAAAGTCAACGAGGAGGTTGTCCATATTGTGCGCGAGGACCAGGTCGTACCCGGCCTCGTACGCGTCCGCCACGCTCGCCTCGTGCGCGGGGGTCACGACCACGCCGGCGCCTTGCGTTGCCACGGCGGCTGCCTGAGAGTCTGTTGGGAGCAGCAAGACCAGCAGCAGCTCCAGCCCATTCTCGTTGTCTACGAAGCGGACGTGGCGGGCGATCTCGGCGAACTCCTCATGCGTGAAGCCATCGACAAGGACGAGCCGCGGCAGTGCGTCTGGCGGCGGCAGGGGAAGGCGGTCCTCTTCCCGCTCTCCCAACGTGGACTCCTCCGCCTCTTCATCCTCTTCCTCTACACCGCTTACAGGCGCTGCTGCCGCTGCTGCTGCGCCGGTGGTGCCATCGGCTGCCAGCCCATTGACATCCGCACGAGGTCGGGTGGGCTGTGAGGACGACGCGGTGGACACGCTGCGCAGCCCCCCTGCGGTGTCCGCCTCCAACTTCTCCCGCTCCCCCTGCGCAATTTTCTTCAGCGCCTGCGCACCTCTGCCGTTGGCGTAGCGGCTCACCCCGCGTGGGGCAGCGGGGCGGCGCCGAACCCGGTAGCCGTGCTTCGCCACGTCCATCACCAGATCCTGCAGCACGGAGGTGGTCTCCAGCAGCGTCTGCGCCTCCGTCACTCGCCAGCGATACATCCGCAGCTGCGAGGCCATCACGGCGAGCGAGAGAGGGTTTGCAGAGAGCACGACGGCGTGTGCGGCCTCGACACGTTCACGAATGCGGTGGGTGAAGTGCAGGTAGGCCTGTGTTTGCCGCTCGCGTGCGTTGCGCAGCGACGGCCCGGCAAGGGGAAGGCCATCAAAGAGAACGTACTGCGTGATGTCCTCCTCGCTACGCGGCGCGTCGTGGGTGGCGGTGGTGGTCGCCGTCCGCTTCGTTGTACCACCACCGCGACTGCTGCTGGAGGTGCCACGTGGGGGGTCTGGTAGTGGGCAGAGCGGCGGCGCCGGTGCGGGACGCATATCGGGTGTTCTTGTTGTGTACATCGTAAAAAAAGAAAAGGAGGAAGAAGCGAAGCACCGAGAGAAGAGTCCTAGCAGAAAAGCAAAGAGAAGGCTGTGCTGTGTCTTTGTGGATACGTGTAATATCTAGTATTTTTTATTTTTGCGCGTGTGTGTGTTTGGTGCGAGATGCAGCGTCACACGGCAACAGCAAGCAGAATTTGGTGCACGATCAAGTGCTGTAGGTGCCTGACTACCCACGGATGTACGAGGCAGCATGAGTTAAGGAGAAGAAGAAGCGACGGGAAAGAGGAATTATGTATATGTCTCATCAAATTCTTTTGCTGGGTCAATGCACAGTCCAGAGAAGGCGAAAACAGAAAAGCTGCTTTTTTTTTTGCAGAAAGAAGGTCTTCTACAACCTCTCTGCGCTTTTCTCTCATTTCACCTCTACGTTGCCATGGCGCTCCTTGCCACCTTTTACGAAGAATGGAAGAATGAGGAGATGCGTGCAACTACAGCGAGTGCCGCCGTCCCTTGGACTCCAATCTCCATCGTCACTGCGCTTCTCTTTCCTTTTTGTGCAGAAAAACAAATCTTTATGTTTGTATGTGCGTGATGGTCAAATTTTTATTGCTGCTGGCACGCTGGCGGAGTCGCCTCGAGCACCGCCAACGCCTTCACACCACTCGAAGCCCCGTTGGCCACGTTGTGATCACCGTGGTGGTGCTGGTGCTGCTCCTTGTCTGCGGTTCCATCTTCCGCAGTCCGTCGCATTATCTCGTCCTCGCGCGGACCGGGTGCGGTGCTGTCCTTCACGAAGGCAAAGCACGTCCCCTGCGCACGTGAGAAGTGGTTGCCACCCGCCTCGCCGTTGCAGCGGCCCGCCAGCACAACAACGACCGTCTCTTCGGGACACGCCTCGATAACACGCAGAATGCGCCGGTTGGTGTCGTGTACCGTCTGAAACTGCGCGGCAGTGTGCTCCTTCGATGCCGTAGTCGCAGCGGAGCTCGTGGCATCCCCCGCAGCACCGTCATCACCACCGTTGCTCGGTTTCGGCAGCACCACGTCCACTTGAGTTTGTGTCAACTGCACCCAGTAGAGGCCAAAGCTGGGCGGTGCCATCGCGGCTTCATCCTCCTCCTCCCTTCCATCCGTACTGCCTGTCATCTGCACGCCGTCATGCAGTTGCGCCTTCTCTTCGCGTGCGTCGGCGGCCCGCAGTTCAGCCGAGCGTCGCTGCAGCGCTCGCACGATTTTGCGCGTGGCATCCTCGTCGTGGCGTACGGGGACGGCGTCGATGCGACCACCGGCATCACCAGCGGGAAGGATGGCGGCGAGCGTCACCGGGTCGTCGAAGAGGTGCACGTGCACGTCCAGTGCGGGGGCAGGACGGGACGCACGCATTGGTGGTGGTGGTGGTGCAGCAGCAGCAGTAGTAGCGTTTTCCACTGCTGTGCTGGCGGCAATGGAAGAGGCATTGGATGGCGGTGCTGCTGCTGCTGCTGCTGTGTCCTCTCCGGCTGCTGCTGCGGTGATAAGACTCAAGACACTCACCCGCGGCCGAATGCCGAAGGTCGGCCCATGCAGCAGCTTCAGCTGCACCAGCTCCGCACTCACCAACGCATCCACCGCGCTGTCATGGGCACCCTGCTGAATTCGACGGTTCAGGTATCGCTGGGCAAGAAAGCGCAGCGCGTTCTTGTACGGCAGTCCAGCGGGATGAGGGAAGAGCCACGCCGTGTCGAGCACCTTGCAGTTGGGAATGAAGCGACAAGCTTTAAAGTCGTTCTCCAAGCTGTGCCCAATGACAAAGGTAGCCGTGTCGATGAAGCGCTTCATCTGCGCTTGACAGTCCGCGAGTGTGGTGGAGACTGGGTCGAGCATGTCCTTGTCGATGCCGCTGAACCGAGTCAAGTAGTCCGTGACGCGCTGCTGCGGCTTCACCAGAATGTCCATGACGACGTCGCCGGTGAGCACGTCCACGAGCGTGGCGCGGGCCAGCGCGCTCTCGCCGCTTTCCACCAGCACCATCTCGCAGTCGAGGGCCACCACTCGCAGTTGCGGTGTGTCTGCGCCGTCGTCGGCACTACCAGCTGTGGAGGAAGAAGACGAAGCTGTGGAGACAGGTGCGTCGAAGCACGCCCACTGCTGCTCCTCCACACCGTCCACCGCAGACGGCGCCTCCTTCTCTCCACTCTCTTCATCTATCCGGTCAAGGCCAGACGCAGAGAGCGCAGGTGGTGTTGGTGGCGCAGTCAGCGTAAAGCCAAGCTCCGTCAGCTCCGCGGCGTGCGTCGGCAGCCGCAGCGCGTACGTCGTCAGCAAGGCTCTGTCCCTCCACAGATCCTGATGCGCATGAAAGGGGCTTGTGGCTTTGTCTGATGCAGGTGTCTCCCCGTTGCCGGACGCGTTCTCCGTCGTCCCTGTGCCCTCTGCTGCTGCTGCTGCTGCTGCGGTGTGCGACTGCATGGCGAGACGGAAGAGGGAGGAGGCTGCGGTGCGGTCGAACGCCTCCGCACCGCTGCCCTGCGCATCAACGGAAGTCGTGGCCGGATTGCCAGAAGCACCACGACCACCACCACCACTGCTGCTAGTGCTGCTGCCGTCGCGTGGGCGACGTGGTGCGTCGTTGCGCCACCACAAATCCTTCTCCAGCTCATTGCGGGTGCTGGGGATGGTGAGCGGCGCGTACTGCACGCCGCCTGCACACCCAGAGCCGCGGCCCGGCCGGGCCCAGCAACGCGCCTCTCGCACTGGGCTCAGCATCGCACTGCACAAAGACTTATCCCACTCCTCGCTGCGATCAGCTGGTGCGGCGTTTTGTGTGTTCGTCGTTGTTGCTAGCGCCGATGGCGTGGATGTTGCTGGCTGCCGCGGCAGCCCCACACCCGTGCACAGCAGCTCATCGTACGACCACCCGTTTACATAAATCACTGTCACGTTGCGCACACGTGATTTGTTTTTGATGAAGAAAATGCGTGGTGACTCGATGAGAGGCACAGGCGCCGGCACACTCCAGAGAATGAGGTTGGCGAGGTCGCGCGGAGCCAGCGTGGTGCGCTGCGTGCGGTCCTGTTCGAGTTGAAACTGCAGCTCCACCTCACTAAGGCACTGAAGAAGGCGACGGCTCTGCGCCGCTGCAGCAGCCGCGCTATTGTTGTTGTCTCCGCCCTTCCCGTTGCCGGTATGCGCTGCCTTCGCCTTCGCCGCCGCTGCTGATGCTGCTTCAGCCTTCGCCTTCTTGTTCTTTTTCTGTTTGTGTGTTTGAGGGGCATCGAGAGGAGCAGACGGGGAAGAGCTTCGCGGCAGCGACGAGGACAGCGAAGGACGCTGCTGCTGCTGCTGCGGTGATGGTGGTAGTGGTGTTGCGGCAGCGGAGGGCTGCAGTGCGGGAGAGCGTTGGGGTGTCGTGAGCGCGGAGCCAACGCGCTCGAGAGAGTGGCTGCTCTGGCGAGACCGCTTGCCTGGTTTGTGGGGCGTAGACGACATTTCTTTTCGTGTGTGTATGTGTGTATGTGCGTGTGGGTCTTTCGAGTTAAAAGAACGTCAGGCTTGTTGGGGGAGTTGTGGCCTGAGGAGTGCGAGATTCAGCAGGCGACTTCGTTGACCAGACACAACAGTATTCTAGAAAAAAAAGGGAATTAGGAGGTAAAGGCTTCGGTTTAAGACGGATAAAACGGATTAGAAGCCGATTAATCGACGGGAAAGGCAAAAATGCTCGGTTATTTCTTTTAAAGCGGAAAAGAAGAGTGGGTGTAGACAGGGTTCCGCACGAATCGGTATTGCTCACTTACTGCTTCAGTTATCCTTCTCTCTTCGAAACACAACAAACTGAATTCCTAGGGGAGAAGAAATGAGAGAGAGAGGGAGAGGTGTGAAGAAAGCAGTGAGGCGAGCGAGCAAGAGAGACTACGGCACACAGATACACTGGACTCGTCAGTAAGGCAGTGACAGCACCTCTGCCGCGGAGGGGAAGCGCAAACAAGTAATCTGCTCCTTTTTTTTTCACAGGGAGCTACACAAGCGAGTGAGGCAGCCACTGGTGGCCTTTTTCGCTGCATCACGTGCAGTCAGAATGTGCGTGCAGTGATAGCCAAGATTAAAGACTAAAATAATACTTCTCACGATAGAGGGAGAAAGCACAGAGAGACTTGTGGGTGCGATCGTACCTAGTGGACGACAAAGAGAAAGAGAGCAACGAATCGGGAGGGTGAGAGGGGACGCCTCCAAAGTGGAGGGCAAGAAAGAAAGAATTCGAGAAGCAACACAACAACAACAACAACAGAAGTCACGGTAAGGTTCGAGGCAATGAAAAAAAGAACAAAAGAAAAAAGCCTGAGTCAACAAAAGCACACCATTGCGCTATGCTGCTCTGTAGTCAGCTTAATCTCACTCGGCAGGAGAGAGAGAAGGAGAGAGCGATGGAGAGTCGGAGGCACAACAAGAAAGAGAGGGAGAAACAACGACGCAATCGATTCTTCCTCTTCTTCCCCCCTTTACGTCTCGTCTACCGCCGCAGGAAGCACGCCGCAATGACGTTCAGCACGCCAATCGCGAACAGGTAGATGCCAATAATCCACCCACCGAGGCCGTTTCCGAGAATCACACCACCCATAAAGATGTACAAGAAGGCTCGCCCAACCGGTGAGACGATGAAGCGCGCGAAGGAGGAGAGCAGTGGGTGCTTCATCAGCCCAGCCTCGGCAGCCGGGATAACGATGGAGAAGCCCAGAAGGTAGATGAGCGCGACGAAGGTGCGGATGCTGTCATAGTGGTGCTGGATGAAGAGGTAGAGGGAGTAGCTACCACAGGCGAAGGCGCCGAGGATGTTCAGCACCTTGAGGATGAGGGGGAAGGGTCGACTGTGCAGCAGGTCGTTGCAGTTCGGTGCCTGGACCATTTTCGCGTTACTGCTGCTTGTTGTTGGTGTCTGTAAAGAGAAGAAGAGAAACAAGTAAAAGAAATACTTGGACTGCTTTGAAGAAGTATGAGTGTGGTGTAGTGGATAGTTAAGTTGTTGAGTGTTACAGAGAAAGAGATTGGGGAGGGAATAAACAAAATAGCGGAACGGCATGGAAGAAAGAACGCGTGAAGTACAACTTGCATAGGCTTCAAAAAACTATTATTACTGAAAGAGAGGATTAAAGAAAACAATTGTGAGTGCGCTGAACGCGAAGTCTTTCAATAAGTCGCCACTCTGACATCGTCCTGCAGCGGCTTCCCACACTTTCTCTACTATTTTTTTGTTGTTGTTGCCTAGCTTGTTTTTGTATGGACGGCGGTCTTGCAGCGCAATGCAAAGAATAATAATAAAGATGTAAAGGACGCACTTCTCAGCACGTCATCTAGTTAGCGGCAGCTGGCTCCTTGCCCTTACTGCTCATCCTCACTGTGGTGACGACGACGGCTGCGACTGCTAAGCATCGCTACTCCTGCCGCGTCACCCTTCGCCTCTACCACCTCATCCTTCACATCTTCGTCTCCCACCACCTCCGCCTTCGCCGTGACATCCGCACTGATCGCCGCACGCCACTTGGCTGGCCCCTCCTCGACTTCCTGCAGCGGCGCCGTCCGCGCTGCGTGTCGCTGCGCTAACGCCCGCGCCACCGTCTCGCCCATCATCTCCTCCACCGTCGCGTTCTGCACAATGCCGTCGACGATGCGGCGCTGCTGCTGCTTGCTCTTCTTGGCCATGTTGTACTGATCGTTGAGAAACGCCGCGACGCGGGCCTCGCGCTTGCTGAGACCGCGGAAGGAAGGCGAGTAGAGGTAGACGGTAAGAGAGGTGCCCTCCCACGTGATGTGCGGGTACTTGTCACTGCCGTAGCAGAACGCCCAGACACGTCCCATGAAAAGATAAGCTTCGCGGTAGGTGTCGAAGGTGAAGGTGCGCATAATCGCCTCCTCGCCCATGCGCAGCGGCGACGGCACCGGCGGCTCTGCACTGCTCGACGTACCTTGCGTGGTGCTGTCTGCGCCGCGATCATTGTTGTCCAGCTCACCACTCGCCACGTCGTCGAATACCGGCACCCAGTGCTTGACAGACTTGAGGAAGTCCTCGACCTCGTCGTCCCGCATGCGCCGCTCGTGACGGGCGTAGCTGCCGCCATGCTGTGGGTTGGAGTTGTGGAACACGTTGAAGCCGTAGTCCCCCTTCGCTGCTCGCTGGTGAGTGAGAGGGAGGAGAGGGAGAGGGAGAGATGCTGCACGTGCGGGGCGGCGTAGGGCGGAGGTCCATGCAGCGCACGATGCACGCCGCAGTAGAAGAGAGGGCATGGAAAAGATGTGCTTGCCTCTCTCTGTGTGTTTGTGGATATGTGTCCTTGCGGGTTTGTACCTTCTGGACCGGTATGAGCCCATGAGAGGGAAGTGGAGAGAGTACAAGAGGGAGATGATCAGTACGAATAAAAGACGTGGCATAAACTGACGCGCAGAGAGGGAGAGCAGAGAGAGAGCACGGCGTTTGCTGCTGCTGCTGCTGCTGCTGCTGCTCCGGCACTTATCTTTTGTGCCTTGAGACTACAACACTGCTGATGAGGTGGTGGTGGCTGGAGGTGTCGATGAGGCGTGCATGTAGAGGTACAGGGTGGAAACAAGCTGACGACGTATCTGGGTATAACAGATAATAACAGTAAAAGAGAAGAAAAAAAAAAAGAAGCAAGAGCAAGATGAAAGAAGAGCGTCACTGAGAAGGGCAAAAAAAGAAGACGATAGTTGCCACATTACGAAAGAAAAGAACGCATTCGCGCACACACTAAAGAAAAAACAGTCACCAACACTCAATCAATTCGATAAGGACACTGAAAAAAAAAATGGTGGAAAAAAGAAAGACTCTGAACGACCAGAGAGGCATAACGCACGCGTACTCTCTTTCACGCTGTTCCTCACGCTGCTGTCGTGCCGTTCGACTGCTTCGGCTGCAGCAGCAGGTGGCGCAACTCCTGATAGCACCGCGTGACGTTGAAACCTTCTGCCCGCCGCGTATTCGCACCCGCACCATTGAACGGTCCTGGCGTCATGCTTGCCGCCTTCAGAATGGCAAGACGATCGGTCAGCAGTGCGGCCTCCCAGCGCTGCAAATGCCGCACCAACTCGTACCGACTGCGGTGCTTATGTGGCACATCCACGGCACTGCCGGTGACACCGCCGCTGCTGGTGTTCGCGTTGGCGTGATACGCACTCGACACGGAGCCCTCGCGTGTGGGGGCGGCCGAGGACGCAGCGGACGGCGCGGCGCCACGCAGCGGTGTCATGCCGCCTGCGGCTGCCGAAGGAGACGGGCGGTGCAACGCGCGCAGCTCCTCCTCCGCTGAGGCGTCGTACATCATGTCCGTCGCCGCGGCATCGCCACTGCCCATGTAATACTGCAGCGTCTCATACGATCGCTCCCTCAGCACCGCGTTCAGCTTGTACAGCTGCTGCGTGTACGTGGTGTCGGCGGTGTCAGAGTCCAGCCGCGCCGCCGCGTCCTGCAGCGCCGTCGTGAGCACGTCGACCTGTCCACGCTGCTGGTGGTAAGTGGCGCGCAGGTTCGCCGACATGTCTTGCCAGTCCTTTAGCCGCTGCTGCGCCTGTCGGAAGCGGCCCATGTGCACCTGGGCGGTGTTGAGCAGCTGGCGCTTGCAGGCCTGCGTGGCGGCGCCGAGCTCGGAGAGGCGGTGGCGCAGCTCCTCGAGCTGTGCACGACGAGCTTCCTTGCTGCGGGCCGGGGCAGGGGCAGCGACAACAGCTGTAGCAGCTCCATATGGTGGCTGATCCGCGCCTGCTGCTGCTGCTGCTTCTCCTTTGTTCTCCTCCTCCTCATCCTCCCTAGCGTGTGTGTTCAGTCGCAACTCACGTTCTACCGGCGACGGCGTGTGCGAGTGTGCCGGTGAGGACGAAGCCACCGAGTTCGACCCGTGCGATGGCGGGCGGTTTGCCGTGAGCAGTGCCTCGGGGGGCGACGTGTCGTGCTCGGCTGGGGTGCGAGAGGCGGAGACTACGGTGCCGCTGTCATCGGCGTAGGTGCTCGTCTCCAGCGGGGAGGTGGCCGCGTTGGCCACAGCTGCCGGGTCAACGTGCTGCACCGCGTGCGCCTCCGCTGCGGCCGCCGTCTCCCCTTCGTGTCCCTCTCCTCCCTCCTCGGCCTCCTCCCACACAGTGGCAAAGGCGGCGTCTTCAACGGCGTAGGCGGCCGCCTCCGCAGCCAGCAGGGCCGTCTCCTCGTGCTCGTGAGCCTCGGCTTCCTCGTGCCGCGCAACCACAAGCGCCTCCGTCGTCTGCAGCGCTTCGTACTCCTGGTCCAGCTGGCGCTTCTCGGCACAGAGAGCGGCGTGACGGGTTTCGGCATCGGCCCGCCTGCTCGCCGCGTCCTGCGCTTTGCGCTGCACCTCCGCCACGTACCGCTGCGAGAGCGCCTTTTTCTTGTCGTAGTCGGCGCGACGTGCTGCACGCGCGATGGCAGAAAACGTGTTCACTGGAATCTGACCACTTGTTGTTGATGCCGCAGAGCGGGAGGAGACGGAGCTGTTCGCGCTGGAGCCATTTGCCTCGCTGTTCTCGCCGTCTGGCATGGGGAGCGGCGTGTCGGCCTTCGCGGCTGGCGGGCGGGGCGGAGCCGTCACTACTGCAACCGGCGTGGCAGCGCTCAGCGGTGCGTATCCGCGGGGGACCGGAGATGCTGCGCTCGGTGTCGCGGCTGCGGAGGAGGGAGTAGCGACGGCTGCCGCCCTTGCCGCCTGCTCCGCTCGCATCTCCGCCAGCTTTGCGGCCTGTACCCTCTCCTCCTCCACCAGCGACGCGGCACCCATCGTGCGTTCATCCAGCACGCGGCGCACCTGCGTCACGTTCTCTTGCACCTGATTGATTTCACGCCGCACGCGCTGCTCCTCCGCACCAAGAGCCTCCAGCGTCTTCTGCAGCACCAAGACCTCTCGTGTGCCGGACCGGGAGGGGTAGTCGAAGGTGTTCGCGATGAACTGGCGCGACTTTGACACCCGGCGGAGGCGGTCCACGTAGGCCGGGTAGAGGGCACGGCGGTGGGAGGGAAATTGCAGGTCCTCCTCGCCGCACACGTCCATGAGCCACTTATCCAGCACGATGCCGTTCTCCTCGGGGAAGGCGACGGTGGCGGCGGCGGCGGCGGCGCCGGGTGACGAGGAGGGAGCGCTGAGACGACCGTCCATTGCGTGTCGTTGCTCTTGTATTCTTTTTGTGTTTGTAGCAGAGGAATCGAAGTAACACTATTCGTATTCTTTTTTGAATATTGTGCTGCAATAGAAACTGAGAAGCACGCACACACGCTGACGTGCAGCGATGAGTGGGGGGAGCGAAGAAATAAAAGAGACGGAGAGAGTGCTCACAGACGCGTCTGGGTTTTGTGTGCGCGGATAATGGGTGACAAGAAAAGACGCAAAGACTTTGTGGGCGATGAACGTGAGGCAGAGGTGAAGTAGAGAGAAAAGGAGAAGAACAGTGGAAACATACGAGTAAAGGTGGTGAAGCGTCACAGCACATCGGTAGCATGTGGATCTGAAACGATGTCCGCAATGAGGACTACCACACTGTAAAGCAGACGCGTGTACCCCGCTCTCTCTCTCTCTTCTGCACATAACACAGAATTACAGAAGTGAGTGGCCAGAGAAAGATTCAACATCTTCGTCCTCCACGCTCCTCGCACTCCTCTTTTTCATCCCTCTCTCTCTTCTTCCGGCTCACATATAAGCGCACCGTCAGACAGGGAGAAAGAGAGACGACGTAGCCGGCGCTCTGCTCACTCCACGCAAAGAGAACCAGAATGCAGTTGGACCAGCGCGTCGTTCGTGACACGTACTGGTACGTTCTTTAGGCAACGCTCCAGGCGGCCCGCACAACCCACCACCTTCTCTTTAAATCCAAGCGTTTTTTTTTTCGTGTGCGTCAACAGACAGTCAGCATTAAGAGTTGTACGTGTGTTTCTTCCCGTGAGTACATCGCTCCCCGCGTCTCACGCGTCGTCCGCCTCCTCTCTCCGGTCCACCGCTTCTACTGCGGCAACGCACGCCTTCACTACGAGCACACACAAAAACACGCCTACAAAGAGATGAAAGGGGAAAAAAAAGAACGAAGACAATAGCGCAGGCAGCGAGGCGAGCAGCTAAAAAAAAGAAATAGTTCTTCATCCCCTTCTTTTTATCTTCTGTGGCTTCCATTAGTTTTTTCTCTTCCAGATGGACGTGATTATGCGTCATCCCCTTGAGTCTCCAGTGAGAAAGCGTTGTGACGTTCCCCATTGAAAACACAGCAGCGACACACCTGCGCACCGCGTACACACACACACACACACATTATATGCGACGGGTAAGCAATTCAAAAAAGGTCTTCACGCATGAAAACCAAACAAAAAACCACGCCGTCCGAAAAAAATAAAGTGAAGGGCAAAGCGAGAAATAGTAGAGAAGCCGTTTATTGTGTCTGTGCTGCCGCTCTCCCGCCTCACATGATCTCCTTGCAGGCCATCGAGTAGCGATAGTGGTCGTAGTGGACGGCGCGTGCGTGTGTGTGTGTTTCGTACCACAGCATCACGGCGCTATCCAGCAATACATAAAAATATTATTCACAACGAAACAGGGGAGCATGACGCGGAGATTAGACGAGAACGAAAAACGAAGACTAACTGAGGGAGAAAGACAAAACAGGGAAAAGGTAAATTGCACACACACACACGCACACACGAGACCTCGCCAACACACATACACATACATACATACACACACAAACGCATGTGTCATTGATAGTAGAAAAAACAACAACAAAAAATGGAAATTCTTCGAATGTCCACGTTTGCATGTGTGTGCTTATGTGTGAGAGTGAGAGCGTGTGTGTTGTGTTGCTACGCCGGCTTATGCAGGCACAAAAAAAAAGTCTTTTTTGGTTTTTGTTTTTTGGTTTACGGTAACAGCTTTTCCTTTAAATTCCTAACAAAGAAAGAGAAAACAATACTTATCACACTTTTTACGCAAAAACAAAGATACCCTCTTTTCATTTTCTTGTTCTTGTGGCTTGCAGGGCAGTGGCGTCTTCTCCTCTTCCCACCCACACACATCTGCCCTACCAACCAGAACAGGAGGGGAACTTGCCTACTTTATAGTGTTTTTTTTTTCTCCGCCTTTCATGCCACTCCTCGCGCGTCCCCGTGCCCGCATTTGTTGTCAAACGGTGTCACGGCAGGCACGTAAGTGGGACTCGCCTCCCACCCCCTTTTTCCTTTTTTGCCCTCCCGCTCTGGCCCTGCTGTCTCCACAAGCAGAGGCACGCGTGTGAGTGTGCACACGCTCGAAGCACACACGTTCAGCAGCGGCTGGAGAAGACACAAACACAAACACACTCACACAGAGAGATGCAGGAGGGAGAAAAAGAGGTGGGAGGAAGACGCGCAAGATGAGAGCCGTTGCCCCTCTACCACCGACTTACCCGCGCAGGCCCATGTAGATGAGGTTCATCGTCTGCGCGCACCAGGCGGAGATGATCATACCAAGGCCGTCGGTGATCACGTAGCCCACGAAGGACACCTCCTGCTGCACCGTGTTGAGTGGCACGCCGATCGTCGTCTGCGGCTCGCTACCCTTGCAGAAGGTCTTGTAGCGCGCACCGATCGCGATGGCCCAGCAAATCAGGAGGAAGACCCACGAGGCGGCACCGAAGCCAATCGCGATCCACTTGCAGCAGCGGTTGTACACCGCACCCACAGAGGCGAGCAGCGTGATGAAGAGGAAGGCGTCGCTGATGATGGAGAAGGCGGCGGAGGCCATCATCTGGCTCTTGAACTTCGAGCAGTGGTACGAGTCGAGGCTCCAGAACTCCGACAGGCTCGTGATGCGGTCGTACAGCTCCACGTGCCAGTAGGTCACCTTCACCGTGTAGTCGGCGTAGTACTGCTCCCACATCGTCTGCGCCGTGCCGACCGTCGCGATCGTCAGCAGCGCACCGGTGACGAAGGTGCTCACAAGCGCGCCACGGCTGTACTTCTCGCGGTGCGTCTCCGACAGGCTGAAGGCTTCGTTGGCCCAGTACACGAGGGCAACCAGGCCGAAGAGCATCAGCCCAAAGGAGCAGAAGGTGAGGGCGAAGCCGGCGTTCAGGCGGTTGATGCGCGCCACGTAGACCTCCTCGCCGGGGCAGCTGTACTTGTGGTACTGGTTCACGATGAGCGACCAGTCCGTCACGAGCACCATGACGTCGATGATGGTGAAGAGAAGGGTGGCGCCGAGGTGGCCGGCACCCATGATCTGCAGCAGACCGAGAATGAAGCAGAGGAGGGAGATGACGCAGCCCACAATCGAGAAGGCCTCCATGCCCTGGAACATGGCGCGCTTGTGATCGCACGGGTAGTCCTTCCAGCGGGTGCCGTCGACGTTCTTCCAGATCGTCCACTTGCGGCCGCGGCCGTCGTTCAGCCACTGCACCGGGCACGACGCCGTCAGCATCAGGGCGAAGCTGACGAAGGCAAAGATGACGTAAAACACCATCACTGCCTTGCCCGAGTGCTCGCTGGGGACGGCGCGGAGATCGACGCCGGCGCACTCCTCGAGGTCCTTGCGGTCGCGCGCCTCGGAGGAGCAGATGCTCTCCACCTCCTCCTCCTCACGCTGCTCGCTGTTGCCGGGCTCATGGTTCTCGCGCTGCGGGTCCTCGGTGGGGTACTCCTGCTTGTCAGACATCTTGAATACGGGGTGTGTGTGTGGAGCGGGTTTGGGGTTTGAGTAACAGAGTGTCTGGGATTTGGGTGCAAAGCGCTACGGCTTTTTTTCTTCAGCTGCTTTCAGTCCTTCGGCTTCTAAAAGAAAACTTGCTCCTGTGAACGTGTTGGTAGATCTTTGTCTTTCCTGATTATGTGAAATCGGGAATGGACAAAGAAACAAGACACGGCAAAGAACACGACAACAACGAGAGAGTTGGTGTGATGCGGAGACAGAAAGAGAGAAAGGGGGAAAAAAAGAAAAGCGTGGCGATGCAGCGGCGGCTTGCTGTGCTACTACGTTGTTTAAGCTGCAGAATATAACAAAATTTTGGATTGTGCGCGAAGAGAGGAGAGGGAGAAAGAGTGGAGAAAGAGGGGATGGTGGCGATGGGTGAAAGACTTCCATTCGAAGACGTGTGGTGCGAAGAAAGACATGTGGCGTGTTTTTATTTTCCTGTCTTCTCCCCTAAAATGCAGTTACCAGCCTTTGTTCTCTTACCGTGCCGTAGCTGAGCATGCGAAAAACGGCAGTTGAGACGGAGTCACACACTGCGCTCAATAGCCGCGCTGCTTCGCTCCCGCCGCTGCTACCTGCACTGCCGTGGAAGTGCGCACACATACATACACACTTACAGACACATCACAAACAAATATTGCGGAAGACAGAGGTGAAGAAGACTTGCGCAACCTTCTAGTCGACGCTTCTCCGTCGTGTGTGTGCGAGCGATGCCTCGGTTACTCTTGATGTCAGAAAGACGATACACTGCTTTTTGCTCTTCTGCTTCGTTCGCTCTCAAAAATCTGTTCGTCTTGTGTGCCTCTTCCCTTGTAGAGTTTTCTTCTCGACTTTTTGTTTGGCTTTCAAACTTGACTCTCTTCATTTTCCAAAAACGAAAGAATTCACAATACAGCACGCACCATCTAGCGGATGCCTTATCAGCCCAGTCGCTCGTACATGCAGAGGGGAAGGAGTCGCACACACAAGCCTGTGCCGCACCTACACGTACTTATGTGCACTTTTGCATTGCCAATGTGTATGTGTGTTTGTGTGTGTGTCTGCGCAAGCGCATCTTGTTAATGACTAAGAAAAAGAGTTGAAAAGAGCATCGAAAGCTGCCAGCTATTGTCACACGTCTCAGCGTTTCCTCTCTTTCCTTCTCTCCCCTTTGATTAATATATATGTTTTCCTGCTCCACTCGCAGGTAAATACACACTTTGCACACAAACACACACACTCACATACACATACACATGCACACTGGTAACGAGACGCACATCCAAAAAACAAAGCATCAACAACGAAGATAGGAAGCAACAAGAGAGAGAAGAACCCAAAGAAACAGAGGAAAAGGAAGGAGCATAGTGGTAAGAAAACAAACAAAAAAAAAAGAAAAAGCTGAATCTTCAACGCCAAACAAGTCAGGTGAAGAAAAAGAAAAAGAAGGACGACTGCGACGAGAGCGCGTACGCGATGAAGAGAGAGAGAGAGGGAAGGAGGAGCAGAAGAGGTGAGAAAGCAGGAACATTTCAAAACGTCACCATCGCTCCCCCTCTATTTGTTACCTCCGTATCCCGTGCTTCACAACGCGTACAGATGCCCACCCACCGCCACAGAAGTCTCACAAACAACCAACTCAGCACAGCAACAACAGCGACAAGAACAAAAAAAAAGGGCAAGGAAAGAAAGAAAGATAGAAAAAAAAAGAGATAAAGTCAGTCAATGATATCGATGGATGACGTGGAAACAACAACAGAAAAGGTGGAAGTAGTAGTGGTATGCATAGAAAACCAGTAGAAACGCGTTTCTGTCAGCGCGATGCGGTGAAAAGGGGTAAAAGAACATCCACGAAAAAAAGAGAAAAAAAGATAATGGTCCGTAACCGTATGACTGCCTCTCTATCTCAAGTGGCAAGCGGTGTACAGACGGGGACAAACATGGAGAAAAGCATATATATTTTAAAGAACGCACTTGTCAACAAACATATACTCACAAACACAAGCAAACACATGCAGCCTCCAAATACGGAATACACCTCACCTGCGTGGCTCTCCAACCATCTCTCTCTCTCTCTCTCTCTCTTGTGTTTCTCACACCTCTCATCTCTGTTATTCCATAATGTCTCGCTCTCTTCCCCTTCATGTGAAACTCTCAAATAAATAAAAATACTCGAAGCAGAAGTAAAGAAGCACAACTCCCGCCCCACATTTGCTTGTGTGTGTGTGTGGTCGTATGGAGTCGCCCCCAGGGAAAAGGCATCTGCGCCAAGGTGCAAGAGAAGGAAGGCCCGCCACGTCGTGTCGGAGCGCAGTCCCGCTCTTGCCATTACACCCCCTCTCTTCTCTCCTTCTCTTCTCCGTCGCTGTCACCGCGCCTGTGTGTGTAGTCAAAGACATATAGTGCTTGCACGCACACACACGAGGCGGATGCGCCACGCACAGTCCACTTGACCCCGCGAAGCCTGCTTGCATCTCGGTGACAGAAAGAGAGAGAGAGAAAAAGCGAAAATGCAGAAGGGAAAAAGGGGGGAAGCGTAGACTTCATTGAAACGAGTAGAAAAGCGAGTAAAGCGAGAGTGCGTCAGAAAGAGAGTCAAAGCGAAGCGGATAGAAGGAAGAAGATGAAATCATTTGAGAGAGAAAGAGAAGCGCGACAAGACAGTCCGGGCCATCCTTGTCGTGATGAAAACAAACTAGCAAAAAAAAAAAAGGGGGTCAGAGAGCAGCGAAGGGGAAGGTTTGAGGAGAGAACAATGGCTCGAGGGAAACTGAGAGAGAGAGAGAAAGAGAGAAACAATTGAAAGGAAGTATGTGTGAGTGCGTCTTAGTGTTGTGCAGAAGCAGGCATCTGACGCCAGCTCTGGTGTGTCTCCACCACGAAAAATAAAAAAGCAGAAAACACCAATAAAGTACACAAGAAGAGACAGAATAATATAGAAGAAAGAAAGATTCAGGTGACAATGTCGGCGGGTAAAATGATAACGACATGAACAACAAAAGGAAAAAAAGAAAAAAAGCGTGGAGGGAAGGGCAGTAGGAGCGGAAGGCGCGGGCGGGTCGCAACAGAAGGTAAAGAAGAGGACACACGCACGCCCCTTCCGCTGTCTTTCGAGCTCCACATAAAGAGTTCACTGAGAGATGGGACAAGAACGAGAGGGGGAAAAAAAATGCGGTCGGGAAGCAGCGATGGGTTGAAGTGCGACACAGCGAGCTAGAGGGAGAGAGTGGGCAGCGAACACACCAACAGCTTTCCAGCTTCAAACTCTCTTACTTCTTACGCACTCGCACCCCTTCTCAATTCCTCTAGATAGGTACATCCTCCTCCCCCTCGCACGAAGAAAGGACGCTGACACACACACAAAGACGCACCCTCTACGCGCTGTGCAGGAAGGTGTTCAGGACCACAGCCACCGTGTTGACGGCCCAGCCGGACACCAACAGCGCGAAGCCAGCACGCATCTTGTAGCCGTCGAAGTTGATCTGCGCGTTATTGATGCCACTCGGGATGCCGTTGTAGCCCATGTCCACCCACGCCGACACGCCAGCCGGCGTCGCACCGGTGCAGAGGTGTCCGTGGCGGGTCACGACCAGCGTGATCCAGCCGACCGCGGCGAAGATGACCGACGTGTAGCCGAAGGTCAGCGAGCTTTGGATGAAGCGGGCATCGTGGCAGGCGCCGGTGGCGAACATGAGACCGAAGAACATCCAGATGAGGCTCATGATGATGAAGGCAGCCACAACCTTCATGCGACGGGTGATCGTCGTGCACTTGTAGGTCTGGCGGTTCAAGAAGGTGTGGAAGTTCGTCGTCTTGTCGTAGATCTCGATGTGCCACATACTCACCGAGGCCTTGACGAGCGGGAAGTCCTTGGACCACATGGTTTGGGACATGCCGACGCAGTAGAAGACCATCGTGATGATGAGCGAGATCATGTAGACGTAGCGCATCACGTGCACCTGGCCGCTGTGCACGGAGCGGGTCCAGAAGCGCATGAAGTGGACCCCGAGAAGGGCGAGGGCGGCGAGGTGGAAGACCCACGCAATGAGAGTCAGCGCGAAGCCGGCGTCGAGGTGGACACCCATGTTCGCGAAGACGCCCTTGCCGCAGCGGAAGTAGTGGTACAGCGCGACGACCAGTGCCCACGATGCCAGCGAGAAGGCGGCGCAGTAGAAGGACAGGGCGAAGGAGGCGCCCATGTGCCCCTTGCTGAAGCACAGCAGCACGCCACTGATCCACGCACCGCAGGACACCACCGTGCAGATGACGGAGAGGGCAGCAGCGGCCTGCCAGTACTGCATCTCGTTCGAGCAGTCGTGGATATTGTTCACCTTCAGCACCGGGAGACCGCCACCTGTGGCACGCCACACGCCGTACTGCCGGCCACCACCGCGCATCCACGGAATCGGGCAGGAGCTGGCGAGGTGGAAGACGAAGGCGACGAAGCTCAGCACCGTGTAGAGGATGAGAAACATACGCCCCTGGCCGTCCGCCGGCTGCGCCTTCATCTCGGTCACCTCGTCCTTCTCCACGTCGGAGAAGATGGAGTCCTCTTCATCGTCGCTCGTGTACCAGTCGGGGCGTGGCAGCTTCGCGTCGAGCTCCAGAATGGCGCGGCGGTCCTTCTCCTTCTGCACCATCGCCTGCCGCGCCAGCAGCGCCTTCTTCTTCTTCGCGCGCTCCTTCCGGCTCAGCGACTTATCCCGTGCGAGGTCCAGCACCTCCTCGTCGAAGTCACGCGTCATGTCCTCCTCGGTGATCTCGTCCACCGGCTCATTCGGCTTGACACCCTGCGCCGCGTCGGGCTCCGCGTCGTTGCCACCGGCGGGCTCGTTGTCAGAGTGCAGCTCCGGCTCGCGGTAGCCGGAGGGCTCCTCGTGCTCGTCGTTCGCCCCCTGCGGCTCGTTGGCCTCGCGGTTCTGCTGGGGCTCTGACCCCTCTTCCGAGAGGCGGTCGCGCCGCTGCGGCGAGAGGGTTGTCATCGTACGCGCGAGTGTAGGAGTATGTGTGTTTGTGTGTCTGTAAGAGAGAGGGAAGGACGCAACGCGAGGGCCGCCTTCTCTTCCGTCTGCTGCTAAAAAAGTTTTTTTTTCAATTACAAAGTTCACTGCGTTCTTTTACTCTCGCTGGTATAACTTCTCTGTCCTTCGCAGAAAAAAAGAAAAATCAGGAGTGTGAGCGAGAGGCTGAGAGTGTGACAGGGAAGAAGAAAACAAAAGTGAGAAGGGCTGAGGCAGCAATTGTCAATGATTCAGAAAAATAACAGAAGAGAAGAATACAAAAACAACAAAAGAAGAAAGAGGTGTGGTATGAAAAGAGAGAAGTAAGAAAAAGAAAGAAATAAAATACAGACACGAGAGGAACGTGTGCGTGATGTGGCTGAGCGTGTATATGCTGCGCGCTGATGAGGAACAGTGAAGTGGTGCTCTGCGTACCGATCACTGGTGTGACAAGGAAGAAAAAGGAGAGCATTGTGAAGAGGAGTGACAAGAGATGTGAGAAATTGAGAGAGAGAGAGAGTGAGAGAGAGGGGGGGGAAAGAATAGGTATGAAGGACGCTATTCACACAAGTTGTCAAACAAATCGTTTCAGCAGGCGGCGCTGACCACGCGAGTCGAGTCCGTTCAGCTGCCACTCGTATTCCTTCTCCGCCGTTATTCTCTCCCGCGGCGTTTGCATTGAAGCACAGCACATCCGTGAAACCGACTTCGTCGTCACACATAAATTATCAAGCACCTCTCTCTTCCAACGTGACGTCATCAGAGTAGCCCCGCTGCCACATGTCTCGCCTCTTTTGTCGTGCATAATCTTTTCCAGTTCGGTTTCGCTTGAGCACACATCAAACACACATCAAAGGGGGGTAAGCATGCTCTAGTCGACTAGACGCAACTCAATTGCTCAGTAAAGAATCATCATCATCAAAAGTACAATATAGGAGAAAAAAGCAAAGAGGCGTACCACCACGTGACTCAGCACACACACATGCACACACCAGAAAAGAGAGTAAGAGAAGAGAAAGGGGCTTACCTCTTCGTCCGTATGTGTGTGTGTGTACTTGTTTGCGAGGTCCACAACTGTCGTGGCCGCATGTGGCTGCTACCGGCAATGAAAACGGGAAAACAAAAGGTGAAAAAGAAACAATTAAAATAAAAATGGTCAGCAACTATTTTTTGAAAGCGGTTGAGGCTTTCATAGAAGCGACCAGCGGAGACGCACATACATACGCAGACAGACACACGCAACATCATTCACCGTCGGCTCCAAACTAATAAAAACAAACTAGTAAACAGGTAACAACAGCACCACCCATCATCACAGCGACTAAAAATAGACAGAAAAAAAAAGAAAACAATATACGAGCAAAATCAGAGGAAAAAAAAGTGGAGATGGAAAACGGAAACGAGGAGGGCACTGCGGAGGATGTGGCACACCGTCGTGCCACACAATCGCACTCGCATGTGCGGGGTGTATGTGTTGAGGCAGCTGCCGCTCTCTCGTGTCAAGCAATCAATGAGAAGCTTCAGGAACAGAAAAGTGAAAACAAAGAAGCAAAAAAAAAAGTAGGAAAGCAAAAGTAAAAAAAAAGGGCGTTCGTGCAGCGGAGTGCACGTCGCAAGCAATTGAGCTGTGGTGAGTGAAGCGCAGAGCATCTATCTCGAGTCTCATGCGAAAAATTTGTGTTATCCCTTGGTTTTCCTTTTTTCTCTGATTGCGAGTCCCTTCTCTATCTCTCCTGCCTTGCGTGTATGCGTGTGTGTGTGTGCTTTTGTGTGTGTGTGAGTTGTGAAGCAGCGGTTGTAGCAGCCAAACACATCGCGATGGCGCGAAAGCCGCTTCGCTGTCGCCTCTTCCGCCTTTCCTCTTCGCGATGCTCTCCTCCTCGTCGCTCGCCGGCAGCTTTGCGAACATGACCATGCAACACGACAACAACGGGCCGCCTGGATGGCCTCGTGACAGCTGACGGAAGAACGAAGAAAAAAAGAAAGCGCAGATGGGCACACACACACGTGCACACACTTCAACGAGTTGGATAAACACTTACGAACACGCTCACAAGAGAAAAGAGGAAAAAAAAAGCCAAGAAGCTGTAAGAGTAAACACTTGTCTTTCTCTCCCCTGCGTCGCTCCTTCTCGCAGAGAGACAGAGAGAAAGGATGTAAAGGAGTGGGAACTGTGATGGCGTGCTTCTTGCAGCAGCGCCGCGTGTCAACGTGCCTCATGCCAGAGGCGTCGACATGAACAACAACAACATAAAAAAAGGAGAGAGTGGTATAAGTTCAAGTCGAACAGGAAAAGGGAAAAAAAAAAGAAACATGAATGCGCCGTGAAGCCGTCGAGGGGAAAATGGAAGGAAGCGGGGGGAAAGAGTGTAACGCAGGTGAAGAAGAAGAGGAAGGAAAGTAACTCACCTGCTGCAGCCTTCCCTCATTCTACACACAAGCCTCCTCGTCCCCACAACCATCACCTTTCCAGGCAACTACTTTTTTAACGCAGGTTCACGTACTCATCAGGACGCGCCTCCTCCGGGTTGTTGAGGTTCTTGTCGGTGGTCACTGGCTCGTGGGCCACGCCGTTGTTATCAGCTTCCACCGGCTCGCGATGGCCGTCCTCCTCGTCGTCCTCGTCGTCAGAGCGCACGCGGTGCCGCTCCGCCTCATCCTCCTTCTGCGCCTCCGCGTACGTCGTCTTGAGCGACGGCGACGGCCAGCAGCACCCGCACGCAATGAACACCGCCGCAGAGACTAAGGCGAAGGGGATGGTGAGCAGCATCGCAGCGACGCAGCCCGTGCCGCAGAGCTGGTGGTTGTAACCCTTGCCGGGCTGGCCGTACCAGCCAGAGGCGGCGCTCTGCGAGGAGATGGAGTCGCAGGTCCAGCTGCTGCAGGGCGTCGTGAGGGCGGGGTACACGGTGTCGCGGAAGTGGTTGCAGGCGTAGCAGCCAAGCGGGGAGAGGTGATAGGGGTAGCCCGGCGTCGACATGAAGATGTTCGACTGCGAGATCACCGTGGCAAGACCCGCCTCGGTCGACCCCTGCAGCGCACGCATGATGCACGCATAGTACTCGTTGTACGCCCGGAAGAGCGTGTCGCACGGCACGGCAGCCTCGGAGGTCGCGACGCCGTCGCAGTAGCCGTCGGTACGGATCGTCGGCACCGTGCCGAGCGTTGTGATGCAGCGCTGACGCACGCAGGCCTCGACGGCAGGGTCGGTGTAGACGAGCGCGGCGAGGGGGTTCTCGGTCGAGGCGGTGCACGTCTGGCTGGCGGTGACGGCGGAGGCCGAGGCGAGCGAGAGGACGACGACGGCGGCCACCACGGCAGCGCGGGACGCAACAGAAAAGACAGTCATGACGGAGTAGAGAGAAGAGAGGAAAGCAGTATAAATGAGAAAAAGGAAAAGGGTATTTCGTGGTGTGTGTTTCTTATTCTTCAAATTGCCGTGTATGGGCAGGCAGAAGAGCGACGAGCGGTGAACGCAGGGGGGAAAGAAACTGCGCGCATTTGAGTGTGTATGTGTTTGCGTGTGTGTAGGAGGAGAAGGAGAAGGCAGCAGTAGGGCGTGAGAGAGAGAGAGAGAGAGAGAGACGAGCAAAACGTAAGGCACACGAACTCAGCAGCGGCGCCTAATGCGCTTCGCAAATGCTGATTTATCCTTTGACGTGCGGAGCAAAGGCACACAAACTAACAAAAACCAAACCAAGTCGACTTTGAGATTCATCGCTCTCCGACGCCTCACCGGTGTCCCGCTTCTCCTTCGTTGATCCGTTAAAACTTTTTTTCCTTTTCGGTGCTGCACCGACGGTCGATGAGCACAGCAGTAGCAGCGTCATTCACAAATGGCATTTTTGAGAAAACGCAGCGACGCCTACTCGTCACACGCGCACTCTCTTTTTTCTGCCAGCCAACTACCCCGTCGACAACCCCGCAGAGACCTCCTTCATGAAGAGGGACCACTGCGCCGCGTCCACGTGTCCCGCGAGGTTCTCCACGCTGCACTCCCACTGCCCCTTCATATCGCACTGTGGCCCACGCCCAACAGCAGCGTCGTCGCGCATCTTGTCGCGTCGACTCTCCCACCGCTGCAGCTGGTCCCGCCACTGCCGCAGCTGCGCCTGCTGTGCATCGCTGTCGCCTGCACTGCGAAAGAGAGCCGCGGCGCGGTGGTGGAGCTTCGCGAGGAGGCGCAGACACCACAGCAGCTCCCCCATGGCAGCCGCGGATAACGCACCGTGCGCCTCGTCCAATGCACTTCCCCCTCCTTGCTCTTCTTCCTCCAGCTGAGGCGTTGGAAAGGGACAGTGCCAGCGAAGCAGACCCCGAAGAAGAGCCTCTGCCTTGACGCAGCGCAGCGCCTGTGCACGCAGCGATGACGCAGAGAGCGGCTGCTCGGTGCTTGCTGCTGTGGCGGAGTCCCCGCTGGTGAGGCAAAGGCTGCGTGGCGTGAGGCGAGTGCCCGTCAGCAGCACCTGCGCCGCATTCGCCACCGCGACCACGAGTTGACGCCGCAGAACGTAGAGGACGTACTGCAGTGGAGTGGGCCTCAGCGTGGCGCCACAGCCTCCAACGAACGAAGGCCCCTCAGCGTTTCCTTTGTTCACTTCTGCTGCTGTGGTGGAGAGAAAGACAGCGGGTGGCTGCGCAGTAGGTCCGGGAAGCCGCAACCGCCACTGCAACGCCGCGCGTGCTGGGGCGAGGAGCAGCGAGGCGTCCCCTGCGTCGCTGCCCAGCATCTGCGCGACTACACGGGCGGTGGTACTGTTGGCGCCACACGCAGTGAGGTCCCACTGCATCGGTAGCAGAACGTCGTTCACGTAGGCACCGGCACTGCGCACCCGCAGCGGGGCGAGCACCGCATCCACGAGGCCGCGGTCCGCACACACACGCGCCGCGTTGGCCGCAATCCGCGCACGCTCCTCGTTGGTGCGCAGCGGCAGCAGCGGCGACGTCCCGAACGCGGCCACGTCGTGCGTCAGCAAGAAGAGCACACCATGCTGGGCAGCCGCGGCGCTCTCGTGGTAACTCTGCAGAGCCGCGTGCCACTGCTCCGCCAACTGCCCATCCAATTTCTCGTCGCTCGTGGCTTGAGAAGGAGAAGAAGAGGAGACGGAGGAGTTAATTCGTTGGGACAGCCGCAGCGCAGCCTGGAAGGCTTCCGTGCCATCCTCGGCGTGCTCCTGCGATTTGGTGAGGCAGTCCGTGTAGAGGCGGCAGCCCACTTCCATGGCGCACCGCACATCGAGCGGGTGGGCTGACACGGCAGCGCAGTGCGTGAGGTGCACGGCGAAGGCATCCTGCTTCATTGGCATGGCATTCGTGCTCTCGCTGGGGCTCTGCAGCATGCTGTCACGCAGCAAACGCGTCCGCAGTGTCCCCTCCACTGAGCAACGTATGGCATCACTGCAGCCACTCACCTTCACAGTTGGTGCAGCCATCTGCGGCTGTGCCTCTGGAGAAAGAGAGGAGGCAGCGACGGTGTGCAGCAGCTCTGGCGACCACGTCACGTGCCACATCTCTCCTATTTCGTCCCTCCGCTCTTCATCGCCACGGTGAGAAGGATGGTGTGGCGCACCCCTTGTACGTCGACACCAACGCTGAAGTGTTTCTCGCAGACCGCCGCCACCAGCAGCTGTTGTTCTTGACGGCCCCTCATCAGTACATGTGTGTTGGGCGAGCAGCTGGTGGAGGCGTAGACGCAAGGCGCACATCGCCGCCCCTGCCATCATCGCCTTGGCCTCCGCAGAGAGCGTCTGATGCACACCCAGAGCCAACACCTGCACCGCACTGCAGCCCTGCTCCGTCGCACTGGCCTCATAGCTACGCCGCAGCAACGATAACGGCGCTTCTACGGTAGAAGAGATGGACAGAGACGCACCGTTGACAATCTGCACGTGTGGGGCGTCTTGACATCCCGCCCACTGCTCGGTAACGGCGGGACTCGTGGCGCAGAGGAACACGTCTTGTATCGACTGCTGCTTATGCAGCTGGGCATCTTCCGCTTGTGGGGGTAGTGGTGTGAGTGTGTAGGAGGTGCGCAGCATCGTTCTCTCCTACTCCCTGTGTATCAGCGCAGAGGAATAAAAGCGACGAGCGCGGGCCCGCAAAGTCGTGTTTGTGGCGTGTCTCCGCAGCGGGCTCGTAGGCCGAATATATGTATTTTGGGTGTGTTTGTGTCAACTACGTATGAAGCAAATAAAAGATCAACAGGAGAGACGTAAGGAGGAAAGAAGGAAGATGAAATGAAGAGGAGAAGAGAGAGGTGAAGAGAGTTCCTGTCACTGCCCCCTATAAAAAAAAACCATTTTATGAAAAAGCTGCAGTGGCACGCTGTGGATCCTCGCTACTCTGATACGGAGGCACGTACCACCTGCGCGCTTTTGTGGCCTCGACGTACTCTCACGAAGAAAAATGACACGTCATCTTCGCCACTCTCTCCATGCCCTTTTTATTTCACTCGTGAACGCACCTTTGAGTGAAGCCAACGCTCTAGATGAGGTGCGGTGGCGTGTTAAGTCGGCCGAAGCATATCGCTCGCCTTCTGCAGACACCGGCAGAAGTATTTTCCGTTCAAGGTAGTGGCAAGACAGCACACACTCGCCTCACCGCTTCCCTACTTGGTGAAAGAACGCCGAGAGAGAATAAAAAGCGGAAAAGCCTTTCCGCTCATTTGCTCTGCTTCTCTCTCTCTCTTTTTTTTTTTTTAGATTTGGAGTTTTCAGTTATCAAGACTCTTCACGACAGAAACAGAGAATATCGGTGCGTGAAAGAGCGAGGAAAGAAATTGTTTAATTGTTATACGCGTACTACCCAACCAGCCTCTTCTTTTCCTCTCCCTCTCTCTCGCTCACTCCTTCGTCGCACCCCCTCCACGTGCCTCACAGCCTTGCACGTGCGCAGGAAGGAAGAAGACGTGTAGAGAGGAGAAGGCAAAGAAGAAAGAGTTCAGACCATAAGAAATCAAGACTAATACACACAAAGAAAATAACAACAACAAGGAAAAAAAACCTGCAAACAACTCGACCAGATAAAGAACACAAAGAAGTTCTTGCACAACACGACGGGCGAGGGGCAGAGAGAGCGAGAAAGGGACGTGCGCACATCCAATGACAGTCCAGGACGACAACAACCCAACACACCTTTCCTCTTCTGCCCCAGTTTTTTTTTCAAAGCTTCCTTAGGAGCAATCGCGGCTTAAAGTGGTGGACATCCCCACAGGAGGTACCGACAACAGAAACAAAAACACGCAGAGCTCAGCCACATCACCCTGTCAAACACACACAGTTACGCACACGAGCATTTAGAACACAGACACTTAACGAAGAACGCGGGGACGCCGGAGTTGCTGACAACTTCGTGCGACGCGCACCAAGAAAGAAAAAAAGAAAAGCGTAGTGTACTTGCCACGGAACAAAAAGGATGAAAAAAGAGAACGAGAGATAGGAAGAAGTTACGTAAAACGAGAACGATGCAAGCACGGCACTGCTGCGTGCACCTCCTACTTTTCACCCCTCTCTTTTCCAGTTGTCTTTCCTCCTGTTTAGTCCGAGTCCGACGCGGCCACCTCCTTGCGGCTCTTCTTCGCCTTCGGGGCCGGCTCCGCCTCGGCGTCCTCCTCGGCGCCACGCTTCCGGTCGCGCTTCTTCAGAATGCGCTGGTACTGCTCCAGAGCCTCAGCCATCGCGGCCTTGTTGCTCGGGGGCTTGTTGCCCGTGTCGAAGAAGTTCAAGCGGGCCTCGACCTGCTCGCGCAGCTTCTCACCAAAGACGGTGGGCGGGGCGTCCATGAAGCAGTCGATGCGGCACGCAAGGGCGGCCTTGTTGGCCAGGTAACGCGAGATCTTGCCCCGGTGCTCCTTCGAGGCACGCTGGATGAAGGTGGAGTGGAAGATGAGACCATACTTGGGGGTGTTGCCCTTCTTCTTCTTGAGGGCACGGAAGAGCGCCTTCTCGGCACCGAGAATCTGGATCGTGCTAGCAGGGGCCTTGGCAAGGTTCGTGAGGGAGCCGGCCTTGGAGATGAGCTTTGCACCGATGGTCTGGCCCATCAGCTGCGTCAGGTTCGGCGCCACCAGCATCATCTTGTCCACCAGGTACTGCGCCAGCGACACGCGGTACTGGCCCAGCGAGGCAACGCGCTTCGCAAAGGTGCGGATGCAATCCCAGTCAACCTCCGCCATGTCGCCGCCCATCGACGTCACCGCCTTCTCGTACACGCGCGCCGCGACGGCCTCGTCGCCCTCGAGAATGTCGCCAAGCTTCGCCTTCACGTCGTCCTCGTCAGCGCTCTCCAGGGAGCTGCGGTTGCCGATCAGCAGCGCCACGTTGGCGTACTTCAGCGGCTCCGGCACCTCCTTCGCGAGCTCCGGAAAGTGCCAGCCGTACCACTCCTTCACGCGCATGCCGAGGAGGTTGACGCCCTTGTCCATGTGCTCCATCAGCGCGGAGGCCTGGATGATCATGTTGTCGCTGCGGTGCACGTTAAACTTCACCTTGTTGCGCGAGAAGGCGTGGCCGAGACCGCACTGCGCGCGCGGGACGTCGCCCTCGTTGTGCTCGGGCAGCAGCTTCTCGGCGTGCAGCCGAATGCACCGGCAGAGCTCCGCCACGTTCTCGTTGCACACGACCGGGATGTTGAGCTCATCGTGGATGGCGCTGCCCAGCTTCGGGTCCTGCACGCCAAGTTCCCAGTTCGCCTCGTCCTTGCCGATCTTCTTGGCGAAGGCGGCGGTGAGGAAGTTGTTGAGGAAGGTGGAGATGACGTTCTCGGAGATGCACACGGCGTCCTCGAGCGCGTTCTCGGGTGACTCGAACGGCGCGAACGACACGAGCTTCACCCACGGGGAGAAGGTGCTGAAGTCCTGCAGGTCCTTCTGCAGCGCCAGGTCGCCGGCGCCGATCTCCTCGGTCGTGCGGACCTTGAAGATGGCGTAGCCGGTGGGGGCCTCGTAGAGGGCGTAAAGCGTCTTGGACATGAGGGGAGAAGCGTGTGTGTGGGTGTGTGTTGTTGTTGTGTGTTCGTATGAGTGGTGGAGCAGGCGGTTGTGTGCGTGTGTGTGGTACAGCAGCAAGCAGCGTTCCAACAAGACTTACTGGAGTTGGGACGAAAGGAAGAAGGGAGGTATAGGTGCACGTGAGTGTGTGAGTGTGTGAGTAAGTGAAAGAGGAGGAACGCGAAGATAGGGAGAAGCGAAGAAAAAAAACAAATTGGAGAAGAATGTGAAAAGATGGCGATGAGAACAAAGCAGCACAGACGTACACATCAGGAGAGAGAGAGACCTTGTGGTAAAAGGCGTTTTTATTATGCCGCTACGCGACTTGTACTGCTGCAATGAATCTCTATTTAGTTATACCAGAACGACATCAGCTGCACCGCGGAGATGAAATGGCACAAATCTCATGCATTCACACACACAGACGCACCTTTCTCTCTCTCTTTCTCGCAAGCCATCTCCTCTTCACCGTAAGAAAGTGTGGGTCATCACACGCTTCTATCGAGAAGAAAACAAAGAGGTTTCGTCACCTTGCGTCTCTTCTTCTCCTCGCCGCCCGTCTTGGCGTATCATTTCTCTTTTTTCCCTTTGTTTTTCTGAGTTTAACAAGAGTTGTACAATACAGCGCGGTCGTACATCGTCGGCGATACCCTCCCACTTCCGTTTTTCGTGAATAAAAAAAATCGTTTTTTGTTATATTTATACTGTCTACCAATGACGTTCGTATATTTCTCTGTGTATGAATTTGTATGGGTGAGATGATAAGAGGGGCACATGTGGGACACGGTCCGGACAGCGCCAGCTGCCTCTCCCTCTCTCTTTCCCTCCCTCCCCCTCGTCGTCACTCTTCTACGAGTTGAGCTCCCCACCCCTCCACTGTCCGCCTCACCAATAAGTGGTGAATTTATTCGTCCATTGGCGTTAGTTGGAGGGGAAGAGAGAGACACCGCGAGCCATTAATGTTGAAAACAAGAAGAAGGCGAGGAAGCGAAGAGCAGAGAAAAAAAAGAGGAGTACGCACCGACTACATAGTAATGTGGAAAAAGAAAGTAAGGAAATAGCCAAAGAAAGTGGAAACCCAACTCATGCCCAACACAGCGCGAGAGCAAACCGCTTCGAGAGTACGAGATCCTTCCAATGAAAGAGAGGGGCTACGATGCTGCGGTGACGCTCAGAAGCGCCACACACTACACAGAAAAAGAAAAGAAGAAAAAAGAGTGCAAAGCCAAAATAAGCAATAAACAGAGTAGCGCCGCTGCGGTGACCGGTATCTGATGTGTGTGCGTCTGTGTCTGCCTTTCCCCACAACGTCTCTCTCTTAATCGCGCATGCACACATCGCTGCCTCTACAGGCGGAAGAGTACGTTTCCAGAGGAACAGACGGGAACATACAGAGGGAGGAAAAGAGGGTGGAGACACCAGCTCCTCTCCTCTATCCCCCACACAAACCAGCCACCGCCGCGCTACATCGCGAAAAAATGAAACGAGAAAATAATAAATTATTCAAATGGCCTTTCGGAAAGTCGCTTGGGAAGGCTCCTTCATTCGCACACAACAACAACAACAACGCGAGAAATAGTGACGGTAGTGCAGAAACACGAAGGTTCCCGGTAGTAGTGCAGCTTTCCAGGCTGCTCGACACACAGACAAACACATAGAGAGAGGAAAACACAGAAACGCGTCTCTCGCGAGGCGTACGTGCAAGAACACATCGCCTTCTCTCTTTTAACATCATGCGTATACAGTGGTGTAAAGGCACCTACTTCTTCTTATCCTTTTCCTTCTCCTTCTCGCGCTTCTTCTCCTCCTTCTCCTCGCGCTTGCGCTCCTCTTCTTTTGCACGGCGCGCCTCCTCCTCCTTCGCCCTCTCCCGCTCCTGCATCGCCGCCTTCGCGTTGGAGTAGTCGGCCGGGTCGTCCACCGTGTAGACGTACGCCTCCAACGCCCGAATCCACGCCGCCCGCTCCTCCGCCCCGTCGCACTGGAAGATGAGCCGCAGCTCCCGCTGGTCCTCCGGCGATGCAAAGAAGATGATGCCGATGTCATCGTCCGAGGCGCTGGAAGAGGAGGGCTTGTAGTTGGATTTGTTGGGGCGGGTCAGCAGGCGGCTGCGCTTCGTGAGCGGCACCACGCCCTTCGCCCGCTTCGTCTCGTTCGCCTCGCGGTCGGGGTCGGCGTCGGCGTCGTAGCTCGCGCTGCCGTCACTCGCTGCGTCGCCGCCCTTCTTTTCCGCCCCTGCCGTCGCAGCTGCCTTGTCGGCGTAGTACCGAATCCCACCGTTGGCGGGGGAGAGGACGAAGTAGCGCGACTTCCAGTTGTGACGCGAGAGCTTCGTGCGTGCGATGGCGAGCTTGCGCACCTCGCCCTCCTTGGTGGGCTGCACGTACGGCTTCCCTGCTTCCTCCCGCTGGCGGCACTCGGGGTGGTACAGATGCCCCGTCGTTGCGTCCTTCACGAAGGACTCTGCCTCGCCGTCGTGGAAGCGGATGTTGCAGTAGTGGCATCGCGGCTGGTGCAGAAATTTGTACTCGGCGATGCACTGCGGGTGCAGCGGGCCGTCCTTCGTGATCGCTGCCTTCGTGCTGCCGATTGTTTGCCCGCACTGACAGCACGTCCCGCCGCTCTCGGCACCACTGTTGGCTTTTGGCGACGATGGTGCGGTTTGCGCCGTGCTGGCCGCCACCACAGGCGGCTCCGTTGGCGGCTGCGTCTCGTCCTCGTGCAGCGGTGGAATCGCAAGTTCAGGGCGAGAGGGGGGAGCAGCGCTGGCTGCGGGGGCAGGGTAGTGTGGTTGAGAGGAGCTTGCTGCTGCTGCTGCTGCTGCTGGCGGTGCGCCGCCCACCACGTCATCTTCCGACGACGCGTCGCTCCGGTCGCTCACGTCAACGGCGGCGTGGTCGTACAGCGCATTCTTCACAGCTGCGGCGTTGGTGGACATCTGCGCAGCGAGAGAGCGAGGACGAGGGAGAATTATGTGAACACCTAATGAAAAAAAAAAAAAGAAACGAGGCGAGTAAGAGAAAAAGAGGTGGGATCTGCCAGCAAGAGAGAGAGAGTGTTAAGAGAGAGAGAACAATATAACAATAGTAGATCGTGACGGAGAGATGAGGGCTTGACGTAGCGTGTAGCTGGTATTGTTGCTGGTAAAACTGGCTAAAGCCTTCGTTCTTCCACTGCGTGCGATGTAAAGAGACGCAGAGAGTGAAGGATTCGGTGGTGCGGTAAGAAACAGAGACGAACGACAAAGGAAAAAAAAGAGAGAAAGCTGAAGTGGCGAAAAGCGCGGGTGGTGGACGGGAGATATAGTAGAGGAGAGGAGAGAGACGGCACACAAGCACACACCAAAATTCACGCTCTGCTCAAATAGTGGGGAAACACATCTTTACTTCCCCGGGATACAACACCGCGCCGTCCACATTCCCAAACTAGAAAATAAATGGTCCTCATGGCGCAGCTTCCTCACCTCCCTCTACGCACTGCATACACACAGAGACTCAAAAGAAAAATACTGACGCACACAACTGAGCAAGACGGCAGCGTGCATCACTGCATCACCACGACGCGAGCCTTTGCTGACGCTGTCGACCGCTTGGTGATAGCTGCGAAGTCACACAAAAAAAAAGCATACGTACTCTCCGCTCGATAGACGATCGAGTGCGCACACTTGAATTCAGCGACGGTGACTCCACCTTTTTTTTTTAGATTTTGAAGCTGTGAGGAAGAGGCTCATTCCCCTCCGGCAGCGATGGCAAAATTAGGAAAATAGAAAAAGCGTGCTTTGCGTTGAACATCAAGTCCCTTTCTCGAGAACAACACCTCTTCAACTGAGAGAGGGGACGCAAGCCAAGCACACATACAAAAAATAAGCACACACGCACACTAGTTCAGGCATACCCAGAGGAGATACACGCACATTGAAACGCGAACAATGCCCAACTGCACATACACACAAACACAGACAGGCAAAGCGGAGAAAGAGAGACGAGAAAAGAAAAACAAAACATCATCTGTCCACACTCCGAACTAGATAGAAAAAAAAAGACGAAGCACGCACAAGTAGAAGAGGCTCAAGCTCCACCTCGCTGAAGCACCCATGGCACACGCTTTCACACATGCACGAGAGAGCACGCAATACGACGCTGTCGCGGGAGACAACGAGCACATCGGATAGCAACAGCAATCACAGCGACGCGCAACACTAACAGACGCACACAAAGACAGAGAAAAATGGTGGTACAGCGACAAGTGGAAGCAATACGAAGAGAATAAGAGGATAAAATTTTTTTGTGTGTGTTTGAAGTCTCGTTGGTGGTGAAACTACCCCGGAGAAGTGAGCAGACGAGAACAGGAAGTGCGTGAAGAGAAAAAAATAAAAAAAAGATAAGAGCCGTCCACGTCTGTTGCCAGAGAAAAAAAGAAAAGCAAAAGATCAGGAGCAGCGGGGAGAGGGGAAGTGCACACGGCACTGTGGCCCGCTCGCAAAGCCACACCGCTCTCTTTCTCTTCCTTCCTTTGTTCTGCTAGTGCTCTTGTTATTGCTGTCCACCTAATGAGAAAGCAGTCAACGTTGCCACTACATAGGCAGGAAAGAACAACAACTGATAGCACCGCCTTCGACTACTGATGCCCGTCATATTCCCCTCTCCCCTGATCTCCAATGTGTTCTCCCCTCGCCCCTCCCTACACCTCAATGCCCTTTTCACGAAGAAAGAGAGAAATGTGCGAAGGCTCCAAACTAAACTAGTAACGAAGAAGAAAACAAGAAATAATAAAGCAACGGTGTGCTCGCGTGAAAACGAAAGGTAAAAAAGAAGTCTGAGATGATCCACAACAGCGAGCGAGCGCATTGAGCAGGAGATTGCACGATGCGATGGAGAAAAGAAGAGGGGGAAAAAGAACACCCAGAGCAACCAACTGCATGGAGAGGTGGCCCTCTTTGTTGTTTGTTTGTTTTTGGTGGTTATGAATGTGGTTATGTACGCTGTCAAGTGGAAGAAAGAGAGAGAGAGGAGGGGCTCGTGTGTCTGCGTTGCTGTGTGGGAAGAGAAGAGGGTGAAGAATCGTAGAGGGTACACAGGGGAAAAAAAGAAAAGCACAAACAGAAGAAAAAGGCAAAAAGGGCAACAGAAGGGATGAAGGCACAGGGGAAAACAAAACAAACATAGAAATTCACCAGCCCATGAAGGCACACAAAGACACCAAACTGTCCTCTATTCACGCGCAAACATGTCAAAAGCTACCGAATTTGTTAGCTTTTGCGCCTCTCTTTTTTCTACGACGGCGGCGGAGCGCTACCGGCAACCTCCATCAGACTGTGCGTACGCGGCATGTGATCTGCACCGAGCACCCCATCGCCCTGCTGCGCCGCCGCCGCTGCCGCCGCACGCTCGCGCGCCACCTGGTCGCGTTGCTGCCGCAGCTTGTTAAAGCGCTCCACCTCAGCGGTGAACATGGTGTGCATGTCGCGTACATCGGTCACCGACTCGTCAAAGTGGAAGTGCTCGCTCAGCCCCTCCGTCAGGTCGAGGGGGTCGAAGAGGGACTCGAAGTACGGGTGGCGTAGCGCCTGCTCCGTGTTGATGCGCTTGCCGGGGTTGAACTCTAGCATTTTAGAAATCAGGTCCAGCGCGACGGGATCGGCGGTGGGCACGACCGACGCCCACGCCCGCGCCGGCACGTTCGACAAGGAGTTGCGGAGGTAGTCGCGTGCGCTGGGCGAGCTGAACATCGTCACGTCCTCCATCTTTGGCGTGCCGACCACCTCGACGATCTTGTTCAGCTGGTTGTAGAAGGTGGAGCCGCGGAAGAGCGCCTTGCGGTTGAACATCTCAGCCATCACGCAGCCCGCCGACCAGACGTCCACGAGCTTCGTGAAGCCTTTGAACTGCATCACAAGCTCCGGCGCACGGTACCAGCGGTGGGTGACGTAGTGCGTCTTGTTTGCGTCCGCCGTATCCTCTCGCGCGAGGTTGAAGTCGCAGATTGTGATATCGTTGTTGTCGGCGAGGAGGATATTTCCCGGGTGGAGGTCGCGGTGCACGACGCCGGCCTCGTGCAGGACGTGCAGGCCGAGCATGATGTGATACATAAAGTACTGAATGTGCTGCGGTGAGATGACGATGCGCTGGTCGTGAATCACCTGGGCGAGGTCGGTGCGCATCAGCTCCGTTACAAGGTAAAGCTTGTGCAGCGCCGGCTCCTGGAAGTGGACGAAGATGTCGCGCAAGCCTAAGATGTTGGGGTGATGGAAGTGGTTCAGCAGGCGGATCTCACGCAGCACGCGCTTGCAGAGGAAGGAATCGGAGAGAATGTTCACCGTCCTGCCGTCCGACACGGTGTTGAAGACCCGCTTGATGGCGACGGGCAGACTTTCGCGGTCCACGCCGGCGCACACGGCCCCGTAGCTGCCGCTGCTGATGAAGCGCTGGACGGTGTAGGTGGAGTGCATCGCGTGCAGCTCCGCGATCAAGTCGCGCATCGCTGCTTCTCCCTTGGCCTGCATTTTTTTAAAGAATAGCACACAGTGCTGAGGAACAGCGATAATGTGTGTGTATGTGGGTGTTGGGAGGGGATGAAAGGTGTGCGTGCGGTCGTCAAAGCCTGTACCACTGACCTGATCGAGAAGCTTGGCACGGATGGAAAGCAAACAGGAAGTGAGGGTTGATAATTCAAAGAAGAAAAAAAAAACCGAACGAGAGCAAAGGTGAGAGAAGGCAAATGTGGTAAAACAGCACCAATAATAACACTTAAACAAAAAGAAAATCCAAGTGAACAGCAAAGATGAGGTAAACAAGGTGGCGAGCAAAAAAAAGAAAAACCCGTGAAGAGAGATAAAGAGAGATGAGGAGGGGGAAAACGATAGCTGCGGTGGGCGTTTATTGATCGAAGTCCTGACCTTTTTTTCTGGGTATAGAGTCAAATGAGATGTGGCGGGTGGATGAGAGGCACACAGACAGCGGCGTGAGAGCGTTTACTGAGGTGCGTGCGTGTGCGAGTGTATGACCACTTCAAGCAACCTTTTTCTTTTGTTGTTGTTATTGCTGCTCTCTTTGCGTTACTGCTGACGTCTGCGTGTGTCAGCCAGAGCACCAGCGAACGCAGCGTGAGAGAGAGAGAGAAAGAAAGAAAAAAAGATGGTGATGAAGGCAGGGGAGGAGGCAAGAAATTCACTGAAGAGAAAAAGAGAAAAGAAGGGAAAAGGTGCGTTTTTTTTTTTCGTGCGGCGGTGACACCCTTCGTTGGTGCTGTTGTGAATTTTGTTCACAGAGGGAAAAGAGCGTCTTGAGAAGAGAAGAGAGTGAAACAAAAAAAAATGTGTTTATATTTCTTTTTTCCTATGAATAAACTCAAGGCCGAATAAACCAACAGAGAAAAGTGCGGTCGGCAAAAACGACACGTATGAGCCGCGTGTGTGTGGGAGTGTGTGTGGAGGGTAACGAGATCGAAAATACACAGAGGACAAACGATTCAGCACCTATATGAACTCTTTTTTGGTTGTTTGTGGTGTGCGTTGAGTGGAGGGTGTGGGGGAAGTTTGTTCCTTTTAGGTTGAAGTGGTGCGGCGACGTGACAGAGGAAGTGCAGAGAGAGAGAGATAGAGAGAGAGAGGTATTGACGCCGTTAGCGCACGCATCAGTGAAGAGAAGAAGAGCAGCGTTCACAGCCATCGTGCTCTCCTTTAAGGGAAGACTTGGAAAAAAAAAAGAAGGAAGATAGAGTTGCTGTTCCACAAAAAAAGAAGCTCCTTGCGGAGAGCCTCTGCTATTAACCGCAGCAGCAACATCAACTTGAAGCTCGCTACTTCGCCTTTTTCTTTTTTTTTCTATATATTTTTAGTGAGTGACGCAGAAAGAACAACTTTTACATTCCCTTCTACTGTACATCAGAAAGCGGCTACCAAGGCAGCCAGCGATGGGGAAACTAAGAGAAAAAAAAAAGATTGAGCGGTACAGAAAATAGAAGCTGAGGAAGGTCCACAGAGGCAGGCAACTTGCAACCCCCTCTACGCCGTTAGCGAGTGCGAAGCCGCGGCACCACCCGTCGCAGCTGACGGCGTCGCACTTCCCGTCGCCACCCCCTCCGCTGGCTCCAGCGTTGGGTACAGCCGGATGAGACCCGGCCCGGTGCCATTAAAGTACCGCCCACGCCACAGGTGCCCCTGTGCATCGGTGTAGACGCCGAGACCGTGCATGCGGTTGGCTCGCCACTGCCCCACGTACTCCGCCCCATCTTTCCACGTATAGGTGCCGTCGCCAGCGAAGCAGCCACGCGAAAACGCGCCGCAGTACGTGTTGCCTGAGAGGGTGAAGGTCAAGGTGCCGTGTCCGTGCATCGCGTCCTCCTCCCACTCTCCATCGTAGGTGAAGGTGGGGCAGATGTAGACGCCGTGTCCGTGGCGGTAGAGGGGAAGCCCGTCCGATCCACCAGCAGTGTTGGCTGCCGCGCCTCCCGCTGACGCTGTCGAGGACGCCGCGGCTGCCGATGTTGTGCTGCCTGCTGCTCCTGCCGCTGCGGACGGCGCCGCGTTCACCGCACCAGCAGCGGCAGCACCGCCTTTGCCGTTGGGTGACGGTGATGGGGACTTACCACCGCCCCCACTACCACCAGCAGCAGCGCCAGCAGCAGCAGCAGCGCTTCCCTCTGCGCCGTTGGCAAGGGTGTAGCGCCGGACGCCGCCGCGGTACTTGGCCTGCTCCGCCTCGTGCACGAAGCTGCCCTCCTCGTCGACGAATAGGGGCTCCTCCGCCTTCACCTCCTTTTTTGGTGGCATCGTCGAGGGGAAACAGTGAAGAGCAGGAGCGTGCACTGATCAAGAAAAGCAAAGAGAAAAGAAAACCTATGATGAAACGCAGTACAGGAACACAGCTGGGTAGTGTGAATGCGTTGCAAGGTGTGGGCGAGTACTGCAGCCGCTGCCGGTGCAATACTAGATGGGATAATAAGGCAGCAGGATTGCAATGGTAAAGAGTAAGAGAGACGTACAGAGGTAACTGAATGGGGTATCTTGTCGTATACCCCGAATACAGCACGGTGCATCAACGATAATTTTATTTTCCTGTTGAAGGTCACCACACATAAACAAATGTGCTGGTGGTGCAGCACGCCGCGGGCTCCGCGTGTTCAAGTCTTAAACAACGAGAGAGAGAGAGAGAAATGTCGAGCACCGTTGACAGTGACATCCTCTGCTTCCAATTAGATGCGCTCTGCCTCTCGCACTTTTCTTTTTTATTTCTTTTCGCTTTTCATGCTCGTACCGTGGTGGACCGGCACCGCCACCTCCAATCTCAGCGCGCCAAGCGCAAAGGAGAGGATGAACGGAGATAGAATGTAGTGTACATGCGCACCCGCTAGCTGAGTCTCCTGTCCAACAGAACCGCCAAATTCTTTTCACATTTTCTCTCTCTCTCTCGCTGCTACAGCTGCAGATGCACCGTGATAATTTGATGGGCACTGTGGCGGTACACCTCCACCGCGATGCTGCTCTGCGTCGGGGGCACCGCCGCCAGCACATCCCTCAGCTGTTCGCAGCTGCGTACACTCTGATGATCCAGCGAGAGCAGCACGTCACCGCGGTGCACACCGGCCCGCTCCGCCAGCTGACGCGCCGTCACAGACTGCACGCAGACGGCACCGTGACGACCCAACGCATCCGGCAGCACGCCTGGCGGCACGTTCACAGCATCGATCCCAAGCGTGATGGCCGGTGCTGAGGTGGAAGCGGACGCCGTAGCAGCAGATCGATGTGACGTTTTGTGCCGCGACGTGGAGGCGGGGAGGATAGAGGCCGTCTCGTCGCTGTGGAGCACACCGCGTGGGGCGGCAGGGAGTGCCACGTCATCGAACACACGCCGACTGCGCTGAGGAGTGGCTGGACGCGGCGACGCATCGCCACCGTTGCCTCCGTCGCGCGTCTGCAATGTCGGTCGGCGCACGGCGGTGCCGTCGAGCCCGTTGTGGCGTCCGGCCGCTGCAGCGCGTACGCCGTCCAGCTGCGGCACGGTGGTCATGGAAAGAACGTCGGTGTGAAGGCTGCGCGTGCTGGCGGAGCCGGAGGAGGGGGAGGTGACGCAGGAGCCCTTCGTGGTGATCGAGCGCGTGCCCGCCTTTGCACTGCTGGCCGCAGAGTGCGGCTGCGTTTGCGGCTGCGGTGGTGGTGGCTGGTGTTGCAGCGGAAGCTCCACCGGTGGCGGTGCTGCTGCTGACGTGTCCGCTGCGTGTCGTGACGCAGCGCTGCTCGACGGCGCCGTCGGTGGCGGGGACGGCGGCTCGCTGCTGAGGAGCGACACACGCGTTGCCGGATCGCTGACGCGGCGCGGGGAGGCTTCGGGTGTCTCCTGCTGCGACGGCATCTGCGGCAGTGGGCGATGGGCATCCATCGAGAGAGAAGAGCGTCGCCGACGGGCAGAGAGGACAGGAGAGGTAGTGGGAACAGCAGCAGAGCCCGATGTGCGCTCGTGTGAAAACAACGACGGAGAGCGCTGGTTGCTCTCGTGGGCTGGACGCAGCGGCAGCACACTCTGGACCGCCGCCCCCAGCGTACGCAGCAGCAGCGCGTGGTCGTCGTTGGGTTCGTCCAGTAGCCGCTCGAGCTGCGTGTTCAGCGGCGCTGAAAGAGAGAAGGACACTGAGCCTTCGCCGTCGCTGCCTTTACCACCAGCACCTGCGCCATCAGCGGATGACAATGACATCGCCCTCATGCGCTCCGTCAGCACAGCCCCCAAGTTGGCCCACCGACGCCGCCACACATCTCGCTCCACCACCGCAGCATCCACGACACGCTGCAGCTGGTTCACCTGCGACTCGATGTCGTCGATCGCGCGCAGAATTTGTTCGCGCTGCCGACGCGCGTCATCCGACGGAGGAGCAGCGGCGCTGCCGAGGAGAGGGGACGACAGCGGAGACGCGGAGGAGGATGATGGGGGCAGCGGCGGCAGACCCATCGCAGACCGTATGTCCGTCGCACCATTCACGTTGGTGTTGGTGGTGATGTTCGTGGTGTTCTGACTCGAGTGCGGTGGCGACCCGTTGCTATTCTTTGTCGGGCCCTCCTTGCTTGGCGAAGGCGATGGAGCCGTGACGCTGCGCAGCTGCCGCTGCACCTCCTGTGCGATCATCGTGGGGAGACGGCGGGCAACAGTGTCGTCGATGTGCGCCTTCAGAAAGGTACGCACCCACTCTGTGTCGGGTGTGCTGGCGTGACTAGAAGACGAAGGCGACGGTCCTGCTGTTGCCGTCGGTCCCGCACTGGTGGCAGCGTCGCTCTTCAACGCCTCTGTCAGCAGCCGAGGAAGCGTCTTCTCTTGGAACTTCTTCACCTCCTCCTCAATCATGAACTGCACCTCCAGCGTCGAGGCGTAGCCGCTAAGAGCTGCGAAAAGCTCCTGCTCCGTCACGGGTGTGCTCATCGGGGGAAGCTGCTTCGTTGAGTGCGGTGCAAGAAAGATAGAAAGAAAGGAGAACTGTTTTTCTTTTTTATTATTTGTTGTGGTGTGGGTGCCTTGATTTGTTTAGCAGCAAGTATCTAAGCGTGCAATTGGGAAATAATAATACAATAAGAACGCTGCAATGGTGAAGACGAGTGTGTATAAGAGCTCGGGGCACACCACCCAAGGTTGCGCCGCTGTTGCCTTTTTTCTCGAACCGGTCGGTGAAGAATTTGGCGGCTCTTTCGATATAATTTACCGCGAGAAAGAGAGGGAGAGGGACGCGCCACGATGAGAGGCGAGGGAAGTCTCCGGTGTGCTACTCAAGACACGCGTAAAGACAAAAGAAAAGTACAACAAAAAGTAGGGAGGAAAAGGAGGTGGCACAGGTGACAGATGCAGCCGCGAGTGCGCCACGGAAGCCTCTGCGGGACAGCCGCATCAACGCACAAACTCGAACGCGGCTCAGGGGAGAAAAATAAATGCATTGAATGACGCGGATCAATGACAGTCACCGTTAGAACACAGCGGCACCGTTCCACGGAGGAAAAGGATTGCCACAAAAGTGAAGGGAGCGCGTTGTGAGACGAGAGAAAAACAAAGCCTGTTTTGTTTCGTTTTTCCCCACAGACAAGACGGTGGTGAGAGGAGGACGCAGCCAGCAGCCGACATGCACCCTTCCTAAAAGTGTTTAGTGATTCTCCCGCTAACTTCCTTTTTTCATATTTTTTGAACAAAAGGTCAGTGTGTCTTTTTTCTCCTACTTGCGGGGACAACGGCCGTCATCCGTGCAGAGTGAACAGAGAGAGCGATAACAGAGAACGACAGGCACAAGGGGGAAGCTTCGCACACGCACAATCCCCGATTCCGATACGTGACGCTCACCACGTCCACATACACACAAGAGAAAGACGCACCAAGGAAAACAACAGGAAAAAAGAGATACACATACACAGACACGTTTATACGCTTGCCACCTGACACACGCACAAAGTGAGGGAAAAAGACAACACCTCCGCACGACTCAGGAAAGAAAGAAGGGAAAACAAGAAAAAAAAAGAGAAAGGTAAAACTTGCGCACATGCGACGTGTGCCACATCTATCAGCAAGCGGATTGAGAGGAGAGAGGGGAGAAATGAGAAAGACACAACGGGGCCCGTTCAGAGGCGGAAAGCAATCACCAAGAAAAAAACAGAAAAAAAAGCATTTTTTTTTCTTTTAAGCACAACTGCCTCGAGAGTGTCTTGAAAAATGCGGCGGTGGACGGCAGTGTGCAGAAAATAGGGGATCAGAAACAAACAAACTCCAGAAAAAAAAGACAAGTTCGGGCGAATTGTTCAAACAAAAATAAAAGCCTTTTTAAATGAGAAGAGAAGAGGGCGATAAACATCTGTTAAGAGCCAAGACGAAAGAAGAAAAATAGGTAGTGTACATCACAAAACACATCAAAAGCATAAAGAGAGAGTGGGAGGATGTGGAGAAGAGAGAAAGCAAAAAAAAGAGAAAAGAACTTCTTGTGTCGGAACATAACGCCATCATCAACATTTCTCGTGACGTGGTCGTAAAGAAAAAGAAAAAACACTTCAAAGAGAAAAGCAGGCGGCACGAAAGTGCAAAGAAAACGAAAAGAGAGGATGAGGGATCTGAACTCATGAGAGAGAGAGGGAGAGAAAGAAGCAAAACAAAAAAAAACTGGGCTCCGGTAAACGTGTAACAACAACAACATGCGGTTGGATGACCGTCGGTTTTTTATTGTCCTTCTTTTTTTTTTTGAACCTCCTTCTACTCCTTCGCTTGCTGAGAGTACGTGTGCATAAGAAAAGAGAGAGAAAACAAAAAAAAACCGTGGTACATTTCTTGTCGGTCGCCCCTTCTCTCTTGTTCACACCTCCAAAGAGAGGGAGAGAGAAAGAAGAAACAGAGGAAGGTCGATCACTTTCCGAGGCAGCTGCACTGCTGCAGTCCCGCTGTGCCGGCGTGTGCGTCGGCGTGCATGTGCGCAAAGGTGTTGTGGACGGAGGAAGCAGGAAGCAAGAATAAAAGAAAAAATGAGAAAATCAATTCTTTTTACCTCAGTGCATCTCACCAAAGCGGTGCAGGCGCGTGCGGACGTGGTTCGTGCAATCACTGGAGCACGTGAAGTGCGCGAAGGGGACGTCCTTCACGCCGAAGAAGTCGTGGAAGGTGACAAAGACTTCGTAGTGTGCGGTGCGGGCACAGCAGCCACTGCAGTCAACGCTGCGCTGCGGGGGGACGTACATCACCGCCGCCGCCCCGTTCACCTCTGCCGGGGTAAGCAGCGGGTTGTTCTCCAGCGTCCCGGCACGAAGCTTCGGGAGGAAGAGAAGGCACCCGGGAAGGACGCGCAGCTTGTTGTTGCCCAAGTCCAACTCTTCCAGCTCCTTCAGCTGCCACATCTCGAGTGGCAGCCACGCCAGCAAGTTGTTGTTCAGCGTGAGACGCTCCAACTTCGAGAGACGGCTAATCGTGGGGTCGATGGTGCGGACGGCGCAGTAGCTCGCGTTGAGCCAGCGCAGATGCGAGAGGGCCGTAATGCGCGGCGAGATGGTGTCTAAATTGTAGTTGTTGTCGACGTGCAGGATCTCGAGTTGGCCGCGCAGCACGCTGATGTTGGCCGGCACGTCGCGGCCCTCGTGACGGTGGCTGAGGAAGAAGGTGTTGGAGCCGTCCTCGAGAGCCTGCTCGATGACGACGTCAACAGGATCGGCGCCTTCGAGAAGCGCGTCAGCGGGGTACGGAACACACAGCATGACGAAGAAGAGGGGAAGAGCGGCGTCACGGCAACACAAAGCAGGAGGGAGAAGGAGAAGGAGGGAGAGAGACGGCAGCTGCGCAGACAACAAAGTAGCCGAAAAAAAAAAAACAGAAGAGCACTAGCAAGAACACGCAGAGAGCAGACAGAGTATAATACAAAAAAAAAATTCCAAAGGCGCTTATTACTTTACTTCTTATTCAAGAAAGAGCGACTGTGAGGTAAGAATGTGGGATAGCAGGCGTTGCGTTTGTGGGGTGTGAATGCCTCGTCTACTTAATTGGTAGTTATATTCTCTCTCTTATTTTTTCTTTTCAATTTTGGTGCAGGTATACATGCTGCGCGCGTTCGCAGTAATGGAAGGAAGTGTGAACAAAAAGGTGTGCGAGCAAAGGGGAGACAAAGAGGTAAGATGCAAAATTATTAGCAACACAGAGAGAGGGTACATTCATGCAGTCATCTTCCCTCTGCCAGCGTGAGCACTGGCGACCGCTCTGGCGAGAGAGAAGGCGAAGAGAAGGCAAAGAGAAGAGGTAAGAAGTGCCCACGCAGATTCTCTTTGGTACTCACAGCTTACGAGCAGACCGCTCGCTTGATGGCAGGCACGTACCAACTGAAAGAAAAACAAACAAAATTCTAGCGCATTGCCGGGAGCATGTTCTCGTGCTTTCCGTACCTACTTTACGGGTGTCTATGGGCTTACGTTTGTGTGTGTTAGCCTCGCGACGGGGTGCAGCGCGGCACCGCAGGGACGGAGAAGAAAGCCTTCTCGTGTAAAGAAGAAGAGCACCTTCCTCGCAACAAGGCGAAAGCGGTCCAGTGCGAAAGCAAAGGGGGGAAAAAAAAACGAAGGCAATGGTCAATGATGAAGCGAATAAGTAAAAGAGGTAGTTGTGTGCTTAAACGAAGCACATGCACTATGCCCACCTTCCTCACCTTTGATGAAAGAGAGAGAGGGAGGGAGGAAGGAGAAAAGGATTCTCGCGGGTACACCAGGTGTGGCGGCGGTGCAGCTTCTCAGCCTGAACCACCGCGAGGAGAAAGAAAGACAAGAAAAAAAATACCCACTTCCGCACCAACTATGAGAGGGCCCATCAGCAGTCACTAAAGCAGAGTACCACCCCTCAAACCCCAAAAAGAAAAAACGACAATTAAGAAGACCACAACCGAAGGCGTCAGCTTAAAAGAGAATTAATCGTGGAGGAGCAACCACTGAGAAAGAAAAAGAATTGAATTACGCCAGGGAGATGAGTGAGGCACCCAACGTCCACGCCGTCTCGAAGCCGCGGATCTTCTTCGCGACGTGCAGCTGCCGGTCTTCCGCAATGCCGTAGCCGTAGCGCAGCAACGCGTACACGTAGGCGTAGTACATGCAGTCGTAGGCCGGTTGCAGGCTGCTGCTCGCTGCTGCGGCTTTAATGCTGTCGAGCGTCAGAGCCGAGCACCGGCGTGTCCCGATCTGCTCCAGGTCTGGTAGCGTTGCCACAAATTTGTCAGATGACACGGCGAGCGTCGACGCGTTGGCGACGTCCAGAAGATCAAATATGAAAGAGAAGGCGAACACGTCTCCTCTGAAATGCGCAAAGGGCGGCTGGAACACGCTGCCGATGCCGCAGTGGTCCGCCGTGCACGTCGCCCCGGGTGGCTTCAACAGGCGATCGCGGAAGAGCGCCACACACGCTGCGAAATCCGGCTGTGTCACCGGGCTGCCCGCCTCCGTCGTCTTCGTGTTCGACACACCGAGCGGGTCGACGTAGCCGACAGCGAAGCAGGGGAACGCCTCCACGGCTTGAGGATCGGGCGAGGGGCCAGCAGTGGTGGTCGTCGTGGGCACTACAGCAACTTCATCGTCTTCGTCGTTGTTGTTGTCATCATCATCCCCGCCGCCAAACATGCGCTCGAGCACACCGCCGCCGCCATTCGCTCGGGGAGTGGTCAACAGGGTTGCCGCCGCCGTGGTCGTCGGCTTGGGTGGCCGCGGCTGCGTCTTGCCTTGGACGTTGTACAAGAGCTCACGCGTGGCAGAGTGCAGGCCGAAGCCCTCGTAGCTGTGCTGATAGGCCCGCACCGGACGGCTGCCCAGCCTCGCAGTGAAGCGCTGATGCGTCGGCACGCCACTAAACGCCTCGTCGGCGGGCTCGAAAACGACCTGCGTGGAGCCGCCGCCCAAATCAATCACGGCAACCGATGCCGTGGTGGCGGCGCTGCTGAAGGCGCCGAGGAGAAAGTTGACCGTCAGCCACGCCATCGGACCCTCCTCGCTGCCATCGAGAATGCGCACCGGTGCGCTGCCCCGCATCCAGAATGTCTCGTTCGCATAGGCCCGCCGAACCGCGGCGAGGATCTCTGTCGCCTTGTCCACACCGAGCATGCGCAGCCCGGCCGTCGCCTTGAACTCCACCGGGGTGCAGTGGTGCAGCTCGGCAGGGACGAAGGCCTTGGCGCTGGTGAACAGATCCCGCAGTGCGGCCGGCGCCTCCTCCACCGGGTCGGGCAGGCGGCTCAGCGCCTTGAGGTTCAACTCGAAGAGCTCCTCCGTGAGGTTGATCTCGCTAATGACATCCCGCACAGCACCCGGGTCCGTCGTGGCTTGTGGTGTGACGGCGTACTTGTAGACGTGCACGCGGTTGCCAGAGCTGCCAAGGTCGAACACGACCGAGTACTTCACCGTGGCCGCAACGCACACGGCGGCGCGGTTGGCCATGCTGTTCGCCTCCATCAGCTTCTCCACGAGACCAGCCTGCAAGACAAGCAAATCGCCCCTGCGATGCACCTCGGTGATGTTTGTCAGCGCTTCGTGCTGCTCCACTAGCGCGTCCCGCTTCGCTCGCAGCTCCATTAAATGAGCAGAGATGTTTTCTGCCGGCGCACCGAAGGCACGGCGCCGCAGCTCCGCCAACTCGTCGTTGCACTGCTGCACGACGGAGCGCATCGAAGCCACACGGTCTTTCTCCAGCTGGTGGGCCAACTGCGCGGCGGCGATTTGCTGCTCATACATCACGATGGTCTCCTCCACGGTGATCTTGTCCCCATTTTGCAGCGTCCGCAGCTGCTCGGTGCAGCTCGTCACGCTCGCGCGAGCCGCCGTCAGCGCGGCTTCATTGGACTGAATGAGCTTCACCTTGCGCGGGTTGGCGGTGCTGCTGCCGACGCCGTAGGCCGTTACGAAGACGAGCGCGAGGGTGGTGAGGCACACGGCGATGGCCACCCGACTGACGCCCCCGACGGACCGGTGAACGTTGACGTGGCCCTTCATTACGCGTGGGCGGGCGGAAGTATGGCTAAGCGAAGCAGCAATGCGCCACAGAGACAAACACACAGACGCACACACAGAGAGACACACTAGTACACGCAACAACAACAACAACAAGGAAAATAGTAGATGGGGCGGCGCGCACTCCGACTACAGACACGCTAAAATGCTGCAAGTCATAGAGAACACGGCGAGACAAAAAAAAAAAGGGAAGAGAGGATGGGGAGAGAGCGAGACGGAGTGAGAGTGACGACGCACAACAGCATTCTCAGATAAGTTCACCACTCATCTGCTTCCACTTTAGGAAACGTGGCTTCTTCAGCGCGCACATCTGCGTCGGTGAGTATCACACAAGCGAAGCTGCAAAGACTGAACTGTCAACATACACAGTCCTAACACGTCAGCATAGAAACGAAACACAAAGTTCTTGCGTGTTCTCCCTCTCCCTTCTCTTCGGTCGAATTTTATTGTTGTTACCGATACGTCCGCTGCAATCCTTTCTCTTTCAACATGCTTTTCTTTCTTTGACCATTCCCGAGTATCGCAGCCACAGTGCGGAGGAAACAAGAATTGAGAGAGAGAGGTTTCATGCAGATCTGACCAACCCTCCACCAATGACGAAGAAAGAGAGAGAAAGCGCGGAAGAGGAAGAGCTTCAATGCTGGCGATTATGCCTTTCTAATTCTTGCTTGCCGTTTCCTTTCATCGCTATTGGTTACGATACAAAGCGAATAGAAAAAGGGGGAAAATAGGTATAACAGACGCAAAAGCAATCTCGATATAGATAGAGATAGTAGGAAAAGATAATAATTGGAAACGCAGGCACACAGCCAACGACCACACGCGCACCTAGACAGGGCAGACAGCATGCCACGCAAAAGAAGCAATGATTCGCACAAAGAAAAAGAAAAACGACACATCCAACAACAACAACAATAAAAAGAGGAAAAACGAATTCGTTCACTCGAGAGGGGGCGAAAGACAGAAAAATACAAAAAGCATGCACGAAACCGAGACAACACACTCACACACCCAAAAAAGAAAAAAAGATGGAGGCGAAGGCAGTCGACGGCGATGAAGGAAAACAGAGAACAAGGGTGGGGAAGCGCGCGCCGCCGACATTGCTGGTCAGCCTCCATCTCCGTCTTCTCCTCTGTCGCCCCGCAATCGCAACTACGATGGCAACAGCATTGGTAAAAGGTTAAATAAAGGCGGCCCAAAAAAGAGGAAATAGAATTAGAAAAAAAAAAACGTTCACAGCACAAAAGGCCACGAGGGAAAAAGCAAAAACCTCAAAAAGGAGGAAGAGAAATAGGTGGTGTGGAGCAGGAGACGATGTTGAGTTAAACATGTCTGCTGAGGTGGGAAAGTGCTTGCGCTCGTGGTGGCAGCACAGGGACGAGGAGCACAACCAGTTTTGGTGTGTGTCTTCTTTTAAGGGGGGATAAGAGGATGGAGGGAACGAGAAACCGGTAAAAGCGGGGGTTAGACGGCAGCATTGATACACCTCCTGGTACACGCATATGCTGCCCGAAGAAAAAAAAAGCTAAATAGCCTTTTCACGCCACCTCTCACTCGTCACCCTTCATGAAACCCGGTCTCCTCTTTCTCTCTCACTCTCTCGTTACGCGGCCGGGCTCTGCGAGATGCTCAGCTGCGGCGTGGCCAACGGTGTCCGCCGCGGCGTGCTCTCCGCCGACGCCACCGGCCGCGGCGCCGCCATGCGTGAGGTGTCCTGCACCAGCAGCCGCGTCGTGTGCGGCGTCCCCTCTGAGGATGCCGTCGTCTCATCGCGGCTGACCGACGTGTTGATGCGCATCGACGAGGATGACATACGCGGCAGCACCGCGCCGTCACCCACCACCATCCCGGTGGGGCACTGCGAGGACGCGCTCGGGGTGGTGGCGGTGGGCGGGTCAGCGTGGCCCACAGAGGAGGCAGCCGGCACCACACTGTTGAAGCTGCTGCTGGGCAGCAAAAAGCTGTCGACTGCGGGCCGCCCATCGCCGTCCAGCGCCACCGCACCGGGCCCGGTCGTTGCTGCCGTGGGGATTGTAGCTCCGCCCGCGCCGGGAGAGAGGGAGGCGCCGCGGCTGGCCATCACCGACGTCGCGCGCAGCTTCGGTGTCACGCACGCACTGCTGGCGCTTGAAATGGTGTCGAAGCCTCCACCGCCCCCGCGCGAACAGTTCAGCTGCCGGTCCACCTCCATCTCCAGCGCAGTCTCCTGCGAGGCGGCCATCTCGTTCACGGCGGTGCTCGCACTGCGCAGCTCCTGCCGCAGCGCCTCGGTGCGCGACGCCTGCTCCGCCTTCTGCTGCCTCTCGCGCGCCAGGCGACGCTCGAGACGCTCGCGGGTGGCGGCGTACTGTGCGGCTCTGCTGACCGCCTCGCCGCGGAGACTCTCCGCCGACGCAATCTCGTCCTCCAGGTAGCGGATCATCGCGTTGGGGTCGTAGGCGACCTCCGCAGTGGTGGCGGTGGCAGCGGTGGTGGCCGTGGCTGCGGTGGAGCTCGCGATGCTGACACGGCTGCTGCTGCGCTCATGGACAGCCGGCAGCGTAGGAGCGGTGTGCGTCGGCGACGTGGGGGGCTGCAACGCCACGGGGATGCTGGTGGAGGTGTTGACGGGTGCCTCTGCGGCGTTGAGGCTCGCCACCGCCCTCTCCTCCCCTCCCACGCCGTCGCCGATGCCCATCTCCTCCACCTCCTGTACCAGCTGCCCGAGCTGCTGCAGCGAGCTCGTCTGCTCCGCCAGCGCACGGTCCAGCTGCTCCCGCTGCACGTGCAGCTTCGCCAGTCGCCCCTGCAAGCGCTCCGCAATCTCGTGCTCCTCGCGCTTGAGGTGCTTCGACAACTCACTAATGCTTTGCCGCGTGCTCTGCAGTTTCGACTCTTGCGAGGCCTTCTCTTGCTCCACAGCACGCAGGTGCGCCACCAGCTTGGCGCGGTGACGCTTCGTTGCCTCGAGGCGACGCAGCAAGGTGTTGGCGATGCTGTCCTGCCGGCGCTCGATGTCGGCGTAGTTGGCGCGGAGGCCCTCCTGCAGCGTCGCGAGCGCCTCACGCAGGCGCAGCACCGACGTCCGCAGCACCACATTTTCCCCACGCATCTGCTCCACACGCTCCTCGAGCTCCTCTCTGCTGAGTGTTTGCGCCTCGGCCCCGAAGTCGTCCAGCGGCGGCGGGGCCGGCGTGGCAATGCTGCGTGCGCCGACGTTGACGGTGGCGCTGATCGCGCCGCCGCTGCTGCTGTGATGACCGACCGTGGTGAAGGGAGAGGGGTGGCGGCCGTGCGCCGTGCCGGACGCCGTTGCGTCGCGAGGCGTGCAGAGGCCCGTGGTGTAGACGCTGTGCGAGGCGCTCTGCGGCCCCTGCGAGAGGGAGTCCCCCACGTCCACGAGCGGTGGGGCGGTGGGGTGCGGCCCGAGGCTGTGGCCGCGTCGACCGCCCGCCCCACTGATCGCGGAGGAGCGATGGTCGCTCGTCTCGCCCCGCGAGGACATCGGCGTGTGGCACGCGCTGCTGGCCGCCCGTCCCCGCATGCCCGTCGCCGTCGTCGTGTACACCCCCGAGGCGTTGGCCCGGTCCGTGATCTGCGAGTGGCACGAGCTGTCGCGCGTTGCGGCTGCACTGGAGTAGGACCGGTGCGTCGACGGCCACTGCAGCGAGCCGCGTGGCGTCGGCTGCTGCTGCGCGGGCTGCTCCATGAAGGAGGGGCGACGACGTGGCGTGCTGGCGTGTGGTGGGAGCGGCTTGTCAGATGTCCCTCCCGTCGCCGCGGAGGTGACGAGACACGACTCGCCGACGCTGGCGGCGTTGGCGGAGGTGAAGGTGGTCTTCGAGATCGTGCGGGAGTGCGGCGCGTTCGGCTCCACCGGTGGCGAAATGCGCCGCTGCGAAGACTCTTTGGACGTCTGCATTTGCTTCATCGTGCAACAGTAATGTATTGGGGGAGAGACGAGTAGGCGGAAAAAAAAATTCAGCCGCAGTCAACAGACGAGTAGAGACGCAAGTATCAGCGCTACCAGGAGAAGAAAAAAAAAAGACCTAGACGATGGGCACACACACGTGCGCACTCTAATAATAAAAATAGTAAAAAAGGAAAGAGATGCGTAAGCGCTGAAAGAGAGAAGAGAGACAACAATATAAATCTATTTGAGGGAAAAGCAAGAACAACACAACACAGGTTGTAAGTTCGCCAAGAAGGTGCGAGAGGCTTCGAAAAACGAGAAAAAAAAAGGTATGAAACACGTGGACCCTCTTCAGTACTCGCACTAATTGCTGATTTTTTTTTTCTTTCCTTTCTTCACTGGTTTCTCTGCGTGGCAGCAAAAAAAAAAATTGATTAAGTGGTGTGTCGGCGTGGCCAACAAAGAGTGGAAGTGAGTGAGACAACACGAAGGGAGAGAGAGTGAGACGAGAGTGCACAGTTGGAAAGAGAAGGGAAGAAGAGGGCGAGTCCGGATGCCGATAGTACTACGGCACTTCACGTGCGTTGATGCGCCAACGGTCACGATCGAGAAAAGCAAGCGGAATCTCCTGTGTCATTGGCAACCACACATAGAACATGCTTTGCACGTGTAAGTAGGTGCTCAATAAAAGAATCGTGAGAGCAGCCCATACGAGCAGAGGAAGCGCTTTCGCACACATCAGGCACTGTTTCAACAATGACGCAAGGATGTTTTTAAGGTAATTCTTCTTTTTTGATTGTTGTACTTATATTCATCATTTTTGTTTAGTCGATGTAGGAAAACAAGGAAAAAAGTAATAAAGGTTGTAATGTTTAATTTTGGTTTGTTCCGTACTGGGTGACGCTTCGAAGAACGTCCTCTGCCCAGTTGTCCCTTCGTTCCGCACAGCGTGCACACTGTGAGGAAAAAAAAAAGACGAGACGCGAAGAACGTCACCACTGACAGGCAAAGTGCAAGTAGAACCGAGCGTCTTTCTTGCTTGGCAGCTGCACTCCTCACTTTTGCACACGCTAGGAGAAGAGGAGCAACGCGTAGAGGCGTGGCGCAGCGGCAAGCGAAAGCGCATAAAAAAAAAAAAAGGGTAACACATGAACTTGCGGGAACCAAGACAACAAGTCACATTCTCCGGGGGCCATCACACGGCGATGGGAACCACCCGCTAACCTCTGAAGAGAGACCGCAACACATGCACGCACGTGCGGCAACACCGAACGACAAAAAAAAGCCAAAAAAAAAAAAAAAGAGAGATAAAGGGGGGAAGAGAGCACACAGGATGTGTGACACCTTCACTTTGTTGCTGTATATGTGTCTTTCCATCACGGCCAGCGAAGGGGGGGAAAGAACAAAAGTTGACGCGGCGTCAAACAACACCGCTAAGATATTAAATAAAGAAAGGAAGTGAAAGCATTGGAAAAAAGAAAATGCAAAAAAAACAAAAGTCTATATATGAAGCAGGTCCATTGACAGCGGCAGCGATCACGCAAAGCACAGGCAGTGCGAAGTTTATGTGGGCGTGTGCACATCTAGGCGTGTGTATGTGTGTGTGTGCGTCCCATCATACACGCATGCACCAGCCCACAACAGCAACCGCCAAGAAAGAAAGGAAGAAAGACAGAAAGAAAGACATCAACAACAACAAAAAAGAGAAAGAGCCGCACCAAAAAGAGGAGGAACTGAAGTGGGAGGGTCATCTGTGCCTTTCCGCGACGGCTCTCTCCCCCCACACACATACACACGACAAGGAGAGAGCCGTCGCTGCAGTCGACACGCAACAAGAGCGAGAAAAATACTCAAAAAAATAAAAAAGACGTCAAAAGCCACCGCAACCACCAAGAAGGTACATGACTGATTTGTCAACGGGAGAGCGTGCGATGAAGTTAAGTGTATTGTCGCCCCACAGGCGCTGAGAAAGGAGTCGCCTCTGTGCGTCCTTCGAAGCCTCTGGCGGCTGCTCCACGCACACACAACCTTCCTTCTCTTTCCTAAAGTCCGCCCGCATACGGCGGCGGCGCGGCTGCGAAAGACGGCGTCCCACGCAGCGAGCTCATGGCCGACACAAAGGGCACCGCCGTGGGCATGTACGGGCTCGTGCCGGCCGCCCCGTACGTGGCGTAGTGCGGTGGCTCCGCCGTCGCCGCCCCCACTGCAGCCGACCGCGGCACGACCTGCGCCACCGACGCCCCGAGGAAGGTGTTGCTCGTCGTCGACGAGTTCGGCCCACCGAGCCCGGCGGCCGGCGGCAGCGAGTAGCGCGGCAGCGGCGACACCGGTGGTGAGTTGCAGCCCGCCGGCGGGGTGTAGGGCGGCGTCGGCTTCGTGGACGGCTGCAAGAGAAACACGCCGTTGCAGTTGCGCAGCAGCACGGGCTCCTGTGCAGCGGCCGGCATCGGTGGCACATAGTTGGCCATCACCGGCGAGCGCTCCTGCGAGAGGGAGGGACGGCCGCCGGGGAGGGAGGCTGGCGTGCCGTGGGAGGTGGACATGGCCTCCGCGAAGGTCGGTGGTGGCGGCTTCGTGGAACCAGGCGTGGCGGTGAGGTGCGGGATGCCCGAGTAGCAGTTCACGAACGGGCTGCGAGGCGCGGTGCTCGGCGTGCCGTAGGCCGGCGGAGGCGGTGGCGGCGGAGGCATGCCGGCGAGGGAGGAGTAGGAGGCGTTGCCTTCCACCGTGAAGCCCCCAGCTGCAGCAGAAACAACGCCACTGTAGGGCACCGCGAAGCACTTGGGCCCGCTGTTGTCCGTCACGGAGAAGACCGCCCCACCGCCGCCACCAGCAGCGGCAGCGGCGTCATCGGAGCTGCGGTCGATCGCCTCCGGCGCGCTGTCGTCCTCGTCGTCGCTGTCCACCGCCCGCACCTCGTTCAGCAGCCGCAGCAGCACGTCGTTCGGGTTCTCCTCCTCCCCGTCATCCTCCTCGGCGGCGAGGCCGGGAAAGAAGTGGGCGTGCGTGGCGAGGGCGGCCATGCCAGCATCGCTGCCGTGCGCACCATCGGCGCTGGTAGAGAAGATGCCTTCGTTGACGTACGTGGCGGGATCGGACTCGAGGGCGTAGTGCAGCCCCCGCAGCCGTTGCTCCGCGTCGCTCATGGTTATAACAACTAGAAAGGCGATCGAACAAACAATCAAAAAAAAAAAATGAGCTCGAGAAAGCTGCGGAAAGATGTTGGGAAGAGAAAAGGGGTGAACACACCTGCTGCTTGTGCACGTACGTATGCGTAGGCGAAGATGCACGACAGCGCGTGTCAACCACAAAAACCTCTTCACTCCTAAACCAAAGAAAAGAGGAAACAACAACAAAGCGAGAAATAATAATAATACTAGTAACTTATAGCCCGCACAGAAAAAAAAAACGAAGTAATTTAACGAAGAAAGCAGTGGAATTGGAACAGGAAGAGAAATAAGACTTGAAATCAGCTTTAGATATACTGTACTGTAGACACGCACATACACACTCACACAACGGAGAAGAAAACGAAAGAGGCGAATGCGTCACGCGAGAGAGAGAGAGGACGAATAAAACGCCGCAGGGTGGTTTTGAGACTCGATGATATAAAATGAGATTGAAGAACGAGACAGAAAAAGAGAACCAGAGGAAGAAGAGTGGCGCGAGAGCGGCAGTTGCGCACGTCTTTCAAAGATGCGGCAGCCACACGAATTTCCCACACTTCCTTTCTAACGCCAGGCAGAACGACACCGAGAACACCGAGAAAAAAACAAGGGGTCTTAGAAGAAGAAGAAGCAGCAGAAGAGCGCTCTTTAAGCGCTTCCTTGCTTCTTTCTTTTGTAAACTAAAAAAATTATAAATACAGCGCCAGAAGGGGTTGACCTTCAAGGTAGACTTAGTTACGAGAACAAAAACGAAAAAGACGGTAAACAAGGCAAGCAAGGCAGCGACGTCAAGACCTCAGCCGATGAGTGCTGCTGCTCCTACGCGCGCTCCTCTTCTTCCCTTCACTACTGTGGTATTTTTTTTTTCTTTACGTGTCTCAGTGTATTGTCTATTACTCACAGATATGTCACGCGCTTCACCTCTCCTCCGTTTCCTGCTTCTCGGTTTTTTTTTTTCAAGTATGCTTCGGGAAAGCCGCAGGTGCCTCTGCTGAAAGCGATCACGAGAACACGCTGCGCAGAAAAAAGGGCGAAAGCGAGCGAAAGGCGAGAAAATGAATTCGAAGGTGGAAGGTAGAGGAAGAGAAACGCTCACGGTTGACTCGTCGCGACGACAAAGTCTTTAAATTCGAGAAAAAAGACGGAAACAATTGTTTAGTAGATGGCGCTGTTCTCCTTACCTTTATCTTGATTGTTAAGGTGAAAGAAGAAAGGAAGAAAAAGGAGGTTTAACTGCTTTTTTTTTGGTTCTGAGAATATCGGCTCTGATTGGAGTGGCAATGTAAAGCGTCCCTCTTTGCGTGGGAGTGGGCCTCTGTCTGTGCGGGAGGGAAATGAAAAAAAGAAATGTTTTTCCGTCGACGAGGACGCCAGAGAGAAAGAGAGTGTGTGAGGCACGGGATGTCTTCACCACAGGAGAGAAAGCGGCGAGCACAACAGCCTGCCGATTCTCACGGACGGCAGTGCAACAAGCAAAGAGAAGATGTACGGCGGAGAAGCACAAAGCGCATTCCTCATGTTCGGAAGCGTTAGACAGAGAGGCAGCAGCGTGTGTGTGTGTGTGCGTGTGTGTGTTTGAGCGCAGGTGAAAAAGAAAGGGAAAGAGAACAAAGGAGAAAGAGAACGAGTTGTAAGGAGGAGCGGTCAGAGCACCTAAAAGAGAAGAAGCCTGCACCACTCCAGTCTACGTGAGCGTCGCACGAACACGAAGGCCATTCCCCGGCATGGAGAGGTAAAAGTGAGCCGCAATTTTTTTTTTAGGTGTAGCATGCGCTCACGCACCGCAAGAACATCTCTCCCTCTCTCTCTACCGGTTCTCTTGCTGTCCTTCCAACTCTCTGTTTCTACTTTTTCTTTTTCATGTTGAATTGCACATACGAACATCAGCTCGTGGTGAAGTATCATTCTTCTTTTGAGGTGTCTCTCTCTCTCTCTTTCCCCCATCCGCTAAGGAGACGGGGCGAGAGGCTTCTTGTCCGACTCCACCTGCGAGCCAGCGAGGGACTCGACCTGCTGCCGCATCTCCCGCCGCCCCCGCACCCGCCACCGCATATTCGACGCGGCGTGGTTGTGCATGCGCAGGATGGGCGTGTCCCAGCTGTCCTCCCCACCGGTCAACTCAATCGCACGAATCATGTCGCGTATCTCGCCGCTCAGGGCGTGGCCCGTCTGCTTCTCCACGAACTTCGCGATGAGCGGCACACGACCGTCGCCGGCGGTGAGAAACGTGTGCGACGTCCCTGGACGCCCCGACCGGCCGACGTGGTTGACGCGCTGCACGTAGGCCTCGACGGAGGCAGGCAGGTCGTAGTGAATGACGTGCTCGAGGTCGTCGACATCCAATCGCTTCATCGCGACATCGGTGCCAACGAGAATGCGCACGTCGCCGCGTTGGAAGGCCTTCAGCACCTCGTTGCGGCGCCGCGTTCGCAGCCCACTGTGCACGAACTTCACCATCGACGACGGCGCTGAGAGAGACCGCACGAGATCTGCGGCGATTTGCTCCGCTGTCTCCCGGAAGGCACAGAAGACGACCACCTGAGTGCGCTTCAGAATGACGCGTGTGTCGTAGAGCCGCTGGATCGCCTTGACTCGGTCGTCCTTGCTGGGCAGCGCGTAAAGGATCTGCCGCACGTTGACGTTCGCCTGCTCCTCGCGCGTCACCATCACCGTCACCGTCAGCGGCGACATGTAACGGTGCACCATCGCCTCCACCGCCGGTACCACCTCGCTGCACCACAGAGAGAGCTGATGGGCGACGCCGTTGTCCTTGAAGCGGCGCAGCACGTACTCGAGGTGCTCGCGCATCGACACGCCGTCAGGGGTGGCAGCAGCGTCCAATATCTCGTTCGTCTTGTCCACCGCCATCACGTGCGTGCCATCGACATCCACCGCCCCGTCCTGCAGCAGCGCATGCAGACGCGCAGGAGTGCACACAAGTATGTCACAGCCCTTCTTCTTCTGGATCGCGGTGATCTGCTTGGCCTCCTCGTCGTCGGTGGCGCGATACGCAGCGACGACGCGGACATCGGCATCGGTGAGACTGAGGTACATCGCGGCGGTGCGCATCACTGTCTGGCGCGTGGGGCAGAGGACCACCACGACCGGGTGTGCCACAACACCAGGAGTTGCCGCGCCGGCTTCGCTTGTTGTGGCCTCGGCCTCTGTTTTGTCGCTTCCCTCGTCCGCCGCACGCAGCCGCACCAAGACAGCGATCGACGGCACCGCGTACGCGACGGTGGTGCCGCTGCCGTTCGGCGCCACGCCAACCACGTCGCGGCCGCGCATCAGCTGCGGGATTGCGGCGGACTGCAGCAGCGTCGGTCGCGAGAAGTTCGAGTCCTCGAGGCCGCGCAGGACGCGCCGCGGCAGCACGTCAGCAGCCTCGCGGAAGTGTTGGAAGGACTTTACCGGCGTCGGCTTGTGGTGCTCATCCAGCACCTGCACCTTCCACACGATGCTGTGGTGCAGACTCGTCGACTCCACCTGCTTGTCGCTCTCCATCACCTCGCCGTACATCGTGCCGTCCACATCCGCCTCGTCCTCGGCCTTCGCCTGGCGCACACGGCGGCCCGCCTTCATCTTCTGTGCGCCGCCCGGGCCGAACTTCTTCACGAATCGCAGCGGCGGCGCGAGGCCGTCGGGACGCGGGAACACGACCGGCAGCGGGTGTCCAGGCACGAGGGCGATGCCGTCGACGGCGCGGCGCGAGTCGAGCATCGCTGCCGCCATCGCCGCCGCACCGCCGGCCACCTGCTTATTGCGGCCCGACCGCATCTCAGCGTCGTTCGCCTCATCCTCGGCCTGCCGTGTTGCGGCGGCCGCCTGTTCCGCAGCCGCCGCGGCCTCGTCGTCCTCAACGCCACCGGCGAAGCCGCCGTTCGTGTTGGTGAGTGTGCTGCGCACCTCCTGCAGGCGGAGGTCGGTGAAGAGGATGGCCGGGTCGTAACTCTGCACCTTCGCAGAGGAGAAGATGCGCCCGTCGTCTGCGGCGCCGAAGACGGTCGCCTCGCCGTACATCTTGAAGTCTGTGCTTGCCAGGTCCAGCGGGTAAACGTAATTGTTTGTTGCCGCAATCGAGGACGGGTCGCCCATCGGTGTGGTGGTAGAGGAGAGGGAGGGGAGGGCGGTGCTGCCGGTCGTCATGCCAGACAGGAGGGCTTCATCGGGCAGAGGAGCGTCCACGAAGGTGCGATGCGGGGTGGCGGTGGTGGTGGCGATGTAGCGCGGGCGGCGCAGCGCGGCCGTCTGCAGGCACAGCCGAACACGCTGCTGCATCGGCACTCAGAGAGAGAGAGAGAGGAAGGGGAAAATTAATGTGCGATAACCGCGGGTGGAGAGAGGAACGCCTTCTGCTTTGCTTGTGAGTTTGTGCGTGTGTGAGCTCTAGGAAACACAGGAAAAGAGGCGTTGGAAAAAAGAAATAAAAAGCAAAGAAAGGTGGCGTGCGCTGCAGGACGCACCGCAACGGGGGCAGCAAAGTAAATCGTTTGAAGAAAGAAAGCAGATGAGACGTTGACTGTCGTTCCGCAACGTCGACAACACCGCTGCTCCCCTTGTGGCGATCACCGAAGAAAGAGATGAGGAAGAGAAGAAGAGAATAGAAGGCGATGGAAGATGATGTCAGTGAAAGCGTTGATGAGTGGGTTTAAAGCGCTTGTTGCCGAACCACAAGAGTACGCTCGCTAACACGGACCACACACACACGATGTACTGGCAAGAAGAGTATCTATTGCCTCTGGCTGTCTACGCCGCATGACTCTTCTCCACGCAGGCGGGGCTGGACTGTGTGGCCTCCTCTCCGCAGCGCCGCTGCGGGGTGCGAAGGCATTGAATAGCTGCAGGGGAGACAAGTCGTGCGACCACTCGTGAGCTCACACCCACCTGTGCGTACACCGCTTGAGAAAGTCGGCGGGAAACACGCGGGACAACACATGCTCTAATTTTTTAATTATATTCTTCGAGTGGATGCGAAGCCATCGCGGTACAGGAGGGAAACACAAACAAGAAAAGCGAAGATAAGTGAGGCACTAAAGAAAATGAAGAGAAAAAGAAGACTACGCGTCGACAGCAACAAAAAAGCGAAGATGAAAGAAAGGGTCAAGCAAAAGAGAAAACAAAATTCCTCAAGGGACAATTTGAACAGCGAAACGAAAAACAAAGCAACAGAAAATGAACAAGAGGGTAACGCAATAGAAAGAAAGAAGAGCAACGTGCAAGCGGCACAGCTTTCAGCTACCAAAATTGTAGGTGGGCAAGTTGCTGATCCCGCTGTACGGGTTGTTGTCGGTGCCGCTCGTGTCCCGCGTCGTCTGCGACGGCTCGTCACCGCCGCCAAAGGAGAAGGCAGGCGGGCCGGCAGCCGCTGACGTCGTCGTCGTGTCTCCGCCGAAGCCGCCACTCGCCGGGCCGAAGTCAAAAGTTGGACGCGGTGCGGTGTACGCCGCTGACGGACTCGCCGACGCTGCCGCAGGACGCAGCGGCGATGACGCACCACCGGCGCCGTCCCCACTGCCACCAAAGCCACCGAAGCCGCTGCCGAAGTCGACCGAGGCGTACGGGTTCGTGTCGTTGGCGGCGGCCCCCACCGTGAAGTCATCGATGTCGTCGTAGTAGGGGTCGTCCTTCTTGTTGTAGGCGGGCGTGACGGAGACGGCCGGTGGGGCGGCGGGGGAGGAGAAGGTGGGCTCTGGCCGCTGCGGCTCCAGGACGAAGCCGGGGCTGGCGTCCTGCATGCCACCGGCGTTGCCACGTGAGGCGGTGGACTGGCCCATGGCGCTGAGATCGAACATCGGCTGCACCTCGGCCGGCGCACTCGTGAAGGCGGAGCGGCCAAAGTCGTTCATCGACGGCATCCCGCGCGGCTCGCTGGCGGCGGCGGACGGCGGAGGGGCGGAGAACATGTCCATGCCGAGCCCCTGCGGCTTGAGCGGGTCCTCGCGCACCGCCGGCTTCGCCGCCGCCGCCGACGGGGCATCAGCGGCCCCCTTCTTCTGCTGCGGTGCCTCCTTCTGCTGCTGCTGCTGCTGCGGCTTCACGGCGGAGCTGAAGTCTCCCATGGTGGGCAGCCCCTCCTGTCCAGAGAAGAGGTCGCGTGGCGTGCGGTGCCCCGAGCTCGACGAGGCCGACGTCGGCGAGTGCGCCGTCGCTGGCGGGGCGGAGGCGGAGAGACCCTTTAGCGCCGTCATCACCTGCCGCCGCTGCACGTCGTCCAGCATCTGTGACTCCTTCGACCGCTCCGGCTTGCCCGCGTCGCTGAAGAGGTCGTCGACGGTGTTGCGTGGCGAGGCGTTGGTGTTGCCGGCGCCGCCTGGTTTGTAGAGCGCCGACCGCTTCCCCAGCGACGACAGCTCCGGCTCCGGCGGGTTCTTGCTGCGGGCCCACTTCACCACGTGTCCAGAGGCGACGGAGACCATGTGTGTGATCTTGCTTCGCATCTGCTGCTGCTCCCCCTCCAGCGTGGCAATTCTCGACTTGATGGCTGCCACCTCCCGCGACAGCTCCGTGTCCTTCCGCGCCGCCTGCCGCTGCACCGCCACCGCCAGCGCGTCACGCGACTGCTCGAGTAACTTCAGCTTGGCGTCGAGAGCGCTGACCTTGTCGAGGTTCGCACACAGCTCCTGCGTGACGTCGACCTTGTGCTGGATGCGGCCGAGAGCGATCTGCTCCTCCTCCAGCTTTGCCAGCTGCGCCTCCACCTCCTCGATGCTGCGGTTCACGCGGTTCAGCTGCTCCTGCGTGGTGCCGTCGTCCTCGCGGCCACCGTCGTCGGCGGCGAACTCCTCACCGCTGCGCAGCGCCATCTCGCGCAGGTAGGCCGCCGTCTGACCGATGAAGTTGTTGCGGCAGCGGCGGGCGAGGGCGGTGAACTGCACGCCAACCACCTCCTCGCACCGCGTCTTGACGACTTCTGCCGCTAACCCCTCCGAGCCGACGAGGGCCTTGCGGCGCTCCTCCAGCTCCGCCAGCTTCTTCTCCTCGCGCGATTGCGGCGCCTTCTGCCCCGCTGCCTCCATCGCACGCTGCCGCTCCAGCAGTGTCTCGAGGCCCATCAGGATCATCATGGCCTCCCCGCGGTTCATCACCTTCACCGTCGGTGGCGGCTCGGGAGCGCCGGCGGCCACGTCGGCCGGGTCGATCAGGCCGTCGAAGGAGAGCGGCGGGGAGTGGTCGGGGTAGGCGAGCACCGCCACCTTCATCTTCGCCGTCGTGCCGTAGAGCCGGAAGACAACCGTCAAGACACCGGAGCCGGCGTTCGCGTAGCCCTTCAACACCTGCGTCACGTCCACCTCTGTCTCACCGACGAGACGGCGCGGCATGCCGCGGGTGTACTCCTCGATCATGAAGCGAATGTACTTGGCAGCGAAGCGGGTGCCGCTGTGGCCGGACTTGAAGTGCACGACAGCAGCGCCCTCCGGCATCGCCGAGAAGTTGATAACGCCGTTCTGGGCGGTGTAGCACGGGGTGGAGCGGTTGGTGTCGCCGCGCTGGTACATGATGGTGTACTGCTGGCCATTCGGCAGCGAGGAGCACTCCACCGACACCACCTTGAAGCGCAACACGTGCGTCTCACGCCCCATTTTCTTTTTTTGGGGGGTTTGTGTGGTTGACGATGCTTGTGCTGCGTATCAGAGAGAAATAGGCTTCGCTGCCCAATCAAAAAAAAAGCGACGAGAATGTCCTCGTGTACAGTAAAAAAAAAAAGATGAAAACAATTTCGAGCAGACGGTTGGCTGCAACGCCGTCTCCTCTTAATCTTTCTCGACGTTCAAGAGAAAGAAAAAGAAGATGGAGCCACACCAATACTTTGCCAAAGACGGACACAACTTCACAGACAGGAGAAAAAAATGAATGGAAAAAGAGACGATAACCGTAAATAAAAAAATAGATTTCACTTTACGAGGAGAACGCAAGTCACGCGCTGTGTGGAAGGCAGCTGTGCTTTATTGTTGTAGTGGTTGAAGTGTGAGTGGGTACGGGCAAGCACCAGCACCAGCACCAGCGAGAGCGTGAGTGCAGAAGGAAGAAGGAGATGAAAGAGATGAAAGAAGAGAGAAGGCTGAAAATTGGGCAGCGTCATCCGGTGAAGGTGTCGATGAACACACACGTGCGTGGTGCGGCACATTGCGACAGGGAGTCCTGCAGTTCCTCTGCTGTGCTCATCAGCTGTTATTCAATTTCTCTTTACAGCACACTACAAGCTTCACTCTGAAAGCTCCTTGTAAGCGACGCACCGGCGTATCGCACGCATTTCTGCATGGCAGCGCACACGAGCGAGAGGAAAAATAAAAAAGTCAAGCAGCCTTCACACCTTTTCTAATCTCTTTTGGGTTTACGCGATTGTGCGGTGAGAGCGGTCCGATTCGCCCTTTTCCGCTACAGTGAGATTTCACACCCCCTTCTTCGGAAACATCTTTCAATTGCATCGTATGTAATCTCTTCTTTTTTATTTCGCCGATGTTTTTGTTGCGCTTAACTCTTAACGAAATACGAGGAGGTTTAGGGAAGAATTCGCGGTGAGCGCAATTGAGATCACTCACCGCGTAGGCGCCACCACCAGAAAGAAGATGGAAAAAAAGAACTTTACCACGGTACACAACAACACCACATAAGACTACTTAGAGAAGAGGGGAAAAAAAAAAGACGCTAGTAGTACCAGTTACGCAGCATAAATAGATATATATTCTTCTTGACAAGAACAGAAACTAAAATAAAAGGTAAAAGGAATAGAAAAAAGAGAAAGCCCTGCAAGTGCAAGTATTCTTTTCTGTTTGGTCGAGCGTGGTGTGTGTTTGTGTCGGCTCGCTGGCTGTTGAATCGTGCGTTTGCTGCTGAAAAATCATGGAGGGTACTAAATACACCCACTCCGAACTGCACGACGAGCACCGTAAGAAAAAAAAAAGAGAGAAGAAAAAAGGCCAGTGAAGCAAGAGGTGCGCAAACAAAAGAGCGCTACAGCAACATTCACACACTCACGCACACAATCACACACATACACAAACAGGAGCGGGAGAATAATGGAAAAAAAAAAGAGAAGAAAACAGACAGCAATCGAAAAGCCGCCGATGTACAGCAAAAAGGTTTATTTGGCGGAGAGTTCCATAAAGAGAGAGAGAGAAGAGGTGAGGTATATAGGGTGTCGCTCAAATATAATAATAATAATCATAATAAAAATAAAAGAAAAGGGGGGAAAGTATAAGAGGGTGCTGTGAGTGTCTTTTACAGTATAAGGCAACACACACAGTAGTCCCTTACAAGATGTGGTGCTCGTTTGAAATACCACGTCCACTTATTCTTCTGTATTTTTTTCCATTAAATCTCGCACATTCACTGTTCTCCCTCCATTATTTAAAGAGACATTTGCTGTCGTAGAGGAGATCAGGTTCGCTGCGCTATTAAATTCTCTCTTAAAATGTTTTTTCAAATAGTGGTATAAGATGCTACGCGGCTTCTGCGTGGAGTTGGGGGTGTGTGTGTGTGTAGAACGGGCGCTGCTTCAACGTCTTTGCGGCCCGTCGACTGCTTTTCTTCCTCTTCTCCTCTCAGTCTCCCGTGCGGCACGGTGCGCCGCCCACGTCGCATCCTGAGCGTACGGCACTTGAAAAGAGAAGGGGAAAAAAAAGAAGTCGAACGGAAGTCAAGAATGAAGAAAAAAAAGTTGAAACACCGCGCCGACCTCTACACGTTGTGCGCTGCCGCATCCTTCCTTTCCCGTCCGAAGCACTCACGCATGCACAACGCGGAGAGCAAAAAAGGAAATAGTTTTGTTCTGGAAATACACTATTTCCCCCTCCCTCGGCTTCATTTAAGCAGACAAATTTTTAAAAAAATATTGTTCACTCACTATACATCAGCGGACCCAAATAAAAGAAAGAAAAAAGTTTAACGAGGAAAAAGAAGAGGAGTAGAATCAAAAGCGAGAAGATGCGGGGAAAACGGAAAGAAGGAAACAAGAGAGGGAAAGGGGGAAACAAGAAGATCGTCGCTCAGCCGCCACGCCCCTTGGAGGGGGAGCAGAGAAACTGATTGCTGTGTTCGGTTCGATGGCCTGCGTGGACACAGCAGCAGGGAAGTGACAACGACGGGAAGAGAAGAAAGAGAGGAGGAGGAAGAGTGGTGCTATCACACCCTCGCGCACAACTGCGGCCGAAAAGCTTCGAGGGGCAACAGGAAAATGAAATGCACGCGCAAAAGTTGGCCAATGATACATAAGGGAGAGAATAAAGAGAAGAAAACAGTTGTCTATGAAAGCAGAAGGAATGAAGGAGGAGAGACGGCAGCGACGGCAATTCATCTCTCCAGGCGTCGAAACGCAGCTGAGGGAGAGTGGCCGGTCAAAGAGGAACAGCCCAAAGGAGTACAGACAACGTGTACTTCCTGGCAAAAGAGCAAGAAGAAGAGAGGAAAAAAACCCTGGGCATACATCCGCGTACTGTAACGTCAAACAAGCGAAAGAGAAGGGGAACAAAAAGAAGAGGAGAAGGGGGAAAAAAAAGGCGTCGCTACAGGAAGATGGTGCACCAGAGGAAAGCCAAGGGGGGGAAGAGATGTGCGAAAATCAGCAAATGAATAATAATAATAAGACAAATGGTGGCGAAGCACGCGTTCAAGCCGTCCATTAAAGCGGCATCAGCCCTCCACACTCTACAATGCAAAACAAAAGAAGCAGAAAAGAGGAAGAAGAGGTGGTGTGTTGTGTCGTCACACTGCTCAGACAATACTCACACTTCTCCATACGTGACGTGAGAGGAAAAAAAAAAGCAAAGAAAACTACTTTTTGCTGGGTTTTCTGTTTGTGCGGCTGTTATTTATTGGAAAAGCGCACGTACAAGCAGAAACCGCGTCGACGCAACACGAGCACACAGCTGCGGAAACGCAACACTCGCCACAAAGATGTCCGGCCTCCCCTCACACACGAAAGTGACGAGAGGTAATCACCGCACAACATGACGGAAGAAGGAGAAAGAAATAGAGGATTAGAAAAAAAAAAAGAGTGCATTGTTTGGAACGCATCTCCGAAAGAGAGAAAGAGAGAAAACTGAAGACAGGTACATGAAGAGGAGAAGGATGATGCTGAGGAGATACCAGGGAAAGAAGGCATCTCCTCGCCAACGAGAACCAAGAAACAACCCAGCAACGCCGGAAGAGCGCTGCAGACGTTTTTTTTTTTTTAAGCAACAAGTCAGAAACCGATTCGGTATGTGTACGCCGTGTATGCGCACCAGAAATCAGGTGTGCGCGCGCCGGTATAGATGCGCGAGTACACACGCTGAGAGCAGCAAGCAGGAGGAGGAGAACCAGAAAAAAAAAAGAACTGAAGAGAGAAGACGATGAAAAAACAGTAATATTTCTATGGAACGGTGTGCAAGCATAATACGAGAGAGAAGAGGGACAAAAAGAGGCAAAGAAAAAAAAGAACGTGTCGGTGTCGAGTCACTGGGGAAAAAAAGGCTCGACGGGTAATTGGTGGAGAAAATAACAGAAAAAGGGAAAAAGAAAGAAGGAAAAACTAGCACGGACAGCTGAAAACGATGGCGGGGGCTTTTGCCTGAGAAATATTCGTGCAGCTCGCAGCCACCGACTCTCACTCTCCTCTCCCTCAGCTCATACAGCTACGTGTTTGCTGTTGTTCCCCGCTGCCGTGAGAGCATTTACCGAAGTGAGAAGAGGAGCGAGTGTGGCTGTGGGTATGTGTAGGTATGTGTGCGGCTGTGCTGGTGCCTTTGCGCAGTGCATATCACAGCATCCGCTGTTTCAGCTCCTACGCGTCCTTGCGCTTGTGCATCCCCTTGCGCACGTTGCCGCTGCCCTTCCTGCCGCCGTGCTCGGCGCGACGCCCGCGCTTCTCCGTTGTGTTCACGGCATCGCGGTTGAGCTGGTCCATCCAGATGCGGCAGTTATACTTCTTGTGGAGCATCCGCGTCAAGTCGTTGAAGTCGACGTACGACTCGCTCGTGTAGCGCACCGTCAGCTTCTTGCGGTCGAACTGCAGCACGACGCCCTCCACCACGATGGGGACGGCGAGCTGCACCTCGGCGAGGCAGGTGTGGCAGTAGTCCAGCGCCTCGGCCTCCAGCTGCGGCAGCGCCTCGCTCTGCTGCAGCTCCAGCGCCGAGGCGACACGCAGCACACGCGGCAGCGCCTTCGTTGATGTCCGCGGCTTCTCCTCGCCGTCCGCCTTGACGGGTGACGCCGCAGCAGCCACGGCCTCGGACTTCAGCAGCGCCGTCACCACACCGAGGTCCTCGCCGCGATCGCCCTCGACGATGACGGAGAGCCCCACGAGATCGCGTGTCTCCTCCTCCAGCGCCAGCAGGCTGTAGAGGTCAGCCACCACAAACGTGGCCTCTCCCTGGCGCAGCTGCACGGTGACCTCGTTGTCGTACCGCGGGACCGCCACCGGACGGCCGCCCACGTACACCTTGCCGAGTGCCCGCTTCGGGGCCACCGGCGGCGTTGCTGTGGCAGTCGCAGCGGTGGCGGTGCTCGCGCTCGCCGGCACACCGGGCGAAGGCGTGTTGGGCTTGCTGGCGCTGCTGCCGTTGCTGGAGCTGCCCCTCGCCACGACATCCGCCACCGCAACCGGCTCTCCCGCGTAGCTGACGGGAAGGGTGGCGGGGCTGTCGCCGAAGAGCGACCGGCGCACCTGCGCGTCCATCGTCAAGCTGGCAAGCGACTGGCCAATGTATGGCGTGCTCAAGTTGCTGTAGAGGGCGGAGGGCTCGAAGGCGCGCGCCTCCCAGTTGAGTGGTGAGTGCCGCGCCGAGAGCGGCGAGCTCAGAATGCTGCTGTTGTACTCCACCGAGTCCTCCGGCGCGAGCAGCTTCATGGCGTACGGGTTGTGGCGCGTCACCTTGGCGGTCTTGGTGCCGCTCATGCTGGCGGGGCGGTTCATGTACTGCAGAGTGTCCCTCGTGCAGTCCTCAAGGGGGGAGGTGCGGTACATCTTCGCGCTGAGGTTGTTGTTGATGCTGCGGAGCTGCCAAGAAAGGCTTCACACCTGTCAGAGGGTGTGGCGGTGAGAGGAGAGCGGCTCGACGGCGTTGGTTCGTGCGTTCAGCTCTATGGAGTGGCGGCTTCACGTAATTCCCTCTTTTGGTTTTACGACGTAAGGGTGATTTGTAACTGAGGTGCGTATGCGGTTTGAACGCGTGTGGGCAGCGTGAGTCACCAAGGTAAACGGAGAGAGAGAGAGAAAGATGGAGAACACAAACAAACGAAGTAGTAATGATGTCGGCTCTATGGTTTTAGTGGTGTGGTTAAGTCAAGCAACGAGGAGGATGGCGCGTCGAGACGTGTACGTGTGAGTGTTCTCACGTGGTGCAAAGACGCCGGCAACTCTTCCCCTCTTTTGTTATCTTTTTATTGTATCTCCCTATTCTGTGGTGGCGTAGCCGCTTCGTATTGGAGCTGCGGGGTGAGAAACGGAGAAGTGAAAGAAAAGAGAAGAGAAAAAGAGACGAGAGTTGCGCCTTTGTGCGTTGGTAGAGTTTGCGACGTGTTTGCCTGTGTGTGAATGTGGATATGTGGGTGGATGGGGCGGGTAGGGGATCGATTGCCTTGTCCTTTCTTGATGCTCGTCTGTGGAGAGCAGATTAAAAAAATAAAATAGAAGTAGATAAAAAAAATGACGGGGATTGATGTGCAAGGATTGACACACCATGACAGAAGGGGAGAACAAAACCAGCAAGGCGAGGTCGAGATAGAGGCACCAAATCAACAGACGATGCGAACTCAAATGAAGAATAAATTGAAGCTTCAACCGACACGTGACAATAAAGCAACTTTTTCTTTTTCACCGCTAAAATGTGCGTGGCGAAAGCCAAAGCCCCGTTAGCAGCATGCAAACAACAACAAAAATGCTCGTCAGAGGTGGAGAGGCAGAAAGACTGCCTTACAGACTTATGCGCGAAGCACAAAACGAAGAAAACGACGTGTGACACACGCACGCGCGCACACCGTTTCGGCCTCCTCTGCTGCTGCTCTATTTCAATCGACTTTACTTATGTGAGGCGAAAATGTCAGGTGAAAAAGACACGGGTGCATTGCTCAGGCGTATCGTTATGGAAATTAAGGCGGTCCGCGTCTGCCATGGCGGAGGCGCTAAACGGAAATAAGACGAAGGAGACAGGAAAGAGGGAGAAAAAAGCAGCGGTGTTTTTCGTTGAAGGACGCACAGGGGCACACAGCATTACGCCGCAGCAGCAGCCATGCAGATGCACACACGCACACTCTCCATTAGGCTGTGCCCGACACTCGCCACAGGTGGACCACTCTGTCATCGCCTCCGCTGGCCAGCAGCACTCCTTCTCCCTCTCCTTCTCCCTCTGCATCAACAGAGAGCAGACGTCCCTGCGAGGCAAAGGCGACGGTGTTCACGTCGGACAGGTGCGCCGCCTCCACGCGGGCGACCAGCTGGCAGTGCACCCCCTCGCCATCCGCGTAAACGGCGAGCAGCGCAATGCTGTCGTCGCCGCTCGCACACGCCACCACGGCGGCGTTATGCGGAGCCCAGTCCATATCAAAGATCGACCGCTCAACGAAGCCGCTGGCACGCGTCGCTTCGACCATCTTGCCCTCCGCGTTGCGCTTCCAGAAAATCACCGACAAGTCGTCTGAGCAGCTGCAGAGGAGAGGCTGAGGCAGCAAGGACTGCGTCTGATGCGCCGCGCGCACCTCCTCCATTGGCAGCTCCAACTTCTGCGCTGCGGTGGCCCACACCGTTGCCTCGTGCGCCGTCAGCGTCTGCACGCACTGCCAGTCATCGTGGTGATGTCCTTCGGACCATATCTTTATTGTGTTGTCGTAGGCGCACGTGACGGCGAGCGGGACATCGCTGTCGTTCTGCGGCAGCACAAACTGACAGTGCTTCACGTCCTGCACGTGCCCGGTGAGAACGCCGCCGCACTCGTACTCGCCCTCGTCCACCCGCTCCCATATCCACGCCGTGTGGTCGCGGGAGCTGGTGATGAGCATGCTGTCCGTCGCCCACTCCACACACTTCACCTCGCTCTCGTGCCCGTCCAGCACGCCTTCGATCTCAAACTCGAAACTGCCGCTCTCGACGTCGCGGCGCCACACCGTTGCGGTGTGGTCGAAGGAGGCGCACGCGATGTACTCCCCGCTGGGGCTCCAGCTGATGTGCCGAATGGTGCGGCTGTGCTCCCCCTCCAACGTGCCGACACACACCCACTCCTCGGCACACTTCTCTTCTCCCTCCTTCTTTTCCGAAGCACCGTGGCGGCGGCTCCAGAAGCGGACGGTGGCGTCACCAGAGCAGGAGGCGAGCACGGCGGCGTTCGGGCACCACCGCACGCACCACACACGGTCCTTGTGGCCCTTCAGGGTGGCAACTCTCTCCAGCCGAACGTTCTGCGGTGCAGTTGCGGGGAGTCGCAGCGGGGCGGCGGGACTGGCCGCTGCAGCTGTGGACGGTGTTGATGCCATTCTTCTCGTATGAACTCTGCTGATATGTGTGTGCGTGTGTGTCCGGTCCTGTGCTGTTTGACAATATTGCCAGGGAGAGAAGCGGTGTTCTCGCTGTGCCTCACGAAACAGGCCCTCTTCAGTAGCTCTTACTCGCACGCCAGCGGAAGGAGATACGTAGCGGCGTTAGGCGTCAAGACGAGAGAGGAGGTGGTGAAGGAGAAGATGGCGAGGTGCATTGACAGAGAACAGCGACACCGGTGCGTGCGCCGTACAAAAGAGATCCGCAGAGTCCTCTTTATTTAGCCAGCTGCCAGGTGGGACACAAAACCCGCGAGGGCAATTTCAAAGGTGAGGGTGAAGAACCCAACATGACGCAGCACGTCACCAGCCACGGCGGAGAGAGGGTGCGGAAAGCAATTAATCAAAAGAGGAAAAAACTCAGTTTTCCACTTTCATTCCCTTCTGCAACCTTTGCATGCTCCAGCTGTGACGTGCCTCCTTCAGCATTGCCGAGCATCGGACCAGACACAGCGAACCACCAGAAAACAACCGTGTTCACGGCGCGCGGAATACATCTTTCCTTCTAACCATTGTAATTTAAACGGTGTTAACAACTTACCATGGAGTGCTGGAGGTGGCCTCTCACCTCGCGCTGCGTGCGTCGGGGAGGGAGACGCACAGACGAGGCGCCGCGCTGCCTGCTTAAACGCCAATGCACCCAGTGAGGCAGGCAACTCTTCGCAGTCGTTAGTGCAACCTCTCTTACGAAGAAGTACAAAAGGAAAAACCAACACACACAAACACAGAGAGAGTGCGGCCCACACGACACCGCACTACTCGTCGTCGCTGTCGGGAAACTGGTAGGCGCGGACAGAGAGGTCCACGCCGGCCCCGTAGAACTTGCCCTTGTTCTTCTGCTTCAGCTTGTTGAAGCCCTTCCCCTTGGTGCGCATCATCTCCTGGTTCTGGCGCAGCGAGAGGTGCTCCTCACCCGGGCGATTGTCGCGCAGCGCCTCAGCGTGGAAGGTGACCTTCGTCGGGTCGATGCGCTGGAAGCGGCGGAAGGTGCCGTCCTCGTTCATGTTCTGCGGGCCGCGCCGCGGCGGTGCCTCTGCCTTGGCTGCCTTCTTTGCCGGCGGTGCCGTCGCGTCGTCGTCGTCGCTGTCACTGACGGCGGCGGCCCGCTTTGCAGGCGCCGGCTTCTTCACCGGCTCCTCGTCGTCGCTGTCGCTCTCCAATGCGGCCTTCTTAGGAACAACCTTGGGAGAGGACTTCGGGGACGCCTTCTTCGCGGCGGGCTTGCGCACCGGCTCGTCGTCGTCAGAGCTGGAGTCGGCAACGAGGACCTTCTTGGCGGCAACCTTCGGCGACGCCTTGCGCGACGCTGGCTTCTTCACTGGCGCGTCGTCGTCGCTGTCGCTCGAGTCCGGGATCGGAGCCTTCTTGGCGGCAACCTTCGGGGACGCCTTGCGCGACGCCGGCTTCTTCACCGGCGCGTCGTCGTCGCTGTCGCTCGAATCCGGGATCGGAGCCTTCTCGGCGGCAACCTTCGGGGACGCCTTGCGCGACGCCGGCTTCTTCACCGGCGCGTCGTCTTCGCTGTCGCTCGAGTCGGCCGCCACGCGTGCGCGCTTCTCTACGCGGTAAGCCAACACCACCTCAGCCAACGTCTTTGCGCCGAAAGGAGAGCGGCTCGGTGCTGCGGTGGACGGCGCCTCCTTTTTCAACGCCTTCGCGGCGGCTGGGTAAGCTTCAGCCAGGTAGTCGCTCACGAGGTGGTTCACAGCCTGCGACATGGCGACGAGGATGGAGAAACAGGAAAGAGATGAGAAAGCGGTGCGCTGTTCGGCAGAAGCCGGGAGTCTCGGCTGCACAGAGAGAGGGGAGTGGAGGAGTATCGGCGGAACAGAAGGCAGGGGAAAAAGAAGTGAAGATGGAGGAGAAGCATGCGGCGTGCCACAGACACCAGCGGAAGAGAGGGTAAGAGAGAAAGAGAACGGCATCGCTCGGGTAGGGAAAGCAACGCCGTCATGAGCAAAGAAGGGGTCCATCGAAAATAGTTTCGGGCATCTGCTGGGAGAGACCAAAAGCCACAAATGCAATGCCGTACTGTCGCTCCAACAACTCCAAGAGTGCAGTGGGAGGAGCAGAAATTAGAAAGCTTCAAAGCTTTTGTGATGAGGCGAACTCGCCCGGACGCGAAGCCCACCAAAGAGAGAAACAATCGCGGCGCCGTTGCGTATGACGAAGGCAGCAGACGCCCCCTTTATCGAACGCGTCGCAACACAGCCCGCAACGAAGAAGAAAAAACACGGATGCGGATTAAAAAAACGAGGAGAAAGCAAAGGCAGATATGCACATACGTGTGACGTTCCCCTCAGCCGCACACACCTGAGAGTTAATAACACAAGCAGATAGACAAAAAATCAGCAAGGAGGCACAAGACAGCGAGAAAGAGAGAGAGCCAGGAGAAGCAGATAGACTGGACATCTCGGCGACCAGCGCAGCAGCGGGACATGTGCATCGGAGTGCCATTTCTCCTCTGTACCTCAACAGCTCCATTCTTCCCTGCTTCTTGGCGGGGCCCACCTCACCTCCGCGAAGAGACACCGCAGAAATAGAGGTGGAGAACGTGTTGTGGCAGACGAAGTACGGTGCATGCGTCCTGACAGCATTCCTCCTTTACTGCAGAGCGGCGGCCGCCTGGGGAAGGGTCAGCGGGGCTGCAGCAGCAGAGCTCGTGCCGTCCAGCCCGAAGTACCGCAACAGCACCCGCCGCAGCCGCTCATTGTGCGCATTGTCGAGGGCGAGAGGCGAGAGAACGCTGTCGTAGTACTTGCAGTCCGCGTAAAACCCGCCACTGACAATGTTGTCGGCGAGCGCGCAGAACAGCACCACCTCCGCCCCCTCTCCGGCGAATTTGAACACTGTCCGCAGCAGCACTTTCATGAAGACGGCACCGACGTGGTAGATGGCGGTGAGCACCACACCGGGGTGCAGCGAGACGACCTGCGTCTGCGTCCCCTGCAGCCGCCGTGCCAGATCTCGGGTGTAGCAAATAAAGAGCAGCTTGGAGAGACTGTAGTTGCTTGTATGGTGTGGCGAATCGGGCTCGCAGTTGGTGACAAGGGCGTCGAGAGGCGTGCGACACGGGCCTGGGATGCATGCGTTGAGCTCCATCAGCGACGCCACGTTGACGATGCGCGACGGCCCGCTCGCCTTCAGCCGGTCGAGCAACAGCTCGGTGAGAAGGACGTGGCCAAGAAAGTTGATGGCCAGTACCACCTCATTGCCTCGCTTGTTAGCCTTGTAGCCCACGATGTTCACCATTCCTGCGTTGTTGATGAGCAAGTCGATGCGAGGGGTCATGTGCAGAATCTTCGCCGCACTCTCCCGCACACTCTCCTCATCGTTGAGGTTCAGCTTGAGAAAGGTTGCCGTGGCGGTGCGCACACGAGAAGCGAGCTTCGCGATTGTCTGTCGCGCCTCAGCCTCGAAAGGGCAGCAGAGAATCACGTCGATGCCTTCCCGCATCAGCTGCTCCACCACCTCCTGGCCAATGCCTCTCTCTCCACCGGTGATAACAGCGACGGGACGCTGCCCAAGCACAGCGGAGGATGCATCCGACACCGCAGCGGCCTTCTCCTTCATCGACCTGAGAAACCGCGACGTCTTGCGGAAGTTGTCGGGCGACGTGCGCCACGCCCGCAGGGAGGAAAAGCGGAGCGGGAAGCCAGAGGCAAGGCGCCGCTGGAAGAAGAACATGCCCACCGCGTAGGTGACAACGAGGACCCAGTCCAGCAGTCTGCCGCGGCCTAGGCGCAGAAGCAACAGCCCCCAGGGAACCAACAGGGCGACGTGGCAGAGGCCGGCGCGCAGCTCAGCCAGCGTGAACACGTTCCATGGGATGTAACAATTTAAGACGTGAAGCATGGCGTGCAACTTGCTAGCGTTGTGTTATCTGTTTTCCCTCTTTGTTTTGAAGACTTTATTTTTTAGTAGAGCAGCAGGAGGAAGACAAGAGAGCGGATGAGAGGAAGGAGGATCGAGGAAAGGAGAGGCGGTGCTGCCCTCCACTGCATTTTACTCCGGCTCAAAGATTTCACATCAACATGAAAAAGTATCGAAGAGGACACTAAGCAGAGCACAAGAAACACCCTACGCACTCGTGCTACAACAGCCCACCACCACAAGGAGTGCGAGGGCCATCGCAGCATTCTCCATCGCCTATCAATTCGGTTTTTTTTTTTTTTGGAGCGCTGCTGGCAGCATACATGTACACTGAGAAAAGAGAGATGTCCACGCAGAAGGAGTGAAGTAAGAACAACAACGAAGATAGAGAGTGAGTGTAGAGGAAGGGACGCAGGAGCAGAACACCACTGCCGTCCGACACATGCAAAGGACGAAGTTGCGTAAAGGAACGGCATGAGAGGGAAGAGCCGTGAAGGACGAGCTGTCACGCAAGAGGGTAAAGCCATCTACAGACGCAATAGGAAAGAGCAAGAACATCGAAGAGGACCCGCATGCAGACAAGGTGTAATGTGCACCACGTGCGGCGTGCTGCACTGCCACAGGAAAAATAAAGTGGTTTTGGCAAATATGAAAAGAAAGCAAAGCTGGGGGAAGATGTGCGAGGCAGAGCAGAAGAGGGCAGGCTGCGGTAATAGCGAGAGCTGATCCCTCACGGTGCAGCTGGTAAGCAACACAGAAGTATAATAATAACAAATCGATTTTAGAAAAAAAGAAGAGAGAAAACATCAGCAGCGCTTTATCGCACCGCAATCAGGGAAAGGCAAAGATGAGAAGTGCAGCTGAAAGGAGCGGGCCATGACGGAGCAATTGTGATCTCTCCGCCAACGCACGCCACTTTGCTGATGAGCACGCTCTGCCCGGCAGTCAACCGTCAAGCAGCGCTCGTCTTCCTCTCCTCTTTTGCGTGTTTCAGTTGGTTTTTTTTTTTTCTTCTCTCCTTTTGACACGACTGCATGCGTGTGCGTACGCACGTGGGTGTCCGTGGTGAGGCCTAGAAAAAAAAAACACCCGACTTTCCCCAAAGAGAGTGTAGGCAGTACAGCAAGGACGCTCAAGCGACCGCCTTCTCATGCGCGTCGAGCTCGCGGTGCTCCTGGGTAAGCATGCAGGAGTACGTCACCACGTAGAGCCAGTCCCAGAAGGACTCCGGGAACCACCGCGTGCACTCCCCGCAGCAGTGCACCGGCGCACAGAAGCAGCCGAGGCCGAGAATGGACGTGTCCCAGCACGACTTGCGCAGGCCGTAGCGCTGCATCAGCATGTAGCGGTTGGCGTGGCAGGCACACGGCAAGCACAACAAGATCTCCCAGAAGAGACTGCAGCGTGGCGTCCCCCCGCAGCACTCGCAGTGGTCGACACGGCCGCATACACCGGCGCAGCATCGGTACTGCGTGTAATCTTTCTGCAGCAGACGCCGCCGATGCGCGGCGACGACGCACCACGGCGCGATGCAGGCACCGAGGCAGTAGCAGGGCTCCGTGCAGCACACCCGACCGAGTGGAGTCGACCACTTCTGCGTGCCGTGCCACTTACGCATCTCGGCAAACGAGGCAGGCGGGACATACCACCCATTGACGCCACCGGCGTGTGGCAGCTTCGGCTGCGGGGCGGGCATCATCCCCGCCTCCCCCATCTGCTGTGCCGGTGACGGTGCGGCGTAGGTCACCTGCGGCGCGAAGCCTTGCTGCTGGTACACCGGCTGCTGCTGCATCTGCATCTGCGATGGGCCCGCACCCACGGCACGGTTACCGGCCTCGTAGGTGTAGTACACCACATTGGCGTTTGGGGTGTCGCTGTAGTTGTTGTTCATCTGCGACGTCATCACGTACTGCTGCTGCTGTGGCGGCGCGTAGGCGGTGCCGTGTCCGTAGGTCGGCTCCACATAGCCGGCGGGCTGCGGGCCGTCCTCTACTGCCTGGTTCGCCTCCTGCTGATCGTCCACTGGTGAGTAGGTCTGGTTGTACCCATCCGCTGTCATGTAGCCAATCGACCCGTCTGGCATCTCGTAGTAGTAGTAGTAGTCCTGCGATGCCTCCGCAGCTCCAGCCGCAGCAGTGGCACCGGTCGACTCCGCTGGGGGCATGTAGCCCCCCACACTGTCATTGTTATCGTTTTGCCGGTACATACGTTTCTACACGCGTAGATGGCTGTGCAGAAAAACAACGCCCGGTGGAGGTGCTCCAAGGTACAAACGCCTCGTTGACCACTGGTGTCAGCTGCGCTCACAAAGAAGAGAAGACCGCACGGGCATGTACGCCCCCCGCACACAGCCAACACAGAGAGCAGCAAAGACGGAAGAGGAGGAATCAAATTTGAGAAGAGGAACAGCGAGGCAATCGCGTCGTGGCGGGCGTTAAGCGACAGACGCAGTCTTGCCGTGCTACGTGGCAACAGACCACCCAAGAGTGAACCTTCTCGACACACAGTGCCCGCATACACACACACAAACACTGCGCAGTACAGGCAGGGGAAACGAAAAGGTAAGTGGAATGCGCGCATCAAGAAGGACGGCAGCCGCCTCTTCCCTCCACCATCGGTGCGCTTTGCCTGCACTGCAGCGTTGTGAACACAGTACTCCTTAACGATGATGAGCAAGGCTGTCATGCTTTTTGAACGTAGAAGTTGCTGTATAAGCTCTTGAAAAGCAGAGCGTGGACACTACTTGTATGTGCCCTCGTCGGTAAGAGGGTACTTCTCCCTAAACCCGACTAAAGTGGGAAGAAAAAAAAGAAGCATATCCCACTTCACACACGCGATATCGGCCGTCCAAAGTCGTCCACCTTCCCGCTCACCCACGACTCAAGCAACGGAAACGTCGCCGTGTTGGGCGGCGACGTAACAAAGTGTGGGTGCGTCCCCGCCAGCATCTGGGCCACCTCCGCCTTGGCCACCCACCGCACCTGCAGCAGCTCAGCCGCCTCGGCCACGAGAGTCGGGCTGTTCTCCGCCACGGCGTAGTAGCATGTCATCAACTGATAAGGGAAGGGCCAGGGCTGGGAGCCGACGTAGTGCAGCTCCGTCACCACCGCCCCCGTCTCCTCCATCACCTCGCGCACCACCGTCTCCTCCATTGACTCGCCCTGCGCCACGAAGCCCGCCAAAATTGTGAGACGGGGAGTGGCGGAGAGGGGAGCGTTGCCGCGCTGTCGCCGCTCGGACATGATCACGTTGCCCTTGCCGTCCAGTACCGCCACAATCATCGCAGGCGTAACGGGGGGAAAGATGCGGTGCTTGCAGCTCGTGCAGCTGCGTGTCAGCCCAAAATCGGTCGAGTGCATCGCGGCGCCGCACCGAGCACAGAACGGCGTCAGCGCCGACCACTGCCGCATCGACAGCGCCAGCGACAGCAGCGACTGCTCCGCCGCATTCAGCGCTGCCAACAGCACTAGCGGAGACGTCCACTCTCTTTGTGCGGCGTAGTCGCTGTCCACCTCCGCCGCACCCACCACAAACACATTCCGCGGCTGCGTCGTGTCCTCGCCAACGTACACGGCCTCCGTCAGCGGCACCGTCAGGAAGGACTCGGGAGCGTTTGCAGCTACCGGGTGCAGCCAGCTGCTCGGGCCGCCGTTGAGCAGCACGCCGCTGCCGTCGTCCTTGCACACCACCACACATGGATGCGCATCGGCGCTGACGTGGCGCTCAATGAAGCCTGCATCGTGTCTTTCCTTCTCGTAGCGCTGCACGGCGGTGTCCGCCAGGGGAAAGGACAGCAGCGCTGACTTGGCCAATACCCTGCGCATGTCGAGGGTTGTGAAAAAGGGGGAATAAAACCAGAGAGAACGAGGAACAACACGCAGTGAAGGGTATAGGCGTCAAAGTCTCTTATCGGTCAAAAAGACAAGAAAAAGAGTCTTGCAATCTGCCAACGTGCAGCTGGAAGTCAAAATTCACACACTGCGGCGTGTGGGACGATGCACCGAAAAAAAAAAAAAAGCACCATCTGCTCCGCGAGCGTGGGGAGCCGAGAGGGGAAAGAAGAGAGCAGATAAAAGGTGAAGGTGGGGTGCAAAAACACAAAGCCGCGCTCTCCAGTAACGAAAGGTGGGTGAGTAAGGTGTTGGATCGCGCTTCTCCTGCACGCCTAATAGCCCTCGAGAGCGCCATAGCAGATTCAAAGAGAGCCTATCTGTTCCTCTTCGCCTGCCGCCGCTACACTGCCACAAGATGAGCAGTTGCGGTCGTCAAGGGAGTATTAAGGTGGAGTTGCTCAACTGCGAGTGCGACAAGGATGCGCCGCCATCTTTGCCCCAAGTAGCTTTCACGGTTGCTGTACTCCGCAAGCACCGCGGAGAAAAAAAGCACCACACCGTTGGCGAAGGCGTTTGTGTTCTTGTCTTTCACTTAAGCGCAGAAATCCCGCTGAAAGAGTGTGAAGCGTACCCGTACCGCCACGCAGCGCAGCGCAGTTGGGAGAGAGAGTGTTATAAAAAAGGTAAAGGAGCACTCTAAGACCGATGCCTCTCTCACAGCCACCGCTCAGTGGTAGCTAGCCCCTCCCTTCCCGCTCGTGTATGCGGGGAAGAGCAGCCGCTGTGAACCACTACGCCTTGCCTGTCGGCTCACCCATGTCGTCCACCTCCCCATTCACCCACCGCGCCAGCAACACATGCGCAGCCGTGAAGTCGGGCACAACACCAAACTCCGGATGCTGTCCCGCCATGGCCACACGCACCTCCTCCTTCGACACCCAATGCACGCTGAGCAGCTCCGCAGCTTCCACCACAAGATCGGGGCTGTTCTCCGCCACGGCGTAGTAGCATGTCATGAGCTCGTAGGGCGTTGGCCACGGCTGGGAGCCGACGTAGCGCAGCTTTGTCACCACCGCCCCCGTCTCCTCCCTCACCTCGCGCACCACCGTCTCCTCCATTGACTCGCCCTGCGCCACGAAGCCCGACAGCACCGTGCGCACCGGCTTGCCACGTGCGTCGCGGTAGGGGCGACGACGCTGGGACAGGATCACGTTGCCCTTGCCGTCCAGTACCGCCACGATCATCGCAGGTACGACGGAGGGATGAATGCGGTGCTTGCAGCCCGTGCAGCTACGTGTGAGGCCGCAGTCGCTGCCTCGCATGCCAGCTCCGCATTTTCCGCAAAACGTGTGCGAAGCCGACCACTGCCGCATCGACAGCGCCAGCGACAGCAGCGACTGCTCCGCCGCATTCAGCGCTGCCAACAGCACTAGCGGAGACGTCCACTCTCTTTGTGCGGCGTAGTCGCTGTCCACCTCCGCCGCACCCACCACAAACACATTCCGCGGCTGCGTCGTGTCCTCGCCAACGTACACGGCCTCCGTCAGCGGCACCGTCAGGAAGGATTCGGAAGCGTTTGCAGCTACCGGGTGCAGCCAGCTGCTCGGGCCGCCGTTGAGCAGCACGCCGCTGCCGTCGTCCTTACACACCACCACGCACGGATGCGCATCGGCGCTGACGTGGCGCTCGATGAAGCCTGCCTCACGCCTCTCCTTCTCGTAGCGCTGCACGGCGGTGTCCGCCAGGGGAAAGGACAGCAGCGCTGACTGCCGTAAAACGTTGTCCATTGCAGTTCCGCTTTAAAGTGTGTGGGGAAGCAAACAGTAAAAAGGTGCAACACTGCGTCGTTCGCGACGTACTCCGTCACAGCAGGAAACGATGCGGTGGACCACAACGAGTGTCTCTGTGTCTTCCTTTTGCCTTTTAACGACGCGTTTTGAGGAGAGAAATGAGGGATGCAAAACGACAGAGTGGAGAGAAAGCACAGGCGAGAGCTGCAGTGCAGTGCCTCTAAAAAAACATAAGTCCGGCAGTGCAGTTATAACGGCTGTGCACATTGCTCACATTGGATCAAGACACGACCAGCTTGGAGCAGAACCTGCAAGACGGCAAGCGGCACTGGCCCCGTTTGCCACGAAACACTGAGACAGAACCGCCCCACCACGATTACCACAACATGCACTTGGGTACAACATGGAGCTCGTTAGTCCCCCTTTCCTAACGTCACTACTTCTCCTTCACATCTTGTCCGTTGTCAGACAGAGCAGCCCGGCAGAACTACAACAAAAGCAGGCAGAAGATCATCGTCAACAAAAGCAGGGCACCACATATGCGTTTGTGTCGCTTTGAGCGCTGCACACCGCACCGAGTGCGCATTTGAAAATAGAAGCGCGAGAGCTAAATGCCGGATAGAAAGAGAAAGCAGCTGCTGTGAACCACTACGCCTTGCCTGTCGGCTCACCCATGTCGTCCACCTCTCCATTCACCCACCGCGCCAGCAACACATGCGCAGCCGTGAAGTCGGGCACAACACCAAACTCGGGATGCTGTCCCGCCATGGCTACACGCACCTCCTCCTTCGACACCCAATGCACGCTGAGCAGCTCCGCAGCCTCCACCACAAGATTGGGGCTGTTCTCCGCCACGGCGTAGTAGCATGTCATGAGCTCGTAGGGCGTGGGCCACGGCTGGGAGCCGACGTAGCGCAGCTTTGTCACCACCGCCCCCGTCTCCTCCATCACCTCGCGCACCACCGTCTCCTCCATCGACTCGCCCTGCGCCACGAAGCCCGACAGCACCGTGCGCACCGGCTTGCCACGTGCGTCAACACCGTGGCGGTGGCGCAGAGACAGGATCACGTTGCCCTTGCCGTCCAGTACCGCCACGATCATCGCAGGTGTAACGGGGGGAAAGATGCGGTGTTTGCAGCCCGTGCAGCTACGTGTCAACCCAAAATCGGTCGAGTGCATCGCGGCGCCGCACCGCGCACAGAACGGCGTCAGCGCCGACCACTGCCGCATCGACAGCGCCAGCGACAGCAGCGACTGCTCCGCCGCACTCAGCGCCGCAAAGACGGACATGGGAGCCGCCCAGCTGCGTTGTGCGGCGTAGTCGCTCTCCACCTCCGCCGCACCCACCACAAACACATTCCGCGGCTGCGTCGTGTCCTCGCCAACGTACACGGCCTCCGTCAGCGGCACCGTCAGGAAGGACGGCCCGCCCTGCAGCAGGATGGGGTGCAGCCAGCTGCTCGGGCCGCCGTTGAGCAGCACGCCGCTGCCGTCGTCCTTACACACCACTGCACAGGGCTTCGCGGCCGGTACGACGCGTCGGGCGAGAAAACCTGCTTCACGCCTTTCCTTCTCCTGCAGCCGAATGGCGGTGCAGCCCAGCGGAAAGGACAACAGCGAGGATCGCGTCAGCACCTTCTGCATCTCGCGAGACGCACGCAAGAAATGATGTGCAATGGGGGAAGCAAAGAAGAAGGGACCGACCACATAAGCTGCATAACTCGGCGCAGTTGAGCTCTTCAGATGGTTGCGTGAAAGCTGTGGCTGATGTTCCCCCCGTGTGATATGCGATATGAAAAGAAAGAAGAGAAGTAACGTGTGGCCAGACGCTAGCGAGGGACGGAAGAGAGTAAAGGAATTGAAAGGATTGTGGCAGATCTCACGAAAGCTTCACAGAATACAGCGGAGAGAGCAAAACAACAACATAAAAGAAACCCAGCGCACTTTGTTCCTTCGTCTTCTGTGGCTTCCTTGATGTTGCTGTCGCTCTCCCCGATGACTCTGAGCCTCCAACAGTAACAATTGCACATAATAGCCATGCGTGCAGCGGATGCAAAAGCAGCAGCTGCGGTATTCCGCTCCCCTCTCTTCTCCAAGCTCAACGCTCGAGAAGGAAGATCGGGTGTGCCTCTAGTCGTGGATCTTCGACTAAATCATCGAAGAACAATGCAAGCAAACTTGTCAATGGACAAAAATAAATGCATAGCTGCTTGAGTGCAGCCTCTCAGAAGGCGAGAAAATTGCACGACCACTTTTCTTTCCGTATCGTCTCTGCGATTCTGTGTAATACTTTGCTTTATTTCTTAGGATTTTTTTTTAGAGCTTAATTGTCCGGTTTTTCATGGGCAGCGTCATTTCGGCACGGGCATACATCAATCGCAGAAGATGTCCTCCAGACACACAAACTTTCTTGGAGTTGAGGACCCACAGACAGCACATGAGCGAAGACATGAACTGGTCATATAAAAAAAAAAGAAATGAAAAGGGCAAGCACGCAGAGCATTCCTAAGTGGAGGAGGAGGAGCCGAGAGCAAAAACGCAGAGAAAAATTAGTAACAACATGCGTCGCTCACGACGAGTGTGCGCAGTCATTCCCTCTCTCGCGTCACGCTCACATGCTTGGTGAAACAGCATCGTCAAGTCATTCCCACAACACTCGGCGCACTCTCCACCGCTGCTTGGAGGTAAAAAACAGCAAAAGAGAAAAAAAGTCGAAAATTTATAAGGGAAAAATGGAAAGGGGGGAAAATACGGAAAAACAAAGTGCTGCTGTGCCAATGATTGCAAAGACACTACCCACGACGGTGAATTACGAATCCCTTGCCGTCAACGCCTCCGCGTATTTTCAGCCTCTCACGCAGGTTGCTTAGAAATGGTCACCGCGAAACCGCGCTGTGGGACGCCCTCTGACCCTCTCTCGCGTATACCGTGTCGCAAAAGAGAGAGAGAAAGAGGGCGTCCCGATTAGACAGTGAAGCGCGGGGCAAAGATGCACGGGACAACGGTAAACTGTTCCCAAGAAAGAAAAGAAAAACGCAGATGTGACAGCGATGTGCCACGAGGTGCATCCCTGCCCCGCCTTTCGCACGCCTTCACCGTCGAGAGGGCTACTTGGGGCGTGGTTCCGTACGAAACAGACGACAATGGGTAAGCCAAAGTAATCAGAAAGACGGAAAATGAGAACCGAAAATGATAGAAAGAAAAAGAAGCGAAAGAAAACTAGAGTCTACCGGTTGTTGCTTGACAGAGCCGGGAGTCGAAACACACGTGTCCGCGACACCAGGCATCGGAGGCAAAACCATTCCATCGTTTTCCTAGCACCGCCCACAGAAAAAAAAAAAAAACGCCACCGTCGCCGCTCCGCTACTGGCGATACACTCGTGTCCATTGAAAAAATAAGAGCAAAGATGCTTTAGTGGTTTTATTTTTCTTTGGCTTGGTGTGGCGCGAGCTTTCTGAAATTATTTTATGCCTTCTTTTGGTACCAGGAGAAAGTAGCTGTTACGGAAAATTGAATACTAAGTGCAAAGTGCTCAATATAGCGTCGCGACAACTTCTACTTAATAAAGATGATCTCAGGCGCGGCGACCTCCGGCGTCTTCCAAGAGGGCTCCAGCAGGTTCCACTCCTGCGTCGACACGGCGCGCAGCGTCTGGCACTGCGAGCAGCAGCCGCAGCACCACACGCAGATGCAGTCGCCCACCATGTTGCCCTGCACGCCGACGCGGTTGCGCAGGTTCGTGCGGACGCAGATCGCCGTAATGCACGGCAGGAAGCACGCCATCAGGCAATGCGGCACCAGCGCGCACTCCTGGTCCACACTAGAGGCAAACAGCTTCGACAGCGAGCAGCACCCGCAGCAGCACCAGCAGAACAGGCAGCACAGCATCTTCATCGGGTCCGGGGAGCCGCAGCACGGGTTGATCTTCCAGCACTCGTAGAACTTGCCGGCCTCGCCACCCCAGTCCATCTGATCAAGACCCAGCAGGCCCTTCACGCCACCGCTGGACATCTGCTTCACCTCCCTATCGGCGTCGTTCGGCATCTTGACGAAGGAAGAAGTTAAAGTGGTGTATTAGGTATAGTAGTGGCTTTTGTAGTCGCAGTGGGAGAGACACTTTTCGTTGTGCACGGAAAGGCGAATCGCAGTTACTACGCAGTTCAGTTCAACAAAAGAGCAGGAGAATGGCGGAGACCGCACCACAAATGTTGTGAGCAGCGAAGGTGATCAGCCACGTTGCGAAGCCGGTGAAAGCAGTTGCGCAGAAAAAGAGAGAAGTGAGGAGGTGGCAGTAAAGAGAGAGAGAGAGAGGCGGCCGCGCCACGCCTTATTTTCATTGATCACCCGCACTGTTGGTGTGTGCCTCTACATGGCGGTTAACAGGCGGCAAAGCTGCCAGTGGACAAAAGTGGGGAGCGCAGCTCTTTCCACTGCTCTCTCTGGCTCGCAGTTGACGCACGTGAGCAGTGCTCTCGCACCACGACCCTCTTGCCTCTCGCCCACCAAAGGAGAACTGTGCACCCACACACGAACGCGCACGCAGTAGCCTTGCAGCACCCCGCTGCTCCGATCGCAAAAACATCACTGGGCTACAGTTTTATTCGTCAGCAGCCCAGTCAGCATTAAACCTTCAACCGCATCGCCACCTCTCGTTTGCAGGACTGTGGTGGCAGCGTCACTGAAGTGTACAAAAACCCTGTGACCTCACTTCCTTTCTTCTCTTCTCTTTTTTTCTTGTTGTTGTTGTCTCGCGCACCATCTTTTCGTCGATTGAAGAAAGGTTAAAGAGGAGCTAGTGAGCTAACCAGACCATATGACATGGAAGAGGAAAAAACGCACTCCATACATGACTGTGGAATGAGGTGAGAAAAAGGGGGTGCGAAGGGGAAGCACTTCGGTTCCTTCCAAGTGTGTTTCGGTGTGGGACGGCGTGTGCGCAGCAGAGAAGATGATTACGGCCACTGCCGCAAAAACTCTTCAGCACTCAGGAAACAAGAGGTCAAGCGTCGGCTTTTAAGGTCGAAGCGGTGCCCTAACAGAGTGCGCAGGCATTCGCAACACACACACAAACAACAACAACAATAGTAGAATGAGAAGGGAAAAACAGAACACGCCTTGCACCGCCCTCTTACCCCACCTGTGGCATCGACATCGGTCTTGGTTTCCGGCGCCACCGCCGCTTGGTCAGTTTATAAACCCGCGCTGCAAGTGGAGCGCCTCTCGGCGGAGGCTGTCTACGCCTCGACAAAGAACACTAGTACAGGGGAAAAAAAAGAGAGAGAGGCTTAGTAAAATGGAATAGAATGAAATCCATTCGACGCACAAATAAAGAAATAAAAAGATAGTGCACGCACAGAACTGTGAGAGCAGCCCAGTTGCACAATACCTTGTCGGTTAGTGCATGCATCCCGCGGTGTGTTCATCAGCTTTGCCCTTGGTCGAAGGTTTCCTAAGTGCCTCACAGGTCACTTCGGAGCCTCGCCACTGCCGCTTACTTTACCGACGTGCTTCTATAAAACTGCTGCTGCAATGTGGAATGGAAAAACAAAAATAAGGTGGAGTGGGGGGCGGTGGAAGGCAGCCAACAAAGCAATGACCAGCATCGCTACTGTATGGCTTTCCCCTCTCGGGTCTCCGAGCCCATAAAAAAAGCATCCCTTTATTTCTATTCTCAGCAGCGCAGCCACGACCGCACTGCGATGCCGCGACAGAGGAGCCAAAAATGGAGCGGGCCGTCAAATCTTTAACGAAGGGGTATGAGGACTCGTGGGGGTGGGAGAAATACCTCTCGCGACATCGCAGGACTGGGAAAAATCGGCACCCTGCTGGGTTGCACGGGAAAGACGCGGAGTGAAGTCAGCTACGTCGCGATCGAGGGGAAGAGCGCCGAGAACAGTTAAAAAAAAAAAAGAGAAGCAATGAAAAAGCCTTTGCACTTTTATCAAAAACTGTCTTTAAAAATGAACAAAAACAAAAAGAAAGAAAAATGGCAAAAGAAAAAGGGAGAGCAAAGCCCCAAAAAGGCGCCAGACGGAAAAGAAAAAACTTGTTTCTCCGCTTCTCGCTGTCCGCGGATTTGAATGGGGGTAAAGGTCGTCGCCAAGATAAAGGTAAAACAAAAAACAAAAAATGGTTCTACAGAGGGTGCAAAGCCTTGGAGCCCCCTCGGCCGTTCATCCATCGCATGGTCCTGCGAGTGGTGACAGCACGGTGACGCGTGTCGCACGCGTTGTTGTTGCTCCTTCTTCGTGGGCATCACAAGTATTACTTGATGAAGATGATCTCAGGCGCGGCGACCTCCGGCGTCTTCCAGGAGGGCTCCAGCAGGTTCCACTCCTGCGTCGACACGGCGCGCAGCGTCTGGCACTGCGAGCAGCAGCCGCAGCACCACACGCAGATGCAGTCGCCCACCATGTTGCCCTGCACGCCGACGCGGTTGCGCAGGTTCGTGCGGACGCAGATCGCCGTAATGCACGGCAGGAAGCACGCCATCAGGCAATGCGGCACCAGCGCGCACTCCTGGTCCACACTAGAGGCAAACAGCTTCGACAGCGAGCAGCACCCGCAGCAGCACCAGCAGAACAGGCAGCACAGCATCTTCATCGGGTCCGGGGAGCCGCAGCACGGGTTGATCTTCCAGCACTCGTAGAACTTGCCGGCCTCGCCACCCCAGTCCATCTGATCAAGACCCAGCAGGCCCTTCACGCCACCGCTGGACATCTGCTTCACCTCCCTATCGGCGTCGTTCGGCATCTTGACGAAGGAAGAAGTTAAAGTGGTGTATTAGGTATAGTAGTGGCTTTTGTAGTCGCAGTGGGAGAGACACTTTTCGTTGTAGACGGAGAGAATCTGTTGTTGTGTTTTGTTGAAGTGTGCATCGTTTGTTTTAGTGCCGTGTTCACAGAAGAGAGAGAGAGGCGAGGAAGAAGTTGCTTTCAAGACAGACCGGGGGACAGAAAAAGCACACGTTTTATGCCTCTCACCGCAGCGTTCATTCGAAAGCCCACCACGTTGCTCTGCGTCCGCGGCATAGCAACATGATAGATGTATTATCATTTTTTTTCTTGGCGCGCCAGTACGACGTCCTGCCTCATTACCTTGCAGCTTTCCTGCGTTGGAGGCGATCCTTTGCACTCGTCTTTAAAAGTCTTTGTTTTTCTTTTTGCGTGTGTGTAGAGCAGGCAGAAAAGAAAAAAAAAGACGTCCCAACGCGCGCCGCCACCAGGACCGCGTGCCGTGCGCGTGGAAGTCAGGGAGTGAAAGACACGCCAACAATCGTGCAGCACGTTCGTTACGATCCGCAAAAAAACGGTAAGAAAAAAAAACTCACAAGCAACAGAAGACGAGCATAGACTGAGACGACCAGCAGCTCTCACACGGCCACCGTCCAGTCGTAAATCATCCCGCTCCGTGTGCTGCTGCAGATGCGCACTCCGCCGCCACCTTTGCGTGGCAGTAGCGTTGCGTCCAGCACGGCATCGCCCATGTGCTGCAGCGATGCTGAGGCCGTCAGCGTCTGCACGTCCAAAACACCTACCGTATCGTCCGTCACAAGCAGCGCAGCGCGGCCGCCCGGCACACACTTGACGCAAAGATATGAGGACACAGACGCCTCCATGAGAGGGACGGCGGTGTTGCGCAGGTCGAACACGCGGAGCACGTTGTCCTGCCCAAACACCACCACCTTGTCCTCCCCCGCCGCTCCGCCATTTGCGATGGTTGTCGCAGCGATGACGTGTGCAGAGCCACAGCGACGGTCCGCCACCGCCAGGCCGCCGGTGCCAAAGACCAAAGCAGTGTCTGCCGTCCAGGCCACGACGTCGAGCAGGTGGTCGAGCGTGTCGCTGACGCGAAGAGATTCGGAGAGAGCGCCGGCCAGAGCGGCCTCAACGGAGTAGAAGTGCACCCGCAGCGCTGCGTCGGGGACTCGCGTCGTCTCCAGCAGCCACACGGCACCGTCCCGCAGCGACGCAGACGAAGCGCCGTCGAAGCGCACGCGGCGGCATTGCGGGTGCCCGCCGTCGGTAGACGCAACGTACAGCGAGGAGCTCCAGCAGTCGTCTTCACCGCGTGTGACGGCGGCAGAGATATGGCCGGCCATCTCGATCTTCTTGACAAACTTGACGGGCGCGTCCAGCTCCAGTGGCGGCCGCCCGTTGTCGACAAGCTGCAGAAAAGACACACACGGGTCGTGCATTGCGAAGGTCAGGTTGAGGAGACGGGCACGCGCTGCGTTGCGGTCAGCGGGAAAGGCGGTGAAACACGCCGCCTGCACCGACTCAGCCTCTCTCCCCACGGCTGTTTGTCCATTGCTCAGCCGCACGATGGGAAACGGCGATTGGTAGCCGATGCTCTTGGTGATGATGCAGCCATAAGAGTCGGAGAAGACGTCGCAGTCCTTCGACATGGTGGCGTACTTACTGGTCCACCTACCGCGGACCTGTGCCTTTTTCTTCTTCTTTCTTTGCTTCAGTCCGATCCTCTATGGGCGGTGTGAGACGAAAAAAAAAAGGGGTACGAGAAGGAGAAGGAGAAAGGAAGGAAGAAGAGTTGGAAATACATTTCCAGGTGATCGGACCACACGGCATGGAAAGGAAGAGGAAGAAAGACGCGGTGCAGGCAGAAGCAGCCCACAACGAAATTCTGTGCACCGAGACTCAATATGCGTGAAGTGAACCGATTGACGCCAAACACGAGTGCGCACGCCACCGGCACGAAGAAAACTCAGCAGATTCCGCTCACTTCACACAAAACACCCACACGGGCACACTTTCGCCTCAACAAGCGCAAACGACAGCCATCATACACACGGAGACATACACAGACGCTAAAGCTCCGCGCCGTGCATTTTGCCGCGTCGTCTTTACGTAGTGAGTATAAACCTTTTTTTGTTTTTTGAAATCAAGAATGAAGCGAAAAAAAAGATGTAATCAAGAGAGATCAAGGAATGACGTTCTTAGATCTTGCTCGGGTACAGGTAGACGCGGATGCGGCGGCCGATGGCGGAAGCCGGCACCGAGGCACCGTTGAACTTCACGCGCACCATACCGGCGTTACCGTGCGGCCGGGTGACGCGGCCCCAGAGAGCGCGGGCAGTGCTGCGGCGCGCCGGCGCCTTGCTCCAGCGCACACACCGCTTGACCTTCTTGCCGTGGTAGACGTAGCAGATGCGCTTGCCGACGTACCAGGTGGCATCCTCGCGGGTGTTCACGTTCTCCACGCGCACGAGGGCGGTCTGCTTCGTCTGGCCGTAGAGGCCACGAGTGTAGCCAGCCAGCGTGCCCTTCATGTACAGGCGAGGTGCCCCGCGCTGGCGGTTCACCTTGCTCGTCTTGGCGGACAGCTGGTGCAGCTTCTTGCTGCGCTGCGCGTGGACCTTGGAAGTAGTCATTCTTGCTCTACAGCACAGGTGGAAGTTCGTGGTTCGTTTAGAGCGGGAAATGGGCACAACGTGCGTCGTTGCGGTATGAATGTGAACCAGTGTGCAGGGAAGTTGCACAGTAAGGAAAAAGAAATGGCACGAGATTGCACGTTAGCAGCAAGGAGGGTGTTAACAAGCAGCAAACAACAAGAATGAAGAGCAAGACAAGCGTTGGAGAGTGAGGGAGGAAGGGAAGAGACAACTATGGGCGAGACGGCTGCCACTTTTCACGGCTGTCGCGCCAAGCATAGCCAACAACATGTCCAAAGTGTCCGCAGACAATAGCAAGCGCAAAGTCTCAGCGAAGTTGATCTTTACTTGCTTTTTGTTTTTCCCTTCTCAACAAAAAACGGTTATCACCGCACTGAAGGGAACTCATCAAAGAGCGACGTCTGCGCCGCCACGTTGTAGCAAACCAGTCACCTCATAACCATGAGCGGAATGTTCAATCCGTGAATTAAGTCAAAATGTTTTTCTTTCGACTTTTTTTTTTTGATCTGCTGCGCTTCTGAAGCAACAGAAACGGTGTGAGTCTACCCAAGACGTTTCTGAACCACGATACTATGTCAAATGTGAAGCAAACACCACTACCAACACTACAACCGCCAGAATCTCCGAGAGCAAGCGGAAGCTTCGACGCTGCCAATGTCTGCCGCGGTGCGCTGGTCGCAGTTCTTTGCGCTGACAGCGTCCCTTGTGTTCACCGTTGGCTTACGCATTCACAGCCGAGGAGCGGAGCAGCGAGAGGTGCTCAACAATGGCGGCGTGCACCACCTCCCGCGAAAGGCGGCCCCCGCTCTCGTCAAAGCAGGCGACGCGGTGCCAATTCGGAAGGCGGTCGCAGCACCACATGTAGGTCTGCCGCACCTTCTCCTTGTAATCCCCGCCCGCCGTCTCGTGGATGTCGAGCTGCTTCCGCGTCGTGTCGTGCCGCATCGCCTCAAGGGCAGCTGCGGGGGGCAAGTCCAAGTACAGCACGGCCGTCGCCTTCGGCAGTCGCAGCCAGCCCACCTCGGTAAACTCCAGCTCCTCAATGAAGGCCTCACGCAGCTCCGGCGGCAGCTTGGAGGCTTGGTGGCCAAAGTTGGCCGTGTAGTAGCGGTCTAGCACGACGGTGCTGCCTCGGCGCAACCAGCAGCGCAGCAGCCGTCCACAGCCGTAGCGGTTTAGTGAGTACAAGAAGCTGAAGAGCTGTGGATTTAGCTCGCTGATCGAGCCCTTCTTGCCAGACAGTACTACGCGGACCAGTGCCCCGTAGAGGCTCTTGTCGTGCGGGAAGTCGAGTGTGTGCACCTCCCGTTCAGCGGCGGCGATGCGGCGAACTAGCAGAGCCGTCTGGGTTTGCTTTCCGGCGCCGTCGCCGCCCTCCACCACGATCACCTCCGACGGTGCGGACGAGACAGGCACGGCGAAGAAGTGACGCAGCGCTGCCGCCCGCGCCGTCACGTCTGCGCCGTCAGCGGAGGAGAAAAGGGGGGACAGCACCGCTGATGGCGTCAGCGTGAGAGCGGGAATCTCGGCTACAAACACCGCGTAGGCGACGTCGGCGTCCGCCACCGTCTTGGACTCCGTCACGTAGCACACAAAGCAGTGCTCCACATCGTCCAGCTCCTTCTTCCTGCGCGGGGACGGCTGCGCGTCGCCGCCGTAGCGTGCGTGCCACGCGGCAATGAGCCCGTCGCTCTCAGCACCCGACACGTCAACGTACACAATGGAGCTGAAGGCCTGCTCTACTGCTTCGTCAAGGCACGACCGCAGCTGCGGGGACGCCACGTCGACGAACACCACGGCACTCATTGCGATGACTACCCTGCGTTGTAGACTAATGCGGAAGTGTATGTGTCTATGCGTTTCTATCGGCGACTCTATACTTCTTTGGCTGTCAGAGTGGCCTTCTCTCTTTCTATGGGGGTGTTGAAGCGACGCGGGAATAAAAGAGAGCTTTTTTTCTGTCCGCGGAATCGCGCAACACAAGCGCGTCTCAGACCGACCTGCTGAAGACATACAAACACAGAGAAAAAACAGTGAAGATGCGTAAAAGTAAAGACACCGAGGAGAAAAAAAAGCGGGAGTGGGTGTGATTGCAGGCGACGCCGCACGCTGTGGCCAGGCAGAGGGGCAAACAATACTAAAGAGGAGGCATCTGTGAAAAAGCCACCGCTTTTTTCAATCCTTACAAAAAATTGTGTGTGTGTGTGTCGTGCAAGCCGTACACACGACCCTAGCTGAATCTCTCCGCAGGTCGGAGGCTCAACAGCCCTCTCCCTGACCTTTATCTTTACTAAACGGAGAGGCAAACTACATCTTCGTACCTCTGATTCAGTCTTCTTTTGCAGGCCTGGCATTTAGTTGCATTTCTCGCTGCTATGGTGTCGAAGCCTTTCTGGGTTGCGAAGCAACGCACCTCTTCCTCTTTGCCACCACACCGCCAAGCCTTGCCGTCGTAAACCCGCAACGCTCCGAACATCCGTTCACGCTGCAGATTCGTTCCTTTTGTAGCTTGTAGCTTTTATTTCCTTAAGGCGCTGTTACAGCGCATGTGAGGAGGCTCTTAAACGTCGAATAGAGTGGCACCACATTGAAGAAAAAAAAAGAGAGAGAACAAAGAAATGAAGCGAAGTGCCGTCGCCGCGCCGCTTGATAAATGGCCCTCCATTTTCACCCGCTCCTTTTAGTGCACCTTGAACCACTCGTGATTGCACGCCCCGGCTGCCTGGCGCACTTTTCTCTTCTGGTCACCTAAGCTGTGCTTGACAGCTGCGAGGACTTGAGTGCGGACGGACGCCACGGTGGCCTTCTCCTCCGCCGTGCAGTCGGCCACCATCGCAGCCGCACCGCGTGCGAGGGAGGTGAGAAGTTGCAAGCTGCGCTGCCGCGTTGAGAGAACAGCGTCGCGGGTGCCATCGAGAAGGACCGACATCGACGAACTGCAGAGGAGGATGGAGCGGGCCAACGTAGCATCGCCGCCGCACTTTGCGTTGATGCTGAAGAGCAGCGAGCGCGCCAACGCACTCATCCGTGCACCGTGGCTCGTCGTGAGGCCGTTCAGCACCTCCAACAGCTCCGCCAGAGAGCTGCGCACCTGCGCCTCCGTCTCACTCTCTACGAGGCACTGAATGGCGGTGCAGAAGACGGCGCTTGTGTGCAGCGCGCGGCCTGAGCCCGCGGTCAGCAGCAGATGCAGGAGGGATGGCCGAGACCCGGAGTGCTGTGCGGCGAAGGGGAGGTAGGTGAAGGCCTCCACGACGCTGTCGCCCGCCGCCTCGCCCTGCATGTGCGCCGCAGCGAAGGAAGAGACGAGAGCCGCATGTTGCGCACTGACGCCGCTCGCCCCTTCGGCAAGCAGGTCGCCCCACAGGGCAGCCACGGCGACAAGCAGACCCGCACCCGGTGTACCGCCCACTACGCGATTCAGCACCGCCCCCGTCACTCCCTCCATCCCCACCCGGCGCCACAGCGCTGCCGGAGAAGCGGTGAGTGCCGCGAGGTGATCGACGTAAGTGGCCCACTCGGAGTTAGCGGGGTGCAGGTCACGTCGACTGGCCAGCAGCGCCGCCTTCCCCATCTGCGAGGTCGCGGTGCCGTCTGCGGCGAAGCGTGAGCAGACGTCGCTGCCCACACTCTTTGCCACAAAGCAGGCGCAATCAAAGTAGGCGGGGGCGACGTCGTCGCGTGTCAAGAGAGCCGCCATCCTTTCCGCATCGGCGGGGCGAAGAGCGTCCTCGAAGTGCCGCAGGGCCTTCTGGAAGGCGTGCGCCTTATCCTCTGGCGTGATGGACGCCATCCACGTGCATTTTGTAGACAAAAAGCCCTCGTCGTAAGCAAGCAGCAGCGCCGGCACCGAGGTGCTCGCGAGTTCGCCCACCACGAGAAGGCCCGTGTCGGGCGGTGCGTCGTGCGATGCAAGCAGACGCATCATGGCGCCACACACCCCGTCGCTGTCGTCGGCCGCGTAGTCGCGCAGCAGCTTGCACACCTTCGCGGACACCTCGCTGCATCGGAAGAGGGCCGCCCACACAAGGGCGTCGAGGCCGCTGTGGACGACGTGGTCGGCGAGCCACGGCTGCAGCCGCAGAGACAGCCGCAGCACTGCCACCACAAACTCGCACCCGCACACGACAGTGAAGTCGTCCACACCGGCGCTCGACCCGGCCGGGCCCCACTGCGCCGTGCAGCGCTGCATCGCCTCCGCGACGGGCGGGGTGGAGCGCTCGATGCCGTCTCGCAGGCCCGCCACGTGCCCTTCCTCCGGGAAGGCAGTCAGAGAATCGAGCATACCGGTCACGAGGGCTGCGAAGAGGATGTACGCATTCGCAGGGCACTCCGCATCGGAGAGCGACATGGCCAGCATCGAGAACAAGTATGAGGAGATGAAGAGGCAGCAGTGCCACGCACCGGTGAGGACGTGGAACACCATCGTGGCGTACGCTGAGGTGATGGACGTGTCAGCCGAGAGAGCGGCGAGAAAACCCTCCAGCACTGGGCCGAAGATCTCAAGGGCCTCGGCCTGACTCTTCACCCCGCAGGTCTTGCTAATGCGGCCGAGAATCTCGCAACACATAAAGATGCACTTGGTCAGCGTCGGGATCGAGGCACGGTCGGCGAAAGAAGACAGCTTCACCACCTCGTTCTTCATGTGCACCACCAGCGAGGGGTAGAAAGGCGCCAGGTCGCCAAGGCGGTAGGTGTCAAAGCACGTCAGCAGCACATCAATCACGTCCTCCTTCACGGCAATGGACGGCGAGGCCAGCTTGCCTTGCATAAAGGACACGCAACACTCGCTGTAGACGGCGAGGCACAGGCACCGCTTCAGGCAGGTGCGCAAGTCCGCCTTGGTAACGCGGCAACCCGGCGGCTGAGAGAACACTACCGGAAAGTAGCTGGAGAGACTCTCGAAGTAGTCGTCGAGGACCGGCGCAAAGGCCTTCTTGGCGGCGCGCGTGGCGACGATCAAGTGCAGGTCAAACGTCTGCAAGACAAGTTCTGGATCGCTCTCCCCGTCCAGTTGCTCCAACAGGGAAGCGAGCGTGTCGCTTTCACAGCTTGGCAGCGTCGCGTCAGTGAAGACAAAGGTCATGATACAGAAGCACTGCTTGCGGCAGTTCAAGGGAAGCTGCTGCACTCGCACGTACTTGGCAAAGGGCAGGGCAACGGTCCGGAACCACTCCGCCGTGCACTCGTAGCGGGTGCGGATTTTGGCTATGAGCAACGCCAGGCAGCTCAGCGCTGCTGTCTGATTCTCCAGCTGTGCCAGCTTCTCCGCGAAGAAAGTGAGGAGCAGCTGCACATCAGTCTCGCCGAGATCGTCGCGGTCCACGGCGGTGGCGACCAGCAGCCGCATCGCAGGCTGCACCTTGCCTACCTCGCACAGGTATTCCCTCATCGCCTTGCATATCGTCAGCAGAGAGTGGGAGCACAACTCACGCTTCACCTCAACGGACGCGGCTCCGTCCGCTGCCATCGCCTGCGAAACGCATGACTCGAGGCTTAGAGATGTCATGATCCTTACTTTGTATTGTCACCCGCTGAGCAACAAGAGGTGCACTTTTCGCTTGTGCGTGTTGAGTATACTAGTGTTGGTGTGTATGTTTGTATTTTTCACTGTCCGTCGCAGTGCCGATGCACCTGCTAAGTGGCGCAAAGACGCAAACAATGAGTTCCTTTTGTTCTCTCGTGCTAAGGGATACGCAACCAGCGCACCGGCAGCCACTCTTTCCGTGCGGCTAGTTCTAAAGGCAAAAAAAGGAAGAAAAACAATAGAGGATTTGGGAAAGAAACAAGGGAAGTGAATGCGCCTAAAAGCAATGTTACATCGACGTGTAACTTTCAAACCGAAAAGGGGTAAAAAGCAGTCGCTGCTCATCAAGAGTGGCGTTGCCTCTGCCAGTTGCACGATTGGCGTTTCTGTTGATGGGACTGCATAGAAACCCGCAAAACCGACCGTTTAAAAACTGTCACGATTTAACTAGCTGCCACTTGTAGAGTACGGCGCTACTACCAGATAGAGAAGAAGTAGTCACCACAAAAACACGTCAAGCTTCGCCTCTTTGTTTGTTCATTTTTTTTGTATGTACTCGAGTAACGAGCGGAGTGAAACGCATACGATCCAAAACAAAAGGAAAAAAAAAACACATTGCGTGTGCAGTGAAACTCACTTTACTTCCTTTTGCTTTAACGTATCGGTCACTGGACTAGCTGATGGGATGCCTCTTGGCCCGCACACGCCTACACGCAATGTGTAGCCTCTGCTCCCGGACGCGTGCACCACGGACACTGCTACTTGAGGTCCTCTGCCAGCAGCGCTTGCTCCTCCGGGAGAACAAAGACACTGTACTTGCCTTCGCCGTTCGCTACGGTGCGGACCATCCCTGCCGAGCGAACGTGAACTGCCGGCAACGGTAGCTCCCCAACACGCAACGGGGAGAGCGAGTAGCAGGTGCTGCTCTGTCCTTCTGGTCCTATTTGGAGTGTGCGTCGTGCAGTAGCCGCGCACGCAAAGTCGTCCTGCTGTGCATTCAGCACAAGCTCCCCAAGGAACGGCGCGGTGGTGTCGTTGCGCACCGTTACCTCCAGCGAAAAGGCAGAGCCGCGAGAAGTGACGAGCGGGTAGCGCATCGACACCTTCACCCCCGGCTCTTCGATGTGAACGGCCGGAATGCACACGTCGGAGTAGAGGCGGGTCGTAGAGCGCTGTGGAGAGAACAAAACCCTTACGAGGCCAGGCGTCAGCCGACCAGAGCGCCTTGCACGGAAGCGCGAAACCACCGTTGCGCACTCGCCCTCCTCTAGAAACGAGTGCTGGTCGCCACCGCAGCACGTCAGCAGCTCGATATCCTCGCCTCCAATGACATCCGCTTTAAGAATGGTGAGACCCTTCTTGGCGGTGCACCGAAACGTGCAGCTCAGCGTGATCACGTCCTGCGTCGAGAAGACGAAGTCGTCCGCTGTTGTATCCTTGGTGAAGAAGTAGAGAGCGCAGTCGTCTTTCCAGTTGGTGATCAGTGGTGAGCGGAAAATGTCGGAGGCCTTCACCAGCACGCTGCTATCATACTGCACGTACGAGGGGCTCACCGAGGGGAACTGCAGCGCTGCCTCCGCAGTGTCGTAGGCGTGGCTACCAATTAGGACGTGCTCGACGTTAAATGGCGGATCGACTAGGACGTGCAGAGACTTGGTGTACCGCAGTTCCCCGTAGCGTTCTGTGGAGCACCGGAATGAGATGGGCAGCCGGAACTCGGAGCTACGGATGCAGTTGACGCTCATCACCACGCGGACAGTGGAGGCGGGGCAGAGGACCGGCAGCGAAAAGCGCAGCTCACCCTCCTCGTTTGTGGCAGGCAGCGGCTCGTTCGAGCTGCTCCAGCACACCGCACGGAAAAGCTTTGGCTCGCATGGAATCGTCATGTAGCAGTCCGTCACCTCGAAGGCGGCACACGACAGGCGCATCTCACACTCCGCACACTCGCCCTCTACGGCCTGGATGAGCGATGGAAACTCAACCTTAAACACAGAAGACGGATTAAGGACATCTAGTACCGATTGCGACCGCGGTGGGAAAAACGCCTCGGAGGCGCGGTTGCTCATTGGGTGTGCAGTGAGCCGGTGCACAGCGGCAAAGTGCCAGCGCACCGCCACCGAGAAGCCCTCCAGCACCACGGTCGCGGATACGCTGCTGCACGCCAGCTTCCCGGCGTGCGTTAGCGGGACCTCAACCTGAATCTTCCGCGGCTCCGCCGCGCTGAGCGAAACATGCTGCGGTGGCGTCAGGGACAGTTGCGTCTCCGACCCGCCTTTTGCGCCAGACGAGCTGAATGCTAGCGTGTGCACGTCGATCTCCACCAGCTTGGTAGAGGTGGAGAAAAGCACGACGACCATTTGAGCACACTCGCCAACCACCTTCTCCCGCTCTTCGCTGAAGTACGTTATGGCGGTGAACGGAGCCAAGAGCTGTCCCTTTGGGTACTGCAGAACGATGCTGCTGTCGAGACACCCGTTGAGCTCATGCAGTCGCGACTGAAACTTGGCTTGCTCCACATAATTGACGGGGTCCACGCATCCGTTCAGCAACAACGCGGCCGTCAGGCTTGGCGACAAGTTCTTCCACGTGTTCATCGCACCGCACGCCACCTCGGCGAGACGGGAGATAATAGGGCAGCTGGCCGTCACGACAATCTGGTCCACAAGGTTCATGTCAGGCGTCTCGTCGAGAAGATCGTTGCTTGCGAGGAACGTCAGGTAGCTCACCTCAGTTGACCGGCAGGACACCTGCGACTTTGCCTCGCCAAGGAGGCGCAAGATTCGCTTGCGCACCGCAGTTTTGTCGCAGCACTTCCACAAGTACGCGGCGTGCTCGTCCAAAAGCTCCTCTTCACCGATGTGCTGCGGCGCATGCACCGTGTCGCCATCGTGGCGTGACGGCAAGAACGCCATGCACTCCTGCAACGCGTGTGCCGCGGCGACGAGGTAATCGCAGCAGCTTCGTGCGTCTAGATTTTCCGTCTTGCGCGCTAGATACTCCAGCCACTCCGCCTCGAGAAGCTTCGTGAGAACCGCCGTGATCGTTTGACACTCGTCGCGGACACTGCCGCCGTAGGCGGAGCCGATCCAGTCCGCGTAGCGGCGAACCTCTCGGTACACCTCTGATGAGCAGCTCAGGTGACCCCCGCAAAGAGACACACATGAGAGAAAGTGCCACAGAAAGATAGAGCCGCAGAGGCGAGATTGGAAGGACGGGAACAGCGGAAACAGGCTCTTGAGTTTGCGCAGACCTGACAACATCTGTCGCCGAGCATTCGAGAAGTCGTGCAAAACAAGGTAGTGCCAGCCCAGCTTGAAGTGGAGGCGAGGCAGGGAGCGTTCCGCTTCAGCCGGCGCGCTGCTTTTCTTGTCGCGAAGGCGCTGCACCTCATCCTTGTGATGTGCCACGCATGCGTCAATCACCAACTTCTGCAACGCGGCTATGCCGCGCCACACCGAATCCTGATCTGTCTGGAGAGCTGCGCCAGCAAAACGGCTCCCAAGAAGACCACGCAGATGTGACTCGACGTCGTCGCAAAGCTCCTTCTTCACACTCGCGTTGTAGTCCGAATATGGCGCAAACACAACGCTGTAGCGAAGGGACTCGACGGGAGTGTCGAGTCGGGACACAAGATCTTTAGCTAGCTGTGCCGTGCTCACCCCGCTGGCTACGTTATCGAGAGCGCACGTGAGAACCGCACAACTAAAGACACTGGTTTGATGCTTGAGACACCAGTTGCTCCGCAGCAGCCGGAATGTGTTGGCCGGAGAGAAACTTTTTTTCGCGACGGATCTAAAAATTTTATCCATGCTAATGACAACCAGCCTCAGTGACACTTGACGCAGCACTTGAGACACCTTCTCCGCGTCCTCCGCCGTCGTCGCAACCGATGCAACACAAAACCTTGGACTTGTGTCCAGATAGGTGCGATAATTGTCGTCGCTATACACGGTGCTTAAGAAATTCATTGTGTTTGAGCAGCAGATTTAAAAAGAAAAAATAAAAAACGATACGAAAACGAAAGAAATAAGAGCGCACGTAGAAGCTCTATTCACTAGCGCTGCCACGCGCCGGTGATTCTCAGGGTTTCTTTTTTTTTTAAAGCAAAGTAGCAATGCAAAGCAGTTTCGGCAGAAAAGAATGCGAACAAGGCTCACTTAAATTTTTGACTGGAGAGAGCACACACAAAGTAAATTGAGCACTCTTTGAAGTCCAGCTAAAGGTGAGCTTCTTGCGCGTTGAGAATGAGAATGTGCATATTAGAAGAGATAAAGGTAGTTTAGATGCAAAGAGAAGGCGAGAATGATTTTAAAATGACATGGAGTGCAAAGAGCGATATTAGCCGACGTACATAAAAAGAGACAATACAAAAGCAGCACCGCGACGAAATGGAATGCTGCACCATCAACCTTTGTCCACTCTTTTTAAAACTGTATACGTAGTGTTGAAAGCAGCATGCAAATTCAGCGAAATATTGCAGTGCGGTACGAGCAACAGCGGTTGATTTACTGACGAGGTATTTTTCCCATCTGCGAGACGAAAACAAACTTAATAACCCAAACAACCAAGCATCATGCACGAGGGATGTCACGAAGGTGCCACCATTAATTTTTGACTTACAATTCAACTCCTTTTTTTTTCCCCTGTCGTTCAGTGTGCGAGTTGATAGGGAGTACCGAATTCACCTTTGCTACATCCGTTCTCCGCTCTTCACCACCTCCTGATCTTTTCACCTGTCACAGGGAGACGACCACCGCCAAGGAAGCAAATGTATTTTCACTAAAGCCAGAAACACAATCTTGCTTCTTTACAACACTATTCTATTCCGCTTCTTTTTTGTTTTTTTTTTACAAAAATGGAGAAATATAGAGACACTCAATTCTTCTTTTGTGCAACGCAATGAAGGTGTGAGTGGAGAAAAGAAAAACCTAAGCAACAACCAGAAAGCTGAAAAACGCAGCAGTCAAAAGGAGAAAGGAAAAATTCTGAATTGTATATTGGAGATAAAGAATTGAAAGTCCAATACAAGGAGAACACGCCAGCTCTTCTCCGATACTGCCGCAAGATCCAGAGTTGTGGGCATTAAAAACGGCCTGTACTCTCACCGGCGCTGAGCTGCTCTGCAGAGCGGGTCCGCGATAGCAACCCTTGCGTATGCAGCTGAAGTGTGTGAAGGCAAAATATGAAGCTGATGCAACCGCAGCAGTCTTCATTCACTGCCGCGCGCTGTGAGCCACACGCAACATGTCAGTATGCTGTTCCAAACAATGCCTGCGCATACCAGACATCTGCATCGTTTTTTACTACCCGTGGGCCTTTCTCAAAGGCCAGAAAAATACCATGAGTAGAATTGAAAGAAAAAAAAAAACTTCGCGCAACTTATCCTAGCATAAACACTCACAGATGCGGCAATGCATGTATATGTACTGCTGAACCCCATGCATTAAAGACACGACAGCAACTTCATTGGAAAACAATTTATGGCCGTACACGCAACGCGATTATAAACTAACCTTGCAAGCTGGCAAAGTAGGTTGCTGGCATTAAAATGCAAGCCCGCTTAGAGACTCAAATGCAAATTCAGCAAATGGCAACGGTGGAGTTTAGAAGGAAAGCGACGACGTGGAGGCTTGCGATCGCACTCAGTTTCACTCCACATCTCCGAAAGCACAAGAAACAAAGGCAACAATTCCTTTCGGAAGGTGCGCTAAAAAAAAAAACCCAGATACCGGAAAAACACTTCAAATACTGAAGCAAATCTTCACGCTATATCTAAAGTAATTGGAGCACCAGCGCCTCAATCAGACAGGCGATTCTTATCGTCTTCTGCAATCTTCCCTGATCCATAAAACTACTTGTGCTTCCACTCGCCCTCCACAAGGAAAAGTAGCAGTGGAAACCCCCGAAATTACACTAAAGCTGTCAAATGCAGCATTACCTACCTCACTAATTCGTCAAAAGCACTACATTTACAACAGTGTTTTCGCAAAACGCATAAAACAGCAAGAACGCAGAGCATTCAAATCTGAAAAGTACACCGGTTTCAACGATCTCGCCTAGCCGTTGAGGAAACCATTAGGCTTCTTTGCGCCGACTACCATCACTTTCTTCGCATTTATCTGCATCGAGCAAAAACAGTTTTTTTTTTTTTTGGAAAAAGATGTAGATGCAACGTGAGTCAGTCCACTTCTCAGAAAGCAACAATCCATCAGATGAAAGAACATTGCAATAGCTTCCGAGGAATAAACTAATTATTAAGCTCCCTTTTTTTTTCCTTTCCAGGTGCTAGGCGACGCGTTACTGCAGCGCAGATTGGCAAAGAAAGGAGGAAGATCAGCGTTGCATTTGCTCCTTGTGTGTTTCTGGACAATATACGAATATATATTTATTAAGACGCAGCAAAACCTTCAATGCCATGAGAAAAAATAATAATAATACAGCAGCGGCACCGCAACTCAACTCGAAAATTAGAAACTACCATCAAACAAGGAAAAAAATCAGTAATGTTATGCGCAACACGAACAACAACATCTTGTGGCATCCTTGCGCGTGCGTGCACGCGATACACCGTCTTTTGTAACGAGTGGAAATGGTCTACCGCCTTTCAACGGAAACTGGAATGTAATTGTTTATCTGGAATTGAGTAAAACCGAAGCAGTGTAGTAAAGACGCAGATCAACAAGCAGAATTGCAACTGTTATGCTCTTTCAGTGCCATTCTACCCTGAATAGCCGGTAGAAACACAACACTAGCATTCAGAAGCAAGTATTAACCGTCCTTCGTATGTGGCAAACACCCTAGATCTGTTGCATAAAGAAATCAACCATACACGTCAAGAGGATAAATCTGTTGCGTGATGAAAAGCCGCACGAGCCTCGTAATTTCGTAAAAAGCAGGTGTGTTGCTTCTAGCGGATAGGACTGTAATTCAAGTGTTTCTTAGCACTCAGAGCAGAGCACCACTTAATTGCAGCAACCAAACCCTTCAGACCGAAGCAAAAACGGATCTCTGGCGGAGATTTACACAAAATGAATGGACGCACTGCGCATTCATATCAGCAACGATTTACTTCTCAAGCCACCTCCAGGCGCCCACTACAAACATGCCTCGCCTACTGTCAACAGCGTTCAAAAAAGACTGGATTTTAATTGTGCCTTTTAATATAAGTTATGTTGCCTAGTGTCGGAGAGTGGACGCTAAATTAGTTCCCAGCGCGCGAGCCGAAAAGACTTTTAAAAGAGAAGGAACTCCATTTACAGAACTCCTTTACCTTCATTTTTCGCTTTTGTTTGCAGTGCAATAGCAAGCTGTGGGAAATAGTCAAGGGCAGCGCAGTCCAAAGTGCAATAACAGCAAAGTCCATGTGAATTGCGCTCGTTGTTTGCCTAATTAAATGCGTCACTCAAAAAGAGATAAGGGGGGGGAGAAGAAAGTTAATACGCAACCTCTGATATTCTTTCAGCGAAATCGAATGGCGCGACACAAGAACAGTTTCTCATAGCTCGGTCACCGTACTTTCAAAATGCATCGCTTTTTTTCTTTTCATTGGCGGCAAAATAAATTTTGAGAGGGTCACCTTTCTGTGCGTGAAAGTTCAGTTTGACTTTTTTTTCTCTTACAAGGGCGGCCAACAGTTTAATAAGTGCAAACAACTACTTTTGACAGTATGGCAGAGAACCACGCAAAATCACTACGTAGATACTTTACAGTGACAAAAATCTGAACAGCTTGAGAACATGAAAAGGTCTCTTCTTAAATCGCACGTGGCTGCCGTGCGGTGAAATCGGTTGGCACCGTTCCTGCTGCCGCAACGTAAATCTCTCTTTTTTTCATCGTTTCAACCGTACTGACCTCTGATATTTCGTGCACCTCCTGCTCCCAATTTTTTTGACCTTGGCAGAACAACCATAAAACTTTGCTCACACGCAAGTAATCTGCACTCCGTTTGACTGCACAGAACGCGACAATTCACGAGTACAATCTGTTCTCTGGGTTTTCCCGTATAAAATCAACTATTACTTGTACCAGCACCGCAAAAACAACAGAAAAATGGCTACTGTCAAGAAGAGCGCCTGGTCGACGCGCTCGGGACTAACCGAGTACGAGGTCGAGCCATTCGAGCAGCGGCAACAGCGGTATGGGCAAGCTCTTAAAGAAATTCAGCAGTTGCAGTCTTGGTCTGAAAAAGACCTTGTCACGGACAAAAACGCCCTACGGCGCTTGTACAGCAAGGATAAGTCCAGTCACATCCCGTCCATTCCTGTTGCGGCGGTAGTGCCTTCTACAACTGATGCGGTACAAGCAATTGTCACCATCTGTGCTGCACACAAGGTTCCCATTACACCGCGTGGAGCTGGCACAGGACTGGAAGGCGCCTGCATTCCTTACGCCGGAGGTATCGTCCTCGACACCAGCAAGCTTCAGCGTCTCGACATTGATACTGAAAATGCGTGTGTGTGGGTGGGTGCGGGAGTCAGCAAATTGAAATTGAACAAGGCCGTAGAGAAGTGCGGATTTGTTTTTGGTCCTGATCCGTCTTCCAACCCCTCCGTCGGCGGCATGGTCTCCACATCCGGAAGTGGCATGAGCACCTTGAAATACGGCACAACGCGCGAGAATGTGGTCGCATTAAAGGTCGTCACACCGCAGGGAAAGCTCTTCCAGACCCGGCAGGTGGTGCGAAAATCTTCATCTGGTCTGGAGCTCACCCAGCTCTACATTGGCAGTGAAGGAACACTTGGAATTATTTGCGAAGCATGCTTTCGATTGTTCCCCATCCGCAAGTACTCTGCTGGCGCATTCGCAACATTTGACAAGACCGAGGACGCAGTGAAAGCAGTTGTCGCACTGAAGCAGTCCGCCGTTCCCGAAACGCTTCTTCGTTGCGAACTTCTGAACAAGGGCACCGTCATTTGTGCAAACAACTACTCCAAAACAACGATGGCTGAGTGCGCAACCGTATTGATGGAGTTCATCAGCAACGACAAATGGCTCCGCGATGCTAAGCGTGACTACAAAGCCGTTGAAAAGGTGTTCAAGGCGCACGGAAATGCGCGGAACGTGCGTTTTTTGAAGGGCGGTAAGGAGATGGACTTAGCGTGGGAGGCGCGCCGCGGATGCCTGTTTGCCACAATGCATTGCTCCAAAGAAAAAGGTGTTCAGCAAGTCATCACCACGGATGTGTGCGTTCCGCTTTCCGCGTTAGCGCAGTGTGTGAGCGATACAGAGGCCGACTTTGCTAAGCATGATCGCCCGTGCCTAATTTGTGCCCATATCAGCGACGGGAACTTCCACACACTGATTCCATACAGCGACCCGGAGGACTTTAAGCGCGCGCGTGAGCTGGAGCAGAGGATGGTGCTGCGCGCCGTAGCAGCTGGTGGCACGGTGTCTGGAGAGCACGGCATCGGTGTTGGCAAAGTTTCTCACGTGACACGTGAGCATGGGGTCCATCACATTCAAGTCCAAGAGACTGTCAAGAAGGCTCTTGACCCAGACAACATTATGAATCCTGGGTGTTTCTACCCCGAACAACAAAGACTATACCCTACCGCACATCTGTAGCAGGCTAACGTATTTTTTGCGTGATCGAAATTTTTTTTTGCAACCACCAGTGCTTTTTATTTATTTATTTTTACAGTATTTTATCTTCCTTTTCTCTCGGACTCAAAGGCGTAAGTCTTTCAGCTTCCTGACAAATATATATATTTGTTTTTGCCATGATTTCAATGTCTTGATTGCAAGCTTTTTCGGCTTCGGTCTCGCAGCTGACCTCCTTTCTGTTGTTCTTGTTAATTGCTTACACTCTTTTATTCTAGGTTGATTGCTCTGCAAGAAGCTACGCGTGTAAACTCGTAGCAGTCATGCTAGACGACACTTTGAAATAATCTTCATTTTTTTTTTTATCGCGAACTCTTTTTTTTTCTTTTAACGGTTTAGTTTTATTTGATTAGTATATATAAATTATAGCGCCGTTATTGTCATCTGTCCCGCCTTCACGTCTCCAATCACTAAAAGAAGAGTTAAGGACTATGCTTGCTAAAGGTCTCCCATTCGACTTTTGTTCAGTGTGACTTGCAGGGCTTTTCGAAGACCCTTTGAAGGAAAAATGCTTAAGCTTTGTATTTGTCTATTAAAGGCGGCATTGCTTGCAGCTGTTATTTTCCCATAAAAGAGGTAGAAAACAAGGCGTTGCTAGTAAAAGGATACTTTGCGCGTAGACAATTTGGCAATGTAGTGAGGCGGTCAAGTGTACTCAATGTATTACTCTACTATCAAATACCACCTATTTTCTTCCCTTCTTCTCTCCAATTTCAACACTGGAACATATCGTCTTTAAATTGTGTGAATTGCCAAAGAGTTCCGTCGCAATCGAAACCGAACCACGCTTCCAGAAAGATTAAGAGAATTACAGTGATTGACAACAAGGCACGTTTTTTTCTCTTAACTCTGCAAAAGGTCAGTTTTTCCGGCTTCTTCTCGTCACATAAGTTTATCTCTTCGTATTTTCAACAGCAAGTCGAAAAACAGCCTGAAAAACATGGCGGAGGTTCAACCCTACCTGTGGATTGTCGTGGTCGGCGCCTTCGTGTCGTTCCTGACCGGCTGCGGTGTCGGTATGAACGATCTGGCCAACGCCTTCGGCACGACGTATGGCGCCAAGATTCTCACCATGACCCAGATTGTCATTCTCGCCTCCATCTGCGAGTTCGCCGGCGCCGTCGCGCTCGGTGGTGCCGTGACGTCGACCATCTCGGGTGGCATTGCTAACCCCGGCGACTTTGCTGCGAAGCCGTACGTGTTCATGTACGGCATGCTCTGCGCCTGCGGCTCTGCCTTCTGCTGGTTGGCCATCGCCACCTGGCTGCGCCTGCCTGTGTCGTCGACGCACAGCATCTGCGGTGGTGTCCTCGGCTTCGCCCTCGTGTTTGGTGGTGGTGGTGCCGTGAACTGGGCCACCCCCAAGAAGGACTTCCCGTTCGTCAGCGGTGTTGCGCCGATCATCGCGTCGTGGTTCATCTCCCCCGTGCTCACCGGTGCTGTCTCGGCCCTCGTCTACAGCCTCGTCCGTTTTCTGGTGCTCCGCCCCGCCAACTCCGTGCAGCGTGCCATTTACACCCTCCCCATCATTGTCACCGTCGCCTTCTTCCTGGAGTCCTTCTTCGTCCTCTACAAGGGTGCGTCGAAGCGCCTGGAGTGGTCGGTCGAGAAGGCTGCCTGGGTGGCCGCCTGCATCGGCGCTGGTGCGGGCGTTGTGTCCTGCGCCTTCATCCCCCTCCTGAAGCGGATGGTGGCACGTGATGAGGCGCGTGCGCTGGCCGCCTCGCAGGAGCAGCCGAACGACTCCGAGGATGCCCTGCAGCGTGAGCCCAGCACTGGCGACGATACACGCAAGTCCAAGTCGAAGATGGTCACCGGCGACGTGGTCAACGACGACGAGTCTTCTGACGCGGATGTTGTGCAGGAGAAGAGGGTCACTGGCGCGAGCGGGCTGGAGGTGCAGGTGTACGACTCGCGTGCCGAGAGCGTGTTCCGCTACCTGCAGGTCTTCACCGCCATCTGCGCCTCCTTCGCGCACGGTGCCAGCGATGTGAGTAACGCCGTGGGCCCGCTCGCCGCCATCTACCAGGTCTACCAGAGCGGCAGCGTTTCGCGGAGCTCCACCGTTCCCGTCTGGGTGCTGTGCCTCGGTGGCGCTGGTCTCGTGGTCGGTCTGGCCACCTTCGGTATCCGCCTGATGCGCCTGCTGGGCGAGGACCTCACCGTCATCACGCCGAGCCGCGGTTTCTCTGCGGAGCTGTCTGCGGCCCTGGTGGTCTCCTTTGCCTCCGGCTACGGTATCCCTGTGTCGTCCACGCACTGCATCACCGGCGGCGTCGTCGCGATCAGCATCTGCGACGTCGGCTTCCTCAACATTCGCTGGCTCATGGTGCTCAAGATGTACGCTGGCTGGGTGTTCACGCTCGTCATCACCGCCGTCATCTCGGCTACCTTCTTTGCTCAGGGCACCGCAGCTCCGGCGATGTGAGGTACGTGAGACTTTCTCATGCAAAATGGTGTGTCAGGTATGTTAAGCTGTGTGCGCGTAACCCTTTTTTCCTCTCCCCTTCTACTATTTTTCTTGACCTTTTAATTAATTCCTCTCAGTGAACGTGGCGTAAGCTAACTTCTTTTTTTTTGACACTACTTTATTGAGCATACTAAATCTGTTAGTGGTACGTCTTCGCGTATTTTCTTCTGATTCTTGTTCCGCGCTAAGACAGATACTTGATTTTAAATTGGCCCCCAAAGAGATATATACTAAAGGGTCGTGGCAAGAGTTACTCATCCCCACTGCAGCCTAGCTCCCTGCTACTTTGGGAGTTGCGTCGGTCTCTCTGCCGTGACTGTTAATTGTAAGAAGTATTTAAAGTGTTTTTTTTTAAGTTGAGCTTTTAAGCACTCTTCTCTTTTCTTTCGAGTTTTTTCATAACTCAAATCCTTAAAAAAAATAAGAAGCGTAGGTAACAGCAATTATGACGATCAACAGTTGCTAGCTAAAGTGCGGGGTAGAGCACGCTATATTTGATCAACCGTTCTTGCCGTCACCGTCACCGCAAACAAACAAAGAAAAACTATATTAAACCTTTTTTTCATTTCCAGTAAGTTGATTTATGAGAAACCGATCGTAGGGGTAAAACCTAACTTGTTATTGGTTTTCTTTTGTGGACGGTTCACGAGCTTCCAGCGCTTCCCTGCTGCTCTTTTGCGGCATGCAGATACCAACTCACAGTGTTGCGGCGACGCCACTACGAATGAACCGCGACAATGTTGCCATTGAACCCACAACTACTGTTTTAAGCAAAAAAGCCCGTTTACTTTTTTTCTTTGAAAAAGCTGAGAGCTGAAATGCGATTGGAAAGCGCACCTAGATGCCACCGTTGGAGATATACAGAGAAGCATCACGTTGCGCGCTCCTTTTTTGTTTCGGTCTCGCAACAACTATTTACTTCTTTGAGGAAAAAAAATATCAGATTTGACTTTAGAATAGTGCCTGCGGTCTCTTCAACTCATGGGAGGCGACGGTACCTTGGTGTCAAGAAGGACCGCATCAACATGGCCTTGCCTGTCGCCGCGCCGCCCTTTCTACCTGCGAGCCTCTGTACCCCTTGTATTTTGTTTCTCTGCCGCGTGATACTTCAGAGGGTGAACAAAAAAGAGTTCGTGTGTGTCACTGCGGATGGATTGTGGGGCATCTCTGCGCGCCATCCACTTCACCGCCAGCGACTGTAAAGTAGCTTCTCTCCACCTCCACCATCACCTGTCTCTCCTCTATTCCGCTCTCTCTCTCTAAACTCCTTCATGCTCGCATCAAAGTAAAGCCTCTCTAAAAGACAAAGCACTCCACACCTTGGTCTTCGCACAGCTTTCGCAACCTTCATTCTTATTTTCTCTTCTCTCTTTCTTTTCGTTTTCTTTCACTTTTCCTACAAGATGGGAAACCAGACGGAAGCAGGCAACGTCGTGGTGGGTGACGAGGTCATCGCACCCGTCTTGGCGCATGAGCCGGGACCCGATGACGTCGGCTACGTCCACCCCGACTCCGCGGCGATGTTCTCCGCCGTGCCGTGCATGAAGCACTTTCCCATCTTCGGCACCGCAGTGGAGCCTTTCGGCCCAAAGTGCGTCATGTCGCTCGGCGTGGTGTACATCCTGAGCAAGGGACTCGCCCGGACCCTTCTCAACTCGTCCAAGTACGCGATGTTCATGAAGAAGTACGGCGTCACGACGGCGGTGTACCAGCGCATATCTGGCATCGGCTCAATGGGCTTCTCCATCAAGCCGCTGACCGCCATCCTGAGCGACACCTTCTCCTTCTTTGGCTACACGAAGCGGTGGTACATGGCCCTCTCGTGCGTCGCCGGTGCGGTGTGCGCCGTGGTCTACGGCGTGCTGCCCTTCAAGGAGACGAGCGCTTCCATCGCGGGTGCAATGATCTTTCTCTCTGTGTTCTGCATCGCGAACATTGACGTGCTGTCGGAGGGCCACTACAGCCGCCTCATCAAGCGTCACCCGGTGCCCGGCGCAGATCTCATCTCGTGGATCTGGGCCCTGATCATGGTGGGCCAGATCATCGCCTCCGCCATCCAGGGCCCGCTTTCGGACTCTGGCCGCCCCACGGTCGGCATCTTCATCTCTGCCGGTCTCCAGGTGCTGTGCGTTCTGTTCTTCATCTTCAACTGGTACGGCGAGAAGCGCAACGCCGTGGAGCGTCGGGAGGACTACATCTACCTGCTGAAGCAGGAGGCGCAGAAGCAGCAGCAGGAGACGGACTCAGAGCCGATCAAGGAGGTGCAGGCGCAGCTCGACAGCCCGAGCAGCGCGCAGGGGAGCAGTGCTAACGAGCTGGTGCAGTTCGGTGAGCTCGATGGGCAGTATCTCGAGGAGGAGATGGATGTGGACTTCGAGGTGCCGACGTGCATGTGCGGCATCTTCGGCGTGAACAAGGAGGTCATCACCCGCAACGTCTCCGTGGCCGTCTACGGCGTCGTCATGACGGCAAGCGTGATTGTGCTGACGGTGCTCAACCTCACCGGCACGACCTACCAGCTGCTCTACGGCTGCGTGGTCATCTCCGTCGTGCTGGCTGTGGCGGGCTTCATCTGCATCCCTGTGACGATCATGAAGGCGAACTTCTTCGGCTGGGTTCAGCTGGTGTCTTACATCATCATCGACGGTGCGACTGACAACTTCTACATGTCCGATGCAGCATGCCTTCCCAACGGTCCGCACTTCACGCAGACCTTCTACAACACCGTGGGTGCGGTCATCGGCAACGTGGCTGGTCTCGTCGGTGTGTACATGTTCGCCCGCGTCTTCTCGAAGCAGAGCTACCGTGTCACGCTCATCTGCACCACGCTGGTGCAGGTGCTTGCGAGTGTCTTCGACATCGTCATGGTCGAGCGCTGGAATCTTGCGATCGGCATTCCGGATCACGCGATGTACATCATGGGCGACGCGGTAGTTTATCAGGTAACTTACATGCTCAACTACATGCCCCTCAACATGCTGATCTCGCGTCTGTGCCCGAAGGGCTGCGAGAGCACGATGTTTGCGATTCTGGCGAGCTTCAGCAACATGGGTGCGTCGACGTCGTCAACGATTGGCGCGATTTTGATGGAGACGGTGTGGCCCATCAAGTCCAGCGTCCCGTGCAACTTCGTCAACCTGCGGTGGCTCCTCATCTGCGGTCACCTCATCACGCCGCTCGTGGCCATCCCGCTGGTGTTTGTGCTCATTCCCGGCACCCGCATCTGCGACCCCATCGACCCGAAAGAGGTTGAGGCGCTCTCCTTCTTCCAGAAGTGGCTGAACAAGTTTGACGCCTCGTCGAAGCAGCCCGTGGCAGCAGAAGCAGCGCCGCGGAAGACGCTCTCGCCCGACGAGGAGTAAGTGCACCGCGTACAGCGCTTTTTTAAGTCTGCCCGCATCTTGTTTTGTTTTTCCTTTTCTACTTGTGGATTCTCTCAACTGTCGAGCCAGGCGGGTACCTCGACCCTGCCACCTGCATACATATATACACTCTTGACAGTTGATCGCTTTCCCAATTTTTCTTTTTTTGTTCTCCACTCTTTTTATTTTTAAGAGACGTGCCGCCAGCTAATGCAATTCGTTTGTGGTGAGATTCTACGGTGTCCGCCGTCGCCTCTCATGCATCAAGTGCCTCAGTGCGAGTGCCGGGTGCCCGTCGGGTGCCGCACTCTGACTCGAAGTGTCGACATCGTAACAGCCCGTTAGGAGAGACGTCTCTCTGCCCTTTTTTTTTTTTTAAATCGTTTGTGGGAGAAAAACCGCTTAACGAAAAAGAGAAAAAAGGGGTACGCCAAGGGCGTGCGCTGTTGTTGGCTATTGAGTGAGCACAAAGGTACTCGCAAGCTTCCGTTGATGGCATGTGCCTCATTTTTTCTTCCTTCACGTGTAGTGAGAAGTATAGTGTTAAGATTAAGAGCCGTCTGTCTTTTTTCCCTCTTTTTTATCTTTGTTTGTCATGTGGTCATCCCATGCTTGACTTCTGAAGGAGCCCTCCACAGTGTTACGAGGGTGCTCTTGAGGTGTCGCTCGCTGAGTGGGTTTAAATGGAGGGACGCTCGTTTGAGTGTAGCTTCCACCGCCCTTTTCCCTGCTACTACTTCCCATTATAGAAAGAAATGAGTATCAACTCGGCTTTTTCTCTCTCTGCTTCAGCGGCGTGTGCTGAGAGAAGAGGTCTCCGGCTTAACCGACAGATTTAGCACACGCACACTGCTCCACTCTGTCCGGTAGCTGCTGAGAACCTCAAATGGCAAGGAAGGCAGTAAGCGCTCAGCAGACAAAAACAATAAGCATTTTTCCCAATTTTTTTTTTTTGCTGGGCTGTATCTATACAGCAAAAACAGTGCCAGATGCAGAGGATCTCAGAGAGGCGGCCGACACGCGAAGGGTGGCGCGGTCTCTGCATCTTCTGCGTCAGGTGTTTGTCTTTAAAGTCACTCTTTTTTTCCTTTCGGCATCTTTTACATTTTATTAGTTTTTTCTTTCCGTTTCTGATCATAAAAGCTACTGATAATTTTTCTTCTTCCTGTTGTGTACGTGTCTTTTCCTCTTAACTATTTACCTGTGAACTAACTGAGAAAGAAAAGCACTCGAATGAAAAGCGACGTGTCAGAAGCCGCTGTGGTGGCTCTGCGTCACTGTGGGTTTTGTGGACCCTTTATGTGTGTGTGTATGATGGAATTGCGAGGGAAGCTCTCTCGCACCGCGTTATCGTGGTCAAGGCCCAGAGTCCACGACATCTCTTCGTGCTCCGTCCCCTGTGGTTTCGTGGATGTGTGGCTTTTGTTGATATCCGTACCTCTCTATCCTTACGCCTTGTTTCTTCTCTTCTTCAGCACTGTTTTTGCCTTTTACGCTGAAGGCCCCGCAACATCCATCAGAACACTCAATACCTCACCCGACCTCTGTAGGCAAGAGTGACGCCGATGTGCCTTGAGAGCCACATTGCAAACCTTTAGCGGGTAGTGAACCACACAGAGGAGCGTAGCGGCTTCATCGATCGTCGCTATCTTCTTCCGCATCTTCTGAAGGACTCTCTTGCGATGGTGCTCCCTTTCATGAACGACAAGGTCATTGTACAATCTATGAAGACACGGAACGCTGTGAGTCCGCAGATGCGGCTGGACGTGGAGTTGCCAGTGAAAGGCCTCCTTGTTGATACGAGGAAAGATACGGTCTGCGTGTACTCCAAGCTCCTGGGTCGTGCTGTTAAGGGTTCGACAGAGGCATTGGAGCTACAGGGGCTTGCGCGCTCCATCTGGTAAGCCAGTGCGTTTCGTCTACCGCTGGACGTCAGCGAGCACGTCGCACACCGTTCGTGTGTCGTCAGCGGCGACGAGTGAGCTCCACAAAACGGCCCCAAAGCATGTTTTCCCCGCGGTGCAGCAACCAGTTATACATCTCATCCACGGGAAAGGCTACTTTCCTCGACGTCCAACAGAGGTCAACGCACTGAAAAAGGCGTCGACGCTGCAGCACGGTCATCCAGCAGCTCATCCTCAAGAGGAGTCAAGGCAACTGCAAAATGGGCTCGGTGACATCTAACCCATCCAATGCATAGAGAGCGGCGCCAACGCACTCCGGGCAGGCCACCCTGCCTACCTCCACTCCGTCTGCAACCTCCTTCTCAAATGCACCCGTCACAAGAAGCATCACCCTCATCACGCGCGTACTGCGTCAATACCTCGACGGGCTTCTCCACAAGACTGGCGAACTCCGCCTCGCCAAAGGCTCTCCTGCCCAGATGTGTGGGGTAGACGTGGCAGAGCACACGTAGAACAGGCTCCATGTCTTTCAGAGCGCCAGCACTGCGCGAAGGGAGGCGTGCAGCTCGCCGTCAGACATCAGCACTACCGCAACTTTCTTCACGAGAGAGCGGATGCGTGGCGCATAGGGGCTGTTGAGCTCCTCCAACAGCCGCGACACTGCGCGCTTTCGGATGGGAAAGCACGAGCACGCCTGCAGCGCGTACGGGTCCCGATAAAAAGACAGGTGGCCCCAGCAGGTTGCGTTCTGCAAGTCTTCAAGGCAGCGCGTAAACCGGAAGGTCAAGCGTTCCCTGCCGAGCACCTTACGTGAGAGAGTCTCCGTATCGCCCTTCTGGGGATGAGCAGTGAGGAGAGCGTCGTCCATGGCGCACAGCCACTTTGTCACCACTGCGGCCTCGCTGTCCGCAGTCATCTGAGACCATCCCGCTTCCACTGCATCCAGGATCAGCGGCACTTTCTCTTAAAGAAAGGACGCCGATGACAGCGTGCACCCCATCTCTACAGTTGCTCGCAGCCGCACAATGTCTTAGATGTTGTCGCGTAGAAACTCATGCGACTCGCCCAGCAATCTGTGCAAGTGCGGATAGCAGTTCCAGCGTGGTGTGCGCCAGTACCACGCAACAAAGTCTTTGATGCCATCCTTCTGCACAATCGCGGCAACAGCTTCGCAAATATACGCCACCTTTCCTCCCTCGCCAACGTGCAAAAGCAGCTCGCCATGGGGCGGCAATCTTTCAGCGGGCCGCAGAACTTCTGGATTCGCTGCGGAAGAAACCGCATCTTCAGCACGCGGACCACCAGCACGGCGAACAGCTGCTGTGAGCCTTGAAACTGCAGAGTAAGCAAAATGCTCTGCGCCGTTTCGGAGGCAAACGCATCATCTTTGTGCAGGAAACTTAGGAGAGACGTGAGAGCCTCGAGAAGCTGCCAGGACGGAGGACCCGTCGCGTCGGACTCGTCTGGAAGCACACACACCCGCCGCACTCTTCAACAGTGCGAGAGAAGTTCCATCGCTGGGACGACATCCTTCCACGTCTCCAAAACAAAGAGTGGCAGCAAAGGGAACACTTTGGCAACGTTCCTTGTAGCTGCCCCGACCGCCTCAGCTGTGATGCCCGGCAATTCTTTCACGTCGCACACCGTCGTAAAGGACAGCAGCCAGTCGTACACCTTTCTCGGGATGCTGTGCGCAAACAAGCGCGCGCTCGTGTCGCTGGTCGCAGAGCTGAGTATCCAGCAGAAGAACTCCTCTCTCGCACGCTGAAGGCAGTCCAGAGAGGGCCCACACGTAACGGTGCAGGCGCCAAAAAGGAGTAGCCTGCCAAGCTCCGACACGGCGCTCCACTGCCTGCGGAAGTGCTGCGTGTCACTCAAGGTTAAAAGAGGACAGACAGGCTCTCGGACTCCGGCCTCGGGCAGCAACGGGCCAATCTGCGTCGGCGCACAGAACCGCAACCGCTCCGCGCACAGACGCAGCTTGCCATGCTACCAGCCGCGCTTCAACAGTAGCATTGCACCACAGTCTCCAGCACCGGCGGCGATGTCATTGGCCATCTTGGCGACGGAGCGGTAGGTCGGTGCTCGATAAGCACACTCGGCCACTCGTGGAGGAATTTGAGCGTCGCCACCACTGGGCTGGCAGGCAAACTGTGCGCGCAGCACTTCCGCGCAGACGTTGTACAAAGCTCCGCCTCGATGTGGAATAAACTGCGACTGTAAAAGCGCGATGTGTGGTTCAGCACAAAGGTGTCGAGCCCAAAGTGCCTTTGACGGCTTTTAGAAGCGCCCGCAAGCTGTAGTGGATTCAGCGCGAGGGGTGAGCCACCACGCCGCACACTCCGCTCTGTAACGTTGAATGCGTCGATGCGGCTAAGAGACGGGGTACGTAGTTAATCTCTTTAAGTCGTAGAGAGGCGAGTTTTCTCTCGGCGCCTACGTGCTCGGAAAGAAGGCAGGTATTTAGACTGTTCAGACGGATCAGCGCGGTACAGCTGCGGATGCAGAGCTTCTGGACACGAGACGTCATTGCAACTCCCAAGATCGTCTGAAGCTGCGGCTCGTCGGACACGTTGAGCTCGCTGAGCATTGATAAGCCGTCAGTCCGTCAAGATCTGCGAGTTGCATTTTCCGTGCACGTGGCACCCTCCACATTGGCGCACCTGAAAGAGCTGAGAGACTCTGCAGCAGCGAGTTGTCGGAGCAATCAAACTTGGAGGGACGCAGGCAGCTCACCAACTCAGACAAAAAAGAGGTCCCACTTTAAGGGGGCGTTAAGGAACTGCAAATTCTGGGCACCGGAAAAATGCAGCAACGTTGCCCATCTGTGTGGCGCTTTGCAAACAAACATCATTTTTCATGCAAAGGTGACACACTGCACAGGGACTGCGACGCGTATACAGCCGCTTGCGCGGCACTCACGTTGTGTCTGACAGACACGGAAAGCGTTTTTTATATTCGTTAACGTTGACATGGAGCAGAGAAAGCTTCTGCACTGGCCGTCGCATGTCGGTGTTTTGTGTTTTGCACAATTGGACAGTGAAGCCAGCTGCACAACAAACTCCTTCACTCCGTCTGCGGAGCCACTAACTAGAAGTTGTAGTTTCTAGCTGGTGTGCGTTGTTTG